>CM061266.1:82895000-83520000 GCA_030848825.1 Tadarida brasiliensis
CTGAGTCCTTACATGGGGAGAGAGGTTAGATTGCTTATTTGAGATTTTTCTGGTTTCTTGAGATAGGTCTGGAATGCTATGAATTTCCTTCTTCACATTGTCCTATAGATTTTGTGTCACTGTGCTTTCATTTTCATTTGTCTCAAGGTAACTTTTGATTTCCTCCTGATCTCATTCTTAACCCATTCATTGTTTAGTTCCATGCTATTTAACCTTCATGTATTTGTGTGCTTTTCAGTTTTTTTCTTGTAATTGATTTCTAGTTTCATACCATTGTGGTCAGAGAAGATGCTTGCTTGATATGATTTCAATCTTGTTCAATTTATTTAGACTTGTTTTGGGTCCTAACATGTAGTCTGTCCTAGACAATGTTTCATGTGCACTTGAAAAGAATGTTTACTTTGCTGCTTGGGGAGAAATGCTCTGAAAATATCAATTAAATCCATCTGGTCTAGTGTGTGATGTAAGGCTGCTGTTTCCTTGTTGATTTTCTGTCTAGAAGGTCTATCCATTGATGTCAATGAGGTGTTAAACCCTCTACTGTGACTATGTTATAGGCCATGTATTCCTTTATGTTCATCAATACTTACTCTATGTATGTTGGTGCTTCTGTATTGGATGCATAAATGTTTAGAAGGTTTACATCCTCTTGTTGGATTAGTTCTTTGATCAGGTAATGTTCTTCTTTGTCTCTTATTATAGCCTTTGTTTTAAAGTCTATTTTGTCTAACAAGTATTGCTAGCTCAGCTTTTTAAAAATTGTTATTCCAGCCCTGGCCGGTTTGGCTCAGCGGTTAGAGCGTCGGCCTGTGGTCCAGAGAGTCCCGAGTTCGGTTCCCGCTAAGGGCATGTACCTCGGTTGCAGTTTGTCCCCGGCCCTGGTTGGTCGTGCGGGTGGCAGCCACTCGATGTGTCCCTTTCACGTCGATGTTTCTCTCTCTCTCTCTTCCTCTCTCTCCCTCCCACTCTATTGGAACAAAAAATGAAAAAATGTCCTCAGGTGAGGATAAAAAAAAAAATTGTTATTCCATTGCATGAAATATCTTTTTCCAACCCTCTATTTTTAGTCTGTGTGAGTTTTTCTTTCTGAGATGAATCTCTTGTAGACAGTCTTGTTTTCTTATCCATTCAGCCTTTTGATTGTAGCATTTAATCCATTTACATTTAAAGTGATTATTGATAGGCAAGTATTTATTGCCATATATATATATGTTTTTATGTTGTTAAAGACTCTTTGTAAATATCTGTTCCAATGAATAATGCTTCTTCATAGATGGTTATCCTGTTATTTTTGTTACCAACCCCCTCATGTTAGTGATTTAATTATTTCCAGTTTTTCACAAGTGTAAATAATTCCATAAATATTTTTGCATACATTTTTCTTAGTTTTTACTATTTTCTTAGAATAGTTTCCTAGAAGTGCAAAATGAATATTTTTAAGCCTCAGAAAATAATTTCTGAAGTTAATTGTCCCAATTTACACTTACCAGATATGTGTGAGACTTTCTATTTCATTATTTTTAATATGTTTTGAGGACACTTTAAATATCTTTGCTGCTAAAGTGAATTTTTAAAAAATGGTATTTTATCTGTGTGTTTCTTTGAAGTCTGTCTCTTACTCCATGCCTCCTCTGGGGTCACTGACGTGGCTGGCGAAATGCACACCAACCCTAACTGGTTTCACGGCACTCCATGGCTAGCAAGTGGGCCCTTGGTTTTGCCTGGCAATGGGACTCCATTTTCCACTCTCTCTTTTTTTGTTTCTATCCTCACCCGAAGACATTCTTCCATTTTTGTTCGGATAGAGTGGGAGGGAGAGAGAGGAAGAGAGAGGGAGAGAGAGAGAAAGAGAGAGAGAGAGAGAGAGAGAGAGAGAGAGAGAGAGAGAGAGAGAGAAACATCGACGTGAAAGGGACACATTGAGTGGCTGCCTCCCGCACGACCCCAACCAGGGCCAGGGATGAATTGCAACCGAGGTACGTGCCCTTGACAGGAATCGAACCTGAGACTCATTGGTCTGTGGGCTGATGCTCTAACCGCTGAGCCCAACCTGCCAGGGCCATTTTCCATTCTCTTAAACTGCTTTTTCATACCTTCTCCTCTTTTCTCCAACCTCCTTCTCCCTCCTCACTCTTTGCTGATGACCTTGCTCCATATTTCATTGAGAAAATAAAGAGAACTTCCACACACTCCCTCCACCATCCTGTTTGTACTGGTGCCCATTTACTCTGCCCTCCTTCCTGTATCAGACTACGACCTGGGATCAACAGCTTTCAGGTTCATCAGATCTAATCCTTTCTTGTCTCCTCAGCACTTTACTCTGGCAATGCTCTCCTCTCACTTCTGCATTCCTGATTAGCATACAAGCACACTGTAATCTTCCATTTTCAAAACAAATAAAATAAAACCCCAAACTTCCATTCACTCCACATCTCTTTCCATCCTCTGTTCTTTCCTTTATAGCAAAAGTTCTCAAAAGGTTTTTCTCACTCACTGTCTCTTTTTCCTCGCCTTCCATTCTCTTTTGGCCATACTTAAACCAGTCTTCAACCTCCTGTCAAAACAGCCATTGTCAAGGTCACCAATGACCCCAACTGTTGACAATCGCCAATGCATCTTATTAACCTAGGCAGCATTTGACCCTCCACCCTCACTTCCAAGATACTGCTGGTTCTCCAGGCTCTTGGTTGCTCTTCCCATTCTCTGTATTTCCATATGTTAAAGTTGGAGGTTCCAAGGCATAACCCTGGGATGTCTTCCCCTCTTTACCCACTTTCATTCCTGTTTGATCAGCTCAGTCGCATGACTTTAAATAGCATCTATATGGTGATGACTCTCAGATTGGTATCTCCAGCCCGATTGTCAGAACTCCAGACTCATGCACCCACCCAACTGCCTGCTTGACTTTCCCAGTTGACTATCTAATATTATCTCAAAATTAGCATGTTCAAACAATCGTCTCATTCCATCCCTATCCCAAATATGCAGCCTTCCTCAGGCAAACTGTCTGTTTCCAATTATTAAGGCCAGAAACTCTGGAGTTAGTATTGATTCCATCCTTTCTTTCACACTCCTGATCCAACCTGTCATGGATTCTATTGACTCTGTCTTCAAAATATACCCTGTACATAGTAGCCTCCAGCACTTCCACCCTGGCCCAAGCCACCATCTTTTCTCACCTAGATGACTGCAAACCATCCTAGTTAATCTCCATACATTCAGACTTTCCCAGTCTCCCTTCCCCCCACATCTATGCTCCATAGAGTGGCTGAGCAAGGCTTTTAAAGCTAAAGTCAGATCACATCACTCCTCCCATCAAAACCCTCCCCTGGCTTCCTACCCACCTCACACAGAGTAAAGCCAGAGCCTGGCCCACGAGGCCCCATGTGCATGGTCCCTGCGCTTCTCTACTGTCATCTCCTCACAATGCGTGCCTTGCTCACTGTGCGTCAGCCAAATGGGCCTCCTTGCCGTTCCTCAGACTTGCACAGCGAGCTCCCGCTTCAGGGCCTTTCTCTCGCTGTTCCCTTGGCCAGGGTGTCCTTCTCTGCCTAGCTCATTGCTTCAACCTCCTTTCCTGCAGATATAGACCTGTTTCAGTCTTGTTCCAGAGAGGACAACCATGGAAAAGCTTTGACAGAAGTAAAAGACCAGCTAGATGATAGACGCACATGTTCTTGTCAAGGACTGCAAGAGAGCGCCCCACTGACTGGGGGTGTCTAACTGAATCCAGGCCTGCCTCACGAGAGAAGGACTCAGCTTTCACTACCTTCCCTTCCCAGAGAGAGCCACACCAGCTTGGGACCGTGCCTGACAAGGAGGGACTTTCCTTCCTCCGATGCCCCACCTTTCCCCCTTTCTCTTTAGCTCTCCACCTATTGACCCAGGAGGGGTCAGGAATAATGGTGAGCAAAATGGTGAAAAGAAAAGTAAAATTGGAAAAAGGATGAGGAGAAGAAAAAAGTAATCTTCTTTCTATGTAGACCTCCTGCCCAGGAGAAGCCTCAACTGGAATAGTAATTGGGCCTTTAAGTGGAGTTGGTCTTTTGATTATTACAAGTACTGGGCATCTTAGTGTCCCATGGGAGGGCCTTGAATTACTCAGCAGTGGCCAGAAAATGTCCTGACCTGCCTGAGATGTCACCTGGGTCAGGAGAAGAATTAACCCAACAGGATGGTTATACAGGGAGGTTGGTTTATGATTTCCTTTGATGAGGGCTGCTCATTCTATGTTCATGTATAAAACAGGCGCACGATTGTCCATCCACAAAGGCGATCGACCTTTTGTGTCTGCTAGAGCTTGATTTTGCAAGCTGAGCCCAAATTAGCAGCTAGTGCACTAGGTATATCAAAAGCAAAAACACCAGCAATCTAGTTAAAGGTGAGTTTTAATTCTCTTTGCTTTTTGTGTTGGCTTGTAAGGTGGAGTCCAAAGCTGTCTAGCAACTTTGAGCTGGGGTAAAGATAAATTCCTGTGAGTGCATCCAGGGTTCTTTAAGGAATAGGGCAGGAGAGAAGGAAAAATCAGGAAGAAGGCAGAGGAGAGACGAACGAGGAGCAGTTTTCCTGTGGGAAAACACTGCGGGCGTGAGGCTGAGTTTGGGGCACAATGGTTAGTCCTTTTAACAACTATGACTCTGGAAAGATCATTTTCCTTGGAATTTGAGTATATTTTGACAAGGGAAGGGAAAAGAACCATTAGAAGGTTTTAGGACCTTCCGAGAGGGTTATTTCACAACGTTCTTTAGATACCCCAACGTGAAAATCTTCTCTCTGCAAAATGGCACCATTCTGGGAGGTGGAGGTGACATGACCTCCGCTGCCTACGGTGACTATTTCCCCCCAACTCTCCAGACCTGGGACTTACTTAGGAAATTGAATTTCCAGAGGAGACTGACCGCCTTACATTTACTTTCAAACCTAGCAGTGAATTAAAAAACTCAGTCGAACTTTCACTTCTTGCCAAGATGGAGAAACAGGGACAGGAATGAAAGGAATCTGTGTGCCCGAGATGACAGGGAATAGACAAAACACGTGATGCGATGTTTTTAAGACACTGGCTATCAGATAAGGCAGGGAGGGATGGTGATTCCTCAGAAATAGCAAATAAACAAGGTGAGTCATATGATTGCCCCAGTTTATTGTCTAGAAAGAATTTCCAGGCTGCAGCGCAGGGAGAGGAATTGAGGCAGAGCCTGGCAGTCTCCCAGGGTTGAGGGGAAGGATCTGAGGGTTTGGAGAGACCAAGAGGAGAGAAAGCTGTACAGAGAAAGAACTCTAAGTTCTTCCACTGAGTACTGAATTATGTATGTGTGGAAACTAGCCAAGGGTCGGAAAATAACCAGCTGAAAGTGCTAGAGGGACAGTCTTTCCAACAAATGGTGTGGGATATCCGTGTGTACAAAAGCAGGTCTGAATGTAAAACTATAAAGCGTCTAAGAGAGACAGGATCTTGGTGGTCCTGGGGTAGGCAAAGATTTCTTAGCTAAAATACCAAAAACAAGATCCGTAAAAGACAATAATTGATCAGTTGGACGACATCAAAATGAAAAACTTCTCTTTGAAAGACACTGAGAGGAGAGATTTGTACGTAAATGTTCGTGTCAGCTTTGTTTGAAATGGTAAAAACTGGCTACTCAAAGTGGAGACCTAATATCCATTTTCTCCACATCTTTGCCCACATATGTTCTTGTTTATCTTTTCCCCTATGGCCATCCTGGTGGGGATAAAGTGGTATCTGATTTCCCTAATCACTAATAACGTGGAACATATTTCTGTGTGCTTATTGGCCATCTATGTATCTTCTTTAGGGAATGTCTTTTCAAATCCTTCACCCATTTTAAAATTGGATTGTTGTTTTATTGTTGAAATGTGAAAGTTTGTATATTCTGAATAAATTTCCTTGTGAAATATATGCTTTGCAAATATTTTCTCCCACTCAGTGGGTCTTTTCACTTTCTTATAGTTTTCTTTGAAGTATGAAAGTTTTAATTTTGATAAAGTCCAATTTATTTAATTTTTTCTTTTGTTGCTTGTGTTTTGTTGTCCTATCTAAGAAACCATTGTCTAATCCAAGGTCATGGCGATTTGTATTTATGCTTTCTTCTAAGTGTTTCTATAGTTTTTTATTTTTTATCCTCATCCAAGGATATTTTTGCATTTATCTTCAGATAGAGCGGGAGGGAGAGAGGGGAGAAGAGAGAGAGAGAAACATCGATGTGAGAGAGACACATCGACTGGTTGCCACCCACATGACCTCAACTGGGGCCGGGGACAAACTGCAACCGAGGCACGTGCCCTTAGTGGGAACTGAACCTGGGACTCTCTGGTCCACAGGCCGACGCTCAAACTGCTGAGCCAAACTGGCCAGGGCTGTTTCTATAGTTTTAGCTCTTACATTTAGGTCTCTGATCCAGTTTGAGTGAAGTTTTGTGCATGTAATGAAACAGAGAGGATATAGTCTTTATTTTGATTATGCTGACGATTGTACGTGTATATATAGATGCCAAAACTTATCAAATTGGACACATAAATATGTCCAGTTTATTGTATGTCAATACATATTTTTATTTTTATTTTTATTTTTATTTTTTATTAATTTATTTTTGTTACAGATGTTTCTCCTTTTTTCCCCATTGACACCCTCCTCTCCATCCCCCCACCCCGTCCCCAGCTTTGTTGTCCATGTCCATCAGTTATGCATACATGCGCATAAGTTCTGTGGTTTATCTCTTCCCTCCCCCCCAACCCCTCTTCTGAGGGGTGTCAGTCTATACCCTACTTCCACATCTCTGGGTCTACTGTGTTCCTCAGACTGTTA
The DNA here is from genome assembly GCA_030848825.1 of Tadarida brasiliensis. Lineage (NCBI taxonomy): Eukaryota > Metazoa > Chordata > Mammalia > Chiroptera > Molossidae > Tadarida > Tadarida brasiliensis. The sequence continues at coordinate 82,901,821 of CM061266.1, forward strand.
TGTTCATTATATTCCACAAATAAGTGAGATCATGTGATATTTGTCTTTCTCTGCTTGGCTTGTTTTGCTTAGGATAATACTCTCGAGGTCCCTCCATGTCGTCTCAAAGGATAAGAGATCTTTCTTTCTTATAGCTGCATAGTACTCCATTGTGTATATGTACCACAGCTTTTTTATCCATTCATCCACTGATGGACACTTGGGCTGTTTCCATATCTTAGCTATTGTAAATAGTGCTGCTATGAACATGGGGGTACATGTATTCTTTCTGGTTGGTGTTTCAGCCTTCTTAGGGTATATTCCTAGAAGTGGGATCACTGGGTCAAATGGCAATTCAATTTTTAATTTTTTGTGGTAACACCATAGTGTTTTCCACAGTGGCTGCACCAGTCTGCATTCCCACCAGCAGTGTACTAGAGTCCCCTTTTCTCCACACCCTCGCCAACACTTGTTGTTTGATGATTTGTTGATGGCGGCCATTCTGACAGGTGTGAGGTGATACCTCATTGTTGTTTTAATTTGCATCTCTCTGATGATTAGTGATCAATACATCTTTTTAAAAAAGAGTGATTTTTAATGCTATATCAACAATACATATTTATGATAAAATTTTTAGAAAATATAAAAAGATATAAAAAAATTACCTGTAATGCCCTGCCAGTGTGACTCAGTGGACTGAGCAACATCCCATGGACTGAGAGGTCCCAGTTCGATTTCCAATCGGGGCACATGCCCGGGTGTCGGGCTTGATTCCCAGTAGGGGTCGTGCTGGAGGCAGCTAATCAATGTATCTCTCACATCCATGTTTCTATCTCTCTCTCCCTTCCTCCGTCTCTAAATATATATATATAGTACAATCGACTGTTAGCATTTTGCTGCTTTTCTATTCATTTTTATTTTTATTTTAGTCTTTTGTCAGTCTTATTTTTAAAGTCTTTATCATGTTTTAATATATTTCAAGAATGAACCTTTTTATTATCTAACATTGTTTAATTAACTAACATTTATTTATTTAATATTTAATAAAAATAAAATTAACATTTAGTTAAATATACTCCATTAAAAATAAAAAAATAAAAATGAAACGAGATGACATATTTCAAAGAGCCTAGAACAGGAGGGGGCTGGAGTCTTGGAGGATCCCAGCTGGGAAGAGACTTACTCTCAGTAGATTCCTTTTGTACTACTTGATTTTTAAAATAATGTGCATATATCACTTTAAAAACATATATTGATCTCCATTAAAAAGACATTTAACCTTTAAAGACTACCTCTAATTCAGACATGTTCTGACTCCTGGTGTTCTCACATTACTGTTCCAGGGTCTCTTCTCTCTCACCTTCTCACCAGTGGGCTTTGCCAGCTTTCCCTCCAGTAAACTAAGTGAGGACGACCACTGTGTGAGCAAGAATCTGTTGGGCATCCATCAAAGTACAATGCCTTCTTTTCAATTTATTTTTATTGCCCTGGCCGGTTTGGCTCAGCGGTTGGAGCGTTGGCCTGTGGACCAGAGAGTCCCGGGTTCGGTTCCTGCTAGGGACACGTACCAAAAAAAAAAAAAATTATTTAAATTTATTTTTATTGATTTTGGAGACAGGAAGGGAGAGGTAGAGAGAGAGAGAGAAACATCGATGTGAGAGAGAAACATTGATCAGTTGCCTCCCACACACATCCTGACAGGGGATCGAACTTGCAACCTGGGCACGTGCCCTGACCAGGAAATGAACAGGTGACCCACCCGTCAGTGCACAGGTCTATGCTCAGCCAACTGAGTCACACAGCCAGGGCGAACAGCCTTCTTCTCAAGCTGTTTACCATCTGGCTGGCGTTACCACAGGCTGGGTGTGGCAAAGTGGGAGTGCCAGGAATTCCTCTGAGAACCTACCCCTCTTTCCACCTCACCATTGTCTAAGACCTTAGAACCTGCCCTTAACTTAAGTCTGGGAACCGTCCCACCAGACCATAGCCTTACAAATGAATGACGAGGGGGTCCAGCCTGCCAGACCCGGAATGGTTCGGCCCAACCCACTGTGCACTGTTTTCACTTCCCAAAAACCTGGGGGCCAAGCCTGGGAGCCAGATGCAGACAGGGAGGAAAATCTTCCTGTTTTCCCCTTAAGCCCTTCACTTTGTCAGGTTTCACAGAAATCTGTTTTTCAATTCCTTAGCAGCTGAATTTCTAACCTGCAGGATTTTTTATGAACAGCTCAACAAATAGCACCCGAAGGCCCTCTGCATTGGGCCCTGTGCTCGCTGTTGGGCGAGATTGCCATGGCCGGGTCTCAGGGGCTCACAGTGACTGGGACGCTGGGTGAGCAGGGGCCTGGTGGGAGGCGCAGGAAGGGAATCCCACCCCGACCTGTCAGGTCAGGGAAGGCTTCCTGGAGGAAGTGGATCTACTCAGAGACGTGAAGACGGAGACTGCGTGGACATAGCTAGGTGACAGAGGGCAGAGTGTTCCAGCCGAAGGGGTTCAGAACATGTCACCCTCAAATATGCCACTTCGGCATATTGATTATTTAGAGCTGAAGGCACTTGAGAAACAGCAGATTCTGGAAGGGCTCCCTGACCTCCCTTTCTACCCAAAAGCAGGTCATAAACTTTCCCCTAAGAAGGGTGCTCTCCCTGTGCCAGACAGGGACCATCCTTATCCCCGGAGACTGGGACTTGATGCCAAGTGGATCTGTACAAACCAACCCTCGAAAATAACTCTTATCTTCCACTAGTTCCCCCCATATACTTCTGAGTCACGGCCCCACAACTTACTGCCCTCGCCCAAGCTCCCTTGTCTTATCACACTCCCACAATTTATTTTTCTTTGTGTAAAAAGCTAACTGTATAATCTTTGGGGCCTAATGGCTTCCCATATACAGGTGACAATATTAAATAAAATTTGTATACTTATTTTTCCTGTTAATCTGTCTTTCATCTTAGGTTATTCTTAAGCCTAGCTACAGAACCTAAAAGGGCTGAAGGAAGGTCTCTCCCCAACCCCTCCACCCAAAGGGCTGAGGGTGTGGAATGACAGTGTCCCTGGGGGACTCGCTATCCCTGCGCCTCAGCAGAGCCAATGACTCAGCAGTCAGTAGTGCTCCAACCCGTGCTCAGCTGTCTCAGGGGACGGGCGAGCCTGTGCCTGCACCTGAGCCAACCCCGCTGATGGCTGTGGTCATGATGGAGGGGTCCCCAAGGAGAAGGCCTTCTCAAGGACAAGGGACTGGGCCTTCCAGCCGACCCTACTCATGATGAATGAGCCTTTCATCCCAGTGCCTGCGCGGGAGGATCCAGGGACTATTAAAAAAATTTGTTTTCTTTATTGATTTTAGAGAGGAGGATGAGAGAGAGAGAAACATTGATGAGAGAGAACATCGATTGGCTGCCTCCTGCATGCCCCCGCTGGGGATCGAGCCCACAACCTGGGCATGTGCCCTGACTGGGAATCCAACCAGGGACCTCTTGGTGTATGGGTCGATGCTCAACCACTGAGCTGCGGGGCTGGGGTCCAGGGACTATTTTATCAAGGGAGACCACCGGTGTGTTCGCAGACTTCCGGCCAGTTTGCTCGATCAGATTTGTGTAAGCACCTCGTGGGATGAGGACAGGGCGTTGGAAGGAAGCTCCTGGAGTAAGGTGCGCGTCCCGGAGGGCCTGCTGGTGAGTGTGTGGCCGGAGGCTCCGAGAAGCGGGGGGACGCTCAAGGGCACCGGGGACCCTTATCAAATGGGACTGACAATGAGCAGAGACCTGATGGGGATGGCAGGAGTGAGGATGGGGTTTGGAGAGAGACCGTTTTACCTGAGGCTGGCACTGACTAAATAGTTATAATGAATGCTTCCTGAGTGTTTATATGCCAGAAATCCAACCTAGGTGCCTTACATGTATTAACACAATAGATGGGATGGGAGGAGAGGTTTGTTATTACACACCCGTGGTTCATGGGGAAACTGAGGCACCGCAGGTTAAGTAACTTGCCTAGCATGCAGTCAGTCAGCAGCAGAACCAGGATTTGATCTCATGCTCTCTGGCTCTACCTGCTTCTAAGCGATGCCAGGAGACAATGGTGATGGCATTGACCTGCGTGATGCAGCGTTTGCTCCTTCTCCTGCGAGACATTGTCCTGGGCTCTGGAGTGAGAACAAGACCAACAAAGTCCCTACTGTCATGGGGCTTATGTGACGAGTGCTATGAAAAAAGTTAAAACATGGGAATGTGACCAAAGATGACGGAGAGGAGCTCGGGAAATGCCCCCCAAAGAGCAGTTGGCCGGAACCTAATAAACCAAGATGAGCCCTGAGCACCTGCCACTCAAAGAGCCTGCAGCCTGAACACCCTCCCTTGTCTCACTGAATGCTGGAGCTATCCTCTTACCTGAAGTATTTCATCCATGCAGTTTTTATTGCTTAGAAACCTGAGCAGCCACCCCAAAGTTGTGCGAGTCCCAGAACTGAACATTTAATAAATAAAAATGTGTTTCAAAAAATCTTTTCCCCATTTTTCCAGCGATGTCAGACTTTTAGTGTGGTTGTTCAGCATGCCTTTATTTTAATATTAAATGTGTTGCTAATACTTGAAAAGAGATCCTTTGGGAACAAAGAATGATAATTAAAAAACAACAACAAAACAATCTAATTATAATGTTCCTTCTGCTGATGTTCCAAAGCCACAGATCTTTCTTGAGGTATTTATCAGTCTGGAATGGGGTGTGAATGGAAAGGGAGAATATCCCAATTTTATTTTTTTTAGTAAAAAAATATTTTTCCCTTTATTGATTTTAGAGGAAGGGAGAGGGAGAGAGAGATAGAAACATTGATGAGAGAGAACATCGATTGGTCGCCTCCTGCATGCTCCCACTGGGGATCTGGCCCACAACCCTGGCATGTGTCCTGACCGGGAATCGAACCAGCGACCTTTTGGTGCATGGGTTAGCGCTCAACCACTGAGCCACACTGCCCGGACGAATATCCCAATTTTAATGCAACTCAAAGTAAACTCGAAAGATAAGTCAGTGCCTTTGCATGGACCTCCTTTTACAAAGCAAACCTGTGGAGCATCAAAGCACTTCAGGAGTTGTCGAGACCAATGCCACTGGCTCACAGGTCATAGTGTTACCCGGGCCTGTACCCAGGAGCCCCTGAGCTTTCAGATCTGCAGAGCACGGCTCTGCCATAGCTCTTAGTCAACCGCTGGGTCCCTGGAAGGAAAGCAGCAAATAAGGAAGGTTCGGCGGCCAAGTGTAGACCACCGCCGACTAGAGCAGGCGGGTCAGTGCCCTGAGGCCTGGGACCCAGGCTCCACACTCACTGGTCCTGACCACCCTTTCACTCTCCCCTGGGTCCATCACAGTCACCTGACATGAGGCTGCCCTCCTTTCTGCTTCTCCTCCCTCGTCCACCCCTCTCTCCCTCCCCTCCTTCCCCTTGTCCTCTCTCTAGTCAGCTGGCTGGGGCTAGGGGAGGACAGGTTAGCTGCAGCCAGGGGGCCCAGCCAGGTGGAGCCAGGACCCTTGAGTCAGCCAGCAAATCTGGCCACATGTGTGGGAACAGGAAGGACAAGGCAGCCGGCAGTCAGCGAAACCACAAACTTACAGCGAGTCCTGGCTGGTGGACCGTTGGGGGGGCATGGATAGGAGGATGTGGATTGTGAATCAGGGCTCTGGGTACAGATGTGCAGGCAGGGGCTTTCTCTGGGGGCGGGCGAGGGCTTGATGGGTGTTGGAGGAGAGCAGACAGGTGAGTGAGGCATAGCCTCATCAGCAGACCGGGGTGAGCTGGGAAAACGATGCCCTGTCTCCGGGACTCAGTGTCCTTATCTGCCAAAGGATGGCTACATCCTTCCTCACATGACTGGGCCCTAGATTTCAGTGAGCTGGCTGTGATCACAGAGGGCAGCCCAGTTCCTATGCCGAGGCACTGCTCTGGCTTGGGCCTGGAAGACGCCGCGAAGGTCAGAACTGGGCCTCAGGGTGGGTCTGGAAAAGCAGCCAGACAACTTGACCCAGAGGACCCGAGAGCGGGGCTTCCCACACAGGTGGTGGGACTCGTTTTACCAGGCTTAAGTAGGAAAGGTACCTCGGTAAAGAATTGCCCCAGAATATAGCCCCTTCTCGGAGAACTATAAAACCTTGATCTTATTAGTGGCTTTGAGAGTCTTGCAGTTAAGGAACGTCTTTAACTCCAGTGATTCTCACACTTATTCTCTCCCACCCCATTTCCAAGTACTTACTGTCACCCCTGGGAACTGTATGTGTCAGAAACTTTTCAGTTTTAAAATTCTTTTTAAAAAATGTTTATTGATTTTATTGGGGTGACATTGGTTAGTAAAATTATATAGGTTTCAGGTATACAATTCTATAGTACATCACCCAAGTCAGGTCTCCTTCCATCACCATTTATCCCCTTTGCCCTCTCCTACCTCCCTCCACCCCCTTTCCCTCTGGTAATCAACGTACTGTTGTCTGTGTTTATGAGGGTTTTTCTTCCTTTGCTTAATCCCTTTACGTTTTACACTTACGCAATGGAATACTACTCAGCCATAAAAATGAGGGAAATCTTACCCTTTGCGACAGCATGGATGGACCTGGAGAGCATTATGCTAAGTGAAATAAGCCAGTCAGAGAAAGACAAGTACCATATGATCTCACTCATATGTGGGATCTGCTGAAGACAATAAACCGACAAACAAAATAGAAACAGACTCATAGATACAGAGAACAGACTGACAGCTGTCAGAGGGGAAGGAGGTTGGGGGCTGGGTGAAAATTGGTTTTAAAGTCCTTCTTCCTCTGGGGAGCACTGGTCCTAGGGTAGGGCTGGGACAGAGGATTCTGAAGTGGCCCAGCTGAGGGAGCACAGAGGGAGTAAGGAGTGAGAACCCCACAGGGCTGACACTATTTTATTTTCCTGTTTTTTTTAAATCCTCACCCAAGGATATATTTCCATTTATCTTCCGATAGAGTGTGAGGGAGAGAGAGAAACATTGACACGAGAGGGACACATCGATTTGTTGCCTCCCGCAGACCCAACCAGGGCTGGGACGAACCACAAATGAGGTACATGCCCTTGGCCGGAATTGAACCTGCAACTCTTTGGTCCGCGGTCCGACGCTCCAACTGTTGAGCCAAACTGGCCAGGGCTATTTTCCTGTTTTAAAAAATACTTTTAATTTTGGAATAATTGTAGATCTACAAGAAAGTTGCAAAGATAGTACAGAGAGTCCCTATACGAGCTTCCCCTAATGTAAATACATCTATATTTAAGTACGTAACACGCACCTAACCATGTACATCTGTCGGAGCTAAGACAGTAACACTGGGACAGTACCTTTAACTGTCTGCAGACTTCATTCAGGTTGCACCGGTTTTACCATGTGTCCTCCTTCCGTTCCAGGACCCAGACCAGGACACCACCTTACATTAGCTCGTTTCCCTTTCGCCTTTCCTATTCCTGTTACCCCGGTTCATTTTCTTTTTTTCTGTCCGCCTCCCTTCTCTCCCACCTCAGGCCAGGACAGGGAACTGCAGGTGGGGGTGGGGGACAGCGAGGTGAGTGCAAGAGTCCTCTATACTGGGGACAAGACACCGAGATGCCTTTTGTGAGGTGTCAGTGCCACAGGGAAGGACAGCCCCCAGTGAGGCCAGATGGCGAGGGACCCGAGGACCTGACCGCCCGCCATGAGTGGGCAGAGGAGTCTGTCTGCCTCTGGGAGGTGAGGACAGGCCAACGGAGAAATCCGTGAAGTCTGAGGAGGTGCTTTCCAGGAAAGTAGCCCCAACTGTCCCTCGTCTCCATTGTGGCTGCAGGTGGAGGGCGCTAGTGAGACAGCAGGGCCCAGCCCTGTTACGGGGACCTGGATGGTTCGATCAGGTCCACACTGTGGGTCAAGGCAGTTGCCTGGTAAGGGGAGCTCAGGCAGGACGGCTGCTCAGAGGGTGCGCTCCAAGGCGCCCGAAGCCAGCCACACACCCTCTTTCTCCTTAAATGAAGGATGCAAGCCAGGTAAACACAGAGAGGGCAGATGGACGCTCTGGAGCTGGGAGTAACAGGGAGAGAAGCCCACCACACACGGCGGAGCAGACTTTTCTGGATGCCTTTCCAGTGTGGACGTGCCTGCTTCTCCCTTGCTCACACAACGCTGACTTGGTTCTGGGCTTCACCCTCTGTCCAACAAGCGAATGCTGCAGGGAGGCTGGCTTCCGGGGGAGGTCCCTGATTGGTCTAAACTTATTTAAGACATCTGATTTTGCTCGACGGAGATTGGTTTAAGCATGGACACGTGGTACGATTCTGGCCAATGAGGTAGGTGTGAGGGCATGCCCTCGGGGTGCCGATGGGTGTTCTCAGAAAGCTTTTCTTATTCTCCAAAAGAGACTCAGGGTGAAGTAGCTTCCTTCCCTGAATACTGGCAATGGTGTGCCTGGATGTGACCTCTGGAGCTTTGGCAGCCACCTCGTGACCGAGAGAGCAGTGAGCCTAGAAGAATGAACTGATGGAAGAACCAAGGTCCTTGTTAACAGAACTAAGTTGTCACGTCAACCCAGCTTGGTTGCAGCCACCTGCCTTTGGTGTAAGCCGGATGAATTGGGGTTTCTATGAAATGCTGTCACTGAGTTACCTGGTGCCAGAAGATCTGTGACCTGGGGGACTGACTGCACCCGAGGAGACCACGCCCAGCCTTCCCGCTGGCCCTGTGGATTCTTACCTTAGCTCTCTGCCTTCGTTTCCTATTGCTGCTCTAATGATTTACCAAAAACTTAGTGGCTTAAACCAACGCAAGTGTATTTTATTACCTTTCTAGAGGTCAGACATTTAAAATCAAAGTGTTGGCAAGGTTGCATCCTTTCTGGAGGCTTCTGGAGAATCCAGTTCCCTGCATTCCTTCACTCACGGCCCCTTCCTCCCATCCATCACTCCAACCTCGGCTTCCTTTGTCACGTCTCCTGTTGCTCACTCTGACCCTCCCGCCTCCCTTTTATAAGGACCCTTGTGATTGAATCGAACCCGCCCAGATAATCCAGGATAATCTCCCCAGTTCAAGACCCTTAACTTAATCACATCTGCAAAGTCGCTTTGGCCATGTATGGTGTTCTCAGGTTCTGGGGATTAGGATGTGGCTGTCTTTGGGAAGACATTATTTAGCCTAACAGCCCCCCTCCCCAAAGGTGATCTGTGTGTCCCCTCCAGGCTCCATGGAGGCTGGTGGCTCTTGTGGTGTCCCCTCCAGGCACCACTTGCGTGGACCCCCCTCTGACATCGCTTACTTGGCATTTCCTACCACCAGCTGTGGAGACTACTTGGGTCTGGTGTCTGCTCCTGATGGGAGAGGAGAGCCTGGGGTCAGAGAGGGACAGGGTTGTGGATACAGAATGAGCTTGAGCTACTTCACAGTGGAGAGAAATGGGGGCCTTTTGTTTTCTTGGTAGCAGGGAAGCTGAAAAGTGTTGTCAGAGGCTGACCAGATGGTTTAAACGAGGTTTGGATTTTCCCTAGAAATGCACTGCTTTGAGGACCCTTGCCAATGTCAGAGCCCCAGAAACTCTGAGGAGGTCAGGGTGTTGGGGTGTCTCTCAGGGAGTATGAGCATCAGAGTTGGACCCTAAAACCAAGAGGCCATGGATCTGTTTCTCATCCTTTCCGGACTCTTGGCTAGGTTTGTGGTGGGGAGAATTCGGAAGAATCACAGGGTCAGCTCTTGGGAGATTTCCAGCCATTTTCCTTTTTTTATACCACGTGTTGGGCTTCAACCTGGGCTAGTGTGCCCCATATGTGAATCCCAAGTATATTCTCCACGTTGCACCCCAGAACACGTCTCTGCTTGACCTCTGCCTTCTGCCTGTACTATAGGTCTGAAGCAAGGTCACCTTGACTGTAAAATGAGAGGCTGGGAAGAATCTCAAAGCCCTACAACTTTCAAATGCCTTAGTCTGTGGTTGGGAAAGGGACACGAAAGGGAAAGTTTTTGCGTCAGAAACAATGAAGCCAGAACATTCCAGGGCTTCTTATCTGTATCTCCAACCCCAGGAAAAGATGCGGAGGGTAGAAGGACTAAGTTAGCCTGGGGTGAGCATGTCCCACAGCCCAGCCTGAGTTGTTTTTCTGGCCTCATGGGTGACTCCACCATGCTCCCACTCCCTCACTCCTACCCTCCGAGCCTCGTTTAGAGCAGCCCCATGGGTGAAAAGATGGCAGCTTTGGAGTAGAAAAGGCCACCGGGAGAAGCAGATCAGTGACCCAGGAGATGAACACAGCAATGTGGATCTTGTTTGGAGAACAAGCCACCTCTTAGAGATCAAAGCTACAGCATCCTTTTGTTGGTCTAGATTCTAGTGATCATAACTTTGCTTTGGTAAATCCCTAGAGAATGAGGCATTTCCATAAAGCGCTTTATTTAATGGCTAAAAGAGGAGGACTGGAAGGGAGGAAGTGGGAGGCAGAGGGTAAGCACAGTGGATGGTGCCATCCATAGCTGGGGTGGACAGATCACAGAACTGGCATCAGCAGCCCTGTGCTGGCACAGTTCAGTCACATTGAAAGCCCCTCTTGCCCTCTCAGGCCTCAATTTTCCCAGCTGGATTACAAAATCTATACCCTTCCCTACCTCAGTGGGGTAAGGTAAGTGACAAAAGACCTCTTTGGAAAAGATGAGAATGTTGACCTGGGAATCCGATGCTCCCGGGAGTGATGCAAGCGTGGAGACTTGCGATCTAGTGCTGCCTGCCTCCGAGCTCAAAGTCAGCGTTATCTCCCCCAGAGACCACACATGTAGTTCGTGTGGGGAGCCTTCTGGGAAGGTGTCAGGCTTTCAGACACAGTCATACGTGAAGGAAAAGACCCACCACATGGAGACTCAGTGGGCTGGCAAGGTGGCATGGCTAGAAATCCATCCTGGCTTGTCTGAGTTCTGTGCCAAGGGTGGCTGTGGACACCGCTGAGGGTTCCCTAGATCTATAGGGTCTGATTCATCGTGTGTCAGCCCAGGGTGATGACACATGTGGTCTGATTTCAGGCAGAGAACAGCAAACCAGTGTTAATAAGAGACAAACCTAGCGAGGCTCCTGGAAGAGTTTCAACCTTGCGCTCTTCCTTATCTGCTTTCCCACACTCAGCCCCAAAGCTGGAAAACCACAGGCTCCAAGGAGTCCCTGGAGAAGGGGGCTGGTGGTGAGCGAGAGCTTTTTTTTTTTTTTTTTTTTTTTTACAGAGCCAGATAAAGTGGGGGGAGGCACACACATTCACATTGGGGCATTTGGCTTGTGATAGCTAGAAAGGCGGCCAATGTCTTGAGATTGGAAAAGGGAGCTGGAGTTCTCAGGTCTCATGGCTGAGGGATATTCCCGGAGTGTGACCACTGGGAAGGCGTTCTGTCCACAGTGCTCTAGCCAAAAGCACCGGATACTTGATATACCCCTGAGAAGCAAAGTGTGGGATAACATGGCATACAGGAATCCCCTCTTTAGCCAAGAAAAGGCAAGACTTTCTTTCAGTCAGGGTTCATAGTTGCCAGCAAAAGCAACTGACCCCAGCCGATTACGTAGAGAGAATCTATTAACACGACACTGGGCAGCCACAGGAACACTGGGCGCCCAGTCGGGGTCGCACAGCCAGGTAGAGCACCCCAACTCCTCCCGCTGCTGACACCCCAGTGGTGTGTGCAGGCTGGAAACAGCCATATGCCTCTAGAAACTGGACGTCCACCACAGTCCTGTTGCTCATTGCCGGAACACATTTCTGAGCTCTCCCAACTTCTTATAAGAGACAGCCCGGGCCAGTTACTTCACTTGCCTGCCAGGAGAACTTTCCGTCTCTATAGTGAGAGGTGGGCTCTGCCTCGAAAAGGGACAGACAGGCTACAAGCATAGAAGATACTGGTCCTTGGGGACCAAATGGATGACAATTGTCCCTTTGTTACCAGAAAGGGGACCTGGACCTTGGCAGGTCTGCCTAGGGCCCGGTAGTATGTGGGTTCTTGACTTTGTGCAGGAAAAAATTCTCAACATGCGTCCAGGTGAATTTTAGAGGACGTTTATTAAAGTTGGGGGCAGTGAAACAAGAAAGGGTTGGGGAAATGAGTCACGGCTGGTCTGCTTCTGCTCACTAAGAAGTCAGAGAAAAGGGCGCCTTGGGGACAGGTTCCCGAGGTTTGTCTGGAATGAATTGTTGCTGCCCATTGATACCCTGGTTGCAAGCCTTGCGGGGTCCCTTAGAGTCTAGGAGATGCATGCCTGTGGGGGGAAGCATGGGCTGCTCCTGGGAAGGAGAGAGCGAGCTGGGTCCTTTGCCTTAAGGCTTTCATTTCTCTCTTGCAGGTGGGAGTCTTAGGGGAGGTCTCAGGGGAGGGTTTCAGCAGAATATTCATCAGTTCTCTAGGTGCGCTCCTTCAGTCCTGGTCTCCACTGATTGGTCAGTGTCCGGGCAGGGGGCCATAGGTCAATGCAGCCGGTCCTGGAGTCATCCACCTGGCTTTGCTGATTTTCTGGGTCTGGAGCTGAAATACACCTGAGGCCTTGGTGTTATCTCTAGGGACGTGACCTTCTGTATCTGCTGTAAATTGCTCTGTCAGTTTGTTCAGCTCTCTGTCTCAGTTTCCCCATTCCACTTGTCCTGGCTCACTGGCCTGTCTCACCCTATAAGGCATGAAGGAATAGGAAGTGACTGCAAGGGCTTCTGATGCTGCCCTCCCTTGGAAACTGCCTCCTTTCAGTGCTGATGTACCAGCCCTCTCTCCTCTGGGAGCTAGGAAAGGGTGCTGATCCTCTCAGACACTTCCCACTTATCTGTTCCCAAATACAGTGGAACCTCGATCCTCGAACTTAATTCCTTCTGGAAGGCTGTTCAAGAAGCAATTTATTCGAAAACCGAATCACTTTTTCCCATTAGAAATAATGTGAATTGAATTAATCCGTTCTAGACCCCCAAATGATTCCCTGTTTTAACCTTTCTTAAATACAGTACATATCTAATGCACTGTTTGATCTGTAAACAAACACTTCTTTTCTTACATTTACCGAACCACCCCTTACTGGCCTTAAACGAGTCACTTCCAGCACTCATTCCAGGGGTGTCTTTCAGGAGGTCAGTAAGTGGCATCTTCACTTTTTCACGTATCACTGCCTCCAAAATTGTGTCACCAACTAACTGCTTTCCCTTTATGCCAATCATCAGCAGTTTTTCTACCTCTTCAATTGCCTGTGATCATTGTTTCTTTCATACTCTTAGCAACATTAGCACTCTTGATGGCCTCTTTGTGTTTTAAAGTTGTGCCAATCATCCATTTCCTCAGCAACAAAAGCAAAAAAACACACAACAAAACACAAATATTCACAGCACAATTTCCTGAGATGTTGACAACTAGAGGTTTAAGGATAAACGGACTCACATTCTCTCCTTTGTTTGTAGCCTGAGAGATGCTTTTTGTCACACTGATGTATCAGCATGAAAAGGTTGTCAGGTTGAGAACTGAAGTTTGGTTCAACAACTGAGACATTTTTTCATGAACAACTTGGTCGAGAACCGAATTGTTTGAGATGGGAGACGATGGAGAACCGAACGTCTGTATCAGACATTCCACATAATGTTAACCAATAAATAATTCCTGTTATCTTAAATGGAAAAAATTATAATGCATTCACCTGCCAATCAATTGCCTTAATGTAATTAAACATGGTAAAACTCCTACATATAAATAATAAAGTACCACAATAGGATGTAAAATGCTTAAAACTCGGCTTAAAGCACCATAATCAATGTGGTGTTAATGGCTGCTTTGTACGAAGTGACACGCTGGCAGCATTCAGTGCCAGCACCATGGACACGCTCCTCCATCTGTTGACATCCAGCATGCTTTACCAAAGCTTTTCGAGTTTGTAACTTATAAGAGTAATGTTTCTCAACACTATTGACACATTAAAAAAATTTTTTTTTCTTTATTGATTTTGGGAGAGGGAGAGAGAGATAGAAACATTGATGAGAGAGAACATCAATTGGCTGCCTCCTGCATGCCCCCCACTGGGGATCAGGCCCACAACCTGGGCATGTGCCCTGACCAGGAATCGAACCAGTGACCTCTTGGTGCATGGGTCGACACTCAACCACTGAGCCACACTGGCTGGGCTATTGACACATTAAAAAAAAAAAGTAGCCCTGGACAGTTTGGCTCAGCAGTTGGAGCGTCGGCCCACGAACCAGAGAGTCCCGGGTTCGGTTCCCGCTAAGGGCATGTACCTCGGTTGCAGTTTGTTCCCAGCCCCGGTTGGGGTCGTGTGGGTGGCAACCACTTGATGTGTCTCTCTCACATCGATGTTTCTCTCTCTCTTCCTCCCTCTCTCCCTCCCACTCTGTCTCAGGATAAATGCAAAAATGTCCTCGGGTGAGGATAAAAAAAAAAAGTAGTGTACTGTGTTTGATGGATATAAATATAAATTTACCCTCAGTAAATTATGGCCAAAAAAACTACTTGGGAAGATAAATGTGTTCTCTGAAGTAGTTTTTGTGTGTGTGTTTTCCATTTCTATTTTTTAATTACAATTTACTTTCAATATTATTTTGTATTAGTTTCAGGTGTACAGCATAGTGGTTAGAGAATCATATACTCTTACAAAGTGTTCCCCCTGATGTCTCCAGTTCCTACCTGGCACCATATGTAGTTATTACAATATTATTGATTATATTCCCTATGCTTTATTTGATGTCCCCATTACTATTATGTAACTACCAATTTGTACTTCTTAATCCCTTCACCTTTTCACCCAGTCCTTCACACCCCTCCCCTCTGGCAACCACCAGTTCGCTCTCTGTGTCTATGAGTCTGTTTCAATTTTGTATGTTCGTTCATTTTGTTTTTTAGACTCCATATATAAGTGAAATTATATAGTATTTGTCTTCCTCTTACTGACTTATTTCAGTGAGCATAATGCTCTTTAGGTCTCTGTCTCAAATGGTAAGATTTCATTTTTTTTTTGATGACCAAGTAATCTATTGTATATATGTACCACCACTTTTTTTATCCATTCGTATATTGATGGACACTTGGGCTGCTTCCAAATTTTTTTCTAATTTTTATTGAATAGATTAAGGTGACACTGGTTAATAAAATTATATAAGTTTCAATTGTACAATTCTATAATACATTGTGTGTATATTGTATTGTGTGTTCACCACCCAAAGTCAAGTTTCCTCTCATCACCATTTATCATCTCAGTCCATGGGGTGACACTCAATCCACTGAGCCACACCAGCTGGGCTACCCTATGTCTTTTGATTAAAGCATTTAATCCATCTCCTTTTAAAGTAATTTTTTTTTAATCCTCACCTGAGGACACGCTCGTTGATTTTTAGAAAGAGGGGAAAGGAGAGAGAGACACACAGAGAGAGAAACATTGATGTGAGTGAGAAACATTGATTGGCTGCCTCCCATATGTGCCCTGCCTGGGGTTGGGAATTGAACCCGCAACTTAGGTATATTCCCTGACTGGGAATCAAACCTATGACCTTTCAGTGCATGGGATGACACTCTAACTCACTGAGCCACACTGGCCAGGGCTAAATTGATTGTTGATAGATAAGTATTCTTTTTAATTATGACCTTCCTTCCTTCCTTCCTTCCTTCCTTCCTTCCTTCCTTCCTTCCTTCCTTCCTTCCTTCCTTCCTTCCTTCCTTCCTTCCTTCCTTCTCCCTCTCTCTCTCTCTCTCTCTCTCTCTCTCTCTCTCTCTTTCCTCTTCTTCTTAAAGTAGACCCTTTAATATTTCTTGTAATATTGATTCAGTGGTAATGAGCTCCTTCAGCTTTTTCTTGTCTGAGAAGCTCTTTATTTCACCTTCAATTTTAAATGATAGCTTTGCTGGGTAGAGTAGTCTGGTTATAGGTCCTTGTTTTTCATTACTTTGAATATTTTGTGCCTGTCCCTTCTGGTCTGAAATATTTCCATTGAGAAATCATTTGACAGACTTTTAGGAGCTCCCTTGTAGATAACTGTTTTTCTCTTGCTGCTTTGAAGATTCTTTCTTTGTCTTTAACCTTTGCCATTTTAATTTTGATATGGCTTGGTGTGGGCCTCTTTGGGTTCATCTTGTTTAGGACTCTGCACTTTCTGGATGTGTGTGTCTTTCTCCTTCACTAGGTTAGGAAAGTCTATAGCCATTACTTCTTCAAATAGATTCTTGATCCCTTGCTCTCTCTTCTTCTGGTAGCCCTATGATGCAAATGTTGTTATGGTTGATGTTGACCCAAAGGTCCCTTATATTATTCTCATTTTTTTTGAATTACTTTCTTTCTTCTGCTCTGATTGGGTGTCTTCTGCTAACTTGTCTTCTAAATTGCTAATTCAATCCTCTGCTTTATGTTTAATTCCTTTAACCTTTATGTGATATTTAAGTGAATAATACGGTATTATGAAAAGGCGTTGTAATATCCTGCTTCTGTATGTCTTTTAGTAATCTTACTCATAGTTTTGTATCTTTTTGTTCTTTGTTTCAAGGAGAATAATCCTCTTGAATATTTTCTGTAATGTAGGTAGGTCTTCTGGTAGTTAATTCCCTCAACTTTTGTATGTCTGGGAAAGGCTTTATTTCTCCTTCATATCTGAAGGATAGCTGTGCTGGATATATTTTTCTTGGCTGGTAATTTCTCTCTTTTTGTAGTTTGAATATTTGATGCCACTCTTTTCTAGTTTGTAGGGTCACTGCTGAGAAATCCAATGACAATCTAATGAGATTTCCTTTATAGGTGACTGTCTTCTTTTCTCTGGCTGCTTTAGAAAAGATTTCTCCAAACTGAAGAACACCAACAAGTGTTCAGGATGAAAGAGCCTATTGAGTGTTGAGCAGAAACAACAGAAAAAAGATTCAAACCTAAATATACCCTTTTACAATTTTATAATTACAAGTGTGCATAGAAAAATCCTAAAAGTGTTCAGAGAGGGAAGACTTGTTATCCATATTCATATTGCAAATGCATCCTTCCAAAAGATGCAGCCACCAGCAATTTTTAAGATCCTCTTGTCCCCATGCTTCTTCTTACCCGACTATGTCTGACTAGGGCTGGTTCTGTAGGATCAGAGCCCTTTAGCTGATGTCCTACCCATGGAAAGTCAGCTCGGGGTCTGGAAGGTGAGATTCATCCCCAGCTTCTTCAGAATATTATGCTGACAGGTTTCAACTGTATCTTGAAGAGAGGAAAATGGAACGTCTTTAAACAGAAGTGAGCTGTGCTTCCAATTGTGGGGCCCCCAAAGCTGACAATACTAAGGTCTCTTACTTCCCTACTCTTTTCTCCTGTAGACTAAAACATCTGATGGTTTTGTAGGATTTTCCAAGATACTTTCCTTACCTACTCAGTCACTGCTGAGAGGTTTTAAAATTTAAGATATCACCCACTCAATAGCACAGAGCTGGGACATTTGTCATAAGACTGCAATTTCAGAGATTTCTTAGGCAATGTGATTGTTTTTTATGTATAGTGATAATGAAAGCCTCTAGTGGAACCCTCTTCCATACTAAATTGTGACATTTATAATGTTTCAGAAAAGGCCTTGGCCAGCCAAATGGGGCCATATAGGAAATGCTTATTTCAGAAGACCATCAAATCTCAAACCCACCCAAACATACTGGCCCTGCCAGGGTTGGAGCTTGGGGATGCTCTTACTGCAGCTGTAGTGAGGAGAATAGATTTCCACCAGAGAGGATGTCATTCTGAATCCTTAGACTGAAATGACCGAATATGATAAACCACATCAAATGGGAAAGAACAAACTGGAAAATATCTGAAATGTAAATGTCCAAGGATTAATATTATGAAGAGATTGATTCTTCCAGTGGCAGAGTATGAGAGTGGCCTTTTTAACTACATACCCGTACTACCTTAAAAATTAGAGATGAAAAAAGGCATCTGACTTTTAAGTGGCAGTGGCATTGGTTTGTGGGCCTGTGAAAGAAACATTTTTCCTTAGGATTGTAAGGAACTGTATAACTTTTCTGCTCATATCTTTTGCCCATACCCCTGTTGGAACATCAATGGTGTTGTCATCGGCCAATTGCCTTTGGCCTGTCATAAATATGGAAAGTAATTTCCCTAGTTTGTTGTTCGATTTAAAATTTCATTATTGCTGTATTTGCCACATAGAAAACTTCAGTTCTTAAGTAGTCATCGAAACCATTGATATGTCCCTTTTAATATTTTTTTATTGATTGATTTGAGAAAGAGAGAGAAACATTGATTTGTTTTTCCGTGTATCCATGCATTCATTGGTTGCTTCTTGTGTGTACCCTGACCAGGGATCAAACCCACAACCTTGGTGAATCAGGATGAGGCTCTACCTGGCCAGGGCAATACTTCCTGTTTAAAATATCCCCCTGATTCCTTTTGCAGGGCCATTACAAAGAAAAAACTACTTGTGGTAGACTCTCAAAAGGACTTCCGGTGCCCTTAATTCCTTTTTGGACTTCTCTGCAATTCAGACAACAGTAATTGTATAGTTTCTAACAATAAGTGTAAATAGATTTCAGTAGATTTTATAAACTTTGGGGGCAGGTACACAGGGTGTACCAAGTGTGGGTGGTGAATCAGTCCAGCCGGGGAATAGGCAATAAGTAAGTGCATTATGCCAAGAGAATTTAAAAGCAAGAATAAAACTGACTGAAGGTGAGTCTGGTTTCATTTCATCTTTTAAAAAAGAGACTTTATTATTTTTAGAGTGGTTTTAGGCTCACAGAAAATTGGAGGAAGGTGCAGAGCTTTCCCGTATACCAGTGCTCCGTACATGCATAGCCTGCCCCGTCAGCATCATTCCTCAGCAGAGGGTACACTTCCAACAACGGGTGAGCCTACACTGACACGTCATCATCAAGCCCAAAGTCCATGGTTTACACTAGGGTTCACTCTTGGGATTGTACATTCTATAGGCTCAGACAAGTGTATAGTGACATGTGTCCATTATAGTATCACACAGAGTATTTTCTTTTTTTTAATCCTCACCTGAGAATATTTTTCTATTTATCTTCAGATAGAATGGGAGGGAGAGAGAGGGAGACAAAAGGGGAGAGAGAGAAACATCGATGTGAGAGGGATACATCGACTGGCTGCCTCCCATACGACCCTGACCAGGGCCGGGGATGAACCACAACCAAGGTATGTGCCCTTGACTGGAATCGAACCCAAGACTCGTTGGTCCACAGGCCGATGCTCTACCACTGAGCCAGACCGGGCAGGGCATCACACAGAGTATTTTCACTGCCCTAAAAATCCTCTGTGTTCTGCCCATTCGTCTTCCCACCCCCAGCCCCTGGTAACCACTGATCAAACTGTCTCCATAGTTTCACTTTTCCAGAATGTCAGATAGTTGGAATCATACAATATGTAGCCTTTTCAGATTGGCTTCTTTCACTTAGCAATATGCATTTAAGTTTCTTTCATGTCATTTTATAGCTTGATTGTTCATTTTTTTATTGCTGAATAATATTCCAGTGTCTGGATGTACCACAGTTTATTTACCCATTCACCTACTGAAGGACATCTTGGTTGCTTCCAAGTGTTGGCAATTATGACTAAATTGCTATAAACATAGAAAAATCTGCTATAAACATCTCTGTGCAGGTGTTTGTGTATGCACGTAAGTTTTCAGCTCATTTGGGTAAGTCAAGAAGTGTGATTGCTGGATCATATGGTGAGATTATGCTTCGTTTTGTAAGAACTGTGCCCCAGAGTGGCTGTAGCATGCGTCATTCCCAGCAGCAGTGAGTGAGAGTTCCTTTTGCTCCGCATCTTTGTCAGCATCCAGTGTTGTCAGTGTTCTGGATTCCGGCCATTCTACTAAGCACGCAGTGTTATCTCATTGTTGTCTCAATTTGCATTTCTCTGAGGATGTATGATGTGGAACACAGTTTCACATGCGTATTTGCCATCTGCATAGCTTCTTTGATGAGGTGTCTGTTAAGGTCTTTGACGTATTTTTAAAATCAGTTGTTTGTTTTCTTAGTTTCGAATTTTAAGAGTTCTTTGTATATTTGAAATAGCAGTCTTTTATCAGATGTACCTTTTGCACATATTTTTCCCCAGACTGTGGCATGTCTTCTCATTCTCTTAGCATTGTCTTTTATGGAGCAGAGTTTTTAACTTGAATGAAGCCCGGCTTATCAATTCTTTCATGGATTGTGCCTTTGGTATTGTATCTAAAATGTCATCGCCAAACCCAGGGTCATCTGAGTTTTCTCCTCTGTTATGTCCTAGGAGTTTTATAGTTTTGCATTTTATATTTAGGTCTGTGAAGTTATTTCCTGTGAAGGGGCAAGGCCTGTATCTGGACTCATCATTTTGCACGTGGATGTCCAGTTGTCCCAGCACCATTTGTTGAAGGGACTGTCTTCGTGTCACTGTGCTGCCTTTGCTCTTTGCCAACAGTTAATTGACTGTGTTTACGTGGGTCTGTTTCCGGGCTCGCTATTCTGTTCCATGGATCTCTTTGTCTGTTGGGTCAGCTTTTTATTATCGCTGTACACCAGTAATTCTAAACAAAGTCCGTGATCAAGTACTCCTTCCCCAACAAGTTATTTATTGGCTTAAGTTCTAAACATTGCTGCTGCTAGTATTATCTCATAGTGATATATATAAATCTAAGCTTCCAGGATGCACATTTGTATAGTTTTAAAAATATGTTTTTATTGATTTTTTTTTATACTCACCCGAGGACATTTTTGCATTTATCTTTAGATATAGCGAGAGGGAGAGAGGGAGGAAGAGAGAGAAAAACATGAATGTGAGAGAGACACATCGAGTGGCTGCCACCCACACGACCCTAACCGGGGCCGGGGACAAACTGCAACCGAGGTACATGCCCTTAGCGGGAACCGAACCCAGGACTCTCTGGTCCGCGGGCCAATGCTCTAACTGCTGAGCCAAACTGGCCAGGGCTGTTTTTATTGATTTTTTAAAGCGAGAGGAGGGGAGAGGGGGAGAGAGATAGAAACACTGAGGAGAGAGAGAGACAACCCGGGCATGTGCCCTGACTGGGAATCGAACCAGGACCTCTCAGTCCATGGGAGGATGCTCAATCCACTGAGCCACACAGGCCGGGCCACATTTGTATTTTTTAATAGATATTGCATTCTACGTGGAAGTTGATCTGGAAACCTCCAGTGACACTGGCACCCAGGATGCCGGGGAGTCAGTTCCATGACTGGTTTCCAGTTAGTTTGTAAGGGTGACAAATCCGAATGACTGGAGCTGGCTTTGGGTGCAGTGCATTTCTCCTGTGCGGAAACAGTAGATCAGAAACAAAGGAAGTGGATTTGCTTCAGTTCTGTCCGTCCAGGTGTGGCTGTTCTCCGAAGCTTGTGGAGTTCACTCTTTCCCAAGTGTTTCTTCATGTGTGTCCCCACTTTAGAAAATAAACTAGCGCCCTGGCCGGTTTGGCTCAGTGATTTGAGCGTCGGCCCGTGGACCAGAGAGTCCCGGGTTCGGTTCCTGCTAAGGGCATGAACCTCGGTTGCAGTTTGTCCCCAGCCCAGGTTGCTGTCGTGTGGGTGGCAACCACTTGATGTGTCTCTCTCACGTTGATGTTTCTCTCTCTCTCTTCCTCCCTCTCTCCCTTCCGCTCTATCTGAAGATAAATGCAGGAATGTCCTCGGGTGAGGATAAAAAATAAAGAAAAATAAAAAAATAAACTAGTGTAATTAAAAAGTATATATCTGTATATTAAAATTTTCGTTTTATAATATTTACATTTTATTAAAGAATTCTGACTGGCAAAATTACATATACAAAGTTTAATCCTTTCTGCTATCATTTTCTTGCCATCATTTTTAATTAAATCAAATTATCATCAATGAAAATAATTTTATTGTATGGGAGATATTAAAAATTATCTGCTCCAAGGTCCGTTATGATAAGCTTGTCCCCGCAGGCATTTCTCCAGTGTGCTCCATGGGCCTCGTCACCTCCCAGCTGGAAGGGCAGGTGGCAGGGGGGTTGTGACGGCCAGCAAGCCTGGCTTTTTCTCATCACCAGCCTTCTATCCCACACAGCTCAGTTCCCCTGAGATCATCCTGGGGGATGGCTCCAGACTTGTCCTGATCGTGCTTATCTGAACGTGTGGACACCCTAGTGAATAAGGGAGAGCATGTTCTGGATGCTGCCCCTGCTGCCCTTGCTGTGTGCTGCTGCTGGGCTGGCTGGTGGGCTTCCCTCCCACAGCCTGGGGGCCTGGTGCTCGGTGTGCCTCTCTGCACTGACCTGCTGGAACAGGCTTTCCTCCAGCTGCTCTCAGCCCAGCGGAAGCCTGAGATGCGGTGCCCCTCAGGCCATGTGGTGTTGCTGTCTTGGCCATGCTCTCTGAGGACTCGCTGGCACCCAGTGCACAGAGAGCAGCAATCCTGAAATGACACTTTGACATCGTCTGGAGTGATTGAGTCAGCCTCATAAAAGCTCCAACACCACGACATGAAGTGCAGGTGGGAGGGAGGGCGTTAGGTCAGGTGCTTTGGTTTAGGGTTGGTTCAGTTTTGCGTTCCATTAGTCACGTCAGTTGGGTCAACCCAAGGTCATTAATCCTGCCGAAGCTTCATGCCACCTGGAGGAGACTCAGGGGCTGCCCATTTCCGGAAAAGACGCTCAGAGTCAAGGGGAAGGGCATTGTTTGTATCAGAGCCTATAAAATGATTCATACCAGCCAGTCCTCAGCTGTGTACCCTGCTCTGCCTTGCCTTTCCATGGAAATGCTAACAAAGGCCAAGGACTAATCTCTCCCTTTGTTCCTGTCTCCTGCCTCCTGACCCACGCGGGTGCTTCCTCATGGCCTTGCGTGCAGTGACCCCCTCTCTAGGACCTGTGAGTATAATAAAAGTTGTCTGCCCTAACCTCTTCTGTGTCTCCTCTTGACCATCACAAAAGAACAGGGAATAGGGTGGCTAGAAAATAGTTCTTCACTGTTGGTCTTGGGTTCATACCTGATCGCCTGGGGCATCCCTTTCTCTCTCTCCATCCCCAAGGTGTTGGGTAACTGATTCATGCCTAGTGTCCTACACTGGCAACCTGTTCCCACCCCATCCTGGGAAGGTGATGGTGGTTCCGTCATCATTGTGGAGATGACAGGCCAACAAATTCTCTCTTATGAATATGAATCTTTCTTGTCATAACTTTGATGTGATATAATTTTAAGATGTCCTCTTCCCCACTAGAGGAGAGACTTCAGAAGAAACACTTGAGGTTGTGTGTGTGTGTGTGTGTGAGTGTGTGTGTGGGAGAAAGAGAGAGGGAGAGAGAAAACTAGAGAGAAAGAACCACACGCACACACACACACACACACACACACACACACACACCCCACTTTCTACTCATATTGCATTGCCATTAGATCACCTGGGACCCCTGCTTGGGGTTCTGTTTTAGAGAAGAGCTGCCCTGGCTCTCCTCTGACTGCACCCTGACCCACAGAATGAAGAAGAGATTTGCTCTTTGGAAACCCTGCCTGCACTTCTGGGCCACGGTCCAAGTATTGGAAGACTCTGCCCAGCTGGCCTGAGCTGCTTCCAGAGCTCACATTGGCCTCTTGCCTGGGTTCTGGTTTTCTTGGGCCAGTCCTGAGAGGGACTCCTCACTGTCGGTGTGTGCACTCTAGATTCAAGGGGTGACCGAGGGCAGCTGCTCCGGAACAGATGGGAGGTGCACGCAGGGACAGAACTGGGGTGGTGGGACGAAGAGGGCTGAAGCTGGAAGCCTCCTCCAGGTGCAGCCTCGCCCAGGCCCAGCAAGTGGGGGAGGGGACCTGCACACATACTCGTGTACGTGATCGACTTGCCCTGCCTACCTCACCACGTGACTTTCTCCAGCGTGGTTGTCCACGAGAGCCCAGATTATGGGGCTATTTTTCCACTGGAGTTTCTCATCATTGAGCAGTTGCTCCTGCCCAAGGCAGCATCTTTTCTAGCACTTAGATTCTAAAGTGGTTTGTGGGGATGACTCACGTGGGGCTTCACGATGGAGAAAACCATGGTTTATGGTTTGGTTTGTCAAGCAAAGCAGGAGGTTATGAGAAGCAGGAACAAGTTCTCACCGACGTCTCCAGAGAACAGTGGGGCCCCACCCGAGGCTCATCGCCGTGTGGAGGAGGGGCTGCAGCACAAGCCACAGGCTCACACACTCCTCACGGCCCTCCCAGATGACGGCGGCACCCCCACGGCCTTCTGGCCTCTTCAGACTTCCATTGAGTTTCACAGCTGTGGGCCCTGGTTAATATGCTGGACTTGGTTTTTTGGTTCTGCCTCTGGAGAGTTGCTCTTTTGAGATGTTGGGTTGTTCTCTCTGAATCTCACTGGTCTAACAAGCAAAACCACATGATGACCTTCTCCTCTCCGGTTCAGATGGGACTCCTGTTTACCTCCTACGCAACTCCCGAACCTCGCTCATCTCGCAGGCTGGACAGGTGCCTCCCAGGTGGGAGCTCCAGCCTGTGCCCAACCAGCACTCCTTCCGAGCATGCTCCCCTGCTTGTGTTCCTTGCCCATGGAGAACCACCCGCCAGGCCAGAAACCTGGGCCTCACCCCCACTCACTCTGACCACTTATTTGATCAGTGACACCAAGTGGCTTAGTCAGCTTTGTGCAGCTGGTGAGCAGGTGCCGGGGTCAGGCTGTCTGACTCCCTGTCCACGCCCTTTCGCCCTTTCCTCTAGTCACTGGCTGTGCACACATTGGCCAGACTGCCTAAGTCACTCCTGGAAGCACCTGGTTGGGACTGGTCCTTCCCGGCAACCAGACCCTGACTTGCTGGACCCTGGGGACCCTGCCCAGCAGGATGGGTTGAGAACCCAGTGTGACTGGGCAGTGTGAGGGTGGAAAACAAGTCAGCAGTGTTTGTCTCTCTCTAAGGCCTTGGAGGACCAGTCTTTGATCCTGCAGAACAGGCCAGGGCTCTGCAAACAGCCTGACCCCTGGGGGCTCCCTGGTCTCCACCAGGGGCTTCTGCATCCAGGGTGTTTCGGTTTTGCAGCTTCTGACCACCATCCACAGCTGAGCAGCTCCCCCGGAGCTCTGAACACTGAGGGCTGCCTCCTGG
This sequence comes from Tadarida brasiliensis, assembly GCA_030848825.1. Taxonomy (NCBI): domain Eukaryota; kingdom Metazoa; phylum Chordata; class Mammalia; order Chiroptera; family Molossidae; genus Tadarida; species Tadarida brasiliensis. The sequence continues at coordinate 82,926,857 of CM061266.1, forward strand.
GGAGCAGCCTTTGTGCATTTCCGAGGCTGTCCCCTCAGCTCTCCTTTGGCCAAGTTCCTGAGCCCTTGCTGTAAAACCGGGATGGTAAGAGCCGCTGGACTGGAGTCAGGAGGACAGGGAGCTCCTGCGTCCCCGTACACTACGGGTTCTTCATAATCGGTGGTTGTAATATTGTTGCAGTCACTTACTCTTCTCTCTTGTAGTTATTTGTTTACTTTCTTTCTTCCCCAGTGACTCCTTTCTCCACGTCTGTCTGTCCTCCTTTCTGACCCAAGAATCCAATACGTATTGTTGAATGAATGAATGATTGAAAGAATGATTGCATGAATGAATGAACTTACTGTCATGACGGTTAAACGAGACATCCAGGAACAGAGAGATTCTTTGGGGGAGGGAGGTAGATAAGCAGTTGGCAGATCAGGCCTGTGCCTACCCTGAGGGTGGGTGTGCGGGCACAGGTCGGGACCCTGCTGCTGTGGCAGAGGTTTCCAGTGGTACCTTCTTCCAAAGCCCAGTGGTACCACCTCCGTGGGCAGCTTCTGACTGCTGAGCTCTGTGCAGTTTCCGCCGCTGCTCGGTGTGGGGGCTCCCAGGTCTCCACAGAGGGTGAACCCTCGGGGGCAGCTGCCTGCCGGGCTCTGAGCCGTGGGTGTGGCTGCCGCTGGTCCACAGAGAACATGCCGTCTATTTCCCGTCACTGTGAACCCTCACATTTACATTTTGCCAAGCTGGAGATGACAAGAACATAAACTCCCCTCAGTCGCCCTGCCCGCCCATGCAGAGAGAGGAGTGAAGAAGCCCAGCCCAGCCCGGGAAACAAAGTCCCCTCTGTCGAGGACACGAACGTCTGCTCAAGGCCCTAGGCCCACGGGGTGGCAATGGAATGAGCGGGACCCAGCAAGCAGGGCATCCTGGGCAGTCTGGGGCGATCCCCCAAGGCCGGGCCCTATCTCCCACCATGGGAGGGTCAGCTCCCAGCCTGGCTGGGCACCCCGTGAGGTGCTGCCCCCTGAAAGCTCCCCCGTCCGCCTCCCTGCCCTGTGTGCCCTGGTCGAGGGCCCATCCCAGCCCCAAGCCCAGTGTGCGCCCCCAGTCCCCGTCCTGCGGAACAGCCTTCCTTTCACTGCCCTAGTCAGGAAGCAAGAAAGGTTAAAATTTCCATCTTCCCTCTCAAGGAGATTCCTGCTGTGGCTCAGTGTGGACAAGAGTCTTTTCTTCCCTCTTCCTGGGCGGGGTGTGAGCGGAAGCCTCAGAGCAGAGCTGAGCGTGTGGGAGCCGTGTGGACATGCCAGAGAAAGCCATTCCTGCTGGGACAGGCCAGCGCGCCAGGACGAGGGGAGCAGGGAGACAGACAGAGCTGGACAAACTGACAGCGATGTACAGCAGATACAGGAGGTCGCCTCCCGAGAAACAGCATCTAGGCCTCAGGTGTATGTCAGCTCCAGACCCAGAAAAGCAGCAAAACCAGGTGGGCACACCAGGACCAGCTGCCGTGTCTAGCGACCCCCGGCCCTGGCACTGACTGCAGTGAGGACCACCGCCCTGCCGGAGCACACCTAGGAAACGATGACTACCCTGCTGAAACCCTCCCTGAGACCTCCCTAAGATTCCTGCCTGCAAGAGAGAGAGAAAAGTCTCAAGACAAAGGACCCAGCCCCCTCTTTCCTCCCCAAAAGCACCCCCGTGCCCCCCTTTTCTTCCCCCCATAGGCATGCATCTCCTAGACTCTAAAGGACCCCCGGAGACTTGCAACCAGGGCAGCAATGGGCAGTGGCAGCTCATCCCAGGTTAACCCCTGAACCTGTCCCCAAGGCCCCCTTTTCTCTGACTTCTTGGTGAGCCAAAGCAGCCCAGCTGCGGCTCATGTCCCCAGCCCATCCTTGTTGCACCGTCCCCAGCTCTAGTAAACATCCTCTAAAATTCACCTGGACTCATGTTGTGAAACTTTTCCTGTGTGAAGTCAAGAACCCGCACACTACCGGCGAGCCCTAGGCAGATCCGCCAAGGGCCAGTCCCCTTTCCGGTAACATTGCCACCTCCACCTCCAAGGGGCAGCCCTGGGCCCCCGACTGAGAGGCTGGACTCCGGCGCAGAGGGAGGCAGGTCAGGCTCAGAGCTGACCAGCGCCCCCGCCTCTCCCCAGGGCCACGGACATTCTTCTTCCCTTACACACAGGCCTGTTCTCAGTGCATTACCTCATGGCCCTGTTCTCCGCTTTCTAAAGTGACAGCTCATTTATAAAGAAACCCGTGCGCTGTGGCTGGGGACCCCAGAGGATGCAACACCTTAACCCCAGCAGGCTCTGCAGCCTCCAGGGTGTTGCGGAGGCCGCCACCCAGGAGCCCTGTGCTTCCAGCACACCCCCACTTCCTCGGGAAATAAGAACTTTTCCCCAGCAGATGCCTCAGATCATATTTTCCTTCCTTTCATTTTTCAAATGAAGAGGCTTCTCACAGGGCCTCTGTGTCATCGGGGTTTAGTTTTGACAGGGGCCCAGGGCTGCTGGAACAGCTGTGCAGATGGGCGCAGACCCCCAAGCGGCTGAGCAGAGCCTCTTGGTCATGAGGACATCAACGCTCTGGAAAACGTGTGCAATGGAGCCGAACGCAAAGTGTCTGGGACGGCATGTGAGCGTTTCTATAAAGACCCAGGCCAGCCTGCCTTTGGCCTCACCTGGGGACCTTCTCCAGGTGCAGTGTTGGGAGCGTAGGTGAGGGACAGACAGCAAGATTTCCTATGAGCCCTGGGTGATGGTCCATGGGGGTTTGCTTTGTGTATGCTTGGAATCTTCCATAAAATACCTGTGAGCCACGCTTGGCCCTCAAAGCAGGGCAGGGCACGGGGAAGGAGCCAAGCTGAGTGAAGCCCTTACAATTTCTTTTGGAGAGTGTTACCGGATTTCCTTTCTGAGTGCAGGCCCGGGTTTGGAATGAGAGTTGTAGGTTTTTAAAATTTTTCTTTTTAGTAACAGAGTCTTTAATTTATTTTTATTATTATTATTTTTAATCCTCAGCTGAGGATATGTTCTTATTGATTTTAGAGAGAGAGGAAGGGAGAGAGAGAGAAACATCGATGTGAGGAGAGGAACATTGATTGGTTGCCTCCCATGTGCTCAAGGACTGGGACTTGAACCCGAATCCCGGGTATGGGCCCTGACCAGAAATCGAACCCCCAACCTTTTGGTGTATGGGATGATGCTCCAACCAACTGAGCCGCTCGGTCAGGGCAGTAACAGGGTCTTTTTATTGATAAGTCCCCAGCAGCATCTCTAAACATCGAGTACAAAAATACTGTTTTCAAGGCAGCCTCGCTTGCTTCGTGGAGGCCTGGGAGAGGCCTGCAGTGCCCTGCGGCCCGCACCTCCGGTCAGGGAAACATTGGCCTCATCCGGCTGCGGCTCAGCGAACGGGCAGCCTCTGTCTTGAGCTTTCTACAACTGTTTCAGAAACCACCTTGAGATACCGATTGGAAAAAGCATTTAATATTTTTGTTGGAGGAAGGGGCAGGGAGCCCTGAATTAGTAGGTGTGGGAGTGGGCTGGGGAACTCAGACATGACAGTGCTTGTCCCCCTCAAGGAGGTCCTGACCGGGTGCGGGGCAGGGGACATCTGGCTTTGGTCTCTGGGAACCTTGAAGTGTTGCTCAGAGCAGACCTTGGGCCTGGCTCTGGAAAAGCTTCCCTGTGCCCTGCCCACGGACTCCAGCTCATCCCCTGCCTGGCAGAGGGCCTGCAGAGAGAGATGCTGTCAGTGAGGAAGGACTGGGAATGACAGACCCCAGGAATTCCACACCCCTGGGAGGAAGCCTTGTGCCCCAGGGCGCTCGGAGGCCAGAAGAGGGGCAAAGCTGACCACCTCCGGGCAGGGTAACCGCTGCCACCTGAGACACCTGGAGAGGGCCATCACTGTCCTGCGACCCCTGGGAGCACCGGGCAGCAGGCTCCACCAGCATCTCCTTATCATCCGTCTGGCTGTGGCCAGTGACGGCACGAGGTCAGGCCAGATGTGGGACAGGTCCTTGAAGTCGGGCGAGTGAAGGGAGATGGTGTCTGGGCGGGTGTCACAGGAGCCCGAGCTCTGTTCCAAAGTGACAATGGAGGTCGCAGTGCTGGGTAGGATGGGGTCTTCATTTTGTCCTCGTCCTCCAGGAGGGCTGCCTCCAGGTGCTGCCTGGCCAGCTCTTCTTTTAGCCTCCTGATCCTGCAGAAGATGCCGCCCGGGTCCTGCTGCCGCTCCACCAGCTCCTGTGCGGGCAGGGAGCGCGCTCAGCGGGTGGCTGGAGCCCACGGCCATCTCCCTGTTCTCAAAGCGCTCCACGCTGCTCTTCCGGGCCGCTCATGGTGCTGCGCATCCACGTTCACCAGGCTGCGGACGTGCGGGCTGAGGACGTGCGGGCTGCTCACCGGGCTGAGGATGTGCGGGCTGAGGATGTGCGGGCTGCTCACCGGGCTGAGGATGTGCGGGCTGCTCACCGGGCTGAGGACGTGCGGGCTGCTCACCGGGCTGAGGATGTGTGGGCTGCTCACCGGGCTGAGGATGTGCGGGCTGCTCACCGGGCTGAGGACGTGTGGGCTGCTCACCGGGCTGAGGACGTGCGGGCTGCTCACGGGCTGAGGATGTGCGGGCTGCTCACGGGCTGAGGATGTGCGGGCTGAGGACGTGCGGGCTGAGGATGTGCGGGCTGAGGACGTGCGGGCTGAGGATGTGCGGGCTGAGGATGTGCGGGCTGAGGATATGCGGGCTGCGAGGACTGTGCCCGCCTGGAGGTGGAGCCTGGGCTGAGACTGAGAACATCCGGGAGCAGGGGTGTGATCCAGGAGGACAGATGGGGATTCTGAGGGTCGGAATGAGAGGAGGACCCAGGTGGATGGAAGAGGATGAGAGGGCATGATTGTGTTTAAACCTGTCACAATAACCGAGACACAGGCTCCTGAGGTCTCACAACTCGACGTGGGTCGGATCCCCGTGTCCTCAGCACTTACACACTGTGTGGCGCAGAGCACGTCGGAGGGGAGCTGAGCCGGGTGTCGCCAGGAGGGGCTCTGGGGAGAGGCCCTCACAAGGCCCTGTGCGGGAGGAGAAGGAAGGGGAGGGGGATTTTAGATGGAAGCAGGACAAAGTTACCTAAGAACAGCACTGGGGATTTTTTGAGCTATCTATTGCAGCAGAACAAAGCACCCTGAACGTGCTGATTAAAACAGTGAGCATCTATTGCCTCCTGTGGTCTGTGGCTTGCCGAGGCTAGCGGGGCGGTTCCTGTGCTGGTCTCTCCTGGCGTCTGTCATGCGGCTGCAGTCAGATGACCCTGGGGCTGCAGTCACCTGGAGTCCTCTCAGGCCTGAGGACAGGTGGCCTCTCTGTCGTCTCAGGGCCCGCACTTCCCACGTGGCCTCTGCATGATGTCTCCATGTGGGCTTCCTGGCACACAAGCTGGGCTTTCTGTGGAGGCGAGGGGCTCCCCAAAGTGCTACAGCCTCTTAGGGCTTAGCAGGGAACTGGCCCAGAGTCACTTCTGCCACCTCTGACGGTTAAGCACCCCCCTACCAGCTCAGGCTCAGGGCGGAGGGAAATAAACTGCACCTCTTGATAGAGCATGACAAAGCATTATGGTCACCTTTTTAAAAAAATTTTTATTTACTGATTGATTTTAGAGAGAGAGAGGGAGAGAGAGAAACATCAATTTGTTTCACTTACTTATGCGTTCATTAGTTGATTCTCGTATGTGTCCTGACCAGGAATTGAACCTGCAACTTTGGCATATTGGGACGATGCTCTGACCAGCTGAGCTGCCTGGCCAGGGCCATTGTGGTCATCTTTAATCCACCACAGGGACCCTAGAGGGACTCTGCCTCCTTGGAAGGAGGAGGAAGCTGAAGTCATAGTAAGACATGTCACCTTGAAGACATGAAGATCTCAGAACTGCGTCCCTTGCTCCTTCCCCGTCTTGTTGCTGACTTGGACACGTCAGGGGTGGTTGTAACATCCTACGAAATGCCGTCACAGCGATCTCCCTGTGGGGCCAGTCCCAGGTCAACCAGGCATCAACCTCACCTTGCACTGCTCTTGAAAGTCATTCACCTGAGCCAACTCTGGAGCCGGACCTGCCGCACGCACTCGCGGGGGCCTCCTCCACGCGGTCAGGCTTCCGTCTGAGTCTCTTTGGACTGCTCAACAAAAATACCTTAGACTCGTGGCTACTAAACAAACGTTTACTTCTCACAGGTCCGGAGGCTGGCAAGTCAAGATCACGGTGCTGGGAGAGTCGCTGTCTGGTGGGAGCCTGCTTTCTGCTCATCAATGGCCACCTTCTCCTGTGTCCTTACATGGTGGGAGGAGTGAGAGAGCTCCCCGAGGTCTCTTTCATAAGGGCACTAATGGCCTTCCAAAGGCCCTACCTCCAGATACTCATACTGGGGATAGGAACTGAACATGAATTTATGGGGGGACACACACATTCCGTTCATAACAGGGTCCTTCCCCTCCCCTCCTTCTGGACCCACGGAAAGGAGGTCGTGGGGCATGGGAATGAGAGCCTGACTCAGCTGTAACTGAGTCTGTCGATTAATGGGTCCAACAGGCAAGGGGGGACCTGGAGGGAGACTGACGTATTGGAATACCTTCCCGTGGCAGCATCTGCTCAATCCTCCCGACAAGCCTGCGAATTGAAGGTGAGAGAGGTCAAACAACCACCGCGAGGTCTCCTGGACAGCCACGGAGTCAAGGTTTGCGTCCAGATGGGCCTGACGACTATGCCCTCACTGTCTCCTCTGTCCCTGAGTCACAGTCCCCTCAGCCTTGTGTAGAAGGAGTAGCCGCTGCTCCCACAGACAGACTCCTTGGGGTTCTGGTCAGATGTTAGCAATTTTCAGGAGCTAACGTTTCTCATTTCATCTTACCTTAATCAAATTATTTGGGTTCTGTCCACAGAAGTGTCTGGGGAACAGGGCGACTGGGGAGGGGTCCACCCACCCGCAGGTCTGGAGCAGAGCTCTGGGCAATGAATGGCTTGTCTGTCTGCTGGCCGGCCGGCTGGGGAATGGCTGACTGAGGGGCATTCATGAAGGGAGCAGGTCGCCCTGGCTCCTGGGTCTGGAATTGAAATTTGACCTGCTTCCAGGTCCATATGCCTTGGGGATCCTCCACTCTCTCACTCTCCTCTGGTTCCTGGCCACCACCCCCATCGGTCCCAGTGCCCAAGTGGGAAATTAACACCTGCCACTCCGCTCAGCCCTGAGCTCTTACCTCTGCCACATCCCACACCCGGGTGGCCTTGCCGGGAGACGTTCCTGGTCAGAGTTTGGCCAGATTGCATTTAAAAAAAAAAAGTCTTTGAAGTAGGCTCACCTTCAAAGCAGGGCTGTGAGTGGAGGTGTGGAGTGAGGTCGGGTATCTTGCAATGCTATCTTCGAGAGTTTGATTTGGTTTCGGTTCATACAGAAGAATACTCAGCAGCTCACACCTGGTTCAGCTCACTCTGTAAGGACAGAGGTGTTTCTGTCCCTACACAGTGCCGGACCCCTTGCTCAGCACAGCTGGAATCAGCAAACACCAGAAAGCACTGAAGAAGCACTTGTCCATCCAAGGAATTGGCTCTTGACCTTGACCCAGTGTTGGGATCGGCTGGGAAACTAAAAACATGGATGCCTGCCTCCCACCTGCAGATGTTCTGAAGAACTGGCCTGGAGTACAACCTGGACAGAGCTCCCATGTGATGCCAAAGTGAGACCAGGGGCCGAACGGTTGTTCTGATGCTCTTTCCTCCTCCGGTGCCAGCCCTGCTAGAACTTGTCGGTGCCTCGGTTCAGGGTCTGCTCATGCGGGGGGCCGGGCCATGCCTCTTGTCAGCCACTGGGACCTGGACAACTTCGGCTAGTTCCCAGTACATTCAGACAATGTGACTCGAGGAAAGAGGGTCTCAGCTGGAGATGTGCAAAGGGCGTGCAGTCCACAGCCATGGAGTGTCAAAGGGTAAACCCTGCACACGTGAGGGAGAAGCACGGCCTTGGAGGCTCAAGGTGGGGATCAAGCTTCACTTCATCTGCTTGGCTTCCCCGTCTCCATAAATGACAACTGTATGTTTTCAGTTTCGCAGGCCAAAAGCCTTACTCATCTTTGATTCTTATCTTTCTCTCACATTCCATGTCTAACTCACCAGCAAACCCTGTTGGCTCCACCTGTAGAATAGACCCAGACTCCTCACCACCTGCGCTCCTCACCCTGGTCCCAGGCACCATCTTACTGTCTCTGAGTTACTGAGACAACCTTCTAACTGGTCTCTGATTCCATCCTGGCCCTTCACAGTCTATTCTCAACAAGGCAGCCTGAGTGACCCTTTTAAAATGGAATTTGGAGCCCTGGCTGGTTTGGCTCAGTGGTTAGAACATTGACCCATGGACTAAAGAGTCACAGGTTCGAATCCAGTCAAGGGCATGTACCTTGGTTAAAATTCAGTTCCCGGCCTTGGTTGGGGTCATGTGGGAGGCAACCAGTCAATGTGTCTCTCTCACATTGATGTTTCTCTCTGTCTCTCCCACTCTATCTGAAGATAAATGGAAAAATATCCTCAGTTGAGAATTAAAAATAAAAAAATAAAATGGCATGATGGTGGTTTAGGTAAATGCAGTACTTGCTTCCTCCCACAACCACATCAAAATTACAGCTAAACTACAGAACAAACATCCTTCAGAACCACCTGAAATCGAGCTGAATGGAAGTCCTACAACTACAAAATTAAAGAAGAAGCCACATCGAGACTGCAATCAAGATTCAATTACAACAGAAAGGTGTAAAGTCTACACAAGGGGTGCACCTCGAGGGCTCAGGTGGGTGACCAGGGAGGCTGTGCCACTGGACCCTACAGGACACCTACTACAATAGGCCACTCTAGGAAGCCTAGGAGACATAGCAACTCTACCTAATACATAGAAACAAACACAGGGAGGCAGCCAAAATGAGGAGACGAAGAAACAGGTCCCAAATGAAAGAACAGAACAAAACTCCAGGAAAAGAACTAAATGAAATAGAGATAAGCAATCTAACAGATGTAAAGTTCAAAACACTGCTTATAAGGATGCTCAATGGACTTAGTGAGAACTTCAAGGAACTTTGTGAGAACATCAAGGAGTTTAGTGAGGACCTCAGGAGCATAATAAAGGACCAGTCAGAAATGAAGGATGCAGTAACAGAAATAAAGAATAATTTATAGGGAATCAATAGTAGAGTAGGTAAAGCCAAGAAGCAAACCATCGATTTGGAATATAAGGATGCAAAAAACACCCAATCAGAATAGCAAAAAGAAAAAATAATCCAAAAAAATGAGGATAGTGTGTGGAGCCTCTGGGACAACTTCAGGTGTGCTAATATTCACATCATGGAGGTGCCAGAAGGAGAAGAGAGAGAACAAGAAATTGAAAACCTATTTGAAAATATAATGACAGAAAACTTTCCTAACTTGGTGAAGGAAACAGACATTCAAGTCCAGGAAGCACAGAGAGTCCCAAACAAGATGAACCCAAAGAGGCCCACACCAAGACACATCATCATCAAAATGCAAAAGGTTCAAGACAAAGAGAGAATCTTAAAAGCAGCAAGAGAAAAGCAGTTAGTTACCTACAAGGGAGTTCCCATATGGTTGTCAGTTGATTTCTCAGAAGAAACTTTGCAGGCCAGAAGGGAGTGGCAAGAAATATTTAAAGTGATGAAAAGCGAGGACCTACAACCAACATTATGCTACCCTGCAAAGCTATTATTTAGAATCGATGGCCATATAAAGAGCTTCTCAGACAAGAAAAAGCTAAAGGAGTTCATCACCACCAAACCAGTATTCTATGAAATGTTGATGGGTCTTCTTGAAGAAGAAGAACAAAAATATGAACAATAAAATGGCAATAAATACATATCTATCAACAATCGAATCTACAAACAAAATGAGCAAGCAGAACAGAAACAGACTCATCGATACAGATAACTTTTTGTTGGTTGCCAGATGGGAAGGGGGTTGGGGGAATGGATGAAAAAGGTGAAGGGATTAAGAAGTACAAATTGGTTGTTAGACTGATGAACCTCAAAGGGAAGGGGGGAGGTGGGGTGGGGGGAGAGAAACCAAAGAACTTCTATGCATATAAGCATAACCAATGGACACAGACAACAGTGTGGGGAAGGCAGGAGGGGGTGGGAGAGGGCAGGAGGGGGTCAAGGGTGGAAAAAAGGAGGGACATAGGTAATACACTGAACAATAAAGATAAGTTAAAAAAAAATAAAATGGAATTTGGAGTATGTCATGCTGATGCTCAGAACTTACATCATATAAAATACAAAGTTCTTACCATGGTTTATAAAGCCCACATGGTTTGCTATCTCTCTGGCCTCATCAGACACTCTCCACCTTGTTTACCTAATTGAGCATCATGGCCTTGCTGATCTTTAAGCTTGTGAAACACGCTTCCAACGCAGGGCCTTTGCACTTGCTGCTCCCTCTGGCTGGAAGGCTCTTGCTATCTGTGCAGCCTGCCACCTTACTTCCTCCAGGTTTCTGCTCAGTTGCCGTCTCATCAGAGAGGCTGTGCTCCTCATTTAAAAGTGTGCCCAAACCCAGCCCTCATCCCCTTTTATTTTTCTTCTCAGAGCTTATGGCCACCTACATATTTTCTGTTTATTCTTTGGCACTGGCCACCAGAATGCATGTTCCAGAAGAGCAAGCTCCTTGTTGTATCCCCAGCACAGGACAGTGTCTGAAACAGCAGGTGCTCAGCAAATACTTGTTGAATGGGTGAGTCTATGAAGCACGGCGGTAGCAGAAGAGTCTCAGAAACTTCATGTGAGTTAGGCCCGGGAGGACTGAGCAGGGAGCAGGGGGGGATGAAGAGGGAGGGTGCTCCCAGCAAGGGGCCCAGCATAGGCAGCTCACCTTGTCGGGACTTACGGGGACCAGAGCGTGGGGCACAGGTGGGGCTGGGAGAGCGGCTGGGAGAAGTCCGCGTCCTGGAGGGTCTTGGCGGCCTTCGGACTCACGCCCCTCAGGGATGCGGTGACGCCGGATGACCTGAGTGCGCGTGGACATCTGTGCAGCTGGGAGAAGGGCCGCCCGGGGTCCGGGTTTATTGCGATTATTCAGTTGCTCTCTCTGGTTGATGCCAAAGACCATGCAGACGCCAAGTTCAGTCTCTTTAGAACCAGTCAAGCCGCAGACGTCCTCCCATCCAGGGCCGGCCTGAAGCGAGGGGGGATGGAGCTGCCCTGGTTTGAGAGCAGCTGCTGCCCTGCCTCCCCCACGTCTGCCGTGTCCCAGGGGCCGTGGCTGCCTTCAGGCGGCGTGGGCCGCGCGGATCTGTGCGCACAGCGGGTGCAGACGCTCAGTTACCCCGAGGTGACAGTTAGTAATCAGCGCGTCACCACCCAGCAGAGAACCACCGGAGGCAGCTCAGCTGGGGAAGGGACGCCCTGGCAGGAAGGCGGACAGCAATGAAAGGGAGGGCTTGGTGCACAGGCCTCGGAGGGAAGCCGGCTGGGGCGAGCCCGAGGGCTCTGTGGGCCTGCGTGGGTCTGCGTGGGTCTGCGTGGGTCTGCGTTCAGTGGTTTGGGGTTGCACGCGGGAGACTTCCCGAGCGGGGCGAGGCCGCCACCGCGCGTCCTCTGCTACCTCCGCCTCCTCCACTGATCACTTTCCTGAGTGTCTGCGGGTGCCAGGTGGTGTTAGGTGCGTAACCACAGCATCTTATTAATCATCTCCAAAACCATAGAAAGGTAATAAAGCAGTTGAGGAAAAGGAGGTATAAGAAACTTTCTTAAGAGGGAGTAATGTCAGTGAAAATGCTGGGATAAGGACTTCTGAAAAAACAAACAAAAACAACCCACAAAAGTAATGAGAGCACTGTCAGAATCACCTCTTTCAAAACTCTGGAAATTAACCCAAGACTTGCTGCAATTGGGAGCAGAAAAATGGCTGAGTCTTAGTAAGAAGAGTGAGCTTTGCAGTGTTTTTAACTTACCCTATTAGCACTAATAAGCAAGTTCGGCAAACTTCAAGGATACAAGATTAATATACAAAACTCAATTGTATTTCTGTACATGACTAATGTACAATCTGAAAATGAAATAAGAAAATAATTTCTTATACAATAATGTCAAAAAGAATTAAATACTTAGAAATAAATTTAAGAAAAGAAGTACAAGTCTTCTATACTGAAAACTACAAAATATTGTTGAAAGAAATGAAAGAAGACCTAAATAAATGGAAATACATCCTGTGTTCATTGATTGGAAGACAATATTGTTAGGTGGCAATCCTCCCCAATGTGATCTACAGATTCAATGCAATCCCTACCAAGATCCCAGCTTACTCTTTTGCTATACAGTATATGCACCAAGAGGTCGCCGGTTCGATTCCTGGTCAGGATACATGCCCAGGTTGTGGGCCAAATCCCCAGTGGGGGGCATGCAGGAGGTGGCATTTGATGTTCTCTTTCATTGATGTTTCTTTCTTTTTTTTTTTTTTTTAAATCCTCACCAGAGGACATTTTTGCATTTATCTTCAGATAGAGCGAGAGGGAGAAAGGGGGGAAGAGAGAGAGAGAAACATCGATGTGAGAGAGACACACCAACTGGTCGCCACCCACATGACCCCAACCAGGGCCGGGGACAAACGGCAACCGAGGTACATGCCCTTAGTGGGAACTGAACCTGGGACTCTCTGGTCTGCGGGCCGATGCTCTAACTGCTGAGCCAAACTGACCAGGGCTCATCGATGTTTGTATCTCTCTCGCTCTCTCCCTTCCTCTCTCTCTAAAATCAATAAAGAAAAAACTTATAAAAAACTTACTACAAAGCTACAGTAATAAGACTGTGTGATAGTAGCGTAAGGATAATCATATAGATCATTGAAATAGAATTGATAGTTCAGAAATAAACCCATACATTTATGGCCAATTAATTTTTGACAAGGATGCCAAGACAATTCAACTGGGAAAAGAATTGTCTTTTCAACAAGCAGAGCTGGGAAAATGAGCTATCTACATGTAAAAGAGTAAAATTATAACCCTATCTCACACAAAAATTAAATCAAAATGGATCAAAGACCTAAATGTAAGAGCTAAAATTATAAAACTCTTAGAAGAAAATATAAATGTAAATCTTCATTACTTTGGATTAAGCAATAGTTTCTTAGATATGACTTCCAAAGCACAAGTAACCAAGGAAAAAAATAGATAAATTGGATTTCATCAAAATTAAAAACTTTGGTGCTTTGAAGGACACTATCAAGAACGTGAAGACAACCCACAGAATAGGGGAAATCACTGCAAGTCATTTATCTGATGATGGTCTAGTATCCAGAGTGTAGGAATAGTTCTTACAACTCAACAATAAATAGGCAAATAATTATTTTTTTATAAGCACATGAAAATTTGCTCAATATCATTAGTCATTAAGAAAATGCAAATCAAAACCACAGTGAGATACTGCTTCATATCCACTCAGATGCCTGTAATAAAAAGACAGAAGTAACAAGTGTTGGAAAGGTTGTGGACACATTGGAGCCCTCATATTGCTGGTGAAAATACAAATATTTGGTGCCACCTATTTGGAAAGTGGCTGGACAATTCCTCTGGAAGTTAAGCACAGAATTCTCATATGACCTAGCAATTTCCCTCCCAGTGACATAGCTAACAGGACCGGAAGCTCACGTCCGCAGTAAAGCTGGTGCGTGAATGCTCATAGCAGCATTATTCGTATTAGCCAAAAAGTTGAAACTGCCCAAATGTCCATCAGCTGATGAATGGATAAAAAAAGGTCATGTATTCATTCAATCGAATCTTATTTGGCCCTAAAAAAGGAGTGAAGTAGTGATCCATGACACAACGTGGATGAACCTTGAAAACATTATGGTAAGTGAGAGAGACAAAAAAAGAAAAAAGTATCATATTATATGAATCCATTTATACGAAATGTCCAGAGCAGGCAAATCCATTGCGACAGAAAGATTAGTGGTGCCAGGGATTGGGGGGCGGAGCGATGGGCAATGAGTACTAATGAGTATGGGATTTCCTTTTGGGTGATGAGAATATTCTGGAATTAGGTAGTGGTGATGTTTGTGCAACTTTTTGAATATATCTCAAACTGCTGAATTGTGTGCTTTAAGAGGGTACATAAAGAGTTTTGTAGTATATGAATTATATCTCAATTAAAAAAAAAAAACTTTCCTGGGACAGAACACTAGTTAGCAGAGGAATCATGATTTAAATCCCATACCCAGGAGTTTAGGGACATCTGCCTTGCTCAGCAGCAGGTGGTCCCTTGGAGCTGTCTCAGGTACCCAGGGAGAAATGGTTTCTGCTGGCTGTCACTGCTTCTTCTGGGCACAGGCGCCCGGATGTCTGCTTGCCACCACGGGCTGACCCAGACACAAATTCATGTTCAATACTACAGAGCTATCCTTGCCCTTCCCACCAAGATCCTGCCACAGGGTCAGCTTGTGTGTCTGATTTGCTCTTTTCTTGGGATGAAACCCTTTTCACGCGGTTCCTCTCTCATGCAAATGGAGGAGGGGCGGGCGTGTGCTGACATTGCAGCAGACAGGACAGATCGCTGCCTTTGCTAAAGCTGAGAATACATTGCTGCTGCTGCTGCTATCATTGTGAGAACTGGTAAGAGCTTTGGGAATCGCCTTTCCCTGAGGTATTTTATTCATTCATTTATTATTAATTTCCTCACCTGACGATATGTTTCCATTGATTTTTTTTAAGAGAGAGAGAGAAAAATTGATGCACGAGAGAAACATCCATAGGCTGCCTTCCATACACCCCCTGAAAAGGATTGAACTCGAAACCTAGACATGTGCCCTGACCAGAAACTGAACCTGTGACCTTTTGGACCACAGAACTATGCCCCAACCAACTGAGCCGTACTGGCCAGGGCTTTATGAAGTATTTTAAATAGGGCAGACTTGCTCCTCTTCAACCTACCCACCCACTCATCTACTCACCAGGTCACGTACCCACTCATTCATCTCTTCATCCATCCATCCATCCATCCATCCATCCATCCATCCATCCATCCATCCATCCGTCCGTCCATCCCATGTGACCAGTCCATGTTGTGCCAGGCTCTCTGCAAAGTGACTTGCTGAAACACAGTGTTGCCTGGGTTTGGGAACAAGGGCCAACTGACTTTTTAAAAGTTTTCTAGAGCTTAATGAGTCTGGAGGTTCTACTGGGTTGTGTGTGGGGTTGAAATGTTTGGTAGCCGTGATGATCAGCCAGGGGTCCCAGGCAGCCTCACAGACACCGAGATGATTCTGATCTTCCCTCTTAACCACCCCCCTTTTTTCCCTTGGCCACAGAGTAAGTCTTTTTCAACAAAAGGGCTTGCAAATGTGCAAGCTCCTCCCTGAGGGCTCCTTCGGCATGGCACAGACCTTTCATCACTAACCCAACTTGTAATCAGGGGTAAAAGAAGGTTCTCAGCTCATTTTCAAGGAGAAAAAAACGCAAAGCAAAACAAAACAGCCACATCATGCAGTGGCTCACGCAAGAGGCTTGCTCCGTTGGGCGGTCATTACTCTGGGCTCCAGGAGGGCTGGGGCTGCCCACAGCCTCCCACTTCACCCCCGGCCAGTCGGGCTGTCGGGCTGGAGTTAGCAGCTGAGAGCCCAGAAGGCCACCCTGGAGGCTCTGAGGGGAAGGCTGCTTTTCAGGGCTGGCCTCCCTTTGCAATTCTTGGCTGGACAGTGGAGCAAGCGGCTCAGGCCTGCCACCTCAGCGACCCTTTGGAACATTCCCCTTTAAGGTTTTTGCTCAACCTGCCCTTCCCTTGGGACTCCCACTACTCCTCGTGGCTCATGCCACTCTTGCCCGTCCTTGAGAGCCAGCATAATGGCACCTCTGGACCACGGCTATCCGTTCAACAACAGTTTATTAGCCAGTTTTCCAGGGTCAGGCCAAAAACAACAAGCAAGACTTGATTCCTGCTTTTCTCCACGATGCGGCAGCAGACGTGGGAACAGTTATGAGACGGCCCAAGAAGCACCCATGACTATTCTCACTGTGCCATGACCAGAGGGGCTGGTGTCAAACCCTGCTCCGAGTTGTTTCTCCGTGTCACAGTGATGTGTCCTGTCTGCTTGGCTGCTGAATGTAAGCACCCAGGGGCGGGTCTCAAACGTCTTCCCTCATTTTATGAGCGCCTTGCACAGTGGTGACTCCACGCATCCTTGAATGAAACTGTTGCCTAGTAGTGAGGAACTGTTTTCTTCCATTTAAATTTTACTTTGATTTCTTGGTCTTTGTTTCAATCTGGGAATATTTGGCTGTGGGAAAAAGAATAACGGAACCTCCTATATTGGTTATGTTGTTATGCTACTGTATAAAATTAACCTGAAATCTTACTGGCCTAATGCCTCAAAGGTCTGTTTCTGGCTCACGTATGCTACAGCGCCATGCCGGCTGGCGGGAGTCTGCTTCACGCTGTCACCGGGCTCACACACGCTCTGCCTCTGGGAGCTACAACGCCCAAATCACACTGTTTTCTCCGCTGTCTCAGTTCGGACAAAGAGAAGCTGGCGGGTTGTGCACCGGCTCGTAAATGCTTCTGCTTATTTTCAACACGTATCACGACCGCTCACAGCCGAGAACTAGTGGCCAGAACTAGTCATATGGCCCCAACCTAATTGCCAGGGGACAGGGATATGTGGGGGCTATTCCGGGAGCAGCGAATGACTCTGCCACACTTCGTAAGCTGACGTAAGTAAAAAGGGGATGTTGGGAGGACACCAGCGCGTTTCATGGGTCTCCAGGAAGGGCAGTGCATCAGATCCCGAAAGGACTTGCAGCTAGGCATTGGCAAGTCGGAACCGTGGCCAGGTTTTAGATTCTTCAGGGTTCCGAGTGAGTGTCTCTCCCCCTCAGTCAGCAAGTATAGGCTTTTTGTTTGATCTTTTATGGCAATTTTCTATGTAAAACAGGAATAACGGTGCCTGTCTCATGGAGTTATTTACCTAAGCGCTTAGGAAGTTCCTGGCACGTGGGAGGGGCTAGATAAGTTAGTGACTACTGTTGTAAATAGTAATGATTTTTATTATTCTCCCTGCACGTGCCAGAACATGGAACCCCAGCTTAGCCTTCCAAGACGCCTTAGTCACCCCCAGAAAGACTGACTAAAGGGACCAACTGTTTGGGGGATATCTGAATACGCAGCCGAGTCAGGGGTTCTCCCCTGGGTTTGAGGAAGGGGTACCGGCCAGGGAGGCCTCCCAGATGAACTCTCTCACAGCCTTTATTTTTATAAAGTCCCTGTGTGCACAGCCTTCCGAAGGGAACCCGTGGCTACTGTGCACGCCAGGGGGAACCCTCCTAAGAAAGGCCGGTCCCCTCAGCTCCTGGGCAACGAAGCTCTGATCAGGAAACAGATTCATGACCACAACTGGGTCTGCAAATAAGACAGAGGACCAGGGCTCTGGATCGCCCGGAGGGACGTAAACTTCTGGAGCTGAGTGGCCCCCGTCTGCCCCGAACCCCTGCCTCTCTGCCTTTTATTGTCCCTGATTTGGTCCCCACTTCATTCACCAAGGGGGAGGCTGCTCCCGGCTCTGTGTCCACTCTGAGGTGTTTGGGCCAAAGGATGTCTCGGTCTCCGAACAAAACTGTTCAAATAGACCCTCGCTTCCAAAAGGGCCCCTTCTTCTCGGTCTTAAAACTAAATGCTTCTTGAACTGAATAGCACTTTTCATTAATGAGGGGCTTTCATGATTTTCTTTGCTCTTCACGTGAACTCTGGGATGTAGGATTATTATTCTCACTCAGAGGTGAGAAAGCCGATGCCCAGAGAGACCAGGAAACGGCCACCGTCGCAGGGCAGGTCCCCTGGCTCGAAGCCACGCCGTGCAGGCTGCGTTCTCGGCTCTCCGGGGCGTGGCAGGGATGGGTCTGACTGCGGGAGGGAGGGCCAGTCTTCTCAGCGCACATGTCAACTTCTCTCCGCCTTCTGCTTGTCTGACTTACACAATATTCTCAGGGTTCCGGCCGTGTGGGCTCCTCGCAGACCTGGGTGGGACAGCCTGATTTAATGATGTCTAAATGGCAGGAAAAGTAGATTGTCCTGGGAGGAGCTGAGTGGTTTTAAGAGGGAAGTTGATGTCATGGTCTCTCCTTCTAAGCTCTTTGGGGTTGGCAGTCCTGAACGGGAGGGAGGTCACTGGCAGAGCAAGGACCAGCAGCCGCAAAACGGGCTCCTTGTATTCGTGGTGATGGATGCTCACTAGACTCACGCAGTGATCACTGTGCAATGCACGCGTATACTGGATGGTTACGGTGCACATCTGAAACTAATACAATGTTACATGTCATTTATACCCAGTGAAAAATCTGGTTCTCCTTAGAAGAAGAGGGAAAAAGAGAACTGTCTTAAAGAAAAAGAGGAGCTATTTTCTTTAAGAAGCCACATTTATTTTTCAGAGGCACTTTTTTTTTTTTTTTTTTTAGTGCTAAGGTAATAATACTTAAGGGTTTTTAGAAACTGTTACATAACAACCTTTTCCTAAAGGCTGAAATACAGACACTTCAGAAAACTTCCTGGTAGCAGAGGATCCGCTGAGGTGCACGCCACTCACTCGGGAGGAACATTCTGGGTTGAGGCTCACCCGGCCTCATTCCAGGACGGGCTCAGGACTTCCCGAGAGCTGGCCAAGGGGCCGACCAGCCCGGCTGCCGGGGAGGGAAGTGCATTCCAACAAAGGTTGTGGCCTCTCGGGGTATACATTCTCTTTCAGAGCAGGAGTCTTTCCTTGGCAAACCAAACTAGGAATAAAAGTATCTGATTTGCTCCCTTTCCCAGAGACGTGGCCCGGGAGCTGTGGGTAGGTGTCCACTATAGAGAGGCAGCCAGGGAAACGCCTCCTGGCATAGCCCAGCTGGCAGGCAGAGCCAGAAAAGGGAGGGCAAAATACAGGTGGAAATCTACTGTCTCTGAAAAAGCGAGACTGACGAGAACCGAGCTACTCCCCAGCCACGCCTGCCAAAGCCTTCAGTGAGTGCTCCTGGGAGGAGCGAGAGGACAAATCCATCCCGAGACAAGCACGCCATCTGCTCTGTGCCCTGTTCCTGTGCCTGCACACTGTGTCCCAGCCCCAGCCCCTGCTCGGTGATGCTCCAAGCTGCAAACGCCCCTCTCCCCCCAGCTTGTACCTCCTCGCCCCCATCACAGTCTGTCTGAGGCCCTTCGTCTCAGCTGGGGCTGGGAGGAGAGCATGTGAATGAAGGAATTCCAACCAAGATGTGCATGATGGATAGCCTCTCAGGCCTATTTGTATTTTAAAAGAGAAGCCCCTCTTGCTGAGTAACACCACTCCAAGACAGACTTCAGATGTGAGGGGCCAGCAGCCAGGCCAGCTGCGCGGAGCTGTATTCCAGCCAAGTGACTGCATGTCTGCGCCGGCGGTGGTGGGGCCGCCACAGTCTCCCACCTCCGCGGAGAGCGCCCCGTGTCTCCCCGTTTCCACGAAAAGTCACAGAGAGAACGGCTTAGTTCGGGCACTACGTATGAAATATCAGATCTTTGTACTTCAGCCTGCAATGAATGAACGTGCATATTCTGTCAGCCTGGAAAACAGCTGATCAAAAGCACTGGGGACCTAACGGATGCTTTTCAGATACAGACCCCTTCTTTACCAACTGCAAACAAACAGCTGTATTTCCCAGCCCGCTTGTCCATGAACTGAGCCCTGGGTCTTCCTGGATTCCCTCGGTCACCTGCTCTCTCTACTTTCCATGATAACACCCTGGAATCTGGGGTCCTGCCTTGCTACACAGACCCTCAGATTTCTCCCCGCCCCAGGCTCTGCAGGAACTGCGCCCAGGAGGCACGGCCCGGCTGGTCAACAGGCTGCCTCCCCAGCGTGGCCCTTTGATTGCCACTGGCCCCCAAGCGCTCCTTTCTGGGCCAGAAAATCTTTTGTAAAAAGAAATGGACCAATTAGCTTTGCTGGGGCTCACTCTATTCCTGCAGGCCAGTGAAGACTTCTTAATTAGTGTTGGAATGAAGAAACGGTCAGTCTCATTATATTAGCATTGATATTTATTAATATACACATATTGCATTTGAAATTCCAATTTTAATGTCCTGTCTGAGTAAATACACTTCTTTTCTTTGTTTCAATTAATAAGGCTTTAAGTACGGCATCATGAGACCAATTACAGAGAGTCTTCTTGACAAGCTCATTATTTTCCTGCCACACCCCAGCTACATTAGGAGAAAAACCTCCTTCAGGATGTACAGACAGACATTGTTCCCGTCCGTTTCCAGGTCAAGCTCCAGCTACCACCACTAATGTCACATGTAACTTTAATAAATGCTCCTGTTCTGAAACTCCTCGGGGTCACGCCCACCACCTTCGGGGTCAGAGTTTATCGCCAAGCACTTGGATCGTTCCTTTAGAGAAAGCGCTGGCGGCTCCCAGACACTTTCACTGAAGCCTGTGGGAAGAGGGGACCGTGGAGGGGGAGGACCGCGTGGTGGCTCCTCGGAGTCGTGATGTCTCTTGATGAGATTCCTCAGAGCAGAACATGTTGTTCTTCACACCCTCTGGATCCAAACCACATTAAAAGAGTGTTATGCTCTGCTCTGAGTGGCCAAACACCACAAGCACACTCGGCTGGCAAGTCCGTAACCTGGCGCTCCAGGGCAGTGCGCACGGCTGTGTCGGAACAGACACCCTCTCTGTCGGAAGGCGAAGGCTCCGGACAGCGCTGAGTCTCGGAAAGTGTCCATCGCTCTCCTTCTCCACCTGAGAGGGGAGCCCGGCCAGCATTTCCCCCAGAGGACACTTTTGTTTACAGGATTTAACAATGAAAAAAGCCACACACACAATTGCACATTGTTCAGCCGAGGCACAAAGGTCAGCTCTCTGCACACAGTGGTTTTCCAGTTTCCCATCCTTCTGGATCCCAGCGTGCAGATCAGCAGATAGGGAGTTTTATTTTAAGGCAGCAAAGTGCAAAGTAAGAGACAATGGTCAGAAAGTCTCCACAGAAATATCTCTGCAGCTGAGGGAAGGCCCCTCTGTTCCAATTCTAAGGACGATTACGTAACTTTTAGAACGCACACTCGGTCAGCAACCTTTTTTGTTAAGGCAATAGCCCCAAGTGCCCAAATCCTCTGTACAATAAGGGCTAGTGTGTGTGTGTGTGTGTGTGTGTGTGTGTGTGTGTCGGGGGGGGGGGTTCTGGAGACAAAAATACACTGAAATGATGTGGTTCTTGTAAGACAACGAGGGACAAAGTCAGTTCACTGTGTGAGATGTAGGAACACGGAACTTTGGTTACAGGTCATTTTGTCCAACTTTAAAAATTCATAGATGAAGCAACTGAGACCCAGAGAGGTTAGCCAAGTTTGCATAGGTAGTTAATGGCTGAGGAGCGTCCAGAACTCCCTTTCCATGACTGATTCTGTCCAGAGTTGGTAAACTCTCCCCTCTACAGGTGGCTCAGCGGGACGCCTTTCCATCACGGCACCTGCAGGGCCGCTGTCACCGCGAGTCTTAGGGAAAAGGTGAAGGAAGGCAGTAGGCAAGGACTTCACGACACAGCCCTGACCAGGAACTAGAAGTAGATGAGACTCTTCATGTATGTATTTTATAAAGTCATATGTTATGGGTTGGCGTAATTGTTGAAAAGTGGACATTTTATTTCCTAATAAGATGAAAAAGCTACAATATACTAAACACACGAGGACATCTGACTATTCCTGAGATGCAATTCCAGAAAAGGTGGTCCAGTCAGGAGATAGATACCAGCTTAGAATTTGTGGAATAGCTCTTATGATAATGATTGTTGGAAACTAATGAGAAAGAAACACAATGAACAAGCGACCGCCGCTCTTCCCCCCAGTCCCGTACCTCTCTGCTCTGTTCAGTGAGAAATTTAATTTTGTCTGATCTGACAGGCACAGGGAGGAGCCAGGTGGAGGAAGGGCTGTAGCCTCTAGAGCTGACCTTTCAGGAACACTGACAATGCTGTCTACAGAGGACCACTTCTAAACGGCTCGCAAAGCCGTAGAACGTGTTTAGAGAAAATCTTGCTGGCATTGATGGATTTCTCCTCCTCTGACAGTTCACAGGAAAGGGTGTAGTGTAAAGAATTGAATGATTCATTCCAAACATGTGATGGGCTCAAGTACTCCCGCTCTGATCAACTTCTGTGGCTGTGCCTGAGCTGCCCGGTGCGGTGAGGTCATTCTGCTGGGCACACAAAGGATTCCAGGGGGAGCACACACCATATACTGTGCTATTCATAGCATTCATTCCTCCTGGCTGCCCATGGACAACAATGGACCTTCTCAGCATCACAGGAGCTCACTACAGAGACGGAGCCAGGGTTAGAGGCCTTTCAATGGAACCCCCCTGAGGCACACAATGCATTTATTATAACGTCCTGGCCCTAAGAAGGGCCTGGGAACAGCTTGGAGTGACCCATAATTAAGTGCATTTAATAATAAAGGCACAAACTTCTTAGGTATTGCAAGAAGTGAAAATAAAACCCTTGATCTTCTCATTCTCCACTCCCTTCCCCCATCATCCTTCCCTTTTACAAATCAGAAAAGCCAGGAGTTGCACGCTCCTTTTGTTGTTTGTTTTTTAAAATAACAACTGCAAAGGCTATCTGGCCGGTGGGGAAAGGGGAATAAATTACTTGAGAACATTCTTTCTATGTTAAAAAAAAAAAAAAAAGGCTGTGCTCACTCAGGTAGTGACACATGGGGAAGATCTGTCAAAAGGCTGTCACTCTTGGGTTGGACTCCTAAAGGCTTTGGGGGCTGTGACCCTCTGGCAGAGGGGCACCCCTGGGGTTCAGCTGCCACTTGTATGGTAACATCGTCAGGTTGCTGCTGCGCCCAGGAAGGAGCCGCTAGAACGTCCCTCCAGCAGTGTCTGCATCCTCGGCCCCCACACCCTGCTCTGAGCCAGGACGTGTGCGGACAGTTCTGAGCACCAAGGACAGGCACGCTCTGTGAAACGCGGCCACTGCACAAGAAGAGAAACGGCGCCGGGAGCGAGAAGAGAAGCCCCCAGAGCAGCGGCCAGGTTTGCGAGAATAGAGCGTGAGAGCCCAGCACGGCCCGGCTCTGCCCCCGACAGTGAGCATGCCTATTTTCTTGACCGTCTCTGAGCCTCAGTTTCCTTATTTGTAAACTGAGGATTTTAGTAGTACAAGGAATAGTCAATAGTCTAATGCTGTGAGCCTTGGGAAAGTGACTTAAGTTCCGGAGCCTCCGTTTCCTTGCCTGTAAAATGACGTGGAAAGTACCCATTCTCAGGCATTGCTGTGAGGATCGAGCGAAACGACATGTGAAACCACCTGGCATACCTGGCGCACAGTGAGTAAACGCTAGCGCTGCTGTTCCCGTTCTCGTTCTCATTGTTGGTCACGTAAATACACTTTTGAAGGTACTTACTGGACTGCAGTCGTTTGCCTCATTGGATGATTCAACACACAGAGCAGGCTCTGGTTGGAAAAGCAAGACGTGCCTTGCAAACTCATTGGCAATACGGTTTTGGAAATCCAATTGCTTTTATTTCTTTGACACTTGATAGGGCGATGGGGTGGTGGAACAAACGGGTGTTATCTTTTACATTTCCTCTAATTAATTAAAATAAAATGGATCTGTATGATTTCACTACTATATATACGAGTGAATGAGGTAACATTATTTACAAGGCTAGTTTTTCCAACTTATCACAAGAAGGCACTCACACTGGTGCCCTCAGTGTTTCTGACTTTGCATCAGTGCTGAAGAGGAACCTGATTATATGGTTGGAGAGAGACTGAGTTCTGCTGAAGCATTTTATTTTTTATTTATTTATTTATTTATTTATTTATTTATTTATTTATTTATTTATTTATTTTTTATTCATTCATTCACTCATTTATTTTTATCCTCACCCGAGGACATTTTTGCATTTATATTCAGATAGAGCGGGAGGGAAAGAGGGGGGAAGAGAGAGAGAAACATTGACATGAGAGAGACACATAGAGTGGTTGCCACCCACACGACCCCAACTGGGGCCAGGGACAAACCGCAACCGAGGTATGTGCTTTTAGCAGGAACCGAACACAGGACTCTCTGGTCCGCGGGCCGACGCTCTAACCGCTGAGCCAAACTGGCCAGGGCTGAAGCATTTGATTTTAAACAAAGTGACATCAAGCCTATTGATAAATAAAGGTCAGCCCAAGACAGGGTGGGAGTAAGGTACACTTTGAAAAAAAAAGAATCAGGCTTAAAAAGAGTATTTTTTGAACAGCTAAAGAAATTTCCAGTTATCATTCAGTTCCAACATACTGCCTTGTTTTTAGTTTGCTTCAAGTACAAACACAAGCAGGTATTACTGTGAGCAATGCATTTTGGACCCCAGAAGGGAGTAGTGTGGAATTCGGAGAAGCGGCAGAAGACAAGAAGAAACAGGAAACCCAAGGCCAGACATCCTCTGTCCTCCCAGTCCTGGCAGCACAGAGAATAGGGCATTTGCTCTTTATTATTTCAAGAACCTTTTAAAAGTCACGTGGGAAAGGAAGCCATCCAAGGATCTTTTGATTCCTTTTGGTTTTGGCCAAGAAAATGGAATTATTGAGAAAATCCAACCTTTCGTAAAATGCTGCGGTTAGCAGGACTTCTCAGTGGGTTTAATACTATCACGTCATTGTTGGGCAACACAAAGTTGGGGAGAAAATAAAAATAATTACTGGGCAGGAACGGGTTGGGTGGGTTTGTATAGACTCGTCAATGAATGTCAGAACGTGGCCTCCAGGCTCAGCGTGATGAGGTCACTTTCGTTATCTTAGGTGACCAGATGACGTGTTAAGGCAAAAGTTCAGTATTCTCTTTCCCTCAGGTTTTTGGAAACGGACTAAGTACCATAGTTGTCAAACTGCCTTCCGTAAACCCTCACCTTTTATAAAATGCAGGCCAACTTGCTTCCTCAAATTATTTGTAAACCCATCAGTGGCTGTAGGTTTCCAGGCACAAGCCTTCCTCTGGACCCTGTTCTGAATTCTGATCACTGGACAGTGCGGGAAGAGCCAGCACTGTCGGATTGTCCAGTAGCTGCATGGCCCCTGCGCTGTGTCTTCTTTCCTCCAGAGTGCTCGCCTCCTCGCACTGCAGATCCCGGGTCCCAGGGTGATCAAGGACACTCTCAGATACTGGACAACATGGTGGAAGTAAAGATCTGCTGTAAAATCTGAGGGATGTGCTTGGTATCCATGGCAACGAAAGACCGGCCAGCTGGTAAAGTTCTCTGGAGCCTGCCAGGATGGAAGGGAAAGAAAATTACCATTGCAAATTGGGGCTCTCCTTCCACCCCCTGCCCCCACAAACCACAGCATCCAAGTAGTTTTGCAGGAAGGAAGTTTTAACTTCCTGACACCTTGCCCTGCCTGCAGCTGAGTGGGCTGTCACCAGGCAGTGACTGGACTGAAGAGCAGGGAGAACACACTGAAGGCCTGGGGGTGGGCTGGGTGGAGGGGGCGAAGGGGGGACTGGGGACATCTATAATACTGTCAACAGTACATTTTTTAAAAAAAGAGTGAACTGAAGGAAAGGTCTTTTCAGTGAGAAAACCAGTGAATTTGAAAAAAAATTTTTTTTCTCCCTTTTATTGCTGTCATTTTCTGGCATTTTATATTCCCTTGACAGAAGAGCTGCGAACCAATCTGAGAGCAGCTCACCTGGGTCGGTGGACGCGCTGGCCTCACGCTGCATTGCTAAGTGCTTTTCCTGCCTTAGAAATCAGGCCTCCGAGAATGCTGCCCAGCCACACCTCAAGTGGTTCTCCCCCCCCCCACCCGCCCTCTCTGTGCCCCACATCACACAGCGTGAAATGCAGTCTGACTTATGCAATTGCCACTTTGATGTCACTGAGGTTATATAGACTTACGATGATTTTTTAAAATCCCAATTTATCATTTGGAACAAAGGACCATTTCTGAAGGCAATAAAAGTGCAAGACACAATTCTGTCCAAAAGAACACCTCCTTTCACCGTGCCAACAAAGTTTGATTTTCGAATGACATTGAATAAAAGTCAACCATCCTGTGTAGTATCATACACTTGGCATGCCCGGTAGACCAGCTAATTCTGCTACGTATCTTTTGCCAGTAGATGTTGGAACATTTCCCTAGGAAACCACAAGGGTATTATTGTGCTTTCTTAAGTATTCAAACAGGATCTGTTCATTAGAAAGACAAAATAGCTATTTCAGCCCAAGCAGTACTTGCTGAGCTTGCTGTCTGCTCAGCACTGGGCTGGCTGTGAAGGACTGGGTGGAAAGGCACGGTTTCTGTTCGCGGACATGGAAGTTGTAGAAAAGGCTAACACTCAAAACTGAGAAAAAATGCAAAGTAATAAAGTGACTGTAATTACGTGATATTAAGTCTATTCTTTTTTTAAAAAATAAAGATATTTTTATTTATTTTCAGATAGAGTGGGAGGGAGAGAGGGAGGAAGAGATAGAGAGAAACATTGACGTGAGAGAGACACATCGAGTGGCTGCCACCCACATGACCCCAACCGGGGCCGGGGACAAACTGCAACCAAGGTACATGCCCTTAGCGGGAACCGAACCCAGGACTCTCTGGCCGGCGGGCCGACGCTCTAACCGCTGAGCCAAACCAGCCAGGGCTTAAGTCTATTCTTAACCTTACTCGGCAATCGTGTGGCATGGAGTAGGGAATACAAAGAGAAAATAATGCCAGCACTTTGGACACTAAAACATGCCCTAGTCTATACAGAACTCCAAACCAGAGTACAGCGGTCAAAGTGAAATAACTAAAAGGCAGGTGGCCTTTTGAGTTTGGGGCAGGAATTATTTTTTGGTAGGGGAGGAAATATACTTTCACTTGGGTTTTCTACTTCTTTTTTTTATCCTCACCTGAAGACATTTTTGCATTCATCTTCAGATAGAGCGAAAGGGAGAGAGGGAGGAAGGGAGAGAGAGAATCATTGATGTGAGAGAGACACATCGAGTGGCTGCCACCCACAGGACCCCAACCGGGGCCGGGGACAAACTGCAACCGAGGTCCGTGCCCTTAGCAGGAACCGAACCCGGGTCTCTCTGGACCATGGGCCGACACTCTAACCGCTGAACCAAACCAGCCAGGGTGGGTTTTCTACTTCTTACACGTATTTTAAGCAGATAAAAAACATAAGCTCTTTCTGTTTGTAATTCAGAAAGAGAAACGTTAGTGTATTTAAGTCACTGAAAGTGTTTCCAGATCTCTGCTTTCAGATTGTCCACAATGGTATTTATTGTCTGACCATAAATTTCTCTGTTGAACATTCAGTATATTCAGTGTAGCATCTTACTACAATACTGTCTTACATTGTCTCCAGGCGCTTCGGCTGCCTTGTCCCCCAGTCAGGGAGGGATATCTATCTTTCTACATTTCATATATATGGAGATGTGTGTGTACATATGGATGTCTATATAAATGTATGTGCATATGTACACACAAATTATGTACTATTTATATATGTTTGTATGTGTCTATGCACATTATATACACGCACACACACAGTCTCTTATGCAAGGAAAATAGTAGATATTCGCTGCTTGGAGTATGATTTGAACATGAACTGATTAGATCTAGGCTTGGGACCTAGATGTACCGTGCAAAATGTATCAGACACTGTTTAATTTACTAGACAAACCAATTTGCTTTTTATTTTATTATTGGTAAGTTTAAATATAAACTGAAGGATAACTGATTTAAAATGATTATTGCTCATTCAAACATAAGCTAGAATATCATATCCTCTCAACTAGACTGTCAGCTCCTTCAGGGGAGAGACTCTAGTTTCTGTTTTCCTCCATCCCCCTCTCTGCCCCCCCAGATGCTGTGCATCAGGGATTCAAGTATCTTGTACCTGCCCTTTGCTATATCCTAGGTAACACTTACCTGGTTGCTTGATCACCTAAAGATCCAATAAAAATGGCGAAAGCATTTACTTGAGGGTTGCTCGTCAGGATCTGGGCAAACTTGGCAGGATGTATTCCATATCGTGACAGGTTTGCATCACTCAGGATGATGACAAAGTACTCGTCAGCTTCTTCTTTGACAATTTCCTGGATGGCATGTTTTGTCCCCTCTAACGTGTGGTCCCCACTCATGCAGAACTGAGCATGGGCGTGCATCGTCTGGGGGAAGATGTACAAAAGCCACGGGTAAGAAACACCTTTTTGACAGACAGGGTGATTTTCCTACTGACCACGAGGGTGCACGAATAGCGACCATTGCACGTGAGTAGAAGCCCCCGCGTGAGTTCCGTTTAGGTGGCACAGCAGTGTGACAACAGCACATGGTGATATTTGTGTGTGGCTAAGACTTTTGTTAGAAACAGGAAATGCTCCAAAACAATCCCAGCTGGCATTTAACTTTTAAAACTCAAGTAGCCATTTAAAGTGAGAAAATGTAAGAAAATAGAGAACTTGGTATCACACTGCAGGATGAAGATAACTCGGGAGAAGAGTAGGGACGGGCAGTTTCCGACAAAGTTATGATACTAAACGCTGTGCCGACATCACAGCAACAGAGGAAACTTACATTAAAATCATGGGTGTGTGTCAAGTGTAGATCTAAGTGTGTAAAACTAAATCTGTCATTAAAAATACTAAGAAACACATGAATTGGGGTTAGAGAGTATGTTCAAAGGAGTTATTTTTCTCCTTCTTTTGAAATATCTAGGGGCTGGGAATATGGGATATAGGAGGAGACCAGGATGGAGAATCCCGATACAATACCAAGTACCTGAAAAATGCGTAGGGAACAAAGTTTAAATTTTATGTGGTAGAGGAAAGGATTTTAAGCAACAAGAAAGTCTTTTTCTTTCCTGTATCTCCTGCTTCTTCAGTGACTTTTTTCAGTGATCAGAAGATACTTTGCCTAATCTGGCGGAAGTTCTCACAATACACAGTTAATTGAATGTATTTACCTTCAGAATTTCTAGTCTCTGCTTATTGTCCTTGGGGATTTTGTTCATTGGAACCAGCTCAATGTTGTAGCCGTCTCCAGAATGTCCACTGATGTCATACTGTAGGCAAGAGGATCAGAGTGTTAGAGGCCTCTGCCCACCACAGAACTGTCACTGGACCGATAAGCCCCCGGCCTTTGGTGTGTTATTGTCCAGAACTGCAGAGACGGATATGTGTTTACCAACAAAGGCAACCAAGTCCAGGCTCCCTCACTCCTGCTCCATCCTCCTGTGTGACCTCTGGTCTCCAGCAGGAGGCAGAAAATGTGGTGAGGTCTACCAGGAATTCCATTTTTAACTTTAAGGGGAGAGTTAAAAAAATTACACACACACACACACACACACACACACACACACACATCATGGTAGGCAGAATTCTAAGGTGGCCCTTAAGACTCCTGCCCCCTGGCTTAGACAGCTTACATACACTGTCCCCTTAGTGGGGCAGGACCTATGAATATCACTCATGTTACCTTATGTGGCAAAGGGGTTCTGCAGATTCAATTAAGGTTACTGATCAGTTGACTTTGAGTTGATCAAAAGGGAGATGATCTAGGTAGGCCTAATCTAATATTACGAGCCCTTTAAAAGCGGAGAGTTTTTTCTGGCTGGTAGTAGAAGAGAAAGACAAACAGATCCGAAGCACGAGGGGCTTGACATGTGGGAGCTGTCTGTGGCTGAAACAGTGGGGACCATGAGCAAGGCCCTGAGGGTGGCATCCGGGAGCAACCCTGGCTGAGAGCCAGCAAGAAAACAGGGACCTCAGTCCTACAGCCACAGGGAACCAAAGTTTGCCAACAATCCAGATGGTCTTGGAAGCAGATTCTTCCTAGGAGCCTCCAGTGAGAGCCAGCCTGGCCGACACCCTGCCTCAGCCCAGTGAGACCCTGAGCAGAGAACACAGAACCTGCCTGGACTTCTTACCAACTGTTAGTTAATAAACGGATCTTGCTGTAAACGGCTGTTCGTGGTGATTTGTTACGCAGCAATAGAAAATCAATGCACATGCTTTTTTTTCTGAACGCAAATTGAAACATATTCACTGTATAAATGACAGGAAAGAACACAAAGGAAGTAAAAATTACCCATAATCTCAATACTTGAAGATAGCTTCTGTTACTGTTTTGTTGTAGGAGTTCCTAGGCGTTTATTTCCTTTCACTCTACGTGTACGAGGTCGCACGCTCACACAGACACATTTACACTGACATCATGTTTAATCAAAATGGATAACATTGCCCATGTGACTTTATAACCTGCTTCTCTACTTGACAGTGTAAAACATACATTGTTCAATTTAGAAAATACCTTCAACATTTTTGAATTCACAATGTACGTGAGAAATCCTGGCAGAGGAGAAGAGACCAGGGCAGAGAGTGAGGTGCAGTCCCTTTTGCAGAATCTGCAGAGACGTCTGGGGCATGAGGCAAATGAAAACTGGGGCAAGCCGGTCCTCTCCAGGCTGACTGCCTCCAAATTCCCTTCCCCTCCCACCTCCCACTAAGAGTTTTTGTGATGCCGATTTGAAGGTTAGAACAGACCTCAGGGTATCTGGGCAATTGGGGAACTCGCAAAGAAAGTTCTGAGTGCATGTCTCGGGCCCAAGACTTCCGGGCGTACTCAGAGTGCACGGCACAGCACGCGCGGGAATCACTTGTCTATTCACCGGTGACCAGCAGTCAGCAGCTGTCTTTTGAACTCTTACCCAGTGTAACACACTTCTCTAGGTGTAGTGGGGGAATGCAATGATTTGCTTCCATGTCTTCCTTTTTACCTGGTGAGTTCTTTGAAGGTGAGCCCATATGATATTCATCTTTGAATTTCAGTATCCATGAGAGGGCCTGGTGTGTCTTTTGCGTAAGTGCTTAAAGAATGTCTGCAATCAGCCCTGGCCGGTTTGGCTCAGCGGTTAGAGCGTCGGCCCTTGGACCAAAGAGTCTTGGGTTAGATTCTGGTCAAGGGCACGGACCTCGGTTGCAGTTCGGTCTCCGGCCCTGGTTGGGGTCATGCGGGAGGCAACCAATCGATGTGTCTCTCTCACACTGATGTTTCTCTCTCTCTCTTCCCCCTTCTCTCTCCCTCCCACTCTATCTGAAGATAAACGGAAAAATATCCTTGAGTGAGGATTAAAAAAAGAATGCCTGTAATCAAGTTGGGGAAATAGGAAGATGTCCTTTCCCATGTGGGCTATATTCTTTTACATACCAACTGTTTGGAAGTTGGAATATATCCCCCCCCCCCCACCCAACAATCATGTGATAAATGGTGGGTAGCCCAAGCTGATGTAGAAAAATTCCTGTTGAAATAATTTTTATGTACAAACAGGAAGTCAGAAGGCAGTTAGGTTGTTGGGGAAGATGAGTTCCATTTCAGACATGCTGAAACCATGCATCCAGGGAGGCCCCCGAGCAGAAATCTATTTAGCGTAGTCAGAGATGTGGCTGTCATCCCTGGGAGGGGACACGCTGCCACGGGAGAAGACAGAAAGAGAAGAGCGGTGGACCCCGCCCCCGAGCCTGGGAGCACCTCCTGGGCCAAGGGGGAGAGGACAGGGCCGGGTGAGCCGGGAGAGCAGGGCCAGAGCAGGACACGGCCGGGAAATCCGTAGGTGGGTTTGGGGAAGTGGTTGTGCAACTTTGCTGAGTGACACTAACCATGTCATCAATGAGAATAATGACTAATGACCCCGGGCATCAGGATCAAAGGTGACTTTTGGGGGACAGTTTCAGCCCAAGGTTTGTGGTATAAAAGGAACTGAAAGAGCATCTAGAGGGCTGCTGGGGGAGAGGGGTCTGCATTTCACAGGCGCAGAGTGGAGGCAGGGGAAGGAGACCAGCTTCACAGTCAGAGGGTCTAGTCTGGAGAAGGACGGAGGACACTCCTTTTTCTGAGACTGAAAGGGAGGCAGAGAGAATAGGAATGGACAGAGATAAATGCGTAATTGGAAGGGACAAGTGTACGAATGAAGGCCCGTATAGGATGTCTAAACATTTAAGAGCTGTAATAAATATACATAATGACCTGGGAAGCCAGGGTCGAATTTCAAATACTTGGATTCCTTGAAGTTCTCTGAAGGAACAGGGCAAGGAACAGGGCGGTGTGGGCAGCACGAGCCCCTGGCATGCAGCCCATCACCTTTTCTCTCTACAGTGGGCTCTGCCCCACCCACGAGGCACCTCACATGACGTGTGTGGACACCCAGTCCTCCCATCCACACACCATCACACCCCTCCATACAGTGCCCCTGGGCCACCCCTTGGACCTGGTGCTCACACCATTGGCCAGTGTGCCCTAAGATGGACCTAGGACGAGACGGAAGAGGTCCACACAGCCCTGGAAGCAGGCTCCGGGTCCTCTGAGCAGGACAGCCAGAGATCCAGGGACCGTGAGCATGATGTGGAAATCAGCTCTAAGTGGGCATGCCCCCTTGGCTGCAGACTCTTCACCCCATGGGAGGGGCACGGTCAGAGGAGGGCCAGAGTGGAGCCTTAGGCAGGGGTGGGAGATCACTCTCTACCTAGTTTTAAGAAAAAATTTTAAATACACAGATACAAATGATACAAAAATAATCGTGAGGGCAATTTACCAATATATTTTTAAAAGCTTGACAATACAAACAACAGGTGTTGGCGAGGGTGTGGAGAAAAGGGGACTCTAGTACACTGCTGGTGGGAATGCAGACTTGTGCAGCCACTGTGGAAAACACTATGGTGTTACCTCAAAAAATTAAAAACTGAATTGCCATTTGACCCAGTGATCCCACTTCTAGGAATATACCCTAAGAAGCCTGAAACACCAATCAGAAAGAATACATGTACCCCCATGTTCATGGCAGCACTATTTACAATAGCTAAGATCTGGAAACAGCCCAAGTGCCCATCAGTGGATGAATGGATAAAAAAGCTGTGGTACATATACACAATGGAGTACTATGCAGCTGTAAGAAAGAAAGATCTCTTATCCTTTGAGACGACGTGGAGGGACCTTGAGAGTATTATCCTAAGCGAAACAAGCCAAGCAGAGAAAGACAAATATCACATGATCTCACTCATTTGTGGAATATAATAAACATAACAGTCTGAGGAACAGGGTAGACCCAGAGATGTGAAAGTAGGGTACAGACTGACAACCCTCAGAAGAGGGGGTGGGGGGGGGAGGGAAGAGATAAACCACAGAACTTATGCGCATGTATGCATAACTGATGGACATGGACAACAAAGCTGGGGACGGGGTGGAGGGTCGGGGAGGAGGGTGTCAATGGGGAAAAAAGGAGAAACTTCTGTAACAAAAATAAATTAATAAAAAAAATTAAAAAAAGATAAATAAAAAAAATAAAGATGCAAACATAATAACCATAGAATAAAAGAAAAATAAAAAAAATAAAAGCTTGACAATAAATACTTTCTAAGGATGTAACAAATTCCATATCTAAAAAAATCTCATTAGTATAGTTTGCTAGTAGTGAAAAGGTAACAACTAAAATGTGAAATTTAAAGTCTATATAGCTCTGGAAATGGATAAGGATGGATTGCTGGCTTCAGTACCCGCCTGACTAAGGTCGCCCGCGTGTTCAGTGCCAGGATGGGCACGGGTGTGGAGGGAGCTGGCACAGCCCTCCAGGGAGGCCCGAGGCCCTGAAAGGTCTGACTGGACCGGTGACAGCAGGAACCGTTTTAAGCCGAGTCCTCGCGAGGAGGGGCCGGGCAGGCCGCCCTGTTGCAGGGCTGAAGTGATCTGCTCAACGGGACCTACACGAGGAGACACACCAGCTCCTTGAAGCAGAAGCAAGTCTCTCATTTGGCTGAGGTCAGAGGGCTATAAATATATTAGACCTTGCTTCCCTTTTAACTGAGGTTAAAGGCTTTCTAATCAGATGACCATGGATGAGACTGTATAAATACATACTTGACCATGCGGTCTGCTCGCAGGGTTGACATAACTGGTCACTGCAGCTGCTAGTTAATGATCAAACACACAGCAGTCAAATGCGTTGTTGGAGGCTCTTTATCAAAACCAGATCCTAGCTGATTCAATACTTCAGGAGCATTTTAGGAACTGTCCATCTATCATTTGACTGACCTATCTATCTATCTATCTATCTATCTATCTATCTATCATACTTTCAGGCAAATGAGATAAAGATCAATGGGTTGAGGACCTCCCTTTCTTCCTTTCTCCTTCCCGTCCCCGCCCCCTTCCTTTCTTTACTTGTGGAAGGGAAAGCTCTATTTTCAGAAGGACCTGCCTTTGCCGGTGCCTCGTTAGAATTCCAACAGCTGAGAAGACACACCTGGGGGACAGGATGGGGCTTATAAAATGACTTGCAGACCCTGGTTCTCATCTTTCAGGTGGGCTTGGGGGATTATTCTGTGCCCAAAGGAAATACCATGCTTGAGAGGAATCCAAGGGATGTCAGATGTGGAGCCTTCCTTGGAGTTACTGTAATCACGCTGAGCGTCCGCTAAAAACAATACTCCCTCTGCCAGAATTATCCAGTATCTGCTATCCAGGGATCCCGACACGCTTTACAGACAGCAATGCGCCAACCCTCAAAGCTGTCTGGGACAAAGGACAAGCGTACACAGTCACTCACTTCCATTCTCCAGCTCCCGGTTCTGCCGCCCGCCCCCTCTGGTGCCTGCTGCAACAACTGTCAATCAGACTTGACGTGGTCTCAAGCTAGCTTCCCCGGCGGAATCACAGGAGTCACTAAACAGCAACCCCACTGTCATTATCAAAGCTCCTAACATTTAGATTTTAACTTTTTCGAGAAGCTCAAAATCCTTATGGTCATGATTTCTGCATTTTTCAGAGCACCCCTAAAGTCCTTGTGGGGTCTTGCATTTAGCATTCAACATAACTACTAAGGCACAGTAGCACAGAAAGAGCTCAACTAGAGAAGACTAATTTGAATATTTCTTTGCTTTCCAAATTTGTTTAAATGCCCTTTTGCTATATTTCCTTTTGAAAAACCTCATTCACTTAGAGAAAGGTATTATAAACGTAAACAAATGCTGAGTTTCAGTCCAAGACACAGAGGTTTGTTATCAAACACGAAGGATGCTTTCTCATACTGAGGCTGCAAAGTAAGCTCTGCTTAGAACAGCTGTCAGCATGTCTGATGAACAAGGTTGATGTTTAAACTCCTGGGAGGGCTACTCGTGCGCTAGCTTCGGGGGAGGCCACGCTTCGTCCTGCATCCTCCTTGTAAGCAGGTGTGAGGCGACCGTCTGAGGCTGTCTCTGAAGGCCAGCCTCCTTCTAGAAACCCAGACACACAATCCAAGATGGCACTTCTGACAGCGGGCAGCGCGGGGCTGGACGATGAGCGTGTGATTTAAACCATCCAAGAAGTGGGGCTCCTTGGCCAATAGCCTGCAGGATTAGCTAGCTGACTGTCTTCATATGACAGAGTGAAGGCAGAAAGATCAACGCTCCGCAGGTCAAGGACTAGACGTAGCCCTGACATTAACAAGCTTTTTTGACCTAGGGCAAGTCACTTAATCTTTCCAAATCTTGTTTCTCCCTTGTAAATAATGCTGATTTAGGTGACCCCTAACATTATACGTGTGTAAATCACTTAACCTCTCTGACAAGGATAAGCCCTGTTAGGGGTTTTACCTAAGCGCTCAGGGCCGATGGAAAGATAGGGCTGTACATTTAGTGATGATGACGTCGGCGTTCATACAGCTCCGACTGGTTTACAAAGTGCTTCTATATACCTCACCCCATTTTGATTCTCTCCACAACCTCTGAGGTGGGCGTTAGTGACCTCATTTCAAAACTGAAGAAACAGGTGCTTGGAGAGATGAACGGACTTTCAGGGCAGAGATCTGGTGTACTCAGGTGGGAGCCAAACCCTGGTGCTCCGACTCTAAATCCTTTGTTTTTGTTGTAGAGAAATAACCATTCCCTAACTCCTCCCCTGCCCTGTCCCCTTAGGCTTTCTGAATGGTTGTGTGGTGGGCAGTCAGGCAGACATGAGCAGAGCAAGGACGACGGGCCAGGTGCAGAAGGTCCCCAGGTGGAAGGCCCGGGCGCCTAGCAATGGACTATAGGAGGGTAGGACCTCGTCCCCAGGGTGACCTTTCCTCCCTAGCATATCACAGCAGGTCATGCAGTTTAGACCCTCTGACCTTTCCTCCCTAGAGATAACGTCTAGGCCTCACTGTAGTTCAGCTCCAGGCCCAGAAAAGCAGCAAAACCAGACAAGCGAAGCCACAGCTGACCTCAGAGCCAGCTGCACTGACCAATGACCCCCTGCCTTAGCCCCAACCGGTCAATCAGTGGCGACCCAGACCCTGAAAGGAGACACCTGGAAAGCTGATGAACATTCTATTGCGATCTTCCTCTGGGACCTCCCCTAAAATCTCCACCCTTAGAACTGTTAGGACGGAGGACCCAGTGCGCTCTGCCCCCCGGGAGCACACCACACCCTTCCCTTCCCTCTGGCCTCCCTCGCCCACCCAGGCACGGTGACCATTACCATCCTCACTTCTAAGCTCCAAGGGCCCTTCCTTTACCTCTATAACTTGTTTCCTAAGCCCATTTCTTTTACGAATTACTTCTATCTCTGCGATTTTCCAAATAAATGTTCTCTTATAGTTGGAGTCTTGGCTCTGAATTCTTTCCTAGCCAGAACTTCAGTACTGAGGTTGCTGACCCCAGGTCGGGTCTGACCCCAGGGGTCTCACACCTGGTGCTGTTCCCGCCCCGCCCCACCGCCACCAACAGTTGGCTTGGCCAGTGCTCCTCTGCATCAACAGTTATGTCAATTCTGAATTCCTGTTTAACTTGGACTCAGAGACGTCCGTACACCCTTCTTTGGTCCTATCCCCATGTGGCAGTAAGAACTTACTCAAATCCTGAGCCTGAAAGCACCATTGGTTTCCACTTCTAAATGTGTGAAACATTCCGAGGCTTCGGGAAAAGACACTGAACTGTTTTTGACAGAAGGAATTTTCCCAGCAGGTGCTGGTGTGTGAGTCATAGCTTTCCACATCCTTCTGTGAGTTCACCTCATCTTTCTGACCAAGCTATCTGTGAGGAAAGTATGTCTATTATACCTCCTTGGGATGATGAAGGGTTAAGGGGAGGAGAAGAGAGCATTTTATGTAAATGGCACAGCGACTGAATCACAGCTTTGTAAAAGTACCTGCTGGAATAAAACGGCAAGAAACAGGGACAAAACATCAACCGAGAAAGGGCCCTGATGTGGGAGTTAGAAATCCTGGCTTTATACCGTCTAGCTGTGTGATCTCGGGCAAAGTATTTACCTTCTCTGGTCTTGATATTCTCATCTATAAAACAAAGAGTTTAAAAATAATTTCCAAGGCCATTCCTACCCCGAGGGTTCTATGAAAATTCAATGGTACACCCAGGACACGGAGCAAGAACCTGCTTCACTTAGTCATGGGAACACCTGGGCCTTGTTTTTTCCTGTCAAGGGTTTGGCTCATCTAAACCAAACTGAGGATTGATAAACCCTTTTCCAAAAAGAAAGCCCTCAGAGTCTATGAGAAATCGCAGTCCAGTATTGGCCCTAGAATAGTGGTTTTCTTCCTTCAAAATGTTTTTAAAGCAGTGGAACTCTTCTCCATGTGAAATACTGCACTTTAAACCCAGATTATGACACTGGGCAATATCAATATAAATGGAGCTGTTTGGGTTGAACCGGGGAGGGGGAGGGAAGGGCTGAAAGCTGCCGCTCACCGTTGCCCCCCCACCAAGCGTTCTTTGTCACGCGCTAGGAAACCATGGCCGTAGAATATGGTTTATATGTCTCCACAGGAACAATCAACTTGAATACTCTTTTCCCCCAAAGTCCAACTTGTCAATAGCTACACACACCTCTTTTCTGGTGTCACTATTTGAGTGTTCAGTGCAGGACCGTGGGCTGGCTTTTGGTGTCATGGAGCACTTCGAGAGCAAAGGCAGGCACGAGAGCCTTGGAGAGGGGGCTGCCTTAAGGCTACAGTGAAACAGTCCCAGGGGCTTGAAGACATCACAAGGACCAAACGGGAACAAAGATAAAGGAAAAAAAATGCTTCCTGCCTTAAGTAAAATGATTTACAAACCGCTACCATTCTGCTTTTCACTCTCACGTTTGAAATTCTGCTGATTATAAGATTAGAGGATTTATGCCGATGACTACAGATGACATCGCTCCTGTCTTCAGTGACCTACTGTAAGTGCTGTTCCTGAGAACGGGGTTCAGTTGGTAGAACAATTGCGAGGAACTTTAGAAACTCCAGATGGCTTCGAAACGCCTCCCGCCGCTGAATTACCCCTCCTTCCCAGTCGATCTTCTCGGGGGCCCTGCGGCTGGCACGGGTCATGCTAAGGCAGAATGGGAAGTGGAGGCTGGCTCCTGGTGAGCCTCGTGGGCTGTAATGACCCAGCGTCCGGAGCTGAGCCCAAGCCAAGCAAAACAGTCGGCAGATGCTGAGAGAGGTTCCGTGGAAGACTCCAGATCACTGGACCAGGGCAGTGGCTTTGGACAGTTTCAAAGCAAATTCAGACCAGACACCTTTACACAGAGTGATGACTACGGGAACGTGACGTTAAGAACGGCCTGGAGCTGGGGCGTGGGGAGCCTCAGAGCACACTTCTGAATTCCTCCAGACACCACATCAATGCCATCCTGGGTTATGGAACATACGTTTTCACCAGGAGCTCCTAAAACTGTCTTTTGCTCATGCATCACTTCGTGATCTATTCCTAGTTCTTACGTTTCTTTCACAAGAGAAGGAAGCACTGGGAGAGTAAATGAGCTGACAATAATAGCGTGGTGTAAAGACAGCAGAGGAGATCACTCTGCGGCCGCTCGACCTTTGTGATCAAACATCTCCGAGAAGAGGCCAAAACCATCCGCGGCCCGTGCTCACGGCTCGAGAGGGCGCTGGCGCTGAGACAGGGAAGCTAGTGCTTCACTCGTCCTCCTTGTGCCTTTAACGTTTTGTACTGTGTGCGCCCACTACCTACGTCCCAAAATATTTAATTCTAACAAAAAGTTCTATGCCCTGGCCGGTTTGGCTCAGTGGTTAGAACATCAGCCCACGGACGGAAGAGTCGCAGCTTTGATTCGGTCAAGGGCACGTATGTGGGTTGCAGATTCCATCCCTGGCCCCGGCTGGGGTCATGCAGGAGACAACCAATCCATGTGTCTCTCTCACATCAATGTTCCTCTCTCTCTCGCTCTCCTCCCCTCCTACTCTATCTAAAAATCAATGGAAACATATTCTCAGGCAAGGATTAAAAAAAAAAGTTCTCAGAAAGTAAGTGGGCTCCATCCCAGCCCCTTTGCACCCTCTAGGAAAGAGGCCTGCACGGCCCCAGCAGGGACTGGGTGCCTGCGGCCACTCACAAATCTTAGGAATGTTGGCAGGGGTGGTGGGAATAGGAAGCAAAGTCTGCAGAGTGCCTGGAGTCGGGGGAAAGCCCGACAGGCGTTCTGGCGATATAGGGGATATTGGGGCGAGGTAAATGGCACTGTTAGAAAACAGCCAGTCAAATCCAGAATGAAGGACAGTGGCCATCAGGAAAAGCAGAAGTGGCCTCAGCAGGCTGCCGGCTGTTCCCATGGCAGGAGCAGGCTACTGGCTGTTCCCATGGAAGGAGCAGGCTGACGGCTGTTCCCATAGCAGGAGCAGGCTGACGGCTGTTCCCATGGCAGGAGCAGGCTGCCGGCTGTTCCCATGGCAGGAGCAGGCTGCCGGCTGTTCCCATGGCAGGAGCAGGCTGACGGCTGTTCCCATGGCAGGAGCAGGCTGACGGCTGTTCCCATGGCAGGAGCAGGCTGACGGCTGTTCCCATGGCAGGAGCAGGCTGATGGCTGTTCCCATGGCAGGAGCAGGCTGATGGCTGTTCCCATGGCAGGAGCAGGCTACCGGCTGTTCCCATGGCAGGAGCAGGCTGCCGGCTGTTCCCATGGAAGGAGGAGGGTGACGGCTGTTCCCATGGCAGGAGCAGGCTACCGGCTGTTCCCATGGAAGGAGGAGGGTGACGGCTGTTCCCATGGCAGGAGCAGGCTGCCGGCTGTTCCCATGGAAGGAGGAGGGTGACGGCTGTTCCCATGGCAGGAGCAGGCTGCCGGCTGTTCCCATGGAAGGAGTAGGCTGACGGCTGTTCCCATGGCAGGAACAGGCTGCCGGCTGTTCCCATGGCAGGAGCAGGGTGACGGCTGTTCCCATGGCAGGAGCAGGGTGACGGCTGTTCCCATGGCAGGAGCAGGCTACCGGCT
Source organism: Tadarida brasiliensis (assembly GCA_030848825.1). Classification (NCBI taxonomy): domain Eukaryota; kingdom Metazoa; phylum Chordata; class Mammalia; order Chiroptera; family Molossidae; genus Tadarida; species Tadarida brasiliensis. The sequence goes on from CM061266.1 coordinate 82,967,103, forward strand.
GTTCCCATGGCAGGAGCAGGGTGACGGCTGTTCCCATGGCAGGAGCAGGGTGACGGCTGTTCCCATGGCAGGAGCAGGCTACCGGCTGTTCCCATGGCAGGAGCAGGGTGACGGCTGTTCCCATGGCAGGAGCAGGCTACCGGCTGTTCCCATGGCAGGAGCAGGGTGACGGCTGTTCCCATGGCAGGAGCAGGCTGACGGCTGTTCCCATGGCAGGAACAGGCTGCCGGCTGTTCCCATGGAAGGAGGAGGGTGACGGCTGTTCCCATGGCAGGAGCAGGCTGCCGGCTGTTCCCATGGAAGGAGGCTAATGAGACATTACAGCCAAAAGCAAGGCGTGGACTTTGCCTGGATCCTGGATTGGTAGTGGTGGTGGTGGTTGGGGGGGGACAACTAGGAAAGACACTTTGGGGATAGTTGGGAAAATGAATTCAGATTAGATATTAGAAGACATTATGAGATTACTGACAGTCTCTGAGATGTGACATGGTGCTGAGTTGTTAGAGAATGCCCTTACCCTTAGGAGAAGCATAATAAAGCATTTAGAGGTAAAGCACTGTGTGTTTATCATTTTCTTCCAAATGATTCAGGGTTTGGGGTGGAGTATATACATTTAGAGGGAAACACAAAGCAAATGAGGGAAAATACTAACAACTGGTGAATCTAAGTGAAGCCATATGGGCGTTAATTTTACTCTTCTTTCAACTTTTTTGTAGGTTTAAAATTTCATTTTCAAAACCTGAGAAGTAAAGGGACAGTTTAAAAACAAAACAAAAAAGGGAAAACAAACAGAAAGAGTCTGCTCTTTCTCCAGCTAGCCTTCCAGCTTTGGGAAAAGCTTCCTGTCTGAGGAAGGAGGAAACTTGAGGAAGTGACCTGTGAGGAGACTGTTCTGAAGTCTATGGACATGAGGGGAATCGGCAGGAGCGGCCTTGGGGCACGCCTCCCGGTCCTGTCCCCTACCCCAGCCCTCCAGCCACTCGCCCAGCCCACGCACCGCTTTTCCTCAACGAGCTTGTTTTGTGAAGTCTTCAGGTGTTTCCTTTTGTTGAAAAGATTTTAATGCATTGGTTTTGTAACACTTTGTATGCTCTTTTAAAAAGTCCTAAAGGAACTGTAGTGAATGTGAGGAATATATTTATAAGTACACGAAAAGGCACAAAGCCAAAATCATTAAATTCTGCCTATTAAAAATCGAATAGCATAAAAAATGATAAAGCTACTTCAAGGTTTTTTTGCTGTCTTGCTATAGTTTCTTGCTATAAATATATGACTCAGTTAGTCACCATATATCACAACAGTTATCAACATAGCTGAGGACATTCTTCACATTGTTGTGGCAACAGAAAGACTATCAGCAAATACTGCTTCAGGGCGATGCCCTGCGGGAGTGTCTGGAAAGGAGTGCTGTGTTCTCACCTCTCACTGCAAGTCTTGCATGGAATCTCCTGTCTGAATTAGTGGTTTCTGTGTTCCCCTCATTGCGCTACAAGCTCCAGGATGGCGGGGACTCCGCACCTAGCAGAGTGCACTGCATTTAGCAAGTGCTCGATTGACGCTTGTAATTTCATCGAAGTCTAGCACCTCATTTGGCATAATTTGGTTTGTAACTGTCAATTAGAAACAAAGCAGAACATCTTGTGAAATGCTCATTTCCTGGATGTTGCTTCTTTTTTTGTCCGACTTGTTCAGTTTCGTTACTGGTGCTTCTGGATGCAGGCTTTCAACAGTGAGCCCTGGACAGACACGACTGCACACTCGCAGTGGAGGTCCAGCGCGCTCTGTGACAATCACCCCAATGCCTGCAGCTGTCGGGAGGCTTCTCTGAACTCCCCATTAGCTTTGTCACCCTCTGCCCTTTACTCAGTCATTTAACTGGTCCAGGGGAGCTGTGTAACCAAATTCTTGATTAACTCCTTATAAATCATTCTTAAAACCTAGAGCAACTAGTTTCACATATCAGAGCAGTTCTGTTCTCAAAGGTTTAGAAATCCTCTAGCTAAGTGGAAATCTCATTCTAGATAAGTACGCCAAATTTCACTGTGGTATGTTTGCTGCTGTGTATGATGGACTGAAATCTCAGAGGAAGCTGAGGAACACCAAGCTTCAAGACCCACCAAAGAGCTCGACGTGCTGATCCAAACATTAGCAGAACCCAAAGGTTTTAAAGCATTAGGTGGGATTTATGCCGAGGCGATAATATGTAACCATCCTTTATCAGTGGACCAAGTGATTTAAGAATTATATGCCACCTCATACTAGGAAGGATCTAAAATATTTTAAATAAACATTTTCTATAAATCCATAAAACATAAAAAAGTAAAAAAGTCAAAGTCAAGGGAAACGTCCGTCTAAAGGGAGGGAGGGCCGGGGCAGGGAAGCTGAACCGCAGGCTGAAAGCGTAAGGCACAACTAAGGGGCATGGCTGGTCTCTGCTTTCCGCTCGGAGCTTCCTGGCAATGAAAACCAAGAGGGATAATTCAGGAGTTTCATAATTTTCTCTAGCCACAAGGGGAAATACATTCCAGCTCTTCAAGGGAAGCAGAGCTACTGCCCCAGTGAAAGCCTGTGTTCCGTTTGTATCTGTGACCTGTACCTCGAAGAGCTGGCGACACACAGCGTTCCTTTTTCCTACCATTTCATTCTAAAAGGAATCTTCCGTGTAGACAATCACACAAGGGACCCTGGGAGACTCAGGGCCTCACGTACGGGCCTAAAGTAAACGAGGCGTTGGGCTCCACCAACCTGCCTCTTGCTGTGTCCACTATGACACCAGCAATCCTGAAGTGCAGCTGGGACGTCAAGCCCAGTGATTTAAGTTCACCTGTTTCTGAAGGACATATGTGACCCGGAACACAGTCTAGAATGTCTATGGACAGACTGTGCACCCCTTACTCATGTCTGTACGTGCATTTCTTTCAACTGAACTTGCGGTAGTGATTACACGGCTCGTGGCTGAATTCAAGGTGGTTTGCTCTGGTGAGTGCTGCCTGCGTCTGGCTGAGCGAGAGAGGCTCCACGGGCTCATCTCAGGCAGCAACACAGCTACAGGGGATCCCTTCTCGGGGCTCAGGCCTGTGGAGGTGGGTGCAGAGCACACGGAGCAACAGCAAGATGGACCGTTTGAGGGGAGGCTGCACGTCTCCCAGGGTTGCCCTCCTCACTGTCCGCTGGGGAGACACCCACTGCTGTGTGACCGTCACCCGAGTGGAAAGACAAAGCAGTGCTGAGAACAGCATGTTCTGAGGGTGCACTCAAACCCTGGGAGGCTGCCTGGTTGGTGATGGGCAAGGATGGGGGTGGGGGCACTGGAATGAGGATAGCGGCTCAGAAACGTGGGGAAGAGACTGTGGTTCTTCTAAGTGCCTGCTTCTCCCGCACCCAACATCATGGCTAACATCACACTTACAAAGCTCAGCGCTTTCTTCTGCAGTAAGTGCTCCTTCAAATGCTGGTATTATCATTTTTGGATTATTAGACCAGATAAAACCAGAGGCTCCCTTTCTCTGTGCTGATACGTGAGCTGACGATGAAGCTTTTCGTCCCTCTGGGCGGAGCCTGCGCCCACCTGTCCATCCTCATGCCCTGCCTCAGGGCTGACTCTCAGGCAGATGTGGTCCTGAGCTCACGCCATTACCTTGAACTTCTCTTCATAGTTCTCGAAGGCTTCCATCACCATACACACAGCCTCCATGGAGCGTTCCAGCCGGCCATCCACCCCGTTGAAGCGGTACATGCTGCCGGACACGTCCACCACCAGGCGCAGGCGCTTGGGTTTCTGTTGGGGGCTTCCCACCTGAGGGAGGAAACAGAAGTCCTGTGACCCAGAAAACCATCACTGGGGACCTCAGGCGGGCCCCGGAGTGCCAGCCACAGGAGGCAGGTGAGCCGGGGCTCAGCGCTGCATTTCAGTAATGGGATTGTGCTGCTAGCCGGGCCATATGGGAAAGATTTTCCTTTGGAACATATGGTCCTTTTAAGACCCAACCTAGTCTAGTAAAACTGCCTTAATGAAGCTGATGCCATCTTAAAAATAATAATCTGGAAAGATATAAACCCCAACATGTCATTTTCATGTCATGCCTCAGACGCAGCTACTCCAGCAGGAAGGAGCTAGTCTGGAAGCCCACACGGATTTGCCTTGTACCTGTGGGGTAATGATCTGAAAACCATTTTCCAGAGAGTCCACAAAAAATGCCAGATTTCTGCAACAGGGTTCTGGGAGGGCGTCTGGCCAAGAACCGAAGCCTTTTCTTCAGCGTCTTTAGCCTTCAGTGAGTGTGCAGTTTCCTCTTCCTTCCAGTTGCTGAATTGCTACTTCTCTGTACCCTCCTTGGCGGTTAAGGGCATAAAAGTAGGGCCCAACTGCTGTTTAGCAACAACTGTCAATTAACATGTGAAACTCGCAGGAGTTTCAGTTTGATTTTGGACTCATCCTGCCAATTTGCAGAATCCAGAAAACAAAAGTACATTTGTCACTTTACTTACAAGAAAAAAGGAAGAAGAAAAATTCCAGACTATTCTGTCATTATATACTTGCTGACATGTATGAACACTAATGAGCAGAGTTAGCAGTTTCAAGAAAATACTGTGGATATTAGTGCAATGGTTTGAGACAAATTCAATATATTTCTTAAATCCTGCTGAGTCTGCCTAAAGGAAGAGCAGCGCCGACATGCCTCCAGGACCACTCGCTACTTCAGACGTATCTAAACATATCTGTCGACCGCAGTGAGTCAGTAAAGAAAGCTGTTGACTCATACGGATGACATAGACCTAAGAACTCCCCAAATTACCCAAGGATCCTCTCTGAATAAACTTTTAAATGGAGTGACTCCCTTTCCCCAACAGTCACCACACCCCCAGTTCTCAGTGGCTATTCAACAATTCTGGTTATTCAGGGATAAAGGGAGTCACAGACCAGATGTTTCACCTCATTGCCATTTTTGTCGTTGTTTTGCAAATATTTTAATATCATGACTATCTAAAGCCTTACATACATTTGCATGAGAGTTATTTAAAGAAAAATTCCTCATTTTCTAAAATTTTCTTCAGTCAAAGGATGGACACAGATCTTTAAGGCAACAGAGCAGCAGAAAACCCCCAAGACTAATCTAGTGTTTTCACTGACATGAGCCTCTGGGAACCACAGACTCTGAGGGTCTTCAGTTCCCCTCTAGAGCACCCTGGCCAGTGTCCTGGGGGCTGATCTGCAGGGATGGCATCAGCCTCTCTTGGCTGCTGGCTTTCAGGGCGCTCTGCTGATGGGAGGTACTGGTGGGATATCTGTTCCCTCGGCCCTCTGCTGCGGCCCATGGGCTCTGCCTCCGCTGAGGGCCACAGCTCCTGAAGGACAGCCCTCTCCAGGCTCCCACAGTGCTCTCACCCTCTGTCCTTTCAGACCTGGGGTGGGTTAGAGCACTGCTGTTGGGTTACCACACTGTCTCTGCGGTTTTCCTACACCCAACCCTTATTTTCATAAATAGTCTATAATTAACTGTTCCTGAAATTACTCAATTTGACTGTGCCTGCCTGGTATTTCTTGACGTAGGCTAGGATCTTGAATCATATAATAAATAGTATAATATTTATGTTTTTTCTAAAATTTTAAAATACAATGTTTTCCTTGGTTGCCATATTCAGGCTTTATGGTGTTTTGACAAGGACAGCGACTCAAGAAAGCAGCTGTGTATAAAGAAGGCCAAACTCTGTAGATCTCAGGCGACTAGTTCACCATCACTTACTTGCGGCTCCAGGTCACCCCGGCGTTTGTAGATGGCTTTCTCTCCAGTCAGCCCATCAATGATCTTGGCGTCATCGAGTTCCCCAGTAGCTTGGTGTCTTAGCCACTGTCTCTCTTTACCTTTGGCCTACAGTGACACACACACACACAAATCCTTATTTTAATTAGTTCTGCAGGGTCCCTGTCACATTCTATGTGTGAATAACAGGAAACACACCTGGGATCTTTTCAATAAGTGATGCTTCTTCTGCATGAACACAGTTTCATAAATGGACTGATTTCTGCTCTGCTGACAAAGAAATGCCCTTTGTGTGGGTTTTGTCTATTTTAATTGTTTTAACATATGGAATGATAGAATGAACTCAGAGCACATACTAATGGGAAAACGGTATGCAAATGAACCCCTTGAGAAATGTAAAATATCTGGAAATGTAATAGTGATGCATTTTTTACGGATTTTTGGTCACTGTACTCCTAGAAAATTTATTAGGTAGCAACACAATCAGCTTGAATTTGTTAACGTCTGCAAGCGCAGAGAACACGTGGGCTTCGGAACGCTTCCTTTTGGAAAAGAAGTTGTTACATTCTCTGTGACTTACAGTGCAAACGGGAGCAGCTGAAAACAACAGCACGTGAACGTCTCGTGCCCCACATGTCTCGCTGATCGTCTGGATTTAGAAATCTAATGGTAACTCCACACAATACTTTCCCACAATAGCTTACACCTATGCCAGGTAGACTAAGATGGTAGTTAAATGATAAAGAATTATAATATCCTACTCTAGGCCTAGGATTATAACAGCCAGGGATTCTATTTATATTAGGAAGTGGAAGCATAGCTAAAATACTCTAATGCATGCGAACGACGGCAGCGTTTAAGATCATTGCTCTAGAACTGGTGGACAGTCTGGCTCCAATCCTCCTTCACCATGATCAGATATCTGACCTCAAACAAGTTACTTAACCAGTCTGCATTTCAGTGTCTTCATTTCTAAAATGGAAATAACTAATGAGCTGCTCCATGGAATCAGCTGAGAAAGAGCCTGGCAATCTATGTTAGCTGGTATCATCATCATCATCATCACCATCACCATCATCATCATCATCATCAGGTGAGACATAATAGGGACAACCAAGTCCACATTCATTTAAGCCCCCTTCCATCACGGTTTCATCGGCCGTGGCAGTGTGACAGCACTGTCACTGAAAATACAAAGCCATGCTCCAGGCAGCCAGTTTCTTTTAGGGGCAGACCAACCACCACACACACCAGCTCCACACAACATAACTCTGGGTAGAATTACATGTGCTGTTTTCTTGTTCCTGACACCCTTGCTGTAAACACGTACAAAGTTACAATATTTGAATACAGATATATAAATGTGAACATGAAATGAGGAGAAGGAAACTCCTAAGCTACCAGCATAAAGATATGAAATTTGGTGGGCAGTTAATTACAGGAACTACAAGGTGTGTGCTCCTTGGGAGTATGTCCTTTCCTGATGTGTGTTCTTGGGAAGAACCCCGTGATCTCAAAGGAGCATGGGACTCGCTGGCGCATAGCTCAATGAGCTCATGTAACTTTAGAAGATACCCAGCAACAGGTGGCAGAGGAAGGGGTGAGCAGTCTTCTAGACCCCTTCTCAGTGAGCCATGGGGCGGACAGACAAGCTTTAGCCAGTGCTGTCCTTCTCAGGCCTCCTCCCCTGCAACAGGGACTGGGATCAGCTGCTATCTCCTCTACCCCGTCATTCCCGATGTCTGGAGTGGATACTTCCTCAGGCTTCTAGGATATTTTATGCTGGGAAACACAGCTGTGGATGAGCATTTAGGGACTTTTCAATCCTGAGATCCTGTGACTCCTGGAGGCACCTGTCTGCAGAGCACTGGCTTCTAATGCCTTTCATAGGTGAGGACAGACTCTCACAAATTAGTGTAGGCTGGGAACATAAGCACTGCAGAAAGTACAAGGGAACATGGTAGCAGTAGTCAGCCCCACCAAAGCGGCAGGGAAACTGGATTCTAGAGCTGGGTATAAGAGGAATATGGGATTAGAACTGGAATGAGATTACATGGCATGTTGCATAGCAGCTGTGCCACTGTTATCATTAAGCATTGCTTGCCAACGTTTCATCAATTCATTGGCCAGGAAATGACCCTGAGGGCTCCCCATCCAATTCCATTAGCTGCTACATGACTTTAATAATCTGTGTTATTTCACCCTATTAAAAACCATTGCAATGTCTGCAGATTAAATAATTTTTGTGATTTTCAATGCAGGTTACAACTGTAGTCAAAATAAATGAAAACCCCCACCATCTCACCACAGTGGAAATATAAAATGCCAACATTCTAACGAATAATTCTACTCCCTTCCCCATATTTTGGTGTTTCTGTAAACAGAAAATATCTTGCAAATGATGGCAAAAGACACTGGCCGAGGTAGCAGGCAGAAGGGTTAATGGTGACCTAGTTGCGTGTCCTATTTGCAGGACACGCAAATGACCATGGCTGAGCTCAGCTGGTGTCATCTCATTGAATTCTTTCCACTGGCAGCACAAAAAATTGACTTTCAATTTGAGTTAAAATTCCTAGTTATTCATTTAAATGGATTAAAACACATGACACCTCAATCGAGCGTCAGAATAACGAGCAAAGCCATGGAGCCTCAAGGCGAAGGGAAGCGCCATTCTTTGCTGCAGCAGTGACTGCACTTCCAACAAGATCTACGAGGGGATAAGTTCCCGAGAAGAGGGATCTGGGTTTAAATTTGTTGGGAGGACACATGCATAGAGGACTGCATATCACAGGCCAGGCCTTGCAATGAGAGAGGACAAACCTCTGCATTTCATAAAACAGATCACAGCATGTGCAAAGTTGGCAAAAGTTGGGTGGACTGACTCACGTACTTCGATTAAGTACAATAAGTAACTCTCAGTTTAACCAAATAGCAAGTGTAAAACACACACACACACTGTGTTACTCTCTAGTTCATTACTGTTTTACTATCTTCATACTTACTTATGACTGTTACAAATGTATTATTTCATTATCTCTATTATCTACCTGCTCCACTAGAAAGTAGGGGTCATGGGATAATAATCCTATGTCACCCCAGAATCAAGAACAGTGCCTGTTACATAGTAGGTATTCAATAAAAATTTATTGAATGAAAGCTGATTGCTTACTGTAAAATGTATGAAATAAAACCATGTGTATATAGTATTTTCTCAATGTATATGCATGTATATTACATATATACAAAGAAAAATATGTAGGAGAAAACAAAAAACATTAATAGTCATGGTTATTTTTGAGTTACAGAATTATGGGTGACATTGTTTTCTTAATTTCTTTATTTTCCAATTTTTATATAATGAACTTGTGACTTTTACAATCTGAAACAAACAGAGAGATAAGCTCTTTTTTTCTCAGAGATTAAAAAAATCCTTTCATATTTTTAGGGCTTCTCAAATTTAACGTGCATGCAAATAACTCAGGGATCTTATTGAAATTCAGTTCCTGATTCGGCAGGTCTAGGCTGGTACCTGAGACTCTACAGTTCTAACCAGCTCCCAGAGGGTGCAGATACAGCGGGCCCACAGACCACACACTGGTGAGTAGGGGCACAGGATTCCTGGGGAACATAAGTGGTCTATGCGATGTCTTTTGAAAACCACCATATAGAAGTGCACTAGCAAAGACCCGGTGTCTCTCTGAAGTTTGCTTACTACCACAGACGACTAAAATGGTATCGAGATCTCTTCATCTTCACAGCGATGGCCACAACCATTACTTTCTCCCCAAAATGTAATATTTACCAAACTTCGTCTTACTAAAAATATCTATCAATAGAATAAGAAGGCAAACCACAGACTGGGAGAAAATATTTGTAAGACATAACTGATAAAAAAAAAAAAAACTATTATCCAAAATATACAAAGAACTCTTAAAACTCAACAATAAGAAAATGAACAATTTGACTAGAAAACGGGGAAAAGATCTGAACAGACACCTTACGAAAGAAAATGTACAGGTGGCAAAGCAGCATATGAAAAGACGTTTAACATCACGTCATTAGGGAAATGCAATAAGAATGAGATACCACCACACAGGTATTAGAAAGGTTAAAATCCAAAACACAGACAACATCAAATGTTGGTGAGAATGTGGAGCGACAGTAACTCTCATTCACTGTTGGTGGGAATGCAAAATGCCACAGCCACTTCCAAAGCCATTTGGTAGCTTCTTACAAAGCTGAACATATTCTTATCATACAACCCAGCAGCTGCATTCCTTGGTTATGTGCCCAAATGAACTGAAAACTTATGTCCACACAAAAACCTGCACACAGATGTTTACAGCAGCTTTATTCATAATTGCTGAAACTTAGAAGCAACTAAGCTGCCCTTCAGTAGGTGAATGGATAATGAAACTGTGGTACGTCCAGACAATGGAATTCAGTGCGAAAAAGAAATGATGTATCAAGCCATGACATGACATGGAGAAAACTTAAATGCATATCACTAAGTGAAAGAAGTAAATCAGGAAAAAACTATATATTGTAGGATTCCAACTATACGATGTTCTGGGAAAGGAAAAACTATGGAGCCAGTAAAAAGATCAGTGGTTGCCAGGGGTTGGGGGGAGGCATGAACAGGTGGAGCACAGAGGATTTTTAGGGCAGTGAAATACTTTGTATGATACTATAATGATGAATACATGTCATTAGATATTTGTTCAAATCCATAGAATGTACAGCACCAAGAGTGAACCACAATGTAAACTATGGACTTCGGGTGATAATGAGTCAATTTAGGCTCATCAATTGTAACAAATGTCCCGCTCTAGTGGGGGCTGCTGATAATGAGGGAGGCTGTGCCTGTGTGGGTGTGTAGGGTAGGAGATAAACGGAAATTCTCGATATATTCTGCTCAATTTTGCTGTGAATATAAAACTGGCCTAAAAAATTAAATCTGTTTTTTAAAAATCTAGTTATAAATATAACAGTGACTCTTTGTGTGCAGAATCTATTTTTATTTCAGAAATGTAATGATCACGGCAAACAGTGGATTGTGGTAGAAAAAGCGTCAGATTAGGATTCAGCATATGAGAATTCTAGTCTTGGCTCACTTTGGGAAATTATTGAGATTCTCTGGGTCTCAGTTGTCCCATCTTCAAAATAAGGGGGCACCGTCAGTAAATGTCTGTTTGAAGTGTAGCAGTCTACATTTAATTAGTAATGAAAATCATCTGTAGTAAGAGGATTTTTCCAATTAGTTTTTAACCCTTTTCCTTTTCCTAATTGTACCACAAAGGTAAGGACAGTAATATTTTCTCTAATAAGTGGGAATTGGCTCCAATTTGTAAGCTTCTAAAAATAAGTTGATTAAGGATGCTAACTAGTGACTTTGAAAAAAATGTGTTTTTCAGTAGTAAATCTATTCCTCAATAATAGAAATAGGTGAATTATCTGCTAAATGCAACAAATTATGGATAAAATAATTTCTTAGAAAATAGTTCATTCTGTGTTTGTTTTGATATTAGTCTTAATGTAGTTTATTTAAAGCTAGTTTGCTATTGATAAACATTTTGAGAGACTTGGATAGATAATTAGTTACAAGAAACTAGCCTTTGCTTTCTAAACTTCATAATCTTTCTGTCCCAACATCCGTATTCAAAAGAAAGCACAAAACATCTAGGACCCAGCAGACATTTCATTATCTGGAGTTTGGGGGATACTAAAACTTCCTAACCAGCTGTCTGAGATGCTCAGCAATTGTTTTACAAATTGGGTAGAGCCAAATCTAAGAAATATTAACAATTATACTAGAAACACTCAGGACATTAGAGTTTTTCATAGAGTTTATTATTATTATTATTAGTCCTCACCCAAGGGTACGTTCACTGATTTTAGAGAGAAGAAGAAGAGGAGGAGGAAGAGGAGGAAAAAGAAGAAGAAGAAGACGAAGACGAAGACGAAGAAGAAGAAGAAGAAGAAGAAGAAGAAGAAGAAGAAGAAGAAGGAGGAAGAAGAAGAAGGAGAAAAAAAAAAAAATATATATATATATATATATATATATAGAGAGAGAGAGAGAGAGAGAGAGAGAGAGAGAGAGAGAGAGAGGGAGAGAGAAACATCAGTGTGAGAGAGAAACATTGATGAGTTGCCTCCCATACGTGTACTCATCCTGACTGGGTATCCAACTACAACCTAGATATATGCCCTGATCAGGAATCGAACCCAATACCTTTTGGTGTATGGGATGATGCTCAAATCAACTGAGCCATCCAGCTGGGGCTAGAGTTCATTATTATATCAACAGATAAGTGCTTACAGTGTGGATATATATTTTTGAAGAGTACCTAGTATATCAATAAGCATATGGACACAATTAAGCAAAACCATAGAAACAAATAACCACATTACCATAACAAAAGTGAGACAATTCACTAAATGTCATATCCAGGAAAGCATTCCATGATGCTATTTTGTACTCCTAAGATTTAAATTTAAGATTGCCAAAGACTACCACAATTGCACGCTTTATGTCAATCAGATAGGAGTATTATCAAAATATAACCACTGAGTGGATTATCCTGTAAATATATTGGGAGTAATTATGGTTTGCTATTTTAGACATTCCTATATTTGACTGAACTAACCTAGTGCATTTATCATTTACCAGGAGAATTTTTTCTTCAATTCCTTTAGTAGACTTGAGAGATAGAAATCTCACTGGCCAACTTAGTTACCTTTCAAAGCTAATTTATTACGAGGCAGCTCTTCAAGACTATACAGGGCACAAATGTTAACTCCTTACTTGACAAAGTCCTGCCTTACTGATATCCATTCCAGGTAAGTGTGGAGACTAAAGGCACACAATAGGGAATTACAGGCTGTGCATCTTTGGGGTGCTGAGGGGAAAAGGCAGGAGAGATGAAGAGCAACAGAGTCATGACCTAGTGAAGGTCTGTTAAACAACTAGCCCAATGGCACTGCAGAATTCTCCTTTTGGTGTGCCTGCTAATAATCAGCAAAAATGATAAAAGGGTTCTTTTTAGGGGACCTACTTTTGCCCTTGGTAAGGAGGTTACAGAATTAGAAAATACTTACTTTTCCCCTTGGAACATTATATTTGTCTGCTGTCTCTGGATTCACCATCATGTAAGAACCTACAGATTTTAGGTCTCAATTTTTCTCATGCTGATGTTGCTTCTTTTGCTATATATGATTATCATCCCTTAAGGCATTCTTTAGCTAAAGACTATTTCCATTATGTATGCCAATAAAAGTACTTAGTAAAATCTGGGGTGAGAGTAAGGGAAGGGATATGCTTTTTTCAATAAATCTGCTACCCCTTTCTTATTCCTTTTTTGTTCTGTTTTGGTCAACATTTCAATTTAAGTATAACATGCATATAATAAAGTACATAAATCTTAAGTGCAGAGCTCAATGAACTTTAAACGTGGGCACACCCTTGTACACACCTGCACCTCCACAACCTGCCAGGGCCTCTTTTGGACTTCACTGTTGTCCTGTCACAGGGAAGCCCTTATTCTGATTTTTATCACCATTGATGTTTGCCTGCTTTTGAATTTAATAAAACTGGAATCATACGATGTGCACTCTTTTGTGTCTCGCTTCTTTGGCTCAACATCGTTCCTGTGAGACTTACCTATGGTGTGTGTAGTGGCACTTCATTCTCTTTCACTGCTGTAACAATATCCAATCGTATGATGTGTACTGTACGCTGTGCTGTATCCAGATTGGGCTCTTATGAATACTGTCACCATGAGCATTCCTGAACATATCTTTTGGAGCAGTTATGTGTGTATTTCTGTTGGGTGGAAATCCTTGATATGATCAGCTCTAGTAAATACTGCTAAACAGTTCTCCAAGGTGTTTTTTCCAATTTACACCCCCATGAGCAGTGTATGAGGGTTTCATTTGTTTATATCCTCACCATCACTTGATATTGACAGCTTCTTCTTTAAAAAAATATTAGTCATTCTGGTGGGCATACAGTATATTCCCTTCCTTTGTACTTTTATTTGTGGATAAATTAATTACTTTTGGTTCTGCTTGTCATTGAGATTTACAGGAACATGAACCAGCTTTTGTTTTTGAGAAGTGAAAGTGTGTACTAGTCTTTTGATCCAAAACTACTGGGCACAAAGATATTTTTATAATAATAGTACTATTTGTTAGTTTCAAATATATAACTTGCATATAAATCTGAGCAGATAATTTATTATCAATCATCTAGCCAGCCCACCAATACTTGGAAACTCAAAACAGGAAGAGGTTTGTCAGAATGAATGCTCTTGAGGGCAATTTTAAAAATATACTGAGGACTGGAATAGAAATATATTTTATTTTGGATTGTGTTTTATGGGACTCATTAAAATACTTCTTTAAATAGTAAGTTCCTATTGTACTTAAATACATGTTTTTATTTATAGCAAGGGACATCTACAGCAATATCACCTTAAATGTGCCCGATCTCATCTATAACAAGGGCCAAACATGTTCTTTATTGTATATTCTTATTATGTCCATTTTGTATTATACAATAAGTTCATACTAATGAGAATTTATTATATAAAAAACTAAGTGGAGGGTAGGAGAGGGTATGGGGGGATAAATGGTGATGGAAGGAAACTTGACTCGGTGGGGAACACAATACAGTGCACAGATGATATATTATAGAACTGTACCCCTTAAAGCTATATAATTTTATTAACCAATGTCACCATAATAAATTCAATAAAAAAGTAAAAAATAATTAAAAGAACACAGACTAATTGAAATTCTCAGAGGATGATGTGTACTGGTTAATTCATTTTTCTGGGAAATAAGTGGTTAACCAGAAAGTACACACACACACACACACACACACACACACACACACACACAGAAGTAGAGTTCAGAGTAATGATTATGAGGAAGCTCAACAGCATGAGTAAAGATGTAGAAATATTGAAAATCAACCAACTGGAAATGAAAAACCACCAAGCGGAAATGAATAAAGACATAGTAGAAATAAAGAACACATTGGAAGGAATAACCAACAGAGTAGAGGAAGCTGAGGACCAGATCAGTGAATTAGAAGACAGGGTAGAAAAATCACCCAATCAGAAAACCAAAGAGAAAAAAACAATAAAAAAAAACCCAGGAAGACAGGCCAAAAGAACTGTGGGACAATATGAAATGTAACAACATCCACATCATAGGAGTTCCAGAAGAAGAAGAAAATGAGCAAGAGTTAGAGAATATATTTGAAGAAACAGTGACAGAAAACCTCCCTAACTTGATGAAGGAATCAGGCATACAAGTACAAGAAGCACAGAGAGCTCCAAGTAAGAAGAACCCAAACAGACCCACACCAAGACACATAATAATTAAAATGCCAAAAATTAAAGACAAAGAGAGAATCCTAAAGGTAGCAAGAGATAAGCAACAGGTTACCTACAAAGAAGCACCCAAAAGGCTATCAGCTGACTTCTCAACAGAAACACTACAGGCCAGAGGGGAATGGCAGAAGTAATCAAGGCAATGAAAAACAAGGATCTGAATCCAAGACTACTCTATCCATCAAGGCTATCATTCAAAATAGAAGGTGAAATAAAGACCTTCCCAGACAAAAAAAAGGCTAAGGGAATATATTAGCACCAAACCAGCAATCCAAGAAATGTTAAAAGGACTCCTGTAATAAGCAGCAGGAATAGGAAGAGAAACATAACCAGAATAAACAAAAGTGGCAATAAATAAGTACATACCAATAATAACCTTAAATGTAAATGGATTAAATGCTCCAATCAAAAGACACAGAGTAGCTGAATGGATAAGAAAGCATGTCTCATATATTTGTTGTTTACAAGCGACCCACCTCACAATAAAAGACTCACATAGGTTGAAAGTGAAGGGATGGAAAAAATTTTTTCCAGGCAAACAGAAAGGGAAAAAAAAGCGAGGGTAGCAATACTCATATGGATAAATGAAGGCTATAACTAGAGACAAAGAAGGCCACTACATAATATTGAAAGGATCTATCCAACAAGAGGATATAACCATGGTAAACATATATGCACCCAATATAGGAGCACAAAAATACATTAAAAAACTTCTGGAGGACTTCAAGGGAGAGAGCAATAGCAACACAATCATAGCTGGGGACTTCACCACCCCATTGACATCACTGAAGAGATCCTCTAGACAAAAAATTAACAAGGAAACAGAGACTCTAAATAATGCACTAGATCAAATGAATTTAATAGATATCTACAGAGAATTACACCTCAAAACTGCAGATTTCACATTCTTCTCAAGTACATATGGTACATTCTCAAAGACAGACCACATGTTAGGATACAAACTAAGTCTCTACAAGTTCAAGAAGTTCAAAATCATATCAAGCATCTTCTCGGATCACAATGTCATGAAACTAGAAATCAATTACAATAAAAACACTCAAAAACATTCAAACACATGGAGGCTAAATAGCATGTTCTTAAACAATGAATGGGTTACCAAGGAGATCAAGGAAGAAATTAAAACCTTCCTGGAAACCAATGAAAATGAACACACAACAACACAAAATGTATAGGATGCAGAGAATGCAGTCCTGAGAAGGAAGGTCTTAGCACTACAGGCCTACCTCAAGAAACAAGAAAAATTCCTAATTGACTTTCTAACCCTACAACTTAAAGAACTAGAAAGTAAATGAAAAGAAAAATCCAGAGTTAGTAGAAGGAAAGAAATAGTAAAGGTCAGAGCAGAAATAAATGACATAGTGACTAAAAAATAATTCAAAAGATCAATGAAACAAAGAGCTGGTTCTTTGAAAAGATAAACAAGATTAATAGACCCTTAGCCAGACTCACCAACAAACAAAGAGAGAGGACCCAAATAAACAAAATCAGAAATGAAAGAGGAGAAGTAACAACTGACACCACAGAAATACAAACCATTGTTAAAAAATACTATGAACAGTTATACGCCAACAAATTGGACAATCTAGGCCAAATGGACAAATTTCTGGAAACACAGTCTCCAAAAACTGAACTGGGAAAAGATGGAAAACTTGAACAGACCAATAACAACTAAGGAAATTGAAGATGTAATCAAGAAACTCTCAGCAAACAAAAGCCCAGGCTTGGACAGCTTCATTGAGGAGTTTTACTGAACATTCAAAGAAGAACTAACACCCATTCTCCTCAAACTATTAAAAAAAAAATCCAAGAAGGAAGATTGCCAAACTCGTTTTATGAGACCAGCATAATTCTAATTCCAAAACCAGTTAAAGACACTACAAAGAAAGAAAACTACAGGCCAATATCCCTGATGAACATAGATGTCAAAATCCTTAACAAAATATTAGCAAATTGGATCCAGCAATACATTAAAAAAATTATTCACCATGACCATGTGGGATTCATTCCAGGGATGCAAGGCTGGTACAATACTCACAAATCAATAAATGTGATACACTACATAAACAAAATGAAAGATAAAAACCATATGATCATATCAATAGACGCTGAAAAAGCATTCGACAAAATCCAGCACCCATTTTTGATAAAAATGCTCAGCAATGTGGGAATAGAGGGATCATAGCTTGATATAATAAAGGCCATATATGAAAAACCTACAGCCAACATCATCCTCAATGGGCAAAAACTAAAAGCATTTCCCTTAAGCACAGGAACAAGACAGGGATGCCCACTTTCACCACTCTTATTTAACATAGTTCTGGAAGTCTTAGCCACAACCATTAGACAAGAAGGAAAAATAAAAGGGATCCAAATTGGAAAGGAGGAAGTGAAACTGTCATTATTTGCAGATGACATGATATTATACATAGAAAACTCTAAAGACTCCATCAAAAATCTGCTGGATTTAATAAACAAATTTGGCAAAGTAGCAGGATACAAAATTAACATAAAGAAATCAATGGCATTCTTATACACCAATAATGAACTCACAGAAAGAGAAACTAAAAAAAAAAAAAATCCCATTCATTGTCCTGTACGCCAAAAAGTTGCTGGTTTGATTCCTGGTTAGGGCACATGCCCGGGCTGCAGGCTGGATCCCTGGTAGGCAGCCAATTGATGATCGATGTTTCTCTCTCATTGATGCTTCTCTCTCTCTCTCTCCCTTTCCCTTCTTCTCTCTCTAAAAATCAATATAATTTAAAAAATAAAATAGGTATATAAAATCTATATCATCATTTTGAATAGCTGTTTGAATATTTGACTATTGAATATTTTATAACAATCTGTGACCTATATTTGCTAATATGAAAAATACTTCAATGGACACTGTAGCACATTTATTTTTATTTATAGGCACACCTCAGAGATATTGTGGGTTCGGTTCCAGACCACCACCATAAAGTGCGTTGTAATTTTTTTTTTTGCTGGTGGGGTGTTTTGCCTTAAATTTGTAAAAAGCACAACATCTGTGAAGTTCAAAGAAGTGAAGCACAATAAAACAAGGTATACCAGTACTTGGCCTATTGTCTCATAATAATAAATTACTAAAATGAAAATTACTAAAAAACAAAAACAAAAACAAAAAACAATCCCATACATCATTGTGGCAAAAAATTAAGATACCTAGGGAATAAACGTAACCAAAGAAGTAAAGGACCTCTTCGCAGAAAACTCCAGGACGTTGAAAAAAGAAATAGAGAAAGATATACAAAAGTGGAAGCATACACATTTTTCATGGACTGGAAGAATTAACATCATTAAAATGTCCATACTACCCAAAGCAATCTATAGATTCAATGCAATCCCCATTAAAATACCAATGACATATTTCATAGAACTATTACAAATACTCCAAAAGTTTATATGGAACCAAAAAAGACCCTGAATAGCCACAGCAATCTGGAAAAACAAGAACAAAGTAGGAGGGATCACAATACCAGATATCAGGTTATACTACAAAGCCATTTTAATAAAAATGGCCTGGTACTGGCATAAGAACAAGCATATATATCAATGGAACAGAACAGAGAACCCAGAAATTGACCCAAGACATTATGCTCAACTAATATTTGACAAAGGTGGCAAGAGCATACAATGGAGTAAAGACAGCCTCTTTAATAAATGGTGTTGGGAAAATTGGACAGCTACATGCAAAAAAATGAAACTAGACCACCATCTTACACCATACACAAGAATCAATTCAAAATGGATAAAACACTTAAATGTGACTCGTGAATCCATAAAAATCCTAGAAGAAAATGTAGGCAACAAAATTTCAGACATCACATGCAGCAGAATTTTCACTGATACAATGGCAAGAGAAACAAAGGAAAACATTAATAAATAGGACTACATCAAGCTAAAAAGCTTCAGTACAGCAAAAGAAACAAGCATCAAAATGGAAAGGGAACCCACTATATGGGAGAGCATACTTGCCACTGATACATCAGATAAGGGGTTAATTTCCAAAATATATAGAGTACTCATACAACTCAACAAAAGGAAGACAAAGGATCCAATTAAAAAATGGGGCAAGGACCTAAATAGACACCTCTCCAAACAGGACATACAAATGAAAAAAATGCATGCTCAACATTACTAACCATCAGAGAGATGCAAATTAAAACGACTAAGAGGTATCACTTCACACCTGCCAGAATGGCTGCCATCAACAAATCATCAAACAACAAGTGCTGGTGAGGGTGTGGAGAAAAGGGGACTCTAGTACACTGCTGGTGGGAATGCAGACTGGTGCAGCCACTATGAAAAACAATATGGTGTTTCCTCAAGAAATTAAAAATTGAACTACCATTTGACCCAGTGATCCCAGTTCTAGCGATATACCCTAAGAAGCCTGAAACACCAATCAGAAAGAATATATACACCCCTATGTTCATAGCAGCACTATTTACAGATGCCAAGATCTGGAAACAGCCCAAGTGTCCATCAACAGATGAGTGGATAAAAAAGCTGTGGTACATACACACAATGGAATACTATGCAGCTGTAAGAAAGAAAGATATCTTATCCTTTGAGACAACATGGAGGGATCTGGAGAGTATTATGCTAGGAAGTAAGCCAATCAGAGAAAGACAAATATCACATGATCTCACTTATTTGTGTAATATAATGAACAAAATAAGTGGATGAACAAAATAGACCCAGACAGAAGCACGGTTCAGACTGACAAACCTCAGATGGGGGGGGGGGGGAATAAACCAAACAACTATATGCATATAAGCATAACCTATGGACATAGACAACAATGCTGTGGGGTGCGGGGTGGGGGGGTGGGATCGGGAGGAGGGTGTCAATGGGGGAAAAAGGAGAAACATCTGTAACAAACAAATTAATTAATAAAAAAAATACTGTCATGATTGTTTTTAAAAAGCCTGATTGAACTTTTATTTCTGTAATTATTTTTAGGAATGAAACAGTATTTGTCTCTTTGTTTGTAACAAATTATCACGCTTTTTGCTTCCTTCTGTTTGTCCTCTATATCAACTTCTTGATTTTTTGTTAAATTTTTGAGATAATATGATGATTTAGGCCCTGCTCTTTATGATTAAATTCACTATATTTTATATTGTGTATTTTTAAAAAGCAATATTCTTGATATTTGAGTTTTCTTTTAGTCCTGGCCAGGAAGCTCATTGGTTAGAGCCTTGTTCCCATAGCCAAGGTTGTGGGTGCGACTCCTGATCAGGGCAGTACAACAAGCAACCAATGAATGCATAAATAAGTGAAGCAAGGAATCAGTGCTTCTCTTTCTCTCTCGCCCTTTCCCCCCCCCCTCAAAGCAATTAAAAAATAAACATATTTACCACAACTATTTAGACCTGATTCTACTGTGTGTTTAAATGTTCCCAATGCTCACTGCGAACCCTTTCCTAACACACGTTTCTCATTAAGGAATTTTGATTCCTCTCCTAATTGACTGGAATATTTATACATATGCACATATGTGTGTGCGCACACGTGCATATACATATTTAGTTCAAAGTCATTTTCAAAAGAGGTACTTCAGTGGCATATATTTTAAGTCTCTGAATATGTGAAAATGTCTTTCTGTCACCTTTTACTTTGGCTGAGTATAGAATTCTTGGGTCACAAACTGCCCCGCCCCCAGCAAATTCTGTAGACACTGATTCACTGTATTCAGGCATTCAGCGTCTCAGTGACAACTAACATAAGATTGATTTTTCTTTCTGTGATAATAGCTTATTTTCTTGTCTGCTCATATGCTTTTAGGGTATTTTCCTTGTTTCTGAGATGTTAAAATTCCATGAAGTTGTGGTGAGGTGCCGATCTCTTTTCATTAATTTTGCCTGGTACCCAGTAAAGTTTCTGACTCATAGACTTAGGCCTGTCTCAGCCAGTACAGTTCTTTTCTTATGATTCTGATTATTAT
Source organism: Tadarida brasiliensis (assembly GCA_030848825.1). Taxonomy (NCBI): domain Eukaryota; kingdom Metazoa; phylum Chordata; class Mammalia; order Chiroptera; family Molossidae; genus Tadarida; species Tadarida brasiliensis. The sequence continues at coordinate 82,988,255 of CM061266.1, forward strand.
TTATTTGTTCTTTTTGGTGGCCTCTTTGGAAATATCACTGGTTCATTCCGCATATATTTACTGAGCACTTACCACGTGTCAAGTACGTTCTACTTAATGGGAAGGCTCATGGCTCTGCGTGCTAGCTCTCTGGTCTGCTCTGATTGATCAGCTTTCTTATGGTTTTTACCTCTTTATTTCCTCCACAATCTGGAACAATTCAAGTTTTCCATTCATGTTTACTTAGATTCAAGGCTGAATTGATCTGCTCTTTCTACTTTTAACATAGAGTTCAGTTTTGGCATTGCATTTGTAGTTTTCTTATAACCTCCCCTTATTGCATTCATCTCCCATATTATTTCCGCTGGCTTCTTAGCCAGAGCCTTTTAAATCCATGTCTTATTTCACATACGTCAAGAGTCTTTGAATTTTGAGAACACAAAGCAGATGCTTTCTAAAAATCTGATGTTTCCTGAAGAAAATATCCTCGCCCAACAGCATCTCCTCCTTCTGCACCTTGAATGCCTCTTCGTCCGCCTCACTGCAGCGTAATTTCACAGACCCCCCTTATTTCCCTCTCTGGCGTCCTTGTTCTTGAATGAGGAGATGGCCGCACACAACTGCTCAGCAGCAGGCTGGATGCATTCCGCTTGGCTGCATTCACTCTCCACTTTGTTAGATTCTCCTTGAAGATTTTAAACTGGTGCTGGTAGGCGAACCAAATCTACACCACTAGCTCCAGCCTCGGCTCGGCGGGGAAGGGCTGGGACTGTGGACCAGCATCCTTTGCCGACACTTTGTGTGGAAAAGCCACTGCAGTGGGTCATTTGGCATCTGTTTGAGCTAGTCTTCAGCCAAGTGTGCGTTGAGGCTGGTCTGGCCCCTTTCCCAGTGGTATTCCCCTTCCAGCTTTCTGTTTGTCGTAGCCACTGCATAAAACCTAGACCTCCCCACCTCTGCCTCCCAAGGCTGCTGCTTGGCGGTGACAAAGTGGAGGTCGAGTGACCTGCTTCCCACCAGCTCCAGGCTTTGTCTTCTGCTCCCCGCCTCTCCAAGGCAGGCATGTTAATGTGATTCTGCGGGTCTCATGCACGTACTTGCTAGTCATGCTATTTCGTAGGAAGGGTTTCGAGCTGCCTTTGTTGCTATCAGACTTGGGGGCTTATCACACTGTATTTAGCAAAAATCCTTCAAAGCTTCTTGCATGTCACTGGCACTCTTCCCCAATTCCGTCTATCATTTGGGTTTTTCACAGTTTACACCCTTAGCCGCTCGCATGCTAAGGAGTGACTGGCATCTCGCCGCCCTCCCCTGACAGGCACAGGTTCCTGGACATGGTTGTCTTCACCTTTCCTCCCTCTTGGCTTTGGCTGTTCTTAATACAGACGACCATAAATGCAGACACAGACATCCATACAGATATGCAACCTTATCTGGTCCTAACCTTGCTCCTGAACTCCAGGTTCACATCTCAAATTCTCAAATATGCGTGACATCTTTACCTAGGTGTCCCAGTAGGGAGAAAGCAGCATCAAACCCACACTGTTGCATTCTCCACAGTCTCTCCTCTTCCTGGGTTTCCTGTTTCTGTTTTCTAGGGCTTCCCTCACCATCCCCCTCACCCCACATTCAGTCCGTCACTGTCTTCTCCTCCTTCCTCTAACCTGTCCCACCCTTTCCATTTTCATTTCAATTACCCTGCTTTGGGCTCCCTTTCACTCTCACCTGAATGACTAAAGTAATTTTAGGATCTGATTTCCTGGCTTCCACTTTTCTCTTCTCTGATACTTTCTCCTTCCAGGGATATAAAACGTCCTAGGGAAGATGTAGCCACAGCATTGCCCGTCTCAGTCATGTTCCTGCTCCTCGCTGATTACAGAATTCAGTCACCACGGTGCGCAAGGCTCTTGGGGATTCACCCCCTCTCCAGTTTTCTCTCCCATCACCCACTACGCCCCCAAGCCCATCCCAAAACTCGAGTCACTCGAACAGTTTTCCTTTCTCCAAACAGCCTTGTATTCAAGTCTTAGCCCTCTGCTTACAGGTTTCTTCCATCTACACCAGAGCCATACAAACTGTCTTCGGTACGTGAACATTTGTACTGGTCCACGACAACATAAGCGACAGAAATTGACAGTAAGCATTTAGAAGCTTGCACGGCAATTTGACAAAGTAATATTATGTTTGTTGAATCTGATATTAAATAATATGGGCTTGTAGTTTGTATATTATTTTCATATAATTTTTTTCAATATTTTATTTCTAGTTTATTTTAGAAAAGTATCAGTCCATGAACAATTGAAAAAAAACACACACCTGGCCACCTCTGCAGAAGGTCTGACAAGCTCTGGTCGAGGCCGTCCTTCCACCCCATCCTTAGACGGTTACCAATGGAAACCATGCTCATCCTTCACGGTCCAGCTCAAATGACACGTCTTTTGCGAGCCTCTCCCTAACTGTCCAGCTTAGAAATTGCTTGTACATTGGTCTACATAGCACCTTGTTTAAAACCCTTCTGTGGTACGTATCATACTGTGTCTTCTATTAGCTACACACATGTTTTCTTCCCTAGTTTAGTTGTTGAAGGCAAGAACCCTTAGGCAAAACGTTCAATAAATGTCCGTAAGATGAGACACAGTTATTGGTGACTAAATAAAAGAAACAGGGAAATGCTTTCCATTCTTTACATATCAGCAAAGTGAGTACCAGAATTAGGTCAAAGTTCCTTGCCTGGCACCTACAGGGGCTGGTATCTTGCTCACGCTTAAGATGGGCCATCAGCTCACACCTGAGACCACAGTGTCCTGCCCTTGTCTATGCTGTGCCCACTCCTGGGCACTGTTTCCACCCTCTGTCTGGTTAATACTTGTGTGCTCTTCAAGACTCAGCTCATGTATACCTTCCTTCAAAACTATCCTCGCCGCCCTTCCCTCTGGACTAGCCCTGCATTCTATGCACCCCTCCACCTGGACACCTACCCTGTGAGACTGAAATGCTCTGTCCAGGCGCCCATCTTCCCACCCCTCGGGACTATAACCTTCTTGAGGACAGGGACAATATCTCACTACTCTGTGCCCTCAGTGCCCTGCACGGTGTGTATGTCGCATGTCAGTGTTCAAAAACACCTTTTATCTGAACACAAGCTCAATTTGAAGCACTAAAGGAAAAGCAAGAAACGTAATTGTTGGCTTCTGGAGCTATCGTGCTAGCCACAGCAATCAGAGAAAGGCTAATTTAGTTCAGCCTGGGAATGAAATACTGATTGTTGATCAGAAAACACTGGAGAGACGATGTGATTACAATCAGTGGATTTTTGTAGAAAGGGGTATTTTGTTTTGTTAGGGAATGCTGGAACCGGAGCTTCAGATTCTGAATCAAGTATAATTGAAGTTATTATAGACTCTACTGCTCTAATGAGACAAGTCTTGCTGCTGACTCATAGAAGGTCCAATGGCCAAGCCTCTGATAGTCCACAGAGAACCCAGTCAAGGGCAAAGGAAGGTCACCGGTGAGGGCTTCCGGAATTGAGGAGGACGGGCTGTGACGGAGGCACGTGCTGAAGCAGACGGTCACACACCTTTCCTGTTCCTCACAGCTCAGCCCAGCGCCCGGATCCATGTGTGGGCCTGAGGCTGTGCTTTGGAAAGTCATCTCAAGGGATGACTTGTCAGTTCCTGGCCAGACTTTGTACTGTTCACCAAGGAAACACCCATGGTTACAGGGATTACTCAGCAACCCCAAACAGCTGGAAGCTTTTCGTCGATCAGAGACACACAGGACTGGCAGAAGATGGCAAAAAAGGGACCAAGTCAAAACCTTCTCATTTTAGTTACAATCTCAAGATGCACACTCCACACGAGGCCCCGCCCGTCCTGACCAGGAGCTGTGTTTTTGACGAGTGCTCTCTCCCTCTGTAAATCGAGGGCTGCATGCCCTACCCGAGAATAACACCTCTGTGGATTAAAAACAAAAACCCTCGAAAATGCTGGGTTGGTATTTGGGTAATGATGCAAAATGTCTTACGAGTAAACATAAGACACTTTTTACAGAACTGCAGAGTTGGAAGAAGGTAACAGAGGCCTAGCAGAGGAAAGGGACCTGAGCTTCGGGCTCAGACACTTGCTTCACTAGCCACATCTTTCCAATCTTCAATCCCCTCATTGTAAAGCGGGAACGAAGTATCGATATTTTATAAGACTGTGAGAATTGAGATAATTATTTATTTCAGTTTCCTGATCTATCAAATGTAGAAAACAACCCTTACCGGGTGTTAAGGATTAACTAGCACAATGAATGTCAAGTGCTTGACTGGGTGCCTGGCCCGAAGGTCAGGGCCGCGCTGACTCTGCAGAGAACGCTATATGCTGGGCACTGTCTGACACGGTTCACGTGTATCATCTGAGTTCATCTTCCTCACCCCCTGTTCTCCGTCGTTCCCATTTCACAGAGCCCAGGCTGTCTGGCTCCTGAGCAAGGATGATGATGATGGAGGAGAGCTTGATGGTGATGTTCTGTGTGAGGCCTGGCACCTGGTAACTGCTCAATACATGCTTAGTGTTACTGAAGCGCTGGTTTATTTGTAAAGATTTCTAGAGACAGAAGTTCTATCTCCCTTCTAGGTACTCTTTCAAGAATGAAATCACTTTTATTCCCTTTCTATATCTTAAAACGCTTGCTGTTATTGAAGCCTATATTTCCTTTTTCAGATTTCCAGGAAAGAAGGGAATAAAAACCTTCCTGAAATAGTTACTCTATGTAAGAATATTCAGAAAGTTAGTAACCCCAATCTCTTTACATATTTTTATCGGTGCCAATTTCTTGTTTGCCATCCATTTAATCGTATTGGTTGCTTTTCCTTGAGTCAGTCCCGGTTTTCTTTCCGCTCTGTTTGAAAGCTGAAAGCAGAACTGGCCCCTGTTTTCCGACACTGGTCTTGTCCCTGTGGTTTAGCAGAAGAGCCCTTCCTGAATGCGAACTCGCCTCTAACCCAGGCCTAACGTGTTCTACTGTAGGAAGTCACTGTGGTGGGTCTGACCTTTCTTCCTTCGGCTGATCTTGCAAATATAATCATCTATTTAAAAGGGTTGATCTGAGAATCAAATGTGAAGACGTCTGTAAAAGGAACTACAGCATGGTGCTCAATAAATGCCAATCGAGACATTCACTAATACCAGATGAGGATTCTGATTCCCTCCATTAAAAATGTATTCTTGTATCCCTTTCTAATGCTGTGAATCCTCTAATAGCCCATTTGTCCACAGGGTAAAACCCAGTGTTATTTGCATGTTCTCACAGCATCCAGGGCTACTCAGGATCTGGTCCTTCCGACTCCACCAGCCTTCTCCCCTGCCACTGACTCCCACCACACACAGGCTCCCCTTAGTCACCCTGGACAGCCTGCACTTGTACGCACTGTGCTCTGTCTGGTGCGCGCTGTGTCCTATGTCTGGAATGTCCTGACTCCTCAAGCACTTGGGAAATTCCTCAGCATCCTTCAGGAGTGACCTGAAGCATGACATTCTCCGTGAAGGCTTTCCTCATTCCCCCCACAGCATTGCGCGCATTCTTCTCCACAGAACTTAGGGAAATGTTTGCTTATTCGTCTCTCTTAAGTTCCTTCCTTGAGGGCAGGGCTTACATTTTCTTTCTTTCTTTTTTAATGGTTGTCATTTTCTTCTTCTATCCCTAATGCCTGGTGTGCATGGAGAGCTTCAGAAAGGACTGAATGACTGAACCACACTCATTCCTCAGTCTCAGAACAAGCACCGTCTCCCACCCTCACCGCCCTGAACCACTCATCTGGGCTCTTACTCGCCCACTGTCTTGCCCTGGAGCTCGGAGCACACCTAGCAGGTGCCCTCAGCGCCCACAGCAGTCGCACATGCTGAGTGAGTGACGACAGAAGAAAATTCAACCATTCGATTGTACACATAGTTTATGTTGTTTACATGGTTTATACAAAATCTTATGCTGTTTTATCCTAAATAACTGTATATGGCCTTTTTTAAAAGAGCAAATGACTTAATTATTATAGTCCCCGGATTCTGAAATTAGGAGCTTAGTTAATCACCACAAAGATCTTTCCTCTTGGAAATGACAGACCTTTTCCTAATCTCCTGAAGCAGTTTAGATCTTTTAAAAAATGAGGCTTTCCCAGGGTTTTGGATTAAGATGGTGCATTATATTGCACCACAGAACTTCTTACCCGCAATACTTAGCAAATTAAAAGAAAAAAATTCCCCCCCAAAAGAACAATTACAAACAAGATCCGAGAGGAAAAGGGTATAACTGAAGGTAATCGACTTCAAACACTCCACAGAAAGGACACGGAAGGTTCCAGAGTGAGTGGAGAAGCATGGCATGGCCTGGCTGCTAACCCTGCCCCCTTCCCCTGAAATGAGCTCTCTCTCTCACTCTGTAAAATAATCTTACTTAACTTATGATTTTAGAGAATATATAGCCCTTCCTTTGCAAAGTTATCTGTGCAAACTGGTCGGATACCATTTCAAATGTAAAATCTCCAAATAACAAGTCTTTGCTTAGGAAATATTGAAGCATCTTAATTGATGTTTTTAGGGGAAATAGCCATATTCAGTAGTTCTGGGACAACCAGTCTGTAAACTGCAAAAAGACAGGCGACATAGGAGCTAGGGGAGGGCGGGAGGAGGAGCAGGAGGCACAGAGAACATATAGCCTGGATGATTCAAAACGCTCCTGTCTCTCAGGTCAATGACAGTAAAGTGATGTCTAGGGAGAGAGTTCTATCTGTGAGTTTCTAGTAGAGGTGAGATGCTCACAGACCCTATATGTGGGTATCGGGATGTATGATGTCCTCTGGGGTTGCTGGTCAGTTACTGCTTCCTGGACAGAGCGAAAGGTGAGGTCAAACCTTTTTCCTTGGAGAACTCAACTAAGAAAGCCACGGAGTGACACACAGTTTTATGCAAACATCTTAGCATTCATTTTTCCTGACTTGTTGATTAGGGTTCAGATAACTTCCTCCAATAGTTTCGGGATCAGTTCAGCTTTAGGCCCAGATTATCTTCTCGGCCCATAAATGGAGGATTACCTGTAAATTATCCAGGATGATTCGGAGGGAGTGCACCTGCCTTCGGACGGCACCTGAAAACCTCTCGTACGTTGCGGCGTCATATTCACTCATCTGGATCTCCTTCAGCCTGCAATCAAAGGGGGCAAAAGAGACAGCAGCTGAAATCATGTGCATGGGGCTTTTGGCTCTATTCCGCTCTGCTCGAGCCGTAGTAAACTTCCTGGTAACCCAGGTGGCCTGTGAGGAGAAAGGCAAGTGGTGGTGTCTCCAGCTGGGAGCTTCAGTGGAGGGGACTGTCCAGTGGCATGCTAGTAAATGCTCAACAAGTCGCCCCCCAGGAAACAAAAAGTCCTGATTTGTAGTTTTTGCTCATTTCTGTGCTGTAAGTGCCAACGGCGATTTCACTAACACTGAGAAAGACACGTGCACCGCTGGCTCTCGTTTCATCGCGACACCCCGAAGCCGGGCCCCCCTGCTGCCAGCTGCTCCATGTGGGGGCTCCCGGCTGCTTTGCAGGACCAAGGATGTATACTTGGTTGACTAAGAAAATAGTTTGGGCCCAAAGAATGTAATTTAATGTGTTGCTATGGAAAATAACAAGATTTTTCTGAGCCCTGGACGGTTTGGCTCAGCGGTTAGAGCATCGGCCCGCGGACCAGAGAGTCCCGGGTTCGGTTCCCGCTATGGGCATGTACCTTGGTTGCAGTTTGTCCCCAGCCCGGTTGGGGTCGTGTGGGTGGCAACCAGTCGATGTGTCTCTCTCACATCGATATTTCTCTTGCTCTCTTCCTCCCTCTCTCCCTCCTACTCTATCTGAAGATAAATGCAAAAATGTCCTCGGGTGAGGATAAATAAAAAAAAAAAAAGAGTTTTCTGAAACTGCTGACTGCACTTTTAATAGGATAATGGCATTTTAATACTGTGGCTTTGAAATTCCTTCCTCCCAGTGCAGTGCTCCTTTTTACCGTTTCTCATCATTTGCTTCTGCTGTGGCCCCATCATGCACCTGGGGTTCCCTGAACACATCACATGCCTGTGCCCGCAGCCCCCACAGGCTTCTCTCCCACATGGACTGCCCATTCCCTCCTCTCTGCCCACTAACTCCTACATACTCGTCAAGACTCAAATCAATGATCACCTCCTCCAGGAAGCCTGTCCTGATTCCCCAGGTCTGTCTTCTGCTAGTACTTCACACTCATCTCTGTCAAAGCACTTCCTTCCTGTCCTGGGTCTTCCTCATTTTTCTACGTATAGTGCCTAGCATGATACCTAGTATATAACAGATGTTCAAATTAAAGTGAAATGAAGGACCTAAATAAAAATAAGACTCAAAATCATTAAAAATGTAGCATCTTAAACTAATCACACATAGAAAGTTCATTCCCCGAGGGAACCTCTCTCGGATTTTACAGTGTCATTTTCATAATACACTAATTTGATTACATATTTCTATAAATTTCTATAAATGTAAAGGGCGCTGATACTAGGACACAACACGGTCTTCTAAACTGCTGCTCGTGTATGCATGTGTGTGCATGTGTGCAAAGTTAGAGGGATGGGTCCCAGATGTGTAGCTGAAACTCCTATCTAAAGTATATGTTTATCACCCTGGGCTGCAATGAGAATGAACGGTCTCTATTCCTTCCCGTCATCACAGGACAGAGTACTTAATGTGAGGTCTAGACCACTGTGGGGCAGATTTGCAACCCCTGCCCTACCACTCAGCTGGGTTAGTTATTGCCAACCCAGGCTTCAAGTCCCAGCTCGAAGGCCACAACCTACGGAGTCTTGCTTGATCTCTCCAGTGAACTGGTCATGCCCTTCCATGAGTCTCCTACAGATATCTACTATGGAACCTATACACTTTATTGCTTTTAATAGCTATGTTTGTTTCTATCTATCATAGTGTTTTCTTTATTTAAAAAAAATTTTTTTTCCCTTTATTGATTTTAGAGAGGAAGGGAGAGGGAGAGAGAGACGGAAACATCGATGAGAGAGAACATCGATTGGCTGCCTCCCGCATGCCCCCCACTGGGGATCGGGCCTACAACCTGGGCATGTGCCCTGACCAGAAATCGAACTGGAAACCTCTTGGTACATGGGTCGATGCTCAACCACTGAGCCACACCAGCCGGGCTATTGAAGTGTTTTCAAATTTTATTTTCTACAATTAGAAATATGCTTACATTGAGATACAGTATATACAAATGTGTGTGTGTGTGTGTGTGTGTGTGTGTGTGTGTTATACACTGAACCAAAAATTTAATGAAAAACATGTTTACTATATGTGATACACTCTGATATTCTCTTCTTTTCCTCTGGGAGAAGAAATACGTCTTGTTTTTCCTCTGAATCCGTAGTCCCTAGCACAATGCCTGGCGTACAGTGGCACTCAATACATGCTGTTACAGAACACTTTGAAAACACTGACTATCAAAAGATAAATACCTGAAAGTTAAATAATATTTGAATGGTTGTTGCCTGAGGTGACATGCCAAGGTGCCCTTCTAAATTCACTCTCTGTTCTGAAGAACAAAAACGAGTATGTGTATAGGACTTGACCTTCTAACAATACTTCTTATGTTTAGTTTTGGTAATCTCTTAAACCTCTCTATAAATTTTCATTAGATTAAGTTACGTCTCAAGTATTAAGGCTGACAGAAGCTGGGCACAGTGAATATTACAGGTTATGCTACCGACCCCTTCATGCTAGGAGGCCAATATGTTCTTCTTTCCCAAAGAAGAAAGATTAGAAAAAAACAACTGTAGACATACCTTGTCCTTAGCAGAGGGAAGCACAGAGAGACCAGAATTAGCTCCAGGTCCAGGGCTACCTCTGGCACAATCACACTGCACCCAAAACACACTACATGCTGTTTTAATTATGAAGAAACCTGGCAACCATATTCCTGGCTGTGTCAGCGCTCAGAAGGAGCACCCACAAGGTGTTCAAAGTGATAACAAATTCTGAAAGATGAAGACTGAGGCAAGGAACGGGGGAAGGAAATAGGTAATTTTAGCCTCTGGATCAGACAAGCGTCCCACTTCCAATGCTCTCAAGCCCACAAAACGAGCTGAAAACATGTCTTTCTGCTGCTTTAACCCTGATCAAGCTGCAGGGCACAGCTGCTTCACGCCCCAGGAATCTGAGCGGACTAACTGCACTTTGTTGGCACAGTGTATTCTTAAAGGGTATATTTATTGTTATGTAAGAGTCTGGGAATTTAAATTTTCACTTCACTTTTTTTGTGTAGGTCAGACTTAAACACTATAATTTCGGATCAATTATGAGGGAAACAAACATAAGCTGAGATCCACTGTGTGAGGCCGATTAGTTTTGCAAATGGTAGCTGGTACACTTGCCACAGCTGGTGCCCACCTTAGACGCTTTTCTAAGCATGTCAAAGTACCTCACCACCTATTTCATTCACGTTTTGCTGGTTAATGTTTCTGTTCTGCTTCATGCATGTCTTATGCTTCTCTACCTTTGTTACCCTTCCTGAGTTAATCAATATTTTTATTAACTGGTTTCAAACTTTATTCCCAGGCTTCTTCAGCTTAATTAGCTGCAAAGAACAATTTGTGTATAAGCAAACACCCAAAAGAGCTGCAGTGTCCAGAGGGGTTGGGCTTAAAAGTATTAGCGACCTAGACGCCAGCAGATCCAGGAACAAAATGTGTAAAAGAGTCATAACATGAGATAGCAGCTCCCAGTGACTTCTCCAAGTTTAGCTTCTTCAGAAGTTGACTCAATTCAGTTTGCTTCATTCTTGGAAGCCTCATCAAAATTCTCCACAAGATCGGGAACCTCCTCTTCCTCCTCCTCTCCGGTGGCGAGTGGTGCTTGGCCACCCACAGTGTTTGGGCAGAGCCCCGCCAGTCCCCTTGCAGCCGGCAGACCCGCACCTGCAGGTCCCCGATGCGCGCACCTCCCTGGGCGGCTCCGCCTCAGCACCGCAGCCAGGCTGCAGGGGTCCCCGCCAGAGATGCCTGGAAAGCGGGTCACTGCTGCCTGGCTGGTGAACATGTTTACCTCTTCAATACCAGAGATACTGTTGACGCTGAACGTCTTGAAGGAGACCTGAAGTCTTCATCACCTGCTGCAGCTGTTGTGCGAACCGCCTTCTTTCTAGGAGCAGGTCCTTTCCCACCCACGCGCACTTGCGCCTGCAGCTGGGCGAGTTTCTCCTGGATCCCGATAGCTTATTTCATCTTGTTGGAGAGGAAACGGGGCCCGTGGGGGACTAGGGCTGGCGCTCAGGGGGTCTTGGGCAGACCGGCTGAGAATAAGCACCCTGAGTTAACACATTTTGATATATAGGAGCCGGTCTCTAGATGAAATCCAGATACAAATGAGTGCTAACTAAATAGTGTGGCGATGATGTCAAGACGCCAGCAGTGGCATTAGGCTCTTCAAGGCCAGACGGTGGACCTCTAGGCTGATGGACAGGTCTGGCTGTCAGTCTGGTTTCAGCCCTCTGAATTAAGTATTAAAGGGTGATACCATTACCTGCACGCACGTGTACATTATTCATCCCACCAGCATGCATGAGTGTTTGCTGGGCATCAGGTTCTGGGCATGAGTCTGAGGACATATTATAGAGTAAAGCCCTCTGCCCTCAGGGAACTTACAGTCAGTGGAGAGGCAAACAACTATTCACACAACTAATGATATCCTGGGGAAGAGCGACATGAACTACGGAAAAGGATGAAAGCATAAATGAGGACCTGACCTCATTCTGTATAGGCCTAGAGTTACAAGGTAGCTTTATCACTATTTGACGATAGTAAAGAATGGTTACTTTTAAAAAGACATGATAATAGTATTGTGTGTGTGGTTTTTTTTTTTTTTTAGAGTTCTCATCTTTCAGAGATATAGCTTAAATATTTATGATGAAAAGGTAGGACATCTTAGATTAGCTTCCAAACAATCCAGGGGTGGGGACTGAGAGGAAAGCCAGATTTTTCTTCTTGAAGGTCGGGGGACAGGCCCATAGGGTTCATTATACAGAAAGTAGGTTTACAGTTGTTTGTATGGAAAATGATACAATGATTAATAAGTAATAATACATGAATAAACTCTGTGTTTCATGCACTCACAATTATAAACCTACATTTGCCCCACCCTGTATGTTTCTCTCTACTTTTATGTTTGAAAGTTTCCATAATAAAAAGTTAAAGAAAAATCTTTTCTTTTTTTTAATCCTCACCGAGGATATTTTTCCATTTATCTTCAGTCAGAGTAGAAGGGAGGGAGGGAGAAAAGGAGGGAGAGAGATAGAGAGAGGAACATCCATGTGAGAGAGACACATTGATTGGTTGCCTACTCTGACTCGAACGGCAATGAAGGTACATGCCCTTGACTGGAATTGAACCCGTGACAATTTGGTTCACAGGCCGATGCTCTAACCGCTGAGCCAAACTGGCCAGGGCTAAAGAAAAATCTTTAGCAGTACTAACTTGAATCCTCATCAAATGGGATAATTTACTACATGAAAGTAGAAACCAACATTTTCCTCTATGTCCTGTCTTTCTCAGGGTCTCCGCGTGTTTTTATTTCTTCCTCTCCATTTCATACCCTAGCCTACCTCCTCCGTCTTTCAGTGACTTAACGGTATTCTCTTCCACTTGGGCTGAGAGTCTTCTCTGCAGCATCATGGAGAGGAGGACGGTTTTCTCACTCCTTTCCCACGTTCTTTCCTCCACTAAGTTCACAGCTGCTCCTTGACCTTTCACCTGTGGGGCAATGGTCCTGACAGAACCAGTTCCCTAACCCTATGATGGCAGTCGGCGCAGGGGCCGGATCCTTGTGCCCAAGCACTACCACAGGCCTTTCTGCCTCCCGTGAACTACTCGTGTGTCAGAGCATCTGTCCATCTGTCCACTTATTCGAACACTGTGAGGTTCTGAGCGTGCAACACAGAAACTCATCGCTGGGGACGGGAGAATGAGGCATATCTACTTGTTTGGCTCTTTTCCTAAGTGCATATTGTTTCTATGAAACGTAGAGTAATATTTTAATTCTAACAAGACCTTCCATTATAGTATTCATCTCACTTTTTTTTTTTTGAGAAGTCTGAACTGCTTGCATTCTGAACATAGTTACCCATCCTCATCACCTCTCTGAGAAGCAGGGAGAGGGAAGTCACCTGTCTCCAGAAGAGCACATTCAGGCACAGTGAGGATGGGTAACTGTTCAAGGTCACCAGGGAAGCCAGCAGAAGGGCTGAGTGACACTTCTGTCTTACCCACCTGCTGAGCCACCAGGGCCCCAGGCTTGCAGTCTTTCCTGAGGGTGCGGCGGAGGAACCTGCATGTTTATCCCCATTGTTCTGGTCTGTTTACTTGCGGGATGCGTAAGCACAGCACGCAATGTACTACCAGACGCTGCAGTGGCAGGAATTTCATAAATCACGTAGACTTGAGCATGCTTTTTTCTGAAGTGCACCCAGCTCCTTTCGTTGGGCATCACAACATACATCTGCCTCCGGAACCACCACTGATCCCCCCACCCTAAAGGGGATACTGCCGCCCCTTTGGCACTTTACACTTTCAGATGACGAGCATATGTGGGTGTCTAGTGAAAAGCGTCATGTGGCTGCTTCTCACTCGTTTAGAGGGTTCTGATCAGAGTGACCCAGAATGGTTCCGGATCGTCTGAAAGCCACAGGCTCTTCGGCCCTGATTCCAAGGACGCCACACGGACGGTGCCTCCAGGTTCACCCTCACGTCCATCACCCCAGCTGGCGCCTCTAATCCAGACAGGACACTATGCTCATCCGACCCTGGTGCTTCCGCTTGTTTGGTTTCCTTCCTGGAATGTTCTCATCCTGGCCGAGCGCAGGCCCTAGCTCAGATCCGCCACTGACCTCGTCCTTCTCTGCCCTGTCAGAGGGCAGAGTCTGCACCACGTGACCTCAGCTCATAGCAGGCGTGTGTGAGTGTGAGAGTGAGGGTGTGTGTGCAGTAGTCCTGTCTCCACATAAATTCCTGAGGTCAGAAGGGACCATCGTGTAGCGTCATCTGAATTCCCTGTGTGGCCCAGGAACAGATGTGGATGGAGTGATTTGAACTTGAATTTCTCTTAAGAGAAATACCTTTGGTTTTACTTCCTCATGTGCTCTATTCCATCTTCTGCACAGTCGCCTGTAATCAATACATTTAAAAGAGCCTAAGTAAGCCTGGCTGGTGTGGCTCAGTGGTTGAGCATCGACCCATGCACCAAGAGGTCGCCGGTTCGATTCCCGGTCAGGGCACATGCCCAGGTTGTGGGCCTGATCCCCAGTGGGGGGCATGCAGGAGGCGACCAATCGATGTTCTCTCTCATTGATGTCTCTATATTTTTCCCTCTCCCTCTAAAAATCAATAAAGAAAAATAATTTTAAAAAATTAGTGAAAAAATAAAAGAGCTGAGTAGAAAGAATGGCGAGTGATACTCACTTAGCTGTGTCCATGAGGGAGGGGGAGGCTGGTGATTTGTTTGTGGTCCAAGTTGCTGCACAAGGCAGAGAACCACAGGAAACTGGGCCCACTCGGGGTCCACCCGACACGCCCCCCAGCAGCCAGCTGTGCCCTGGAGGGCCGGAGCACTCACCTCTGCTGGAACGCTCTCTGGCCCATCTCCCTCGCGGCTCTCTTCACCTCCTCGGGAACCGCATCTTTCTCGGCCTCAGAGACCTGGTACACCGTGTGGCCTGCATCCAGCCGGTAAGGACCTCCTTTGCCGCCCAGACCTGCGGTGTCTCTTCCCCCTGTGAGGGAGCCATGGAAGCCCAGGCGGTTACTCTGATCCAGGCCACCAAACAAGTCCCATCATGATTCAAGGCAGTCTCGTGAAACACATTAATTGTACTTAACTAATGATTAAATATTCAAATGACCTTCTTCTAGAAAGAAAGGGTGTTCCCTGTTCAGGATGCTTTCCCTTTTCTCCAGCCAGCCAGATCGTATCCAAATTCCACCGTGTCACCTTCCCACTCCTCGTGAGGATCAACACTCCTGCGCACTGTCACCTTAAAATCCACTCTTCTCAGGAGCTATGTGACGGGTGGGGTCATGGTTTACATGTCTCTGTCCCTCTGCACCTATAAGAGTGGCTTGAACACCAAAGACTCTTCGTATATATTTGTCAATTAAATGAACAACACGTCTCTTCTCTCACATTGCCTTCGTTTTCCTTAAAATAAGGAAGAGACAGCTAAGCCACAGATACCATTTCCTCTGTTTTCAGATGATAAAAATGATGCACAGAGAGGTTAAGCGACCTGCGTGCAACCTCACATCCGTGGCTCCGCCAGGATTAGGGACCAGTCGTTACACCAACATTGAGTTCCAGCTCAGAACGGCACGCAGCAGATAAACACTGCCAGCTTCAGAGTGGTTTCCAGTATAAACCCGAGTTTACATGCTGGTACGTGCGCACTGTGTAATGTTGCATGAACTGTTTATGATGTAAATATAAATGAAACGCACAGAAGACTAGGTAGATGATATTACAGGAAGTAGTGAGAACTTTGGTGAACTCGAGAGGACTTGCGTGAAATACATTGAAATTCAAATGATTTTAAAACACTACATTGACCTAAAGGATACATATATTGAACAAGAATTGGCCTCTGGGCTACCAGCTTATTACCCAAGCTTTATAGTGATTCAAATACTAGTGATCTGTTTCTTTCATTCATTCACACATAACGTGGGAACTTAGAAGAGAACGCAGTATTGGAGGGGCAGCAGAATATAATACAATATACTATAGTATTATATAGTATCGTACTGTGAAGGGAAGCCAGACTGCCTGAGTGAATCCTAGCTCCAATGCGCTAGTGATGTTCCTTGAGGGACGTTCCTTAACTTCTCTGTGTCTCAGTTTCCTCATCTATTAAATGGGGTTACTAATATCATTTACTTCATGGGATTGTCATGAGGCTAAAATGCTTAGAACAGTATTTGGCACAAAGTAAGAGCTATATAAGTGACTGATCTTTTTTTTTTTTTTTTATCCCTGACGACATTTTTCCATTTTTGTTCAGATAGAGTGGGAGGGAGAGAGAGAGAGAGAAACATCGACATGAAAGGGACACACCGAGTGGCTGCCTCCCGCACGACCAACCAGGGCCGGGGACAAACTGCAACCGAGGTACATGCCCTTAGCGGGAACCGAACCCGGGTCTCTCTGGACCGCAGGCCGATGCTCTAACCGCTGAGTCAACCGGCCAGGGCTAAGTGACTGATCTTACTATGATCATTTAGGCAACTTCCAGTCAAATAAATGAGGTCATTTCGAAGTTTCATAAAGTGGAAAATTTGAAAGCTTTTAGGTTTTGGTTAAATTATGCTACATTTTTATTTTCTTCATCGGAGCCTTAATTGGTGTAATAAGTCAAAAGCAAGAACTCAGCATGTACTGCTTTCCTTATCAAAGTCCAGGTGGGTCATTTCCTTCTGGGAAATACCATGAGAACAGCCTATTAATTATAGTATTTTTACCCTTTGGTTCGAGCACATCTTATTTCATTCTTATTTAGATATCGGTGGTGGAAAATTCCTTCTTGGATGTGTGAGTCCTGGCTCTCAGGCACAGACAGCTTACAGGCAGGGGGGTCAGTTGCTGGGCAGGGACAAGGAGCTGCAGAGGAGCTGTTTATGTGACCCGACTCCCTTCCCACAGGAGGTTCTCCTTAGGAATGGGTGGATCATGAATTAGAGCTTAAAACTTCCTAGGCGCTGCAATGACATCCGTTTTGGAGGAAAGAGCCCACAACTGTTTGGAGGCTGGTGTGAGCGATGGTCAGCACGAGCCACACGGTCCCTCGGGAAAGTCGTACTGGTGGAGAGGGCATGAGGAGAGAGTTCTTAACAACCTCCACGTCCAAGAACCTTTCCTCTGTACTAATTAAATAAAAATGCTCACGGGAGGGTCTAGACTTGGAGGCATAATCTTGAAGCTCACAGTGACTATCCTAAATCAGTTCAGAGATAAGTAGAGAACGGGCTGGGGAGGGGCTCTAATGATGAAAAAGGAATCAAATGACTTGTTGGGTCAGAGCTAAGTTCAATATTTTGAGAATTCTGAAGGAAAAGAATGAAAGAGAGAAAAAGAACCTGGAGCAAAGGAGCCTTGAAAATAGAAAACCCTAAAGACTGTGGAAAGCGAAAGCAGGACTTCAGTCTAGACAGATATGTGAGGCAGGAGATTCCAGCTGAATAACAAGCAAAAACCTTCCCTTCAGAGCAGCCGATGCTGGGAAACCTACATCTGGCCGGCTCCTTCCACAATGCATTCCATATGGATTCAATCTGGCTGGTTGGACACTCATTTCCAGATCAAAGGACATTTCTAAAAATATCCTTTCTTTTGAGCTGATGCTTGATGAATCAACAGAGTAGGCAACAAGTCCACAGGCCTATTTGATAGCATATTGTCCCGGCATAGAAACCCATTTCCTCCCGAGGCTGTCAAGGCCAAGAGGCACAGACCATCCTAAGGGAAGGCCAAGTGTGCAGCCCTTGCCAGCACTCCTCAGGCCCAGATAAGATCAGACAGTGCAGTCTGGCCCGATTCCTGACTCCTGCAGCCGGGCAGATGTGCCTGCCCCTGCTCCTGGGAGGAAAGAGGAAGACAGCAGTCACGGGAACAATGCTCTGGTCACGCAGCCAAGAGGAAGGAATGGACCCCGCCGTCGGTTCCAAAGACAACCAGCTCTCTTATCTCAAAATCCTGCGTCCTAATGCTCCCTTCTGAGATGTGGGAGACAAGCGCCATTTCTTTTCAGTCAGTTCGTCAAGAAGGAATTTACTATAGATTTCTGGCACGATCCCAAGGGCGAGGAATTTAAAAGAAGGATTAACACTCTTAATGAATCCATTGTTAGTGCCAGGCCGTGTGCTCAGTGCTTTACAACCATCATCACAATTTCAATCCTCACCACAACCTTGTAAAGCGGTTAACATTCCCCCCTTTACCAATGAAGCCGCTCTGGGAGGGACCAAATGGTCTTAGGGCATAGGGCGGCAGAGTCTGTGGGACTGCAAATGGCAGGGTTTTGCCATGTCTTGATGTCATGTTGGGACACAGGGCAAGGGCACAGTCCCACTGCCAACGCGAGGCAGAAGAGGCTCGCGGGTCCCCGAGCCGCCTGGGGGTGCTGCGCTGCCTGCCTGGCTCGTGGAGTCTCAGGAAACGCGACCCAGGGGATGCCCCTGCCACCGACCTGTTCCGCCAGCCCAGGTGTTGCCGCCCACGTGGGGCATGTTGTCTGGATCCTCCTTCCCGTGTTTGGGGGAACTCACGTCTTCACCACTCTCTCTGTCGATCGTTATCTGAAAATGAAGAATTGAGATATTATCACTATCCCATGACCAACCCCAGAAACTGCAGGACAGAAGGAAGAATTCCTTCCCCCTCAGGCCTTAAGGTAGCCCATCACCTCAGGCAAAAAGCACTGTTAGTGTCTGGCAAAAATGTCATCAGGTTTAATATCCACTGTATTGGGAAGGAGACAAATTTATTATTTTTTTAAAAGAAACGGAGCTGCACTGGGTTTACAGGACATGCCTCGAGCATTTACACAAGGAACAAGACCCCCCAGAAACAGGGAAAGGGTATCCCCGGACGGCCGCTCTCCAGAGGTTTCGAAGGATCACTGCTCAGCTATTCCAGCTGAGTCACAGCAGATATACATTGACCTATGTAATTTTCAACGAAATCTCATTCTCTGAGAAATGTCATTTTATATAAAATGTATAGGAAAAAATAACCCCAGCAAATGCATTGACTGTGCTTCAGTGATATATGTTGTATACACAGACACTACAAACAGCCTGTTTATTTTCTGGACCCACTAATTTTATTATGGTAATTTTTAGTTTTCCTAATTCATCTCTGTTTTAAAATTGGATTTACTATTCCTGCGATTCAAGCAGAATAAGTGAGAGCCCGTGGCTCATTAGTCCCCAGTTCCATTCAGCACAGACTCACCGAAAGGACGAATAACCACACAGGAATTCCAGTCCTAGTGGGCAGTTCCGTGGAAGTCAGTCCACAATGAAAAGAACTCGAAGCAGTTACATTTCATGTACCCTGTTAGCCTGTTCCCAAATGTAATGATTTTTTAGGACAGACCAGGTCCAGTCTTCATTTATTTGTTCAAATAAGACTCACAGAAGAAGTACTGGCAGGGCACCATGCGGAGCGCCGTGGGGCCCACACACGCCACGGAGGATGCTCACTGCCCTCAGATCGCCTGCAGGGGGCGGGGGGCTGCCAAAGGACCTGAAGTACGATGCCAGAGCCGTCTCCACAGGCTGACCCGTCCACTGTCAGGACATGGACTTTTCATTCTGGATGTTAAGATTAATGAAGGCACGAAGGTAATTTAAGGTCTTTGCAAATAAAATGGCTATCAAGAATGAATTCGCCTTGGCCAGTTTGGCTCATCAGTTAGAGCATCTGCCCGCAGACCAAGGGGTCTCGGGTTTGTTTCCGGTCAAGGGCATGTACCTGGGTTTCAGGTTCAACCCCTAACCCCTGTCTCTTTCACATCTATGTTTTTTTTCTCTCTCTCTCTCTGTCCCTCCCTCCCTTCCACCCTATCTAAAATCAATGGGGAAAAAATTTTTGAAGAATGAATTCAACATAACTTCCATTGTCTTATATCCAGACCAGTTCATTTCAAATGTTATGACATTGCAAAGAGATTTTCATTCACTGGACCTTTCTGCCAATAGCTTTGGCAGCATTAACAGAATTTTTGCCATAACTTCATACTTTAAGAACATTTACCATCCAGGGTATGACAACCGATATGAATTCCACACACATAATCATGTTCTAAAAATGGGTGAACATAATTTTTTCTTGTTTTTTGAAATTAAACTATGCAGAAGCGCTAGCGACATTTAGAGAACAAACAAATGGGTAAAAGGCCTTCCCCAAAACATGCCACCACTTTCCAACTTGTCCAGAGGTAATGCCAGAGATGAGCAGTAAACTGAAATGTGTACACAGACCACGAGGACTCTAGACCAGCACTAACCAATCAGATGCCCCCCCCATGGCTAGTGGCTATCTCATTGGACAGCAAAGCACAAGGACAAGCTTGACTCAGCCCTGGAGACACTGTTTGGAGATTTTTGTAGCATCTTGAAGATGTCCATGGGAAATGAGAAAAACAAGAAACAATTCAAAAGTGGGATACAGTTTTATTGTTGCTAATTTAAGAAATCTATCCCCTCCTCCCAGCAGCAGGGCAGCAGCACCCCTCCCCTCCCCCCAGGAGCCCCACTAGCCCCACTGTGAGAGAACCACCAGCTCCCCCCGCAACGACCGGGGGCCTGCCCTGCAAGCTGGCACCCTGCAGTACTGTTGGTGGGCTGTGGCCAACCTGGTCCCACAGTGCGGAACCATTTCCAGGAGGTCAGGGCAGACTACAGGAAAAACTGAGCTGGGCAGTGGCCCTTTCCCCCTCACATGCCCGCCACGGCCACCATGCCTGTACAGAGCCCTTCCTTCACACAACCAAGTCTTGGACTGTTTGGGCCTGATGAACTCTGCTAGCCTCGAATGAACCTTGACGACTCCCTGAGACCCCGTCCCGCCACAATGATCCAAGGGCACCCTGGGAATGGCAGTTGTCCTTAATGAACCCTGAGACTGTCGATGAGTGGCCTCAGACCCAGCACTGGCTCCGGGTCTGAACCTGTATCCGTCTGGTGACCATCACTCACCCCACCTGGTGGCCCTGAGGACCTGCCTCACACACCTTGCACACCACCAGAGGCGCTCTGGGTGCCGGAGCCGACAGGCAGCCAGCAGGCGGAGGTGGATCTCAGGGAGCCTCGGGTCTTTTGCTGACCTGCCCCTGGGCTCGGTGCAGGTGGAAAGCAGCCTTGGGGCATAGCTTCGTCCCTTCCACACACACCCAGGCCCAACAGAGGCAGCCACAGCCTGTGGATTGCTTTGTAGCTCCCAACAGGAAGCTCAGGGCTGGTCACAGGCAGCACCTGACACTGACCTGCACTGGAGGCCCTCTCGGGTGACTCCAGAAGCCACACACCCAGTGGCAGGATCCAGACCACATCAGAGCACAGTCCAAGTAGCTCCACCAGCAGCCAGGCCAGGGAAAGACCTCAGCAGACACCAGGCCCTGTTGAGGCAAATTCTGCTTTGGGGGGTCAGCTGCCTCACAGAAGCTCATACATTGTGGTGGGGTGGGGGGTGGGGAATCCTAATTGCCAGCTGGAGAGGCAACCCCACCACAAATGGACTAACAGCAAGTACAACAAGTACAACAGGAGGGTTCACATAACCCACACAAGGGACATTCCTGGAGCACCTCAATGTTTCTCTCTCTCTCTCTCTCTCTCTCTCCCCCGCCCTTCCACTCTCTCTAAAAACAATAATGGAAAATATATCCTCTAGTGAGGATTAACAACAAAAAAATTAGTTATCTCCTTTAGATATTTCAGACAATCCAGTAATTCTGCTGTGAGAAGATACCTTTTAAGAACCATCATTAACAATGATGGCACAGGTAAAAGAAAAGCCCCTCCAATCGCCCCACTTCTGTTACCTCCAAAACCATGCTCTTGAAGTCGCAAAGGCACCTATAATAGGCCGAAAGGGAGGCAGCAAACTGCTATGAAATGTCTGGGCGGGAAGGAACTGGCCTGTCTCTGTCACCTGTATGTCTGGGCCGGAATGAACTGGCCTGTCTCTGTCACCTGTGTCTGGGTGGGAAGGAACTGGCCTGTCTGTCACCTGTGTGTCTGGGCGGGAAGGAACTGGCCTGTCTCTGTCACCTGTGTGTCTGGGCAGGAAGGAACTGGCCTGTCTCTGTCACCTGTGTGTCTGGGCGGGAAGGAACTGGCCTGTCACCTGTGTGTCTGGGCGGGAAGGAACTGGCCTGTCTCTGTCACCTGTGTGTCTGGGCGGGAAGGAACTGGCCTGTCACCTGTGTGTCTGGGCAGGAAGGAACTGGCCTGTCTCTGTCACCTGTGTCTGGGCGGGAAGGAACTGGCCTGTCTGTCACCTGTGTGTCTGGGCTGGAAGGAACTGGCCTGTCTCTGTCACCTGTGTGTCTGGGCCGGAAGGAGCTGGCCTGTCTGTCACCTGTGTCTGGGCGGGAAGGAACTGGCCTGTCTGTCACCTGTGTCTGGGCCGGAAGGAGCTGGCCTGTCACCTGTGTCTGGGCCGAAAGGAGCTGGCCTGTCTGTCACCTGTGTCTGGGCAGGAAGGAGCTGGCCTGTCTGTCACCTGTGTCTGGGCAGGAAGGAGCTGGCCTGTCTGTCACCTGTGTCTGGGCGGGAAGGAGCTGGCCTGTCTGTCACCTGTGTCTGGGTGGGAAGGAGCTGGCCTGTCTGTCACCTGTGTCTGGGCGGGAAGGAGCTGGCCTGTCTGTCACCTGTGTCTGGGCGGGAAGGAGCTGGCCTGTCTGTCACCTGTGTCTGGGCAGGAAGGAACTGGCCTGTCACCTGTGTCTGGCCAGGCCACCTGCGGGTATGGCACTGCTCACGCGGCCAACTAGGCAGCCCCACGCCAACCCCAAATGGGCGTCGAGAGATGTTTCAGAACTGACAAACTTTTGACAAAAACAATCAGCCCACATGGTTTATTCCAGAGAAACACATGCCATAAAATCCAGAGATTCTCACAGGAATGTGTTTCTCCAGATGGGTGGGAGGCGCAACCCGCCCAGGGGCTTTCAGAGCCATGTTAGGGCATCTCTTGTAGGAAGTGACAATGATTCATGAAAGACACAGGCAGGAAGTTTAGGACAGCCCCGCCAGGGCCGAAACTGAAAGAGATGCCAGGGAAGGCCTATCCCTGGAGGAGGCTTATGCCCTGGGGCAGATGTGCGCTACGGAACCACTGGTCAGCAAGCTGACAGGTGCTGGAGCCTCTGAAGTATGGTTGAGGACTGGGAATGCCTTTCCTCTGAGGGCTGGTTCCACCCAGAAAGAGCTCCAAGAAGTCATCTCAGTGACTGAAATAGACACCACTGCATTTATGCACTTGGATGGATCAACACTTTCCCAAACCAGAAAATATTGGGGACCCTACATCTTCTGATGCAAACTGATGCATGCGCTGAGACCGTGGAAGCGTTTCTCACAGCTGACACAATTAGGTAATTATGCCACAGTTCTAAGAACTGTTACCCTCTTTCATATGAATTAAAATGGAAAAAACAGGGACCTTGTAAATTGTAACTAATAAAAATGTTCCAGAGGAAAGCAACCCGGAGCTCGAGCAGGGAAGGGGCATGACTCACCAAAGCCCTGTCATTTTGGGCAAGGCCCATACATTTTAGGCTCCTCCTCAAGCTCATAATTTTAAAAAAGCCATCAGTGAAATGGTATAAATTGCCAGAATACAATCCTGAAAGAAGGTTAGCCCTCGGAGGTATGATGAGACAATGCAGCCGATCCTCATTTTCCAGCAGGGACTAGGTGTGGCTCGGCGGACATTCCTGGTTGCCTCCCCAACACCCAGCCCCCCTTTCTTCTTTCAAACAGAAGTCAGATCATGGTTGGCTGGAATTGAGTACAGCCATCCCACTCCCCTTCGCCAGTGATGGTCTGGGATAAGGCATGTGACCCGAGATGTAAGTCTGTCAGGAGGCTTCTGGGAAAGCTTTTCCTCCCAGGTAAGGGAAGAGCTCTCTCATGGCCCTGGTTCACCCGCCCCCTCCCCCCCGTAACACGTAGCCACTTGCCACCCTGGGACCCAGAGTGAGGAGGTGCAGCACAGAGCTGCACTGTCCATCTGGTGACCACCGGCAGCAAGAGGAGGCAGGGAGCCCGTGTGCCTGATGGCACTGTTGAGCTGCTGACGCGGCCCAGAGCCCCTTCCCTCTGACCGTCTACATAAGCAAACAATAAATATCCCTACAGTTTACGCTAGTTAGTTGGGTTTTCTGCTACTTGGAGTCATTTGCTTGAAAACTGACTGATGTACTGAAGGATGAGTGAGAGGCAGTAGGGCAGAAGCTATTCTCTTGACGTTTTGGAGGATGCCCTACTTCTAACAAGAAGATGTGCTTTGTATTTTCTCATATCAAAAGTTGTCACAGTAACATCAGACAGAAATCGTACTGATTCCAGTTGCCCACGATTTGCTTGATTGATTATTTGGCACTTGAATACATTCATTGATTCATTCTCTTATTCAGACATTCCTGTGTATGGTTATGATGTATCTGCTATTCACTGGGATACAGAGATTCACAAAACACGATCTGTATTTCCAGGAGGACACTGATAAAGGGGAACGAAGTCCCAGCACGGGGTAATACAGGCCATGATAAGGTCCTGAACACATCTGCCGAAAACATAGTATCATCTGAGGTTATTACTACTCACAAGTTAGAAATTTCTTTCATGGATACAATGAAAGTCACATGAATATATGAAGAAAACTGGTTAAAAAAAAAAAAAGCTGCCTTTTAGCCAGTTTTCATAAGTAACAGGCAGCTTCTATAATAATACATGACAAAAATGCCTTTGTCCATAGATAGCATCTGTGTGTTTCAATTTTCAAGTCTGACAAAGCCATCAAGTATGCAATTTATCTTCATTTCTTCCCTGGCTGGTAACAACATTTCCTTTCAAATACTCAATGACCTCCTGCGCTCTTTAATCCCTGCTCACTCTTCGAAAATGGGAAAGAATCTGATTTTTGATCATTAATATTAAAAAATTACACTGTAGCAGATAGTCATTCATATTACATAATTAACCCCAGCAGTTAGAGCGTCGGCTCCCGGACCGAAGGGTCTTGGGTTTGATTCCCGGCCCCGGTTGGGGTCATGCAGGAGGCAACCGATGGATGTCTCTCTCACATTGATGTTTCTCCCCACCCCCCCACCTTCACTCTATCTGAAAATCAATGAAAAAATATCTTTGGGTGAGGATTAACAAAAATAAATAAATAAAGAAGCAACCAACCCCAAAGGGCATTCACATTGTAAATGCCTTCATCATTAATTGAGAAATAGAGTCTTTCCTTGGAGTGTCTAGGAATCAGCAAGCAGGCAGAGGCGGAAGAATGGGGTGGGGTGGGTGGTAGGACATTACAGACAAATGCTTATTAGGGCGATTGTGACATTACAGGTGAGAAGTGGAACCGACTGTTACGGGTCTGTTCTGCCGCAGCTCTTGCCCCGGTGGGGGGGTCTTCTGCAGAGAAAGGGTTCCTGTCCCTTCTCATGGCTTCTTCAAGTCCACCAGCAGCCCCTCCAGCCTGACTTTGGGTGGACCCCTTTGCCCTCCTCCCCAAACTCAATCCAACTCTGTCTTACCCTCCTCCTTTCTGCTTGAACACTCCCAGAGACATGCATATATATTTGTGGGGGGGAGGGGGCAAGTGATGTGCTTGGTAAATATTTTAAAATATTTGAAACTATAACCCAAAACATCCCCCTTCCTCTCTGAGGTGAGGCTCTGGAACACATTCCTGTGTGCACCGTGTCATTCTCCGAGTTCATAGCTTCTGACAAAGAACTTTCTCACTGGAACAGCCCCTGGCACTAAGTCCAGCACCATGCAACAAAATCACCCAGTCCGATTAAAGTGAACACACTTTACAGATTCCACAGACTTGGGCTAAAAGGAGGGCAAAATGTCAATTTATGAATATTTTACTTTATCTATTATTATCCGACAGTAGTAGCTGGCACAGTAGTTATACATACATCTTTTGAACATAATAGATGCTTAATACATGTGCATTAAATACGTGTGTGGGAGACTGCTGGGGACAGAACACCAGGAGTTTACTCTTCTCCAAGCACTCCTCTCCACAGCAAGCTGTCAGCTGGGTGTCTGCGGGGACTCGTCCGGCTCTGCTTGCCAGCCCCTAATTGGCAAACAGCACAGCGGAGCCCAGACGCCGCTCAGCAGAGAGCCAGCTAACAGAGGAGGAAACACATGGCCCCCTTGGCTTTGGGTTGTTCTTAAATTCTGACCCTTCGCTTCCCCCAGTTTGACCCTCATCCCTACCAAGGCCTCAGCTCAGTCTCTGGCAGACCCCTTGCTGGGTGACCCCCCGTCACAGCCTCTGAGTCTGTCGTAGTGGCCTCTGTCCCTGTTCTCTGGCCCAGACAGAGCTGTTTGAACGGCTTTCCAAAATAAAATGAGGTTGCAGTATCCATCCAAAGCAACCTTTTACGTTACTTAAGAGTGCTTTATTTATTCAAACAGGAACAGACCATGTAGAAGACTGGATCATCTGAGAACACGGAACATCAGATGATGGAATCAAGAGGCTGTTTCATGGGTTAAGATGCTACAATGACAATCTTCAAGGGGAACTAAATGCTATCGCTGTATGTAGGTGAGTGTCCAAAAGCCACGTTAAAACCCACCAACAACTGGCGTGGCGGCAGCTTGCTGGCGCTGAAGTGTGATCCCTCCCGCGGTCACTCCTCACCAGCTCATTCAGTATTCTAAACACAAAACAACTGCGCAGGAAACCCAGCGACAGCAGGGTGGGGCCAACTGTCAGGTCTTCAAATACCCTACCCTTTCCATTTTCAAGAGCCTTCCAAAGGTTAACACGCTACAGCAGAGCAAAGCAAGCCCGGCCAACAGCCCGCCACCGCCAAGGTCGGCGTGCAGGCCCACCGCGACGGCAGCCAACAGCGTGCGGAGGCGTTGGGTCGGTTATTTGCAAGGTGGCCCTGGCAAGGAACATTCACTGCCATGTGCTTTTAGCATTACTGAAGCTAAACGGTTTCAGCTTCACACTGAAGGCTTGCGCTCTCTCCAAAACACAAAACCTATGCGCCAGTTTTTCAAGCTCTGAGGTACTCGGTGTAGCTGGAAATGGAAGGGTGGGTGGAAAAGCCCTCCTACCACTAGCGTCGGGAGAAGCAAAAGAGGTTTTTAATATGACCCAGGTTCTAAAAATTCTTGGAAGCACTGACCACAAGCCCATGCAAAGGCGTTCAGCAGGGGGAATTCTTTTCTGAAAACAGGAACACGGACTGAATCAGTGCTGGGCCGATTATTATCGCGCATTCCCTGTGGAGAGGTGTTTCCAGCATCGACCCCAGCAACTGGTTTTCCATTTTCTGTGTTTCTGCTAAAGTCACATTATGGCTCCCTGGCTGGTGTGGCCCAGTTGGTGGGAGTGTCATCCCATATACCAAAGGGTCTCAGGTTTGATTCCCAGTCAGGGCACGTACCCAGGTTGCGGGTTTGATGCCTGGTTGGGGCATGTGTGGGAGACAACCTCTCTCTCTCCCTTTCTCTCTCTCTAAAACCAATAAAAACATATCCTCAGGTGAGGATTAAAGAATAAATAAAGTCATGTTATGCCATTGGCCATCATTTCTTCCAGCCATCCTTCATACAATTGTTGCTTCAGTATCTCAGGCCGTCATACCTGTTTAAAACCATTGCCTACTGACGTTTACGTTGTTTCCTCAACTAATTCCTCAAGGCAGATGGAGTTCTTGTAAAATCTGTTTTTTAACATCAAGCAATAAAGTCTTCCTTTGCTTCCAACAGGCCCAGCACTCTCACACACTTTCTGACAGCCACTGTGGGTCCAAACTATTAATCAGAACACGACAGCGGCGTCAGGAGAGGCCACAGAGAAATACGCTATGTGCATCGCACCCACAGAGCTCAGGAGAGCGTGGGTGCAGCTGGGAGCGTTCGTGGTCTGTGCGCTAAGGCTCCCCGTGAGGGAGGCTCGCCGGCTGCGCGGGCTCACAGGGGCTGGGAGTGAGACACCACGTGGAACATGGGCACGACGCATATATTAACTGCAATGTGCACACTTTTATTATAGTATGTTTATGTATGTGTGTACGTGTACATGTGTGCATGCATATACACACATACATTTTTTTACAGAAAAGATTTCAGTGACAAATGGCACTGCAGGGAATCAGTGTTACAGGGTTGTGGAGTATGTGGCCAGATACGTAAGCTGGCATCGACTCTAGGCTGTGAACATCGGAGGGCGGGACTGGGACTGCTCTTCCACCGCCTTCAGCTCCCAGCATAGTCTTTGGGAACTGCAGAAGCTCAGTGAGCATCTGGTGACCAAGCGAAGGAGCGTGCACACTGCAGTTACTTAATGTATCACTGGCTGTGGCGCTGTGGCCACTTCAGAGCTGCAGAAGGCTCAGTGGTGTTTGCGCCACCACGAGCACGCAGGAGCCTGGAAAGAAGCAGGCGCGTGGAGAGCAGGGACTTTGGGGTAGGAGAAAAAATACTATGTGAGCATCAAATTTAGAACACGCAGGACCAAAGGGTAAAGCTTTCTAATGAAATTTAGGGCACGGTTGATATGATACAAGTTTATGCTATGTATCACTGACATTGAGCTTCATGGTGATTACAGACACACAATTCCTATAATGACTGTAATTAATGAGCTCAGAGAGTCAAACATGAACCAGCTTGACATTTTCTCCTTTGTGTTAGTTCTCCAGTTTCTTTCACAGTGTGAATCTGCTCGTTTCCATTCACACCCTGAAGCTCATAGTCCTTAAAGGACAGAAGTGCTGGACACCATTCAGACAAGTTCCTTCTGCGTTTGCCTCCCTGGCTCCCTCTTCTCCCCACGCTCAGCCCCCCATGTCCCTCTGTGCCCATCTGAGCACTGGCTTCAGTCTTGGGTAGCTCGGGAGGTCGAGGGCAGGAGGCAGCTCA
Source organism: Tadarida brasiliensis (assembly GCA_030848825.1). NCBI lineage: Eukaryota > Metazoa > Chordata > Mammalia > Chiroptera > Molossidae > Tadarida > Tadarida brasiliensis. The sequence goes on from CM061266.1 coordinate 83,016,954, forward strand.
AACGTGGGGGCATGTAGCTGCGTATGCTCGGCTGCGAGCGCCCTGACGTGGTCACTAGGCAACGAAGGGGATCACACCCAGGGAGAAGAGAGAACACAGCACAATGTGCAGACTCTTAATTAATCCGGGGCCTTGGGGCAGAGCTGGGTGAGTGGGGCGGCAGCCAGACGGCCCTGGTGACCTCTCAGGGCTGTGTTGTCTTCCATTGTTATTCTAATTCTCTGTGACACTTAGGAATGTTTCTTGTCTGCCTCCTTCCCCTGACGTCACTGCAGCCCAGCTCCTGCCACAGTGCAGCGCTCTAGCTGTGCGGCCACGCGAGGTAGCTTAGCAGCGTCCTGGTTTTAAGAAACACGCCGTATACTCCACTTTTAACTTATATTGACATCTTAATGTCATTTTTAGGTATGAGTAAGTTTAATGTAGACAGAGAATGAGGTTAGACATCTGTACAGGGCAGATTTTTTAAACAAACAAACGCAAAGGGCCTCAGAGAAATTGAGAGGTGTCTGAGAGGAGGGGTACAAACAGTCCAGGGAGAATAATGGGCCGCGAGCTGAACCTGAATCTCAGCCCCGTGCAGCCGCTGACTCACTGTGTGACACCGACCAAGCCATTAACCTTTCTGGGCTTCAGTTTTCTCAGCTTCAAAAGGAAAAACCAGACTAAATTCTTTCCAGCCCTAAGTCTTTACCTGGGTCCTTATCTACCTTTATGTCAGTTCTCGTTCATGAGAAATAGGAGCTGCCACCAGGGATCAGTTTGAGTAAAATGAAAGTTAAGTGTAAAGAATATTTTGATATAATCACATAAAGATTTGGCTTTTCTTCAAATTGGTTCACTAAGATTGTAAAATTTTAAAAAGCCATTTTTTTGAGAAGCAGCTTGAAGTCATAGAAAACCATTTCACTGGGAATTAGAAGACTAGCTTTTGATCCTGGTTCTGGCATTAACTGGAGAAATGGTTTTGGCCAAAGTTATTTATCTTCTCTTAGCTTTTTTTCACCCAGAAAATGAGGGAGCTGCCTGGCAGAAATGTAATTCAAGTACACTACCTGGGTCCTCTGGTCGATGACGTTTTATATAGTTACATATGAAACCTGGACTCTGGTCCTAACAAAAGTCCAGCAGGCATTTGCTGAGGGAAGGTGCGTGTCACATAGCAGGGACGGGAGAGATGAAGTGCACACCACCCAGCAGGGACGGGGAAATAAAAGAGAGCTAGACCCTGAACTGCCATGGTTGACGTCAAAAGATAAGGCTTAAAAATGGAGAAATCAAGAAGAGACATAAATATGCTATTCAGAGATTTGGGGCAAAAAATAAATCAAAAAGAGTTCGGTGTTTGCCTGTGAGCTATTTTCACAGCCAGTCTTTTAAATTTAATCGTGAGACTCGACGTACGACTGAGAGGGACCTGCGAGGGCCTGCCTTGGTCCTCTCCTGTCAGACGGCCTCCCGCCTGCTGTGGTTGGGCACACGCAGCAGTATGAGCCAGGCCCCCTGCTAGATGCGAAGGGTGTGGAGGGGGACGCGTGAGACGCAGTTGTGGACTGTGGGAAAGAGCCCCAGCCGGGGGTGGGAGGCGGCTCTGCTCCCATGAGTCAGCGCAGGGCATGGAGTGCCACGCCAGGGCCAGCACAGTGTGTCAGTGGACCGTCCTGGAAGGGCTCCTGAGGTCGGGGTCAGGATAAGTGTCCGAAAAAGCATCCTGGAAGAGGTAATACTCAAGAAGAGTCTTGAAGGAGGAGTGAGAGTTAGGCAGATTAGGAAGCTGGGGATTTCAGGCAGAAAGAACGGCAAGGGGGTGGTGAGCTGGACCAGGTGACAGTTTCCATGGAGAGCCTCTGCCCACTGTGCTCACAGCTACTTCAGCGCCCACTGCGGTGTGTGGTGGGGAAATGCCTCACCCCGATCCCACCATCCTGCCGACTCAGAGCAGAAGGAGCTGATCAGAGCACACAGAGGCTTATGTGAAAACCCCAATAACCAAAGAAGAAGCTAGGGTTCATCACTCCTAAGCTTATTCTCCATTGTTGAAGATCAGGGAGAAATGCATTTATTATCGTGATATCAATCCACGGGTACATTTAAACAAACAGGCAACAACAACATCGACAAAAACCCAAACAACTTCACCGAGTCTTTAAGTATGGATACACACTTAGACCTTCTGCTATGGGAAACTTCTCCTCCCTGCCTCCTCTTCCCCAGTCACGCCACGCTGTACCCGTCCACGCTGCAGTCCCTGCTGTTGTCGTGTGTTTGCCTCTCTCTCTTTAAAGACAACCTCAGTTTTTAACCATAATTTAATGAAGTTAACTACAGTGTAGCTGCGCCAGTCCCAGGAGTGCGGAGAGGCAGTGTGGCAGCGGCCGGCAGGACCAGGCGGCCTGCGTTCCGGTTCTAACTCTGCTGCTTACCAGCGATATAATGCGGGGCAAGACTCAAACTCTTAGAACCTCAGCCTCCTCGTCTCTCAAACAGTACTAAATGCACACACCCGCACGGAGTTGTATGAGGTTTAAGGGAGACACAAAGCGGTTCTGTGACTCCAGGAAAAGCACCTCATGTCTTCCGACCGCAGCTTCTGATGACGGGATGAAGGGGCTGCACTTGGGCGTGCCCATGCGTCTTTTCCAGCTTGACACCTGTTTGTGTTTATATAAAGATGCTTTCAAAACGTGTAAAGCACCATTCCAATGTGATGCAGTACAGACATTACTATTAAATAAAACAGAAGAAAAGGGAGAACTTGTTCTGTTTTTTTTTCCTGTGTTTTTATAAATTCGCACCATCTCTGTCTCCTCTGTTAGTGTACATTATAAGTACCAACCACCCGAAACCATGGGCGTGGATGACGTTTCTGAAAAGTGCATTTACAGTGAGAGAGCAGTGGTCCAGGAGAGAAGCAAATCAGCAAGAGACCGAGAAGGAGCAGGTGAGAGAGGTGGAGGGACGTCCCGAGGAGATTGTGAGGATCGTAGAAGCCAAGGGAAGCCTGGGCTTCAGCAGAGAGAGGGTGTGCTGAGTTCAATGCCAGTGGGAACCAAGTAAGATGATTACTGCAAAGGTAACATGGAATTTAACGTGGAGGTTACTTGTGACTTTAGCAAGAGCATCTGTGTAGATGGGTGGGGGGACAGAGTCACATTAGAATGAGAGGTGAGTGACCCAAGGTCTGGAAGGAGAGTCAATGCGTGTAGATCATTCTTTTAAGAGGCTTTGTTGGGAAAGGGCCTCGCGTTATATGAAGTTGTAGAGTAATAGCAAGTGAGATCTGTGCGGTCTAGAGAAACACTACAGCATGTTTAAATAATGATGGCAAAGATTCAGAAGGAACAGAGAACGAAGATACCTGAGAATAAGGAGTCGAAGGATGGAGGAAAGTGCCTGGAAAGGTGGGAGGAGAGACAGGCTTGGGGACGAGAGGGGAGGCTGGTGCAGCTAAGATGGGCCTGTGCATCTGCGCTTGGGAACTCGGAGGAGCTGCATTCTGGTGGCTTCTGTTTTATTTGGGGAGCATGGGACTGGAATACTGTCTGAGCATATGGGGGAGAGTAGCTTGAGGTGTGAAGAAATAGGGACTATATAAAAGTCATATGGAGATTAAGCTTAAAAGACTTTCTCATCTCAACAGAATTTTTAAATTTCTAAACATATTCCTTTAAATAGAAGTTTTGTGGAGTATAATCATCTGTTTGGAGATGATTAAGTATCGGATAGCTATGCTAGTTGTAAAAAAGAGATGAGGAAGCTAGAGTAATGCAATCTAAAGCTAGCATGTGGACAAACGCAAGTATCTGGACATGAGGAGAGCCATCCTGCAAACGATCCCTTCTGGAAGTTGTTCCTGAATTTCCCAAACAAGCTTTCATTCCTCTGGGCTCTCACAGCACCTCTCCTCCACACTGCCTTTTTTGACAGACAGTCTTACCAAGCCGTGCACCTGATCCACCTGCTACCCTCTAGGCACCTTAAAGGCAAAAGCCCATAGCCCACAGCCCATAGCTGAATCGCACTGTGTGTCTCTCAATAAATGTTTGCACCCTTTGAAATGGTTATATAGATTAAAGAGGAAATGTTATCTGATTTATACAAATTGGCCTTATACATATTGAGGCAGACTCTTGTGTCATAAAGTGAGGTATTTTGGCAAGAACAAAAGATTTCCACAAACAGCAGCATGTCAGCAAACGGGTGGGCCACGCTTGGGAGCCGCGCGGGTTACCCGGCTCCGCCCCTACTCCGTTTTGCAGTTTCAGGAGAGCCCGATGTGGCCTAACAAAGAAAATTCAAGGAAATGAAACAACTCCCTCCCCCTGGTCCTATTCATTTTAGATACAAAAGACAGATAATTATCTAAAGTATTTCTCAATATGAACAAAGTAGGAAAGTGACCTTTGAGTCTGTGACAGAGTCTATTTACGTCAGTGTTTTGAGCAGAAGCGAGGCAATGTCCAGGCTCAGGGAACGCTCACAGGAGCCAACTTTTATTCTCCCTCATGTTACACAGACCATAAATAAAGAGAAATAGTTTAACAGGCAGCCAGACCCAAATAGCTCAGAGTCACCCCCAGGGAGTGATAAAATTTTCCTGCTGGTAGACTTACATAAACCAAGATGCAATGAATTTTTTTATCCCTTTGCTCAATAAAACTGAATGCTTTAAACCTGAAAGATGGCTAGACTAAGAGGGAAAATAAATCAATCTGGCAAGAAAAAGTAATCATTCTAAGTGCTGATAGATTAACTGAAACATATAGGAGATCAAATTCAGTGATTGAAAAATCGTATGCTTGCTGGCTAAAAAGTCTCTTAATTAAAAAAAATTATTTATTTTTTTTGGGGGGGGGAGGGTCCTCCTATTTTAAAACGCACCAGATGAGCTTAATAGAGTGATCTGGCTACTTACTGGTAAAACTGGAGCTTGTGTCCAATCTCTGGCTTATTTACATTCAAAATAGAAGATAGAATTCATTTCAAAGGCTGAGGCTCCTTACAGATTTATTATTATTTGATGGCGATTATTACCAGACAGTAAGTCAATCTGTTGACCATTCTGATGATAAAACCTTAGATTATATTTGGAAAGTGATATTTCCAATTTATTGAAGAAAAGAATTCAAATAATTCATTGCTTTATTTAAAAAGAAAAAACACAAGAATGAAGAGGACTCGATAAACAGAAACAGGGTGGAGGGAAGGAGAAAGGGGAAGCAGAGTGAGCAGTCCTACTCAGTCTTGATCTCTAACAACCACTGGGTTTATCACAGCCTGCTTACACCCAACAGCATCCTTTCTATTCTAAAGGACCCTCCTTTGGTTCCTCCAAGATCTATATATATATATTTACATTTTTTAAATTGATTTTTTTTAGCGAGAAAGGAAGGGAGAGAGAGATAGAAACATCAATGTGAGAGTGAAACATCAATAGGCTGCCTCCTGCACGCCCCCTACTGGAGATCGATCCCGCAACCCAGGCATGTGCCCTGACCAGGAATCGAACTGGGGCCTCTCAGTCCATGGGATGACGCTCAGTCCACTGAGCCACACCAGCTGGGCTACATGCATATTTTTAAAAATCTTCAGTTACCCGCTTGAAGGAGGAATACTAGGGGAGTTAGGTTGCTGTTTGCAGGCAAGATATTGATAAAAAGGGTTAGGGGGGCCCTGGCCAGTTTGGCTCAGCAGTTAGAACGTTAGCCCACGGACCAGAGAGTCCTGGGTTTGCTTCCCGCTAGGGGCATGTACCTCGGTTGCAGTTTGTCCCCGGCCCCGGTTGGGGTTGTGTGGGTGGCAACCAGTCGATGTGTCTCTCTCACTTCGATGTTTCTCTCTCTCTCTTCCCCCATCTCTCCCTCCCGCTCTATCTGAAGATAAATGCAAAAAAAAAAGAAGGGTTAGGGGCATTTTCTGAGGGAAAGAGTGTACTAGAGTGAACGCCTGGAGTAAGAAGAGCAGTTCTTTTAGAAAAAGTTCATCTTAAATATGAATATAAACAAAAATTAAAACTGCAATATTAATTCTATGACAAATAATTAGTTTTCAAAGCATTTAGAGATTGCTGGTTTTAAAGAAAATTACAGTGCTAGTCAAAGTTGGGTAGATTATTGCATTTTGCAATCTCTTCGGAATTTAATGTCTCGGGGACCTGCTTAGGGTCACACATAGCAAGCTCCATTCTGTGTGTGTTCTTGACAGTAAGAATACACATGCAGGACTCTGATCTCTGACTGACTGGCACCTAGTATAATGGCTAGTGTCATGTATACTCTCAACGAACAGTCACTAAATAAATGAATGATGAATGAACGGTGACACTTCCTTCTCATTAGGTGGAGCTGGGTTTCCTTCCAAGATACACTTTCACCCTGGATCTTCCCACGGTGAGCAGGGCCCGGGGAGCTGGTGCTGTTCATTGTGCTACTCTTAGATGCGTTAACACAGGCACAGAGTTTAAAGAACCCTGGGCAGTTGCTATGTCCTGGACGGGGAGCTGCCTCAGTTGCACAGGGTAGGTCTCGGCCGAGGCAGTGTGAGTGGGGCTGGAATTCACCCTGTGCTGGCAGCGCCAGCCCTAGGCTCTGAGGAGGGCGCCCAGAGAGTGTGGCTCCTTTTGTCTAAGTGGTTTGTCCAGAAAGGGTCCTTATTGCAACCCTCCCTCCGCATGGGCGAGCCAGTGGCCCACGTGTGCTGGAAGAGGCCCCAGCAGGGCCATCACTCCCACAGGAAGTGTTCTGGGTTTGGGCAAGTGCAATTCGTTAAGAACAAGCACCTCTGAAGAAATGAATCTCTCTCCTTTCTCTCTTCTTGTAGGTAAGACCCAAAAACTTGGCTTGAAAGTTCATAAAGACAGACTTCAGAATTTAAAAGTAAGAACTGTGGTATGGTAGCTGACTGACTCATGTTTTTTTTTTTTTTTTATCCTCACCTGAGGACATTTTTTCATTTTTTGTCCAGATAGAGTGGGAGGGAGAGAGAGGAAGAGAGAGAGAGAGAGAAACATCGACGTGAAAGGGACACATCGAGTGGCTGCCACCCGCACGACCAACCAGGGCCGGGGACAAACTGCAACCGAAGTACATGCCCTTAGCGGGAACCGAACCCGGGTCTCTCTGGACCGCAGGCCGACGCTCTAACCGCTGAGCCAAACCGGCCAGGGCGACTCATGTTTTTTTATTGTATCATTATATTAAAGCATTTTTCCACCAGGGAAGTGAGGGACATGCTCATAGCCTTGGGAGAAGCCTAGGAAGGTTCTTCCAGACGATTTCCTCCTATTAGCCTCTGAGCTACACGTGCAACCCAGGCGTGCTGCACGTGAAGGAAACAGCGCAAGGAGGCGGTCTGCCTTGCCCATGTCACTTCTCTAGGGCAATCAAACATATACATTGTTCAGTCGCAATACAGACATATTACTGCTACTCAAGAATGTCCTCTCACATAGTGGTTAAGAGCACAGACATCGGCACCAGTTTGCCTGAATCTGAATCCTGGCTCTTGACACTCAGTAGCCAGCTGAGGGGCCTCACTCCTAAAATGAGGATAATAATGGTACCTACATCTTAAGGTCGCTGTGGGGTTCAAAAAGGTTTAAAATACATGATCACTCAGAACAGTGCATGTGTTAGCCATTAGTACTATTGTTTTATTCTCTGAGAGTATAAAACGTTATTGCTTAGTACAAAACATTCATTTTTCAGTAGAGATAGGCCAGATATATATCATTAATATCAACACTGGAAAAAAGAAATAGGACTTTAATCAAGACTATTTTCTGAAATTTGGATTGAATGAGAATTCCACACTCTGTCCAGTTCTTCTAACAACACTTGTGATCTGCTGCTCATTCATGACCTCACTCAGGAAGTTCAATGTTGCTGCAAATATTACAAATACCAAACTGATGTTTCCTAATGTGGTGCTCTGCCCACATGCAGCAGGTCCCTTTCACGGCTCTGGCAGCTCGGATGAGAACTTGATTACTTCGAGCTCCTGGAAACATGTTTGCGCTCAGCTGCACAAGATGTGGCACGAAGGAGATTCAAAACATCTCCAGCCTCATGAATGCTCCAACCAAGGCTTGAGAGAGATGGGCACCTTAATAAAATGAGAATAAGCCTGGCCGGTGTGGCTCAGTGGATTGTCGTTCCATGGACTGAGAGGTCCCAGTTCGATTCCCAGTCAGGGCACATGCCTGGGTTGTGGGCTTGATCCCAGGTAGGGGATGTGCAGGAGGCAGCTGATCGATGTATCTCACATCAATGTTTCTCTCTTTCCCTTCCTCTTTCTAAAAATTAAATAAAAGCACATTTAAAAATTTATTTCTTATAAAAAAAGAGAATAAAATATGGTGGAGTGCCAAGGAAAAGGCAATTCTTTGCCTATACATTCCAAGTTTTCCAAGTTACAATTTGCACTTCAACCTATTTTACCTGTTCACGTGTTAAATTAAAAAATTTTTTTTAAAAATCAGATAACATCATATGTGAATTTTCTACTTACTTTATATTTTTCTGAGTGCATCTTGTAGAAAAAAGGCATTTCCAAGAATGCAAAAAAGAAAATATGTACTATTTTTGTTCTTGCTAAAGCTTCTTATATACTTTTCTGATTTATATGTGCAGAGTTGAACAATGGAACCTAACCTGGCTGCCGAGAAGAATTCATGAATTCATTCATTCATTCGACGAACACTGACGATGAATGCCTCCTGTGTGTGCGAGCCAAGCATTGGGAAGACAGTATGAACAATTCCCGATGGCCCTTGCCCTCATGTTGTTTACAGTCTAGAAACTTTAAATATATTATTTCGATATTCACAATTCTCCATATTAGTCCCTGTTATTTCTACTTTGCAGGCCAGGAATCTAAGCCTCAGAGAAGTTAAGCAACTTACTTATTGTCACACAGTTATTAACTGATAAAGCTGGGATTTAAATCCCAGTCCACGTCATTCCAAAAGCCAGGGTTATTAGATTCGTTTTACTATATACACTGGCTTTAAATAATAAACGTGTTCTTGAAAGTTACAGAATCAGAGTTTTACGAAGCATATCATGGTTTAAGAAAGCAAGAACTTTTTGAAAAGCAATCACTTTTTCCTTTTTAATATATCAGATTTATGTACAGCAATGAATCTCAGTAATTAGGACACTTGATCAAAGGGCTAGTATACCTTTCAGAAGGTTAGTAAAATGTAGTATTTATATATGATCTGAACTAGCTTTATTTTTTAATTTTTTTTATCCTCAACCGAGGACACTCCTCCGTTTTTTTGTTCAGATAGAGTGGGAGGGAGAGAGACAGAGAGAAACATCCACGTGAAGGGAACACATGGAGTGGCTGCCTCCTGCATGACCCCAACCAGGGCCGGGGACGAATCACAACCACGATACGTGCCCTTGACCGGAATTGAACCCGCAACTCATTGGTCCGTGGGCTGACGCTCTAACCGCTGAGCCAAACTGGCCAGGGCCTGCATACTTGAAGCCTGTCCTGGTGGTACAAATCAGGTAGTGTGACAGACTGGCCACAGGACATTGGAATATCACATAAAGTCTCTGAGATTCTGTTTCCTCACCTGTAAAATGGGGCTGTCATCACCTATCCATGGAGAGCTATGTAGAATAAATGGAAGAAAGTACATTTTGAATGTTTAACCATACACACACCAGCTTTTCCAACAAAGGGTAGTATTGTTTAACATTTATAGACAAAAAATACCTCCAATGGAAATGTCCCAGAGAATGAAGATCATTAACTTTGATGCCCCACTTGTGGCAACACCTAGGACATAAATGAGGATTAGAAGCTTTTAGGATACATTTTCTGGATGACAAAGATTTACGGTGACTGAAGAAGGTTTTAAGTAGATAATCCCTAAACCACAAGTAAACTTCTACTTATATAAATTAAGTAAGGATATACACACACACTAATATATAGAGTATAACTATATACTACCAAGACTTAAACAAAAACACCTCTCCAGAACACGAAAGCCTGGTATTGGACGTTATCACAGTGAAAGCATATGTATGTATTTCATTCATTTGCTTAACTGATGCTGACTGGGATGTGGGTACGTTCAGGGCACTGTGCTAGCCCTGGGCACAAGGTGATGAACAAAACAGCAATGTCTTCTCCCTTCAAAATCAGGTTTGAAGTCACATGTGGAATCAGTCACATTCTTGATAAATAAATATCACTAAGAACGTCTGGATCTGAGTGATCTTAGCCTGAGCTCATCATGGAAGTGGTCCGGGATCCCGCCAACTAGGAGCAAAGGTCCAACTACACACAGCTAGGCGAATCTGTGCTGAGCGGAGCGTGCTTTCCCGACACACAGAAGGGCCTTTGGACTGTGTCTACAGCCCCGTGTGGAGTGTCTCTCATTTCCTGAGCCTGGTCACTGTTAATCACGATGATTAAAAAAAGATTCCCTTTCTTAAGCCTTGAAAAAAATCCTATCCAAGTAATTTTTTTGAAGCTTGAGATGACATTATTTATCTTATTCAGGTTTTAAAAATATTTCTGATTTTCATGCCAAGAACTAAGCCCTCTTTCCTCCTGAGGACAACCTTGATTTCTGAAACAGATCTTCCCTGACATGACTTGCGGGGTGGGCATCATTTCCCCAGAAAAGTAAACAGGGGAATAAAAACAAGGTGACTCAAAGGATGAGGAAGTATGTTTTTCTAGAGAACAAAAGATCCTTTCACAGTATGTCAAAGACTTAGCAGTGAACTTTCCTGAATGTAAACACTGTTCAAATGGCAAAAGGAATTCCATCTATGTCTGCAAAAGGTCCTGCACAATAGTGCTTGCTTGAAGCCACATTTAGCAGACAGTAAAGTAACCTTTTGTTTGAATACTTTGCATACAGACCTACAAAACCCTTTTCATCATCTCAGGAGAGATACAACTATAATTAGCTTCATAATAGCAACAATAACACATAGATCAGACTACTGCCAAAGGCCACTAATGTCATAAATTACAAGTAACATCGTTTACGCTTCGAGTCTTCAGGAATAAAGAAATGTTTCATGAAAAAGTTAAAAATATTAGGCTAGTGTTTACATTTAGCATAAGAGTTTAAAACTTACAGGGCACTAGAGTTAAAAAAACAGATTTTGTCACTATCATAGAGAGGACTATTAATATTTTAAGCTGACAGAAACTATGAGATATCAGTTAGCTAAAATAAATATTTAATTTTTCTTACTTTAAAGTTTTATTCTTCACAAACCTCCTAGTTCTAATAAATTTCAAATTGATAGTGGTAATATGTTTATAATATTTAATAGAATTATATGCTATAACCAAATAATAGTATCATTATGGAAATTGCAGAGAACTTTCCTGACCTATCAACAGATTTTGCAGCTATTTTATCATCACCATGATCAGCCCAAATCCCACTGTGGCCACCTGCTTGGGCTCTTCCTTCCACCATTACAGAAGGATTGCACAATCTAGGAAATGATCCAGAAGGAGTAAAACCTAGGGCCAGAGGGTGTTTAGATTTTATTTAGGGGACTCTGTTTTCAGATAATGGTTGGGGCTTCCGCAGATATGGCTTAGAGTCTAGGGGAAGGAAGCAGGAAGCCCTGGTTGGCCTTCTTCGCTTTCTTTTTAGTAGCCCTGCTCTGAGGGCCCCTGTGTCCTGGTCCACTGACTAATACATTACCACAAATACCTTGGTACTTCGTGTCCCATCTGACTAGTCTTCTTGAGTTTACAGCTCCCTTGGTTTGGAATCCTGAAGAGAGAGGTTGTAAGCGATAGGAAGACATTCCTAGGCCCTAGCCTAATATCATATAATACCTTTAAGACTCCAGGGAATTTTAACAAGTACAGAGATTGAGTTAGTAACTTAACAACTACCCACAAAGAACAACCCAGGCCCAGATGGTTTTACCACTGAATTCTACCAGACATTTAAAGAACTGTTATTAATTTTGAACTCCTAACATCAATCATACCAATTCTTCACAAACTTCTAGAAGAGGAAGGAACACACTTTTCAACTGATTCTACGAGGCCAATATTCTGGTACTGAACCAGAAAAAGACATCACAAGAAAAGAACACCACACTATTTTATGAATCATCAGCTATTAGGGAAATACAAATCAAAACCACAATGAGACCACTTCACACCCACTAGGATGGCTATAATAAAAAGACTGACAATAATAAGTGTTGAGAAGATGTTGAGAAATTGGAACCCTCATACATTGTTGACAGAGATACAAAATGGTGTCACTGCTTTGGAAAATAGTCTGACAGTTCCCCAAAAGAGTAAACAAACTTGCCATATGACCTGGCCATTCCATTCCTTGGTATATACCCAAGAGAATGGAAAACAAATGTCCATATAAAAATTTGTACACAAATGTTCACAGCAGTATTATTCATAATAGCCAAAAATGGGAAATATATACATATATGTCAGCAATAAAGAAAGAAAATGAAGTAATGATACACGTTTCACCATAAAGGAACCTTGAAAACATTACGCTAAGTGAAAAACACCAGTGACGAAGGACCACATAGTGTATGCTTCCATTATACATTAAATATACAGAACAGGCAAATCCATGGAGACAGGAAGTAGGTGAGTGGAAGGCGTGGAGTCAGGAGGAAGACGGCACAGCACTTTGGGAGTGGGGTGGCTGGGGAGTTGACATTTGGGATGGACTGTGAGATTGGATGGCTGTGACCTGCAGAACCGGGAGGGAGTGGTAGAGGGAAGGCGCCTCAGCGGCACAGAGCAAGAGCAAACGCGCAGGGAGGGTGAGGACTGCGTGTTTGGGGAGCAGCGAGCAGCTTAGCTGGGCTGGAGTGTGAGCTGGGCACTTCCAGGCTGGGCGTGGAGGCCCTGAATGCTGATAAGAGTGGGTTGTATTTCAGGTCGACAATGGCACAATTTCTGAAGGTTTTTGATCTAGAGCACCATGTTCAGAGCTACTATTTAAGAAGATTTAATTAATCAGTTTATGTAGAATGGATTAGAGTAGAAAGACTGAATCTTAGACAAACTTCCATTATTAGGGAAGGATTAGATATTGCAATGTTCAGGGTAAATTACTTTTATCTTCAGTTACTCAAGAATACTATAATAAAATGCTATGGGATAAATAAGCATACTTGAATTAGATGAACAATGAACAATCTATGAGTTACAGCCAGGAAGATAATCATATTGTCTGTATGTATAGTGAGATACTTCTACTTTGTATGTGTTTCTTTGTGAATAATTTTGAGTAGAGCAGTTTTTTTTTTTTTGTTTAATCTGGTGAGTAGTATTAATTTTTTTTTCAGTATTGTTATTACTTAATTACAAGTTTTTTTTTTCCTTTCAGCTTATAACTTCCAAAGTTTTGCTGTTAAGAGGGGCTGCTATTTTTTTCTATTAAAATGTACTTCCAGTGATATAAGATAATGTCTGTTGGTGGCAAAACAGAATTCACTTCCACTAATAAAGCTTATATCAAACCAAAGAATGTTAGAGCTGAAGGAAATATACGACAGTGCATTCTGCACACTCAGCATCGGTCTCAGAAGACTTTCTACCACCAGTGGTTGCTTGCAGAGTTAGACAGAAACTGAAATTAAAATGATCACTGCAACAAACATCATGCCTTCACAAAACTGGTTGGGACAGGAAAGAATCTAATTCCCTGGACTGTTCATCTTAATCTATGAAAGTTATGATCAAAATATTAACTCCTCTCCCAATAAAAAGGGTTATTACACATACTCAACAGGATTCCTAAAATTTTCAAAATTAATTCAATAGCTCTTTATGAATTTTAAAATTAGTTCCCCATGTTTTATAATCATTCCCCAATTTATTGTACAGATTTATGGTCATAAATAATAACATCTCATATTCAGATGCTAGTTACAGTTTGCAGGCCACTTGAACATGTTATTTGTTTTTACAACAACTCTGTGAGGTAGCTGCTATTATCGTCTCCATTTTACAGATGGGGATAGAGCCTGAGAGAGGTTAAATGGCTCACCTAAGATCACTGAATACAACGGGAATCAGGTTCTAGCTGCTTGGTTCTCAGGTGTTCATTCTACAGCTACAAACTAACAAGTGCAGGGAAAAAAGGGTGGGAGATTTACCGCCATTCGGCTCTGCCAACTTTGCAGGAATCAGCTAGTGCACAGTGAGCTCACTCACAAAAACAAGGTATTCAGCCTTCTGGGGGACACCAGGAGCCTGCAGCCCTTATCACGCCTTTCAGGGACCTCATAAAAGCTTTAAATGACCAAATTAATTGTACATTCATTTATTGATTCACTGATTCATCAAGAATTTATTGAGCTCTGACCAGGTGTCAGGCTCCCAAGCAGATGCCTAAAGGGATGTGAATTCTGCTCTGGAGAAACTTGCCTTTTGGACACACAGCAGAGTGAGAGATCGTGGTGTGACCAGAGCATGGCAGTGCCAAGGAGGAAGGGACGAATTCTGCTGGAGGTCTACAGGCTGGAGCCATCTGTGCTCAGCCCTGAAGGATGAGAGACAGAGGTGGGTGGCAGGCATTCAAGCCAGAGAAGACAATGTGAGGGAAGGCTGTGTGTGTGTGTGTGTATGTGTGTGTGTGTGTGTGTGTGTGTGTGTATGTGTGTAAATGTGTGCTTAGGAGCTGTGTGGAGAGTGTTCTAGCTTTATTCTTCTCATTTGTCTTATAATCAGAGGATTTTGCTTTGTCACTCATAAAATGCATGAAAAATAAAAACACTGGGCCATTTTAGATTTTCCCAACAATTAATAGAGTTATGCTTTTTATTATTGTTACTTAAACAACATATAAAATATATATTTTATACACTATGGCTTTTAATAGAGGGTATGCATATAACCTTGGGAGAAGAAACATAATTTTTATCTCTTTACGCCTAGATACTATTCTGAGATAATTGTTTAATATTCTTTGCTTATTTTCCCCTTTTCCTTCCCTCTGATTTAAGCAGATTCCATTTTTTATTATCTCAGGCTAGGTATGTAACAGGGTAGAAAGGAGAGGTGGACTGCTCATCCTTTTTGGCTTTTGTATTCTAAACCAGAGGTCGGCAACTTTTTCTGTAAAGAGCCAAGCAGTAAATATTTTAGGCTTTATGGGCTCTATGATCTACGTTGCAAGTGCCCATTTCTGCCTTTGTAGCACAAAAGCAACCATAGACAATACACAAATGAGCGAGTGTGGCTTTGTTCCAATAAAACTTTATTTATGGGCACTGAAATTTGAATTTCATATAATTTTCATGTCACAAGATAATGTTCTTCTGTTGATTTTTCCAACTGTTAAAAATGTAAAAATGAAACTGAGAATCCTCATGACTTTGATTAAATTTAGCTTTAATCCTAGCTCTAGAAATCATGCCCCTTTTCTCTCTATATACCCCCTCAGAGACCTGGCCTTTCCCCTGGATTGTCAGCAACCCTGAGGCAGTGGCTCAGACCTGACTAATGATCACAGGCAGGACCTCTGGCAGGCTAAAGGTAACAACTTGACCTAAATGATGTTTCAGTTCCTGAGCCCTAAGGTGGAAGGATACCCTGGCTACTTTCCCATGAGGCCAGACAGAGGGATGATGGAAAAGACCTCAGAACTGTCCTCAAGACCTGAAGAAATAATTCATCACCCTTACCTCACCTCCAACCGACCAGTTCCCAGTACGACCCAGAACCTATAACCACGGCGTCCTGTGACCTTGCTCTATATAATCTGTAATCTACACTCCATCTGGAGGTTGGGTTTTTGACCATTAGCTTCCCGTTCTCCTGGATGGCACCATTCATGATAAGATAACCAATATTCCTGCAC
The DNA here is from genome assembly GCA_030848825.1 of Tadarida brasiliensis. NCBI lineage: Eukaryota > Metazoa > Chordata > Mammalia > Chiroptera > Molossidae > Tadarida > Tadarida brasiliensis. The sequence continues at coordinate 83,032,807 of CM061266.1, forward strand.
TGTGATTATCCTTGTTTAGTGTTTGGCTCTGCTAGCGCCGGGTGGACGGACTCTTTCTCTTTTGTAACAAAAACAATTCTCAGTTTGTGCGCCATATGAAAGCAAATGGTAATTTGCTAGTCCCTGTTTTAAATACTTAATGCCATGCTCAGTCAGTGTGGCTCAGTGGACTGAGCATCGTCCCATGCACCAAGAGGTCGCCAGTTCGATTCCCAGTCAGGGCACATACTTGGGTTAGGGGCTCAACCCCCAGTAGGGGGCGTGCAGGAGGCAGCTGATGGATAGTCTCTCATCAATGTTTCTCTCTCTCCCTCTCTCTAAAATAAAATAAAATAAAATAAAGTAAAATATAGTAAAATAAATGCTTACTGCCATTAGGAGAACCTAAAAGTTCTGTGAAGCAAGAAAGAAAATTTACCAACATAGGCAAGTTACTTTAAAAGTTCGCAAGAGAATGGGACTTCATTTCTTGACCCTGCCCCAACCTGGTGAGAGGAGAGAGATCTTTGGGTCCTGGAGTATTCTGCTGTCCCTCTACGCCTTAAAAATTCGAATTTGTTGCCAAAACTTCAAATTAATGAGATTTCATTTGAATGGATTTCAGTCTTCTCTTGAAAATGAGGAGACCAAATTGAGTCTGTATTCTCACATTGCATCAGCCAGTAGAGACTGCCCTCCTAGGTGGGGTAGGGCTTCCTTTTTACCTCAGACCCTCCTGGCCTGTGTCTTCCATCCACACTACCCATGTGGCACCTGTAAGCATGTGGTCTACACTCTACTGGACAAAGAATGATCTGTTTTCTTCTCTGAAGGTATAATGTCCATTGAAGCTAGTCTTTTGGTCCTAGAAAAGCCATGTGGTAAAGAGGAATAAAAACATAAGCTTCTGAGTTAGAGGGAACTAGGCTGAAATCTCAGTTTTGTTCATTGTTAGGGGAATAAATGACCTTGGACAAATCACTTAAGACCAACTTCAAAATGAGAACAGCCCTGGCCAGTGTGGCTCAGTTGGTTGGGCATTGTCCCTTGCACCAAGGAATAGTCAGTTCAGGGCACATGCCCAGGTTGCAGGCTCGATCCCCGGACGGGAGGCAGCTGATTGATGTTTCGTTCTCACATCACTGTTTCTCTTTCTCCCTCTCCCTTCCACTCTTTCTAAAAATTAATTTAAGCATCCTTAAAAAAAAAATGAGAACAATAATATATACCGCAAATGGTGGTTGTAATGATCACATGAGAGAATGCATTGAAAGCAGACAGCACATACTAAGCAGTCAATAAAAAAGAAAAGAACCACTAGGATGAAGAAGTTCTTGATGTACATCTAATTTCAGATCCTGTCTTCATTGCTGCCTTTCATGTACGGGCCCAAAGGATCACCTTATAATCAGTTCTGTTTTATAGATAAATTAAGGCCCAGAGAGGTGACATGACTGCCCAAAGCCACATGAGAGGTGGAACCAGAAAGGGATCTGGATCTTTTAATTCTTTTTTTGTTAATCCTCATGTGAGGATATGTTTCCATTGGTTTTTAGATAGACTGTGTGAGTGGGGCCGGGGGGGCGGGGGGGAGAGGGGGCATTGATGTGAGAGAGATACATCGACTGGTTGCCTCCTGCACGACCAGGGCCGGGGGTCGAACCTGTGAGCCTTTGGTGTGCAGGCCGATGCTCTACCCACTGAGCAGAACTGGCCAGGGCTGGATCATTTAATTCTTGACCTAAGGAGATCTGTCTGTGCCACACAACCTCACTTAAAGTTCTAAATTCTTTTCACAAAATCCTTTCATTGGATGGACAAATGATCTTCTAATGGAAAGAACACTGATTTAAGTTTTCTGGCTAACCTGACTTCCAAATACAGTGAAATGACTACAGTTATTCAAGTTCTATTAGTTGATCTGAAATATTCCTGTTCCTAGCTCACAGACACCCTCTTGTGGTCAGTAGAAATAATAATTTCAGCCTAAAAACAACAAGAAAACTCAGAAGCTATTTAAAGTTAATGATCAAGTGTAGCAGCAGAGGTAGGTAAGTATCAAATAACAAGCCATTATAATGACATTACTTTAGGCTCTGGTCAATGTCCTGAGGAAAAACTGTTTACCCATGTTAGGCCAAATCTTTAATGAGATTGATAAATTACAGTGGATTTTTTCTCTATTATTATGAAGAAAACTATTCAACACATGTGGTGACTGTATTACTTCAGATCTTCGTAGATTTTCCTCCAGTACACGTGGTTGTGAATGATGGAGCATTCGAGGCGCAGGAAGCTCCGCTGAAACGTCTCCCATCCAATGAAGCACAACTCAGCTCGGGGCAGCAGAAGTGTGAGGGCATATTGGAGAGAAGCTGAGGGGCTACAGATGTTTAGAGTTCTCTGGACACCCATTCCAGAGGGTAGGCTCATTTGGTAAGTTGGTTAAATGGGAGTAAGTCAGAATGCTTCTTTTGTATTATTAATAGGTTGACCTAAGTCCATAGGCAGTACTCAAAGAAACTGCCCAAAGAAACATTATACCAGTATAGACAAAAATAACTGGATTTACTTTTTGTGCTACAAAGTAAGGAAGTATTCAAAAAATGACTGAAACCTATAAAAAAGCCAAGGGAACTGGCTTAAAGGGGCCTCCCACTGGCTAAATTCAGAACAAGGTGAACATCAAAATAAGAATGACAATGGACTATAAAGAAGATAGAAATCTATGAGGTCATATTATCACAAACAACAGTGCATGTCTTTAGTTTGAAATCCCAACTAATGTAGAAGAAATGGGATGATAAAAATTAATGGATGAAAATTTGATGAGAAATACCATATTTACATAGTCCTAAAATATATACCCACAAACATATATATTAATTATAAAAGGAAAAAAATAGTAACTTCACAGGAGAGAAGCAGAGTGGAGATAATATCTTAACCAAATGTTCAAAGTTAATATCCCCAGCAATGGGACAAATTGATATCCTGTGTCACCAAACAGGACATATTGAGAAAAACAGCATCTTTCCTGTGATGTTCCTGCCAAAGATGCATAAACTGAATCTAAAATGAGAAAACATCAGAAAAGCCAAATCAAGGGATAGTCTACAAAATAACTGTCCTATACTCTTAGAAAATGTCAAGGTCATGGAAGTCAAGGAAAGGTGAGGAACTGCTCTAGACCGAAAGATCAGAGACGTGTCAACTAGATGAACACCTGATCCTGGATTGCTTCCTTTTGCTAAAAAGGACTTTACTGGGACATCTGGCATTTGAAAAGGTCTGTGGGTTGACATCAATGCAGTGTCAACGCCAGCTTCCTGATTTGAGGTCTGTGTTGAGGTTCTGTAGAGGGTGCTTTTGTTGTGAGGAAATACTCACATAACAGGGTAGCAAGTCTACGACCTTCTTTCAAACGGTTCATGAAAAAATATGTACAGAAAGATAAAATAAACAAAAATAAAACAACATGATTAGATTTGGTAAAGAAAAAATAAAAGGTTAAATTATTTGTACGTACCTGAGGATGGAAATTATAAATAGAGCTTGGATTTAAGGCTCTGAGGAGGGAATGTTTTTTTGTTTTCCTATTTTTTTTTTTTATCAGCAGCTGCCCTTGGTGAACATACGTTTCAAATTCACTGAAGATGAGAAGATATCGTGAAAAACGAAGAGGTGAAGGAATCGAGATCAATTTTGTAAAGAAAATTCTACTGCAACTTTAGAAAGGTTATAATATATATGTATATATATATATGTGTGTGTGTGTGTGTGTGTATGTGTATATATATATATACATATATATATATGTGTATATATATATATATGCAAATATAAAAATAAGGAAATATAAATATTCTATCTCTCTATCTCTCTATTTCTCAAGCCAGGCTTGGGTGAGAAGGAGAGTTACATTCAGAATCTTAATTCTGTTTAATCTCGAGAGCCGTCCAGAGGCTTACCTCTACCATCAAACCATAGACATGTGCAGCTGATTTTTAAATGTCTAAGTAGTTGTGGGCTACAGAATAGGAAAAAACACTGTATTTTAGTATTAAGAGATCCATAGCAACAATAATAGCTACCGCTGATTGCTGTGAAATAGTCCTATATTTGTTGGGAGTTCTATGGGCTAACTCAAAGTAGACTGAGCACACATGAATTTTTTTCTGATATGTCAGGACTTCGCTTTCTGGGTGATGACATATGTCAATGTGATGGCAGAGGGTCGAGGTACTGATGACTCACAGTCAAATGCAGCACTTTCCCCTCTGGCTAGCATAAAACCAATGTACGCTTTAGATTTTCCAATAGGGCCCTGTAGATATTGTTGTTCCTTATGGAAAGGATTATTCAACCCATACCAGCAGTGTGAAATGCAGGGCCTTTAATAGCCTTATATTCATTCACCTTTTAAAACAGAAATATCTAAAAGAAAAAATAATCAAAGTTATCTAATATCAGTAAGTTCTTTTTGTTGGGAGGAAAAACCTACTGTAATGCAACAAGGAAGACTTGACAATTTTATTCAGAACTCTAGAAAGTCTCTTAAGAAGATGGCTGTAAGTAAACTATTTATTTCTGCCTATATGTACTAAGAAAACCAAGCATATATTTCTGAGGTGTTTAAGAACTAAAGAGAAAGTAAAATAAATGGATGTGATATATCATCATCGGCCTAACTATCATATTGTATTTGTAAGTGTCATATTTCATGAAATATGTGCTGAGTGCAAAACAAAATAAATCTGATAATAGTCCTAGCCTCCAGTAAGCCCTATCCTAGAAGAAAGGTCATTAGCTGTCACTTGGAAGGGGCTGACCCCGGCTGTCAAAACCACTTCCACCACACACATAAAAAAATCAGGTAGTCATGTTTTTTTCTTACTCAGTATTTCTTTGGGGGTATTCCCCATATCCCTCGTTCTCAATTTTGTGTAAAGGGGGACTGATACAGTAAGTACTCTCTCATTCCAAATTCTAGGAGTGGAGACATGACCTAGGTCTGACCACCTAGGTCCTGGAGTATCCCATCCTTTTGGCCACAGTGACAGTTTCTGGTATGGGTATGTGACCTAACAGGCCTCGGAGCACTCCTGAGGACTTCTGCTAAAATTACTGGGATCGCCAGCCCTAAGAACCATGTTTCCCGCAGGGCCTCTTTGCCACTAGGTGGAGAAAGACTATGCAAGAATGAAGCCACCTCAGAAAAAAGCAGAGCCAAGAGGAAAGAGACAGCATCCCATGACATTGAGCCCTTGGTTTGAGCTGTGCCCAGGGACCTCTTGGTTATACCAGCCAATAAATTCCCTCTTGTAGCTTAAGTTCATGTGAGCTGAGTTTGTCACTTTCAATGTTCCTAATAAACATTGTTTTATATAACCTTTGATTCCACAGTAAATCTGGAATCACATGAAACAGTAAGTCCTCTCTTCAAAGATATAGGGAAAATTATTCCTTTAGCTGTCAATTTATTCCTAGCAGTCCAGATTTATTTCTGAAGTCACAAATGACATGCAACCTGGCTGTATCATGAGTCAGCATTAGAATGAGCATAAAGATGTTGTCCTAAGAGATCTAATACCTAGAATCCACAGTGAACTGGAGCAAAGAAAACCAGGAATACAGAGACTGGCAACTTACTGAAATACTAAAAAGAATTTGAATACATTTGGGGACTATTGGGTTAAATAAATTAAAGAGGTTTCTTTACATGGGACTTCTCAAAACCAGATATTTACTAATTGTAATTTTATCTCTAAGAGACTACTAAGTTATACAGTGTCTTCCAACAGCTTGAACTTGGATTCCTTATTTAAAAAGGTTCTGAGCCCAGCCATTGTGGCTCAGTGGTTGAGCATGGACCCATACACCAAGAGGTCACCGGTTCGATTCCTGGTCAGGGCACATGCCCAGGTTGGTGCATGGATCGATGCTCAACCACTGCGCCACACCAGCCCAGCTAAAATAATTCTTACATTCTCTTTATTTTTACATTTCAGACATTATCTATTGAGTTCCTACTATGAAAGAGGATTTTACCTTTGCCACTTTGAACATACATTTCCCTTCCCTTATCCTTCTAATAGAATACTATCATAAATTTTGCTCAAATAAATAATGCTTATTTTAAAATTACTATATATGTATAGTACTATATGCAGTAATATATGTTACTATAAGTATTTCTAATTATAATATATATTACTATATAGTTATATATATTATTACATACTCTTACTATATATAATTTTTCATTTTCCCCATTAATCAAGGTACCACTTAAGTACTTTTTACTAATTCTTAGCTCTACTTTCTGTATTTATCACTAATTGCTCCCTAATTTCTCTAGCAGAGCTGTGAACTGCTTTCAATATTGTTAGCCGACCACATTACCACTTCCTTTCTTCAAGATTCAAGACAGCCATTCTTGGAGCTCTCTGTCTTCCCACCCAGCTTTGCAGCGGTTGTCGTCAGGCCTCCTGCACAGCTGGCAGCCTAGACCACCTCTTCACCGTCATACTGGGAATTACTTTTGCCTCTTCCCGCACTAAAACCACTCTTTCCACCCGTGTCTTCCTCTTTCTGGGTTTATTCACTCCTTTTGGTGAGAGCATATTATGCAGTAGCTTCCCAAGAAAGAATGTAAGTTTTTTGAGATTTGCATGTTTAGTAATGTTTTTAATCTGCTCTCATGCTTAATAGCTTGGCTGAGTATAAAATTCTGGGTTGAAAATAATTTTCCCTCTAGCTTCCAATGCCATTAGAATTTCTAAAGCATTTAATATAACCTGTTTCCCGCTTTCCCCAACTTGGGAGTTTTCAGCGTTGTGTTTTTACTCATGGGTTTCTAAAATGTCCAGTGGACATGCTTTGAAGTGTGTGTGTTTTCCATTGGTTATATCAAACACCTGTTTTTTAGTTCACTGAAATTTTTTAAAATTACTTTTTGGGTCATTGCCTGCTCTTTTGTTTTTCCTTCTGGAATTCTTATTAATCAGATAAGCCTTTCTTGCCTTTCCTATTTTTAAATATTCTTTTTTAGTTCATTTTAGAGATTTACAGAAGAAGTGACAGACTGGTAGGAAGTAAGGAGGCGTGAAAAGAGCTGCTCCGCTCCCACGGGTGGTGGCTGAGATTCCAGAGGGATATCACATCTGCAAAGGTTCCCCATGAGGAGTGAGCAGTTTCAAGCCCACATCGATACCCAGCCCAGGGCACCAGAGCTGGGAAGAGGTGCCCATATGACATCTGGCTGTGAAAATCAGTGGGGATTAGGAGTCTGCTAGAGACACAGGCACCCTCTTAAAGGGCCAATGCACAAATTCTTATCTGCAGCCACTCGCCTTGGGCTCCAGCAGAGAGCGGGCTGAGTGGAGAGTCATGTGAGGACAGACTGGTGTTTGTGGCTCTGGGGAGAGAGCTGAGGGGACAACTGTCAGGACCCCTGTGCTGAGTCACTGCATCGCAGATGCCACGTTTCTTGGGTGGAGCTCGCTCTTCCCATGGCATCAGCTGGGGGGAAGGCAATAAACCACCCTCTGGATTCCCTGTCGACCCACCCTGCAAAGCACCCACCCTGCTGAGGAGTCCGCTGCCTGGGCCAGGGTGTAGAGGTCTGGGCAGATACAGGGGATGTCAACGAATGAGTTGTGTGGCTTTAGGGTGGGGGCCATTCCCCCCACCCTCCTGTGAAACTGACAGGTGCTCCTTCAGCAGAAGACGATGACGCACCTGCTGAAGACACTGCACCACCTGGAGACTCTCCTCCTGAGGTCGTGCCTTCAGAGGAGCAGTGACCTTGCTCTTCTTTGCTCTTCATCGCTTTATCATTGAACAAGTTGCACTATTTTCATAGATTAGTGGTTGTGTGTAAGAATTGTGTGTGTGTGTAATTAAATGTACAATAATAATAATGTGATATTTGTAACATCTAATATGTCTTATTTTCTCTTATTTTGTCTAATATATTGGGCAATATGAGTGTAATGGTGACTAAAGGGTGTTATTTCATGTCTAGATGGCTCTAATAATGTCAAAAACGTATTTAGAAGGTGGTAAACATGTTTTCTATGCTCTAACTGCGGAAATATTCGATTTATAAATAAAGAATCCTACTTCGCGGAAATTCATTTTTCACGGTAGAGTCTGGAACTGATTAACCGTGATAAACGAGGGCCAACTGCACCAAGTCTAGATGCCACCCACTGGGTGCTTGCACACCTTTGTGGTAAGGCAGGTTCTCCGGGAGTCAGTGGGGTTGGCCAGCAGAGTTTATCAGGCCGAAACAGACCAAGATTTGGCCATGTGGAGGGAAGACTCTGCACCAGCCGGGCCTGTGAAGGAAAAATTTCCCCTGTCCTAGAGCCACAGAACTGAGTCTGTCCCAGATTCTGTCTGGAGCTAGATCTCAGCATGGCAGGGTCACTGGGAGTCAGGAGAGGGGAGGTGCCAGTTAGGCTTGGGGGAAATTGTAGGGAGGTGGCACCATCCCAGAGCCACACTACCCAGTCTGTCCTGGATTCTGCCCAGACCTTGGCAGGACATAGCTACCAAGAGTCAAGAGGGTGGGGCTGCATGAGGCTGAGCCAATCAGTGGCCAGGATAGGAAGAGGATAGGATAGCCAATCAGTGAACAGCACGCTCTGATTGGCTTGGTTTCACCACACCCAATTTTTTGGAAAAAAGTTATTGTCCACACACAAGGAGTGGTCGAGCGGTTGCACCTGGCGTTGAAGGATTCCTGGGGTGCTCGAATACATAGGCCTACAGTCCATACGTACAGTAATTTTAATTTTAATTGTAATACAGGGTGTATAATTGACTCAGACAACCGAGTACGTGCTGTATCATTTTTACTGTCTCGATCAACTTTTTAATGAATATATTTGAAAAAACTGTGATAGAGTGAAGCTGTGAAAGTTGAAGCGCGAAGTGGTGAGGGACGACGGTATATATATCCTGGGACATATGGTGAGTGGCCTAAGACCCAGCATTGGCACCAAGTTAGAACCTGTATAGATCTGGTGAACACCTCTCACCCCTGTCTGGTGATTCACAACTGCATCAAGAAAAAAGCCTAGGAAGAAATTTAACCAAGGATGCCAAAGACCTGTACTAAGAAAATTATAAGATACCGAAGAAAGAAACTGAAGAAGATACAAATAAGTGGAAGTATAGAGCATGGTCATGGATTGGAAGAATTAACATCATTAAAATGTCCATGCTACCCAAAGCAATCTACAGATTCAATGCAATTCCTATCAAGATAACAATGGTCTATTTCACAGAATTAAAACAAGTATTCCAAAAATTTATATGGAACCAAACAAGTATTCCAAAAATTTATATGGAACCACAAAAGATCCCAAGTAGCCACAGCAATCTTGAGAAAGAAGAGCAAAGTTGGAGGAATCATGCTACCTGATAATCGAAGTATACTACGCGGCCATAGTAATCAAAATAGCAAGGTACCGGCATAAAAATAGACATATGGAGCAATGGAACAGAACAGAGAGCCCAGAAATAAACTCATGCCATTATGGTCAATCAATATTTGACAAAGGAGGCAAGAACACACAATGGGGTAAAGATAACAATTCAATAAATGGTGCTGGGAAAATTGGACAAATATGTGCAAAGAAGTGAAACTAGACCTCCTTCTTATACCATAAACAAGAATAAACTCAAAATGGCTTAAAGACTTAAATATTAGACTCAAAACCATAAAACTCTAGATGAAAACACAGGCAGTAAAATCTTGGGCATTTCTCAAAGCTATTTTTTTTTTCTGATGTATCTCCTTGGGGAAGGGAAAGAAAAAGATAAAATAAACATACGGGACCACATCAAACTAAAAAGTTTTTGCACAGCAAAGGAAACCATCAACAAAATTAAAAGACAACCCACTGAATAGAAGAACATATTTGACAATGACACATCTGATAAGGGGTTAATTTCTAAAATTTATAAAGAACTTATACAACTCAACACCAAGAAAACAAACAATTCAATTAAAAATGCTCTTTTGTGGCTCGAACCATGGAAGATGCAGAGGAGAAGAAGAAGAAGAAGGTTCCTGCTATGCCAGAAACCCTTAAGAAAAAGTGAAGGAATTTCACAGAGCAGAAGATCAAGCGCCTGAGAAAGAAGTTTGCCCAAAAGATGCTTCGAAAGGCAAGGAGGAAGCTCATCTATGAGAAAGCTAAGCGCTATCACAAGGAATATAGACAGCTGTACAAAACTGAGATTCGAACGGCTAGGATGGCAAGAAAAGTTGGCAACTTCTATGTACCTGCAGAACCCAAATTGGCATTTGTCATCAGGATCAGAGGTATCAGTGGTGTGAGCCCAAAGGTCCGAAAGGTGCTGCAACTTCTTCGCCTTCACCAGATCTTCAATGGCACCTTTGTTAAGCTCAACAAGGCTTTTGATTAACATGCTGAGGACTGTGGAACCTATATTGCATGGGGGTACCCAAACCTGAAGGCAGTAAATGAATTGATCTACAAGTGTGGTTATGGCAAAATCAACAAAAAACTAATTGCCCCAACAGATAACACATGGATTGCTCGATCTCTTAGTTAATATGGCATCATCTGCATGGAGGATCTGATTCACGAGATCTGTACTGTTGGAAAACACTTCAAAGAAGCAAACAACTTCCTGTGGACCTTCAAATTATCTTCTCCACAAGGTGGAATAAAGAAAAAGACCACCCATTTTTGTAGAAAGTGGAGATGCTGGTAACAGGGAAGACCAGACCAACCGGCTTATTAGGATAATGAACCGGTATCTACCATGGTTATTTTTGTAATCTGGTCCATTAATAAACAGTGAGTGCTTTAAATTGAAGAAAAAAAAAAAGGCAAAGGACCTGAGTATACAGTTCTCCAAAGAGGAGATACAGATGGCCAAAAGACACATGAAAAGGTGCTTAGTGGCACCAGTCATTAGGGAAATGCAAATTAAAACCACAATGAGATATCACCTCAAACTTTCAGAATGTCTATCATTGATGAATCAACAAACAACAAGTGTTGGTGAGGCTATGGAAAAAAGGGAACCCTTGTGCACTGTTGCTGGGAATGCAGTTTGATTGAGCCACTGTGGAAAGTAGTATTGAGTTACCTCAAAAAATTAAAAATGGTGCTGCCTTATGACCCAGCAATTCCACTTCTGGGAATATATCCAAAGAAACCCAAAATATGAATTCGAGAGAATGTATGCACCCTTATGCTCATTGCAGCATTATTTACAACAGCCAGGATTTGGAAAGAGCCCAAGTGTCCATCAGATGAGTGGATAAAAAACGGTGGTACACCCCTGGCCAGTGTTGCTCAGTGGTTAGAGCATCAGCTCACACACCAAAGGGTCTTAGGTTCAATTACCGGCCAAGGGCACATACCTGGGTTGCAGGTAGGCAACCAGTTGATGTGTCTATTTCACACGGATGTTTCTCTCTCTCTCTCTCTCTCTCCCTCTCCCTCCCTCTTTTCCACTTTCTGTAAGAATCAATGGAAAAAAAAAATCCTCTGGTGAGGATTAATAAAAAACAACAACAACAACAACAACAAAAACACAGGCAGTGGCCGACCTCGCCCCAGAGCCAGTACACCCAGTGAACAGCTTCAGACCACGTTGAGTCACCACCACCCAACCACCTCCACAAGTGACACACTCAAGGAATGGACTCAGTGGATACCAGAGCCCTGCTGAAGTAAGTCTTGCTCTGTGTGTTGGTCCCCTGCACAACTAATCCTCCAAGGTAGTCAGAGATCAGTGGTCAGTGGGCACAGCCAGTCCTTGCAGCTTATCAGCCTGAGTAAAACCGTCCCATTGACGTGCCAACAGCAATCAAGACTTAATTACAACAGAAGGGTATAAAGTCCACACGAGGAGTGTACCTCGAGGGCCCAGCTCAGGTGACCAGGGAGGCTGTGCCACTGACCCTACAGGACACCTACTACAACAGGTCACCCTAGGAAGCCTAGGAGACATAGCAACTCTACCTAATACATAGAAACAAACACAGGGAGGCAGCCAAAATGACGAGACAAACAAACATGTCCCAAATGAAAGAACAGAGCAAAACTCCAGGAAAAGAACTAAACAAAATGGAGATAAGCAATCTAATAGATGCAGAGTTTAAAACACTGCTTATAAGAATGCTCAATAAAATTCATGAGAACTTCAAGGCACTTAGTGAGGACCTCAAGAGCATAATAAAGGACCAGTCAGAAATGAAGGATGCACTAACTGAAATAAAGAATAATTTATAGGGAATCAATAGTAGAGTGGGTGAAGCCAAGAAGCAAACCATCAATTTGGAATATAAGAAAGCAAAAAACACCCAATCAGAACAGCAAAATGAAAAAAGAATCCAAAAAGTGAGGATAGTATAAGGAGCCTTTGGGATGACTTCAAGCATACCAACACTTGCATCATGGGAGTGCCAGAAGGAGAAGAGAGAGAACAAGAAATTGAAAACCTATTTGAAACAATAATTACAGAAAACTTCCCTAACTTGGTGAAGGAAACAGACATACAAGTCCGGGAAGCACAGAGAGTTCCAAACAGGATGAACCCCAAGAGGTCCACACCAAGACACATCATTATCAAAATGCAAAACGTTAAAGACAAAGAGAGAATCTTAAAAGCAGCAAGAGAAAAGCAGTTTGTTACCTACAAGGGAGCTCCCATAAGACTATCAGCCGATTTCTCAAAAGAAACTTTGCAGGCCAGAAGGGAGTGGCAAGAAGTATTTAAAGTGATGAAAATCAAGGACCTACAACCAAGATTACTTTATCCTGCAAAGCTATCATTTAGAATCGATGGACATATAAAGAGTTGCCCAGACAAGAAAAAGCTAAATGAGTTCATCACCACCAAACCAGTATTATATGAAATGTTGATGGATCTTCTTGAAGAAAAAGAAGATTAAAAAAAAAAAAAAAGAACAATAAAATGGCAATAAATACATATCTATCAACAATTGAATCTACAAACAAAATGAGCAAGCAGAACAGAAACACTCATAGTTACAGAGAACTTCTGGTTGGTTGCCAGATGAGAGGGGAGTTGCGGGGATAGGTGAAAAAGATGAAGAGATTAAGAAGTACAAATTGGTTGTTAGACTGAGGAACCTCAAAGGGAAGGGGGGAGGTAGGGCAGGGAGAGAGAAACCAAAGAACTTCTATGCATATAAGCATAACTAATGGACACAGACAATAGTGTGGGGAAGGCAGGAAGGGGGCAGGAGTGGGGAGGAGGGGGTCCAGGGGGGAAAAAAGAAAGGACATCTGTAATTCATTCAACAATAAAGATAAGTTTAAAAAGAAAAAAGGGGAAATAAAGAAATAAAAAGGAAGGGTTTTTCTCTTGGGTATGTTGGTATCAGAGAGGATTTTTCCAATCTCCTGCTCAAGGGTTATAAATATGGATTCAGACTTTTACTTGATCTTCTTGTTGGCTGTGTGATCTCACTCCTGCCCTGAACTGTGCAAACCTCCATCACAGCTTCTGTAAGGGTAGAGGAGAGCTAGTTGCTCAGGTGCATTAAGACAGAGGAGAAAACCTGGATGCCTAAATGGCCTCTTTACAGATTTCAACCAATCTTCCAAGGTTGAGTGTCACCCCGCCTCCAACCTTCAAAGGTACATGGTGTCTTCAAGTCCTGATGCTCTATGGGCGACTGCAGAGTAAAGCACCTTGCAACTTGCTGGCTTTCCCCTCTAGAGAAATGGGCTTTACCCCTCTCCAGTCACTAACTCAGTTACCACCCAGCCATCTATTTGCATGCTGCCCTGCTGTTGTCACATCTCCAGTTCTCTTTGTGGATTTTGTACCATTGGTCCTTCTATCTTCCTTGATTCTTTATCATTCTTTTACTGGGATTTTGGTAAGAAGTAAAACCAATCACATGTATTTTATTTGTCAGGAGTCCCTACCTCCTTTCTTAAAAACTGGGTTCAGGTGTGAATCTTGGAACCCCTTCCAAGGATAGAGTTGTTATTCTGTGCCATCCTCTGATCACTTAGTCATGCTTCTATCCCTTTCTTCATCACATTGCACCGTAATTTATTTGGTTATAGTTCTACATGACTCTGAGTTCCCTGGGTCTGCACCTGCACCTTATTTATTTCTTTATCCCAGCAATTCTGGGTGCTAAAAAAATGTAAATTACATGAATAAATGGGTGAAACTATTCAAAGACAGAGGTTAGAGATGGTACCTGTGGCCTAACCTTGTAAAGGATGAGAAAATAAAGAGAGAGACATTTTCAGAATGTTACAAAGAGAAACAGAAGAACACTGTATACAGAAAAACTAAGACAGCTCCATATTTGACTTGCTCTTAACTGTTCTCAGGACTGAAGCTAGAGATGATGTATATTTTGCTGTGTGTTTTTTGGTCCTGTTCTAATTTGTCTTTTGAATAAAGCTAGACACTATAATCCTCTGCTGACAAGTGTCCTGTCATTGATTTCCTGCTTTTCTTCAAGCTGACAGGTTTAGGCACAGACCGTTTTCTCGATTCCTTTTTTGGGCCTGACAAAAGTTTTTCCCAACAGGATTATAAACAAACCTCACATTTTAACACTAGGATAGATGATGAATTATGTAACTCATTGGGTCATAATTTAATATTAGGTGTTTGGGTAACAGAGTTTCATCTTAATTTGGCTTTGTTTCCATGTAAGCGTTAAAGAATTCTGTAGTCCAATATTACCTGAATTCTATGTTTTTAACTTTTTCTCTAAGTTTCTGTTTGTTTACTAAGTACTTACTCTGTGTCAGGCATTAATGCATTTCATTCTTAAAACAACTTTGTAAGGTATGATGATATTATCCTTATATTATGATTGAAAGTGAAGCTTAGAAAGAACAAGTAATTGGCAAAGATCACCTACAAAGTAGAACATGGACTTGAACCCAGATCTAACCACTTCAAATTGTATGCCCTAAACAACAGGTGATATGGCCTATGAATACAATTACAAGTCCATCTATAAATATAACAGCAAGGTTTTCTTTCTACTGCCACAGTGATGTGTTGACTTTACATGAGTATATAAATTATGAGTTCAGAACCATAAAAATTCTACAGCCATTGACTGTTAACATATTCGTTGCATTTGACATCTCAATTTGTAACTGATATAGTGTAGAATTAGTTTTCCTTATACTTTATTATTATTATTATTATTATTTTTTATCCTCATCCGAGGACATTTTTTCATTTTTTGTTCAGATAGAGTGGGAGGGAGAGAGGGGAAGAGAGAGAGAGAGAAACATTGACGTGAAAGGGACACATCGAGTGGCTGCCACCCGCACGACCAACCAGGGCCGGGGACAAACTGCAACCGAGGTACATGCCCTTAGCGGGAACCGAACCCGGGTCTCTCTGGACCGCAGGCCGACGCTCTAACCGCTGAGCCAAACCGGCCAGGGCAGTTTTCCTTATACTTTAAAATCATACACTTGTTGATTTCTTATCTTACGGAGGTGGTTGTGATTTGATTTTAGTTATATTTAGCAATTACTGATAAAGTTGTAATCCAATGGAAGCAATACTTTTGGAGGAATGTGAAAATCAACTAGCAGTTTCCTTCTGAATTACAGTGTTGAGAAGAAAGGTGGCCCCTGTGCTCGGACTCATGAGTGTCGTCCTACTTGAGGGCAGAAGTCTCTCTAATCCTTTATTCAAACCACATTTCTGGTTCAAGAAGAGTATTAAGTGGGACAATTGCTGGCTTCAACAATTCCCAGAGATAACATGATATTGTCTTACCTGTGTCCTTCATACCCTTACCACCCTCCCTCTTACCCATATTTCCATGGCCTTATTCCTGGAAGGCCTTGCAGTTAGGTAACTGTCATAATTCTCCCTGGGGAGTTAAAGGTTTAACCAGGGCAGCAGCATGCTGGAGCCAGCTTGAGAGATGATTGCTAAATAGTCAGGAATTTTTGGAGCAGACTGTTAGCTTGGTAGCTTGAAATCAGCCATGGAGGAAATACGTACACCACGAGAACCGAAAAACGTTAGAAACTGCCCTACCCCAGCCCCAGAGAGCTGGTTCATCAGCACACCATTGGGTACCACGATTTCCAGGGAATCTTGAGCTTTCAGTAGGTACTCCTAAAAACCTTATTCAAAAATCTAGATTCAAAGTGAACTTCTATGGCTGGGACTTCTCCAACAGGAACGAACCATGGGGAATTCTCAGAGGCACTGCCCAAGTGTGACTGCGTAGCAAACAGCCAGACCACCTTCTGAAACCAGTTCTGCCGACACATTGCTGGGAGACATGGTGGGAAATTGTAACATTTTTAAAAAAGTGTATTGTCTTTCTGGCCCAAGGATGATTCCCAAAGGCATATGTACACATAGCCCTACAAAATGTGTATTATTCTAAAACAATGATATACTGAATCAGACTGGTAAGTATTTTCAGAATTACTGACAAAAGCAAAGAATTAAGTATAAGAGTGGACTATGCTCCTTAAAAAGAATTGCAAACCTCCACAGAGGATCTGAAGATAAAAGCCTGTAGGGTGAAAAACTAAATTTACTAATAGAGTACCAATGAAATAATCTAGTGGTGCCTAAAACTGAAAGTAGGCCTTAACGCCTTACTGAGATCTTAAAAAATCGTAACTGTTGAACTAGTGGTTAAAGAAAAGGCCAGGCTTAGTTACCTAAGTACAGCAAACTACATTTACTCATATTCCTAGAATATTTCCTTTGCAACGGGGCAAGGGTGAGCTGTGCTTAAAACAAACTAGCTATCTTTCCTACGTATTTTTTCTCTCTATTCTCAAATATTGACCAGGCACTATCTTCACTGTGAGGGAGGAATAAGTTCCAGCCCCACACAGTGTTTGTTTTAGAGGATTCTACCCATTTTTAAAGTAGACAGTACTATTCAAAGGCCTCAAAGAGATTCTCCCAGTAATATGCAAAATATGTAGTTTCTGATTAGTTTACTGTAATTAGAAGGCAATGTTTGAAAGCCGTAACCTTTCTGTTCCCTAAGAATAGCCCAGGAGCCTTTTAGAGAAGATGATCTGATTTCTGAGAAAACTGTGGTGTGGCTTTAACAGCCTCCTTGGGAAGAATCCAAATGTAACGAAATAAAAATATACAAAAAGTATGCTTTATAAAGAACACTATGAAGCATAGTCAGAAGAATTTTGGCTTATAATTAACCCATGCTTCTGAAAACATGGAGTCTAAAAGTAATAGAAATGGATTTTAATAATGGGCTCTTAGAATAATAGTTACAGCGATGCTTTGAGTTTGTTGTCATAGCTGTTGACTATAAGAAAACACCTGTTCCTATCAAAGCAGGTAAAACTAATGAACACATTGTGTACGTAGAGCTTAATATATACTCTCATTAAAAAAAAAACTATCAATGAATTCATTAAGCAAAAACAAAAATTCAAAGCAACAGCGGCTTCAGAGCTATTAACTCTGGAGGCCTGAAATGTAGCAAAGACATAAAGGATATAGATTAAGCATGTGACTGACATAGTTTATCTAAATATAACAGTTCTTTTGGCCCCAAGCAAAGGCATTAGGGAAAGATGAGGGTCAACAGTGGTGGATGGCATGGTGGTTGTCTGCCGGGCCTTCCCTGCCGACCTAAGGGAGCGTGTCAGGACTGACAGGAGCCACCCAAGCAGAGGTGTGCAAACCTCCCACACCAGCCTGCGGCTGCCTCCAACTACGGGAGTGCAAACGCGGCTGTTAATTTCTATAATGTCAAGTAAGTCCTTTTGGCCACTAGATGGAGATCAGGTTACTCTGCCAGTAACAAGGGAAGCTGCTGGCAGTCAGCAAGTGATAAGCACAGTGTGGAGAACCGATTCTTTTCTCAACACTTCTAATCAAGCCCCTACATCAGGAGCAGCCCTATGTTGAATACAGTGTCCATAAACGAGGACTAGCTGCAAGGATTGACCAGGAAGAGAACTGTAAAAGACAAATTTTTGCTTGTTATTACCATTGCCCCCAGGATAATTCGTATTTAGAGTCGGTTGCGTAAACTACTTGTAAATAATAACATGAACTGGTCTAAATAAAAGCAGTAAAATATGCTGTTTCATTGTTTACCAAGCAATGAGAAGGAAGAAGATATAACCCCCAAATTAAAACAATGGCAGACTATTTGGACAATGAATTCCGTCTGTTCAGACATAAAGACATGCTCACAATTTGTTTCTCAGTTTGAATCTGTATATAAGTATACACTTTCAATATCAATCAAAATGGATCAGGGAACATCAGAGATGGAAGGAGAATGTTAGATAACATCTATTCTAATTTTCCTAATGGAACTATGATTCAATTCTGAATTATATAACTTTATTACTGAATAAGTCTTCTTTCTGTTATAACTGCACACTGAACTAGAGGCATAGTTATGTATTTCCTGGAAAATGGTTGGCTTGGGGAAGGATCAGATATTGCCCTGTACAATACAGCCAAATATTTTGTTTATTTTTGAGATATTAGGTACTACAATTCTGTTTATTCCTAACTTAATAATCATATATAGTCGACAAATACCTAATTTGTTACATAAAAACAAATGAATAATTTGTGGCAGTTTAAAATAATTCCATTTGCTATCAAATAGCTTTAATGACCAGTGTAATTTATTATACATGAATGTGAGCATAAACAAACATACGAATTGCCTGTTGTGTCCCAATCTTTATGTTAGGAGCCGGGAATGCAAAGATGTACGACAGAGTCGGGGAAGACATTGGAAGAGAAACGCTACACAGCGGAAGCACGAATGGTTAACTTCTGCAGCAGTCGACACCAATGATCAAAATCACGAGTAAAAGTCCTTTTTAAAGTTCTGTTGTAAAAGATCAACTTAATAGGCCACAAATGCTGACCACAGGAAAAACATGACCTTTGATATCTACAACACATGAGAAATTAAAAATAAAATAAAATAAAAGATTCAAATACAACAGTATTTACTATTAGGTATCAATCACTGTAATGAAAATGGAAGCTTAATTATTAAAAGGGAGAAGAAACTGATGCTTGGAATAGTAAAAGAAACAGAACCATAGTTAATTAATTTTCTAATTATTGTTAGGGAGCGTGACCAACGTTCAGGCTGTTGCTATGATAAATCCATTGCACTCAATGGCATGTTTATTTTAGAGCTATGTATTTGTTTTAGCTTAATTAAATTAATATTCATAAACTTTCAAAAGGATTTGAGGTTGCTTGCCTACATTGATTTGTGATTTTCAAAATGCTCCTTCAGGCTTTTAAGAATTCAAGAGAACTATGTAATATTCATTCACAAATATATACATTTCTCCTTTAAGGAAATCACAAAAATAACCACATAAAATAGTAATTATTAATCAGGTATCAACGGAACAGTTTGTGGAATTTCTTATCTCGTTAATTGGCTCTTTGCAGGGCAACACGGCAGGCAGAAACCTACATTTCTTTTTAATGGATAGAAATGAAATGTAAACAAGGAAGTTTTCTTCTGGAGATTAAAATAAATAAATTACAAATAAATCCTTTTATGATATGCTTTAGTATTTATGGGTGCACAGGCTTCCTCGTTGTTCACATTAGTTCCAAACAACATCGAGATTAGATGGTGACTGAGTTACTTTTGGAGTCGTGGAGTTGCCTCTCACTTTGGTGACCTGCTTCCATTCACCTTTCCAGTGTAAGGGCGGGTCTACTTATAATGACGGCTAAACTTACATTGTCTGGAAATAGGGAAGTCGGTAAAAACACATCTCCATTAGACGCAGTTTTGTTGATCTTTTCTAGTCTAAAGGTTTGGGCTTTATAATAATGTGCTGCTTTGTAGATCCTCAGTATTTCTGTGTCTTTGGTAGTAAAAATGAGAACAGATGCAAAGGTGGTGCTGGAAACTGATTAATGCTTAAGGTTAAAAAATAAAAGTTGATCGTATCTGCATGCTGTGCTGTGAGGAACCTGTCTATTTAAGCACTGACAGAAAAAAAGGCACATTTTTACTTTTTCAGATGGATATGGTTTGCCTTTTTCTGGGTCCAAAATTTATTTTGGCCATTAAAGAAACTATAGAGTCACTGGGCTAGAAGTTTTCACAACTGTGGCATTAGGAACAAATTTATACCTGAATATACACCCTTCAGAGGTAAGGTCAATTCAAGTGGTACCTGCATATGCCTGTCCTCTTGTCCAATCATGTTTCTCCATTCCATGAGTGAGCGCTGCAGGTGCTCAAGGCCAGTTTCCCAGAGCCTGACGTGACCTCCCATATCGACAGTAACAACACCGCCTTTGCCCCACTCAGCTAGCAGTGCGTCTGTGTCTGAGATAGTAGATAGCCATGTGGTATATGGGGAGAGAAATTCTGATCTGAAAAAGAAATTACAGTATTCAACAATTGGTATTCTAGGCAATGAAGCTAGTTTAACCTGATTTAGGTGCATTAAACTTGCTATAAAGAATTCTAATAGTAAGCACATTAAAATATATCAACAGATCCATCTGTTAAATTAAAAAATACACTTTTAGTTATTGGTTATTTACATTTTTCTGTATTGTGGACCCCAGATGACAACAGTATTCACTGTCAGAAAGAAAGAAACTCTAAACCAACTCATAATTCACAAACGTGCAGCGTACGGTCAGTGCTGAAACTGATGTTCTCTTTATGTGTTTTAACTACTTTTGTATTTGATATTTTGCCTTTTCTAACTTAGGAAGTTATAAAGATTTATAATAAGGAATTTATATATTTCTTGTGTTATACATTTCATATATACATGTTTACTTTATTTTTCTGATACATATACAGTCATTTCTAGGAATGCAACTTTTGGCTATAAGAGTCAATTGCATATATACTTCCTTTATCTGAGTATAGCTTTTACTATATAAAAAACATACATTAGAAATTCCAATGACCAGAATTGGGTCTCTAAACACATTTGATATAGTCTATATGAAATAAATTGTCTAAAGGGGTGGTCTGGTCAGATAATAAAAACATAAACTATCATTGTTGATCTGGTAAAACCACAAAACCACTATGTAGCAGAGAAATTCTTATAATATACCAAAAAAAACCCAAGACTATTTTGACCTTTATTTTTAGTGTGCCTTAGTAGATTTTAAACGCAGTGTAACAAAATCAGCTACTCTAGAACACAGAAGCCTTTGAAAATGTTTATATGAAGAGGATGATAATAGTAGGATGGGACCAAGTGTCTCAGAACTACTTTGTGTACTAGAAGGACTCAAAGAAAGTAGTATTTGATAGAACACAGGATGTCACTTATTGTGTTCTCCAAAAAATATTTGCCTGAGGAAAAAAATTAGTAGGTACAGATGGTGAAGTAAAAGGGCTATTTAAGAATAATGAAATTTCGCCCCCACCGCGGGGGAACCCAGGTGGAGCGGGGGAGCCAGGAGACGCCCCCACCGCGGGGGAGCCCAGGCGGAGCGGGGGTGCCGGGCGACCCCCCCCACTGCGGGCGATCCCAGGTGGAGCGGGGGAGCCAGGAGACGCCCCCACCGCGGGGGAGCCCAGGCGGAGCGGGGGTGCCGGGCGAACCCCCCACCGCGGGGGAACCCAGGTGGAGCGGGGGAGCCAGGAGACGCCCCCACTGCGGGGGAGCCCAGGCGGAGCGGGGGTGCCGCGACCCCGCCACCACGGGGGAACCCAGGCGGAGTGGGGGAGCCGGGAGACGCCCCCACCGTGGGGGAGCCCAGGCAGAGTGGGGGAGCCTGGCGACCCCCCCACCAATGGAGGAAGCAGGCAACACACAGGAGAACTGAGCAAACTGAACAACGAAATTGACCCAGAGACATGGAGGGTGGAGTACGGGATGACGGGCCTCAGAGGAGGGGGGGAGGCGGGGGAAAGAGATAAATCACAGAGCCTATGTGCATGGGTGCATAACCAATGGACATGGACAACAGGGATGGGGAGGAGGAGAAGGGGAGGGGGAGGAGGGTGTCAATGGGGGAAAAAAAGGAAAAACACCTGTAACAAAAACAAATTAATAATAAAATAAATTATAAAAAAAAAAAAAAAAGAATAATGAAATTTATCCACGTGAAACTATGATGTTTGAAACTCTTCCAAGAGCACCCGAGACGTGTGTCCGACGAGCACTGTACCTACTGCTTGCATATTTAACTCGCCACCATGAAACTTGAAATTTACAAGGGCAATTTCTTCAACATGTCAACAAAAAGTGCTGAAGAAATCACATTTTTACATCAATATGTACATCAGGTCTAGAATCTCTTCTCCAACTTTTAAAAAATAGAGATTCTCCTTATACATAAAAAGTTCTTAAAAATATAGAATTATAGTAGAGTAAAAACCTAGATTTATATACATTCACATACAAGAGCTAGGCAGTATCATTTTACAAATGCAAATAATATAAAAATTTGAAAAAATATACTCAAATTTTATTGAGGGCAAAAGTCATACATTCATTTTTGCCCCGCAGTTACATATAATTTTACTGTATTATCTATTATTTGAAGTTAGCCACTAAATGGAAAATTCCTGACATCTAGCAGAATGCTCAATTTAAGTACTTGGCAACTAAACTGAAATCCAGATGGGCTGTTCCCTTGGATTACAGATATGCCAAAATATGACAATTAATCTCAAGAGAAACTCAGAATATACTGACAGTACACAGACTACATCACGTGGCACCTACAGTGTGGAAAGTCCAATTTTAGACGTTTCCTAGGTGTAAAACACATACTTGACATCAAAGACTTAGAAAAAAGAAGGAATGCAACTTATTAAATTTTTATATTGAATAATGTCAAGATGATAATATTTAAGATACATTGGGTTAAATAAAATATTAAAGTTAATTTCACTTGTTTCTTTTTACCTCTTTAACGTGCTCACTAAGGAGTATAAAATTGCCTATGTGGCTCACATTACATGTTTCTAGTGGACCGTGAGCTCAAATGAATTATGGTGACCACGGTTATACATACAGTTGCTTGTCCAGATGTTCTTTCTATGGCAGGTATAACATATAGGTTATAGAGAAAGTTAAAAGAGAAAAACATGGAAATAAAAAGCTAGGGCTAATGACGCAGAAATTAAAACAAAGAATGAAAAAAGTGTTTGATGCTTTAGTAATGTAAAAAACAAAAAGCTGTTCTTTGCTTTTGTAACTTGTGCTAATAGTATATTTTAATGAGCATAAAATTGATATGGAATAAGGACTTTCCCCAAATAACTAAAAGCCAATTTTCATTAAACTGAGACCAGAAGGCATATTTATATATGTTGGAATAAGTAAATTTATTTCTTTGACTATGCTTTCATTATTCATATTTTTTGAGCCTGATTACAGGGTAAATGAAACTGTTTCTGAGTTATTTTGTACTGTCATGCTGAGTTGGAGGAGTGGGTAAAAAAGGGGTCTGGTGATATTTTGGGTAACTGACAAGTTCCAGTATCCCTGGCCTTCCTGTGACATTGGAAGGCTTTCCAGGCTCCTCTGCTTAGGATTTTGAGAGATATTTTAACCATTGTGTTGTGAAGGCTGTCGCCTGTGAGGGAGCATATGTGAGGAGGGCAGGATATGAGACCAACGCAGGTGCACGATCAGGTAGAAGGAGGTCAGGCATGGATGCATCCAGAGAGGGACGGGCTACAGGTGAGGACCCCACTGAGCGTCATTGCTTCTCTTTCGTAGCCTCAGCCTAGCTAGTGGGAATGCTTTGCTTCCATCCCTGGACAACGTAAAGCAGTGACTGGTCTCGAGTTTCCTCTCAAATCTCTGAAATCCTTTGATGACTGTACATGCACAGTAACATATTTTACAACAATATTAACCAAATGCTATTTAAATTACTTTGACATTTTGAACACATTTATCTCAAAATTAATATATGAAGTTAATTAGTATGAAAATTTCTTCAATACTAAAAATGCTGTTTCAGACACAGAAAATTTTATCATTGGAACAGATCAACAAAAGAGAAATGAAGACTGTAAGGCTCATAGATTTATACCTATGTAACATATGGACATTTTCCCAAAATGAACATTAAAATGAACGTAAGGCATGCAGAAGAACAGCAAGATAGAAACCAACTGTAACAGAAAAAAAAAAGAGCTTTCTATTTAAGAAAGCAAAAAAGCACACACTTATTCAGAGTACTTGTTAAGAATTCTGTCTTTTTTTTTTAATTTTTTTTTTTTTTAATCTGCCATACAAGCTAAGAACAAAGGTGGAAATGGATTACCTGGGAATAGGGATATATCGGAGTTTCTTTGATTGAAGATCAGTGACTTCTATATAACCAGATGTCTGTGGAGGGGTAACATCTGCAAACAGTCATGACATGAACAGAGTATTAAATTACTACATGATATCAAAACAGGAACAACAACAACAGAAGCATGAATCCTGCTACAAGTGGAATGAAGTTATCAGTAGCCTGAAGGAGAACTCCGAGACCCCCTTGACGAGGTCCTAGGCCTAGTCCAGCCTCAAGGCCAGACTCTCAGAGGTATGTTTTCATTAGGTAAATACAAAGACTGTCAAATAGATGCAAATTAGACCAAGATTCTTTACTGTCAAAAAATAACCTGCCCAGCTGTTGTGCCTCAGTGGTTGAGCATCGACCCATGCACCAAGAGGTCTCTGGTTCAATTCCCGGTCAGGACACATGCTCAGGTTGTGGGCCTAATCCCCAGTGGGAGGCATGAAGGAGGCGGCCAGTCGATGTTCTCCCTCATCGATGTTTCTCTCTCTCTCTCCCTCTCCCTTTCTCTCTCTAAAATCAATAAAGAAAAACAAAAACAAAAACAAAAAAACCTAAGTCCTTTTCATTGTCTTTGATAGCATCCCAAGATGGGTCAGTGTTTGAGCACTTTAATTGAAATGTTTCATCATCTGAATTCTGGTTTCCTTCTCAGGAATGTAGTATATTACGGTGGAATCAACACCTACTTTGTTATCAGACTGACCTGGTGTGAAACCCTGACTTCCTAAGTGTTTCATGCTGGTCAGGTTAGTTACTGCTCTGAGACCACTTTTGTCACTGGGAAAATGGGGATAAACAGCAGCAGCTGAACATCATAAACATTACTGTGAAGGTTAGATGAATTTAGTAAATGCAAATCACCGAATTAGTAGTTGCCCAACACACAGTTATTAGGGTCCTAGAAGACAGGAAAAGGTGAAGTGAGGATGGGGCAGTGAGGTGAGGACTCTGGGTCATGAAGGATACGAAAAATGGGGAAGGAGAGGGTTCAACAGCAATTCTAAAGTTGCTTCCCAGCAGTCCCAGGGGTTTGCTGACCTCTCTTCCACAGCCCTGAGTACCACCACCGTCCTCTTTATCACTCACTGGGCTAGGAACTCTGCTCAGTCTTTACAGATAGTATTTTTCACACTGATAACAATGAAGACTTAGGATTCTTGTTGGGGAGATGAGGGAGCTGAGGCTTACAGAAGTAATATAATAATGTGGTTTGCTTGGGGCGATGTAGCTGTAGAAGAAGGGACATGGCTGTCAAACCCACATCTTTCTGGCTCTGGAATCTATGTTCTGTCTGCCACTCCCCACAGCTCCTATGTGAGCTGGCTCAAGGGCAACAACAACTTAAAAATTAGCCCCATTTTACAAAATCTGGGCCACTACTATCTCTTTAAAAAACAAACAAACAAGCAAACAACTTCCCCTACACAGAACCCATACTTTTAAAGATTTTTGTCTGACTACCTATCTAATCTTCTTACAACTTCTGAATAGAATGAAACATCAAAAATGTCCACACTGAATTTATCACATGTAGTTCACAAAAAAATAAGAAATTTGGCATTTTTATTTCATATTTGCAGTTGAAGGTTTTTGAGTAGTCCACCTGAAAAATTCTAACTCTCTCTTACTTATTTAATAAACGTGGTTGAGCTTACTTTGCACCAGACACAGCACAAAGCACTGGGACAGAGAAGAAAAAGATGAGGAACCCCCAGCATAAAGAGGAAAGTTATTTTTTAAAAAGCAAAAAAAAAAAAAAAAACAAAACAACACACACACACACACACACACACACACGGAAAATTAAAAAGAAAAAACACACCACTGTGGGCCCTTAAGAACTCAGAAAGAATACCAGGGTGGGAATCACAGGCCTGGGGCCAGGTATGAGCTGCAGAGCTGGGCAAGGAGTAGTGCCAGGGGGCAAAGGAGTCAGGGAAGGGAAGATAATGTACAGAGACAGCAGAGGGTAGGAAGAGAGAGTTACTATGGTAATCTGACCTCCCAGCTGGATTGGCTGTCCCCAGATGGCCATTTGTACAAAATGAACATGCTTATCCTAAGTCAGGCACTGCCTGCATTGGAAATGCTGCCTGAGATACAAGGTCAATCTTGGATAAAGATATGCATCATATATCATTTTTGACAGTTCCTGCTGCTAAGACCTACTTGAAGTAGACTGAATTATTTATAGACCCAGGCTCTTTGCCAAAAATGACCAGTTATTGCAGCAGTTGGGATGGATAGAGCTGCCTGGTTTTTCGGCTTGCCACTAACAGGAACTATTTTCATAACTATTAGTGTTAAGTTGAGCTACTGCCATTAGCATGTTCAGCCTGCTAGTGAAGGCAACGAAGCCACCTTACTTTAAATGACCTTTTTTCTACATTTTTCTTTTCTTTCACTGTGCAAATTAGTTTCATGGCATAAAGAGAGGATGCGAAAATTCAATAATGGCTGTGTCTATTTCAAGAAAAGAAAGCAAGAATTTTACTCTTGGTGCTAAAAGATATTTTCACTATCAGAAAAGGCAATTTGTGGCTATAGAGTACTTAAAAAAATATTAAAGGTGGAGACAGTGGTGGTGGTCATTGTAAGCACTTGACAAATAATCAGAATTGATGTTTACTGATTTTAAAACAGATCAGCTCAGAATATATGATTATATTAAGGAAGTAAAAAACCATGGCCAGATTTCCCTTCAAACTTGGCCAAATCCTTGTCTATCTTTTTAAATATTCCAACACCGTCAAGAGGATGGAGGCTCAATAAGTCTCCATCATATTTACAAAGATAGGTGTGAACTGTATTTAGGGATTGGTCCACTAGTGATGAAAGGGAAGTCACTACTGCAGTGCGTACAGCATCATGAACAGTGGGGCAGCACACATGCTCCAGGCCGAGGTTAGGGGGAGGGATAAAAACTGCCGGGCAAAAGCACCAAGAACATTTTTGGAGGGAAGATGAAATTATATGTAAAAAATTTACTCCTTCTAGCAATGCAGTTTGATGTACATCTGTTAACTACTAGTTAACAATCTTGTACTCAGATCAAAAGAGTGATGTGTGCCCCACAATCGTGCTGATACCAAACCTTTGAATTTACTCGAAGTTAAAAAAAACAGTGTACTGCTTTCAATCAAGAGTCATTATTTTGTGTTTAAAGAGCTGAGGCCTGTGACTAAAAAAAGCTAACACTTAACTAGAAGAAAAACAATGGGAAGAAAGCAAATTTCATCCCGTCTGCATTAAATAAAAGTCACACCATCGTTAAGCCACGGAGAGTAGCCTTTAAGTTTCTATTGATTTCTTTAATTAAAGGCTGCTATGCATCAGTTCCTGACTAGTCAGATAGTCAGATTCTATTTACTTTAAGAAACTACATTTTCAGCACTGGCCGGTGTTGCTCAATGGTTGGAGCCTCAGCCCACAGACGAAGGGTCATGGGTTCAATTCCCGGTCAAGAGTGCATGCCTGGGTTGTGGGTTTGATCTCCGGCCCCAGTTGAGGTCCTGCTGGAGGCAACCAATCGATGTGTCTCTCTTGAATCAGTGTTTCCCTCTCTCTCTCTCTCTTTCTCTCTCTCTCTATCTCTCTTCCCCCTCCCTCCTTCCCTTCCAACCATTCTCTCTAAAAAATCAATGGAAAAAATATCTTTGGGCAAGGATTGAAAAAAATTGCATTTCATCAGAGCATAGATTAATGAGTCCCACAGGCTGACAGAAAAAGCGGTCAGCCCCTGCTTTACTCCTCTCCTTCATTTCCTGCTCCCAGAGACAAGTTCAACTTTTTTGCTGTTTCTTCGGTATTTATCTTCATCCTTATGGTATTGTCTTGATGTGTAGTTTCAGGGATTATTTATTGACTTTCCACCAGGTAAGATAAGAGTTTAACTCTTTTTCATATACCCCTTCGCTGCCTAACTCCTTGTTTTTCCCATTCTCAATATATTTATATGACAATTTTGGTTAGATTAACATCCAGTGCTTATATTATTATGATTATATAAATGCTATTCACAGCTGAGCTATGTCTTATTTTTGCTATTATTTCTTTCTCTTTCCAGTATACCCTTTTCTTTTCATGGAGTTAATGATCATCATGTTTTGTTGTTGGTTTAGTTTTTCATTTACTTAGCACAAATTCATCCTCAAAGTGTTCCCTAATTGCAAAAATCTC
This sequence comes from Tadarida brasiliensis, assembly GCA_030848825.1. Taxonomy (NCBI): domain Eukaryota; kingdom Metazoa; phylum Chordata; class Mammalia; order Chiroptera; family Molossidae; genus Tadarida; species Tadarida brasiliensis. The sequence continues at coordinate 83,061,286 of CM061266.1, forward strand.
TAAACATGTTCAAATATACTGGATTTATCACTTTCACTTTCTTGGAGGCATCTCTCCTAAAATCTTCTCATCTTTTCTAATCTGAACTGATTGGTCCCTAGGTCTGTGCCCAGCTATCATCCTGGGATTTCCCTTTACCATTTTCCTAGGGTTTTTTTTTACAGTCCAATAAATTTCTCCCTGTGTGCTAGACACGATCCTAAGCATGTTTGTATATATTTGGAATATTTAAGGAACATCACTTAAACAAATGAGGAGAAATAAAACTCCTACCAACCAAGAAAAAACTGAAAAAGATATAAACGGGCAATTTTCAGAAGAATAAATCACAACATAAAAAAGATGTTCAAATTCACGAGAGAACAGGGACAGGTAATGTAAAACCACAACAAAAACACTTCTACGAGAGTATGCAGGGCCCTGGGACTTCTTTTACGCTGCTGGATTAACAGCTTTGGGAAACAATTTGGTAATGTCACTCTCAGATATACACCCTACAGACTCTCAACATACACACAAGGATACAGGTAAAAGAATATTCCTAGCCCACTATTTTTAACAGCAAAAAACTGGAAAGAATCTAAATGCACACCAATGAAGAACAGATGAACAAACTGTCACTACAGCAGTGAAACTTAATGAAGTGCAGTTATCAGTACTGATGATAACAAAGATTCTCTTTCTTTCTTTCTTTCTTTTTTTTTTAATCCTCACCCGAGGACATTTTTCCATTTTTTGTTCAGATAGAGTGGGAGGGAGAGAGAGGAAGAGAGAGAGAAACATCGACGTGAAAGGGACACATCGAGTGGCTGCCTCCCGCATGACCCAACCAGGGGCCGGGGACAAACTGCAACCGAGGTACGTGCCCTTAGCGGGAACCGAACCCGGGTCTCTCTGGACCGCAGGCCGACGCTCTAACTGCTGAGCCAAACCGGCCAGGGCACTAAGATTCTCTTTCTGACCAAATTCTGGTCAGACTCTTCCCAACCAGACCCTGACTTTTGGGCTTCCAAAAGTTTTTCTCTGCGTTGTTCAATTTTAGCAAGAATAATGCTATATAAGTTTAACCCAAATGCCCCGCCCTCGATATCTGATTGGGTTCCTGATCCTGCACTTGCCCCAGGTGATGTCTGGTCATCCCACCTGCCTTCAGCAAGAATCTGGTTAGGTTGACTTAGAATTTTCCTTTAACCCTCATATCCTCTTAGTAAGTTTTCATCCACTGATACCCACCAAGTTGGAGGATCTATAGTACCTGATTATAAGGCAAATATAACATATAAAGCTAGAAATAATTATGAAAGGGTGGTATTAGTGAAGGGATGGACACATAGATCAATGGAACAGACCATAAATCCCAAAGTAGACCCACACACACACGGTAGTTGATTTTCAGCAGAGGTCCAAATAATTCAAAGGAGAAAGGACAGTCTTTTCAGCATATGATGCTGAAACAACTGAAATCCCCATGCAGAATAATGAGCCTCACCCTGCACCTGTTCCATATAAAAAAAGAACTCAAAATGAAGCATAAATGCACAATCTAGAAATATAAAATTCCTAGAAGAAAACATAAGAGATCTTTCCCTTTATCAAAATGGGAGAAAATGTTTGGAAAGCATATATCTGATACTGAACTTATATCTAGAATATATAAAGAACACTCAAAACTCATTAAAAAGCAAGCAAATAACCCAATTCAAAAAGTGGGCAAAAGATCTGAAGAGACATTTCACTAAAGAATATACACATGAAAAAATACTCAGTATCATCAGGAACAAGGGAAAATGCAAATTAGAAATCACAATGAGATGTCACTACACACCAATGAGAATGGCAAAAAACTGACAATATAAGTATTAGAAAAGAGGAAGAGGAACTGGAATTTTCATTTATCGCTGACAGGTAGGCAAAATGGAAAACAGTTGCATTTTGGGAAACAGTTTGGCAGCTGTATCATGTGACGTAAAAATGCCATTCCTGGGTATTCACCCAATGAAGCAAAGACTTACATGCATTCACTTATTTATTTAATCCTCACCCAAAGATATGTGGTTTTTAAAAAAGTGATTTTAGAGAGAGAGGAAGGGGGACAGAGAGAAACATCGATGTGAGACAGAAACATTGGCTGCCTCCTGTGCATGCCCTGACTGGGGATCGAATCTGCAACCCAGGTATGTGCCTGACTGGGAATCGAAATTGCAACCCTTTGGTGTATGGGATGATGCTCCAACCAACTGAGCCACTCTGCCAGGGCCAAACTTATGTTCTTTTAAAAATCTGTGTGCAAATATTCATAGCAGCCTTATTCACTATTGCCCTAAATTGGAAACTATCCAACTTGTAAATGGATAAAAAAAACTTCCCTTCCATACATCCACAAAATAGGCTACTCAGTACTTGGCAATAAAAAGGAACAAACTACTGGTACACACAACATAAATAATTCTCAAGTACATTATATATTAAGCAAAAGAAGCCAGACTCAAAAGACCACATACCGTGTGATTCCATTTATATGACATTCTGGAAAAGGCAAATCAATAAGTACAGAAATCAGGTCAGTGTGGGTTTGGGGGGGCGGTGAGGGGAGGATCTGATGGCAAAGTATCATGGGGGAGGTTTTGGGGGAGCTAGAACTGTTCTCTATGAGTTGTGGTGACAGTTATGCAACTGCATGTACTTGTGAAAACTCACATCACTAAAACACTAAAAAGGGTGAATTTTACTGTATGTTAACTGGGCCTGAACAAGGAAAAATGTTTACTTTAAATGAGGGAGAAGTATCAGGGCTGACCCCCAGGCTTCTGGGCGGATGAAGGTGCTCTAAATTCTAGTACAGAATTGCGTGTAATTCCTGGAGTGCTGTCATGGCCCTGTCCCTTTCACATGGAGTTCCTTTTTCCTGGAACAATCCCTCCATTTGATTTACTCCCACTCATCCTTCAGAGTCAGCTCATAATCACCAGTCTGGGTTGTAAGCTTTTCCTTTCTGTTTATATATCACCTTGTGATTATTCCTATCATAGCAGAGTTTATTCACCTGCCTCTTCTAGCATAAAAAACATTTTGAGGAAATGGTGTTTTATGTGGAAGGGACTAATAATTCTAAATATTAACATATAACCAGGACTTTTCAAACTAGTAATAGATTATTGTATTACATTTAGAATTATATTACAAAGTCCACACTAATACAATAAATGTAAATACAGGACAACAAATTACTACCTCTACGATGCAAATAATAATCAGTGGCTCAATGATCAAAATTTTTCAGTTATCTATTATAATGAAAGCCAGTGTGCTTCAGTACGAGCAGCTCTGGACTAGGGACTGGAAGACCTTGGTGCAAACCTGGGCTCTGCCAGCCACTGGTGGGGAGACCCTCAGCAAATTATTTTGCCTCTCTGTTTCTCTGCATATAAATTAGAGAGTACATTAACAATAACATGGGGATCTGAAGATTAAATGAATTCATACAAAGAAAAATGATTAGCATAGGACCTGACATATATTATGCAGTGTTGTATATCGGTTTGATATGATTTCAAATCAAAGTTGTTTTAATCCACTTGTTTGTGGCAAAGACCAAAAAAAAAAACCACACACACACACACACACACACGCACAGAAAAAAAAAAACATATTGTTTTTTTAGAAATAAAGTTATTTAGATATAAGAATGAAGAAAGTTGTGGCAGGATGTCATTATCTCATCTGTTGTTATTGATAAGCACTCAGTAATTCAGATGCTGAGGGGTCCTGCTTAGGGCTTATCAAATAAAACATTTGAAGAAGCAGCTACGGCAAGGGGACATTTCACTATAAATACCAAGAGTTTGCGAGGACCTATGGAGACTGTTCTCTCTGGACCAGGCAAACCCTTGCTGATCTAAACAGATCTCTGAAGATCTTTGGGCATCAGCTCCCGCCCTCGTATACCAGCAGTGGCCTGAGGAGGAGACTGCGTTGTGTGCCAACATCGGTGTTGCTGCTCCCTAGCAACACGCTCTAGCAACAAGGGACTTTTGTTTTTGTGCTGGCAGCTGCGAGCGTGCTCCAGGTTGGTTAAGCAGTCTTGCGTAGAAAAGTACACCTCGACTAACTCTGGACTTCTTCCTTGCATCTATCCTTGCCTGAAACAACAGTGTGATTAACTGATCATTGGTTGTACATCATTTCTTTATCGGCTTATTAAAAGACATTATTCTGAATGCCATTGGTTTGTGAAATTCCTACAGTGAAGCTGTGTTGAATAAGCTGCTGGCAAAGACAAACTCGTTCTCTGAGCATAATCTGCAGCCCCAAACAAAACGTGTAGTAATAAGTATAAGCGGATTTGGGGAGCACTAAAAGAGAATCAGTCTGCATAAGCCCTTTCATCACAGGAGTTTGTGTAGCAATGTTCAATCGTTTTCATCGCACGGCACATGTAAACTAATTACCAAAATTCTGCGGCACACCAAAAAATATACTCTATTTTTTGCTGATCTGACAAAAAAATAGGTATAATTTTTATTCATTTATACTGGATGGCTATTGTTGTGTTGGCTGTTGTCATTTTTTTATTTGACAGTCTAAAGGAAAAAGGTCAGTGCCCCTGACTAAATAGTCAGGTGTCACATGTTTTAAAAATTCTTGCGGCACACCAATCGAAAATCGCTGGTTTAAGACAAAAGTCGGGCCCCATTTTCTATGACTAACATTGCACTGATTTTTAAAAGTCTCCTTGACATGTTCTAAGTGAAGTTCCTGTATAGACTGAATGCAAATGAAGATGAGTTCTAACAGCAAAGGCTACAACTACAGTATGAAAAGTTGAGTGAAAATTTTCTGAGTACATACAGGTCTTTAAAACTACTAGACCCCGATTATAATTACCTATAATTATAAATATACAATGATAATGATAAATTAAATATGCCTACCAAAAGCAAACGACCTTGGTAAATTAGGAATGAGTAAATCTCTTACTTTTTGGGTAGACGTCTTTCAGAGGGACTTCTCCTGGGGGCAGAATCCTGACGATCTGGTTGGTATCTATGAGAGTCACACAATTGCTCTGTTTTGGAGTTCCACTTCTCTTCTTTCTTCCATAGAAGGCAGTATCAGTGACCCCTGATTTATGCAAAGATGATGGCCTTTTCCAAGAATAAACTTCACTGGGTGACTGAAAAAAGAAAGAAAAAAAAAAAAAAAGAGAGATTAAAGCACTGAAATGCTAAGAAGCACATTCACCACAACTTTGATAACGCAGCCCTTTAAGCAGATACCAGTAGTAAACTTATATTTCACAAGTATACGAAAATAAAATGATTCCTTAAACTTTTTGAATTTGGTACAGGAGACAGCTTCACTAATAATCATAATTTTCAGACAAATGTGAGTATACAACATATTTTTTAATCTTGAAATGAATTATAACTAAAAGGATGGAATATAACAATATAGTTATTTAAAAATAGCCCTGGCCAGTTTGGCTCAGTGGTTGGAGCATCGGCCCGTGGACCAAAGAGTCGCGGGTTCGATTTCGGTCCAGGGCACGAACCTCGGTTGTGGTTGGGTCCTGGCCCTGGTCGGGGCTGTGTGAGAGGTGACCAATCGATGTGTCTCTCTCCCATTGATGTTTCCCTTTCTTGATCTCTCTCCCCCTCCCACTCTATCTGAAGATAAATGAAAAAGTATCCTCCGGTGAGGATTGAAAAATAAAATAAAATAAAACAAACACTTAACACATCCACTATTCTGGCATAAGGAGTAGAACATTATCAGTACTTTTTAATTAAAGTGTAGTTGACATACAACATCGTATAAGTTTCAGGTGTACAACACAGTGAGTCAACACCTATATACCTTACAAAGTGATCACCATGGTAAGTCTACTTATCATAAGGTGCCAATAGCCCACACTGGGCTCTGCTCATGCATGGATGCCCCCTCACCTTATGCAGGTTCCCATGTACCACATCAGGCTGCCCCTTCCTGGGGACACACCATCTTCATCCTGCCTGGACTTGATTCCCATCAATAGCGGTCACCCCTCCCCCACCACAGATGTCCTTTTCACTTGCTCAGGCTCTGACCTCTGACACCTCTGACATTGTTTGCCCATTTTTTAAAAATTGGATTATTGGTTTTTTTACTCTTGAGTTTTGAGAAATCTTTATATAGTCCCGATACAAGTTCTCTGTTGGAAATGTAATTTGCCAATATTTTCTCCCAGCCCATATATTGTCTTTTCTTTCTCTTAACAGTGTCTTTTACAGAGCTTAAGTTTTTTGTTTTGATGAAATTTAATTTATCAAAAAAAATTAATGGATTACATCTGAGATGCTTGGTACAATGTTTAATATAAGTGGTGACAGTGGGTATTCTTGTCTTATTCTTGGTATTATTTGATTTGTTTGAATATGTTTTTATTGATTTTAGAGACAGAGAAAGGGAGAGGGAGAGAGAGAGAGAGAGAGAAACATCGACCCACTGCCTCCTGCACGCCCCTTACTGGGGATTGAACCTGCAATCTGGGCTTGTGCCCTGGCCGGGACTCAAACCAGGACCTCTCTGGTGCATGGGACCATGCTCAAACAACTGATCCACACTGGCCAGGGCTTATTCTTGATACCAAAAGAAATGCTTTTTATGTTTCACTATTGAGGATATTTGCTATAGGTTTTTGCAGATATTTGGTAAAAGGTTAAGAAAGTTTTAATAAGTTTATAATTAATTAGGTACCTCTGATAATGCTATAAAAAGTTAATAAAAGGTGACATACCCCTTTCTTGATAGTTTTATGATGAATCAAAAGAAATTCACATAAAAGCAGAAAAGCACTGTGGTTTAGTAGAAAGGCAATGGTTGAGGGTCAATCACACTTGAGCTCAAATCCCAGCTAACTTACTCATAATCTCAGTAGTCTAGGGCATATGTCCTCTCTGTTTCTGTTTCTTCATCTATAAAATCTTGTCAAAGTGCCTGATTATTGCATTAAGGCCTAAAAAATATGATTGCGATAAATGCTGAAAAGCTGCATAATTGACTCTAGTGCTCATTAAATACAAATTCATTGAACTATCGTCTATGCAGTGGGTACCATACTAAATATGGAGGATAGAGCTTTTAATTTAACAAGGTCACTAGCCTTATAGGCTATAAAGAATTTCTGCAGGGTTTATAAAAACAGTGCCTTATATTCAGCTTTTACTTTCTAACCTTTTTATAGTATCATTATATTTCTATATTAACTTCTTCAATCAGAAGATCAATTTTTAAATAGTTCTACCTTCAGAAAAACAGCTACAATATTTTCTATACTGATAGCACACTGTAGAAAGCACATTAAACATCTCTCTCATTTAGTCAAGGTTGCTGCAGATACTGTATTTCAACAACATGCTTCACTTTCAGTTATATGATACCATAGCAAATGCTTTTCACTTGATAATTAGGAAGACATAGGGCAGAGTCCTAAGCCACATATTATCCACTGGGTTTTGGATTTCAAAAGTCTGTACCCTGAAGTACTCATCATTCATTAGTTACATTAAAATTTTGAGGTATGTGAGATTGGTACCCTATCGAGTAGAGCTGATATTTTTATCTTTAAATGATTCTATCATCCCACCTAAAAGCTACAAAGGAAATTAAGAAAATTAAATGTTTAATCAAAACACATGGAGCTACATCTAAGGTTACTAGATGGCAACTTGGACTGAAATGACCTTTATGTTTCATTTATCCACATCACCATCAGGGGAAGACGGTGTGTAGCTTCACCTAAAACTAGTGACAAACAGCCCCTTCTTTACAGATAATAATAAATAATAGCAGAAGGGTCCATCTAAAAGTAAAATAAGTTGATAGTATCAACATTTATAGTATACTCTGGATGCTGCAATGATAGGATAAATCAGAGCAAAATTCAATGGAAAGTGAATTGATGTTCATCAGTGCTGAAAATTTCAATCTACAGTAATGAGATCCTGACATATTTCACTTTAAAAAATTCTAAAAGACGTGTTTTTATTAGTCTCAAATTGTTCCTCTTTTTAAAAAAATATATGTTTTTATTGTTTTTAGAGAGAGAGGAAGGTAGAGGGAGAGAGAGAGAGAAAAACATCAATGTGAGAAACATTCATTGGCTGCCTCCTGTATGCCCCCTACTGGGGAATGAGCTTGAAACCCAGGCACGTGCAGACCAGGAATCAAACCGGCAACCTTTTGGAGCATGGGACAATGCTCAACCAACTGAGCCACACTGGCCAAGGCTCAAATTGTTCCTCTGGACAGATTACATGAACATACATTAAGACAACATGATATAAAAATCACTCTCAGTAGGCTAAGCATTTACATGTGAACTCCCATGTATGGTAAAACTGGTTTTCCATTACTAGGTTATATAACTACATCACACTTTAAATGGTAATTTAAAAAAAACAATGAAACCATTTAGGCAAAACAAATTTTTTAATGATTGATTTGAAAAACAATATTGATCTGAAATGTTTATCAGAAAATCACTGCATTTTTAATTACCTCCACAAATAGGCTTTATATTATACCAAATTAAGGGGAAGAAATATTTATTCAATAATTTAAAAAACTGATGCTTACCATGAGATCTGGGAAACCAACAACGACTGTAGCATAACTATTATCATCGGAGAGAATGCGGTTAGGAGAAGCAATCTTTTGTCCCACAGCTGAACTCAGATTCTCAGATGATAGCTGGTCACTTGAAATTTTATGAGGTATGCTGAAATCTGTTTCTGAAGAGTGTCAGAGAAACATTAGATACCACATGCCCCTAAAATGCTCCTTGAATTAATTTTTACAACATTTCATTCTCACCAACTCAAACAGAAAAGCACAAGCTAAAAAAGAGAAAACACTTTAATATATTCACGGCCTTTAGTCTGAGAAAACTCAGTTTTTAAATTTTCTTTCTTTCTTTCTTTCTTTCTTTCTTTCTTTCTTTCTTTCTTTCTTTCTTTCTTTCTTTCTTTCTTTCTTTCTTTTTCTTTCTTTCTTTTCTTTTCTTTTCTTTTCTTTTTCTTTTTTTTAGAGAGAGAAAGGGAGAAGGAGAGAGAGATAGAAACATCAATGAGAGCCCTGGCCGGTTTGGCTCAGCAGTTGGAGCGTCGGCCTGCGGACCACAGATTCCTGGGTTCGGTTTCCGCTAAGGACACGTACCTCGGTTGCAGTTTGTCCCCAGCCCCGGTTGGGGCTGTGCAGGTGGCAACCACTCGATGTGTCTCTCTCACATCAATGTTTCTCTCTCTCTCTTCCTCTGGCTCTATCTGAAGATAAATGCAAAAATGTCCTTGGGTGAGGATAATAAAAAAACAAACAAACAAACAAAAAACATCAGCGAGAGAGAACATCGATTGGCCGCCTCCTGCATGCCCCCCACTGGGGATTTGGCCCACAACCTGGGCATGTGTCCTGACTGGGAATCGAACTGGCGACCTCTTGGTGCATGAGTCGATGCTCAACCACTGAGCCGCACTGGCCAGGGGGAAAACTTAGTTTTTTATAATTAAGACATCTTCTCAAAGTAACTTCAATTTATAGAATTCAAAATTTTATTAGCAATGACTGCTATTAGCAGTGACTATTACCCTGCAGAAAAGATGTGAAACTGATCCAACCCATGTTGGCAACGGTATGTTTCAGATCTTTTTCATAAGTACTATTCACTTCCCTCAGACTGTGATGAATTAAGTAGAAATCCTGATGGTCTTTGTAAAAAGGAAAAAATACTACCCTAAAAATAGACTTGGAACCTAAAAGTATACAAAAATTCTGATTTGTCATTTAAAAAAATTCTTAAAAGATGGTAGATTCTTATTTACTATATCCAGCGTAGTGACTAAGTTTTCTCTTGGTATAAATTTAACATGTGCTAATATTATTGCTGCTAAGTGGTTCTAGAGGACAGTGTGTATATAAGCATGCACTCACACAGCCATGCACACAAAGAACAGAGTTTACCTTGTGTAACTCCAAACCCTGTGCTGGGCGGCTCCTCCGTCAGCACATACAGCTGGCAAGCCCCGCTATCCTCGGACTCAATGTGTGCAGGCTTAGTTAAAAGGTACTTTCTGTAAACAAACAAAACATTTATGTGAAAAGTTTTTCCTTTTCTAATAATCGTGTGGCCAGACTAGAAAAATCAAGTTTTCCCCCCAAAGTCTCTCTTTTGGATTTTGAGTATAATTTGCAGTTCCAGAGCTTCACCATGATTCTCAACATTAGATAGAAAGAGCAGTGCACAATCGCAATGCAGTAATAAATGGGAACTAAAAACCCAACACTTCATAGAAGAAGTGTGGTAAAAAAAAAAAAAAAAGAGAGAGAAAAGAGAAAAAACAACTTTAATGAGACACACACTTATAGAGCCTGCCATCGATATGACTGTTTGATCAGACAGGAAGTGGGAGCCTGACCGCCGAGTTGTGACCAGCTAAGGGACAGAAGCCCTCACTACTGTAATCTCCTTGATCTAGTTATTCTGAAGATTTCTGAGATGTCGATGCAGAAATAGCCAGACATCTTTTGCAGCAGGCGACCTCGCTTGGCAGCAGAGATGCAGAGAAAGTCTGCATCTAGCTAGTGGATCAAATGCATGAAGGAGGGGGACTCAAAATTTACTGTGCACCCTATTAATGCCAAGAGCACATAATGTCCATCTCATCAAGGACTGCACAGTTCACTGGGGGAAGCAACAGAGACATAAACATAACCAAATAAGAGCACACCAGATAAAATGAAGAAGAAACTTCTAAGAGGTGATTCTGTCAAGTCACCAAAAAAGCAACAGTTCTATGATGGAGACTGTGGCCCTTTGAAGACAGGATAAACTGAAAATCTATTTTGGCAAGAATACAGTGAGTTCTCAATATGCTAATAGGAAAAAGCCCAAAGAAATAGAAATCGTACATAAAAGTTATGTTTTTACTGTTAATTTCAATGTGATCCTCTGAACCACTTTTATAATTACTCTGTGAAGTGACATTTAATTTATTCTGATTTTCTCTCCTCCCTTCTTTTAACTTTCACCCATAGAGATGCTCCCAAATTCAGAAATTGTTAAAAGGCAGACACTGAGAGACAGAATAGTAAGGGTGCCGGATAACTGGTAAGTAAGGAGGAGCTACAGCACACGCCGTGGGACACTATGGAGGTCCACCCACTGGTTTGTTTTGTTCTCCACCAGAAGCCATTTGTCCTCTGCTACAAGAAAAACTGTCTTGAGCTCGATGGGAAGTGAGATGGTATGAGTCTGCCCTTCCAGTACATCCAGCACAGTCAAGTCGTTCCTGAAAAAGGAGACGAGGGAATGGTGAGGATAATGGTTGAGTAACCATGGCACAGTCATTTCATAATACATTATGTAACCCTAATAAAATATCTTTAAGACTAAGTAATAACAGAGAGGAACATTAACTGAGCAAACAGATATACAAAATTATAAACCATTTAATTGGTTTATAAAAGGGTATGCAAAAGAAGAAACAATGGAAAGTGATAGCTGCCATGCTAATAATGCTTGGACAATGGAGTTATGAACACTGTATCTTCTTATATCTGTTTCTCAGTGTTCTACAATATGGGATGGGTTTCTCTGATAATAAAACATGCAGAATTTAGTTACATTAGTGTTATAATAAACAAGTATATTTATTTACTTACTTATTATTATTAAGTTTTAATCCTCATCCGAGGATATTCTTTCAAATATCTTCAGATATAGAGTTGGGGTGGGGGGAGAAACATCAATGTGAGAGATACACATCAACTGGCTGCCTCCCCCATGACCCGACGAGGGCCGAGGACGAACTGCAACCAAAATACGTGCCCTTGACGGGAATCGAACCCGAGACTCTTTGGTCTGTGGGCCAACGCTCTAACTGCGGAGCCAAACCAGCCAGGGCTAAACGAGTATATTTAAAAGAGGAAATAGGACGGGCAAATAAGGGCCACAGTTTAAATGTTCAACAACCAAGAGCTCACCCTTTTTCTTTGTAGAATACTAGCCAGTTTTTGTGCGAAAATTCCTTACACATTTTATAAGTTTCCTAAAGACAAAACAAAACAAAATATTCACATTAAATGTGTCAGATGCAGTCATGCCTCTTCAGCTGTGTTGCCTTAAATAAAATTCTTCGACATGTAAAAAGTAAATCTCAGAGAAACTATCTCTTTATCTAAACCAAGACTCCTATGGTAACACGGATTAAAATATATGTCAAAATGTACTGTGAACTACGCACTAAAACATCTTTAAAATTGTTTAAAAAAACACCCAATACTGGTGAGAAATAAACATGCTATCCGATGATTAACTGTGGAATTTGCTATAACATAAATAAAGAGGAAATACTTTTCTTCTTAGATTTGGATATATTTGTGACATTTTAAATATCTTTCTACATGGTCTTTTGAGACCTAAGTATGTGATCCTGCAGAGCACAGAATAAGCCTTATTATATATTATATATATTCATTACCTTTTACTGAATGGCAGAATAAATTCTCTTGGGTTGGCCTAAAATGTTTATTTACTAGTTTAATTTAATAAGTAAAAATGTGTATCTAGTAGGTGCAATTAGGTGTTGTAATCATGGGTTTATCATATAAATCCAAAACACACGTGTGTATCTGGAAAACAAGTTAAAGTGACTGCCTGATTAGGAATTTGTTACGAATATCATACTCAAATAGCTCATAATGTTCTATTATTCTGAATTCAGTCCTGACAAGATTTCATGTGCATATGACGGATACAAAAAAAAGCTATTGGGATTTAATGATATGTGTATCTGTGTCTATTCGTATGGTGTTAAAATCTACAAGTGCATAATAAGAGAATTCTCCTGAGCATAATAATAAACAAAAGGCACGGAAAGGGATGGGCAGGCATTCATCTTCACGGTTAAAAAGCTATAGAAAATCCTTGACAATTTGCTGGACAAGTTGGGTTTCCTTACGGCTTCTTCCTTGTTCCACCAGGAAGGTCTCTTAGATGTAACTTCTTCTGAAGTGAGGATGAGACGACGAAGGGCTCGGCCAGTGGTATCCAACAACAGGATGACATTACTCTGGAAATAAAGAGAACAGTGAAGAGTTCAAGACTTGTTCCTGTTTGTAGAAGCAGAAGGTCCTTGGCAACCTGGGAGTAAAGGTGACAGTGATAACCCAAACAGAAGGTGGCAACATTGAAACACTGAAGATGAAGATAGCAAATGGTTTCCTTCACACAGAATTTAAAGTAGTCGATGGTTTTATGAAGATGTTTCTAATTATATGATGTAGAAGGTATTCTTTTTGAAGATTTTATCTTAAAACCATCCGCTTCTTAATATAGGCTAGCTTAAGCACGATTCTATTTTATTACATAGTAATGATAAAATTAAGAGGATTAATACTTTTTAAATTATTAATTTACTTTTATCAAATTTACACTTAAAGAATGTTCTTTTTAAAACTCTCCTACAATTGGGAAGAGGTTGTGTAGGGGGAAAAAAGGAGAAACATCTGTAACAAAAATAAGTTAACAAAAATTGAAAAACAAAACAAAACTCTCCTACATTGTACACAATTATATAAAAATTAAATTTAACAATTAAAAATAATAATTAAATGAATTCTTTTCACAAATCCAGTTGAATTCAGAAAATAGGTACATGATATATAAAGATGGGTTACCAAGAAAATATAAAGGCCTACAAGAACCTAGCTAGTAATAAGTATTCTTCATTTTGAAATTGACTAAGCTTAAAAAACATTCATAGTTGGTATTGTAATAATGTGCAAACAATAGATTACTCCAGCATTATTAATTACAGTTATGCAAATGAAGTAATATTCTCTTGGTAATTAGATGTTTTTAAAGAAAAGAAAATTTTAACTAAACCTTAAGCATTAAAAGAAATGAACAGAAACACATGAAATAAGAACTTAATACTGAGAAAGGCAGAAAAGATGAAAAATTTTAAAGGGATGAAAAGCTGGCTTTTCTAGTAAAAATATGAAGACCCTTAACAGGTTTGTAAAAAGGCATCAGCAAATTGTCAGGCCTCATAGTTATGTCAGGCAATTATTTTTCTTTCTTCTTCTTCTTCTTCTTCTTTTTTTTTTTTTAATTGGGACTTCTCCATTATCTTAACCCATTTGAATTTTCATTTTAAGAACTCCCTTTGGGGAAAATTAAGTCACAAAGTACCCAGATAATTAATATACTTTGCAAAATTAGGAAACAGAATATTAAATGTTTATTTATTTCTTCTGTAATGCAGTTGATATTTAAAGTACAAAGGAGAATACAATGATGAATTAACTATGGCCCTTGTCATCTATTATATAATTCAGTCAGAGGGAAATAAAACATAAGTAAAAAGATTAATGATTCATCTGTAAATCTGGAACTACATAATGTGGTTTCAAATTTATTTTACCAGCTAATTTGATGGAAGTGCTCAAGAATTAAACTAGTATTCACGTCACATGGTTTTCTTCACTCTATATACTCAATCTTGGCTGTAGTAAAAATTCTCCTAAGCATGTTGACAAAGCTTAGATCTTTCCACAGACATCAGCCTTAGAATCCATTATTCTATATAAAATGCAATTCTCCATTAAGAATGTGTGCTGGGAATATTCTTTTTAAAAATAACACTTCATGTAAGAAGTATTACTCCTGGCATTTGAAAGTTGAAAATGATAGTGATGTCTAAAAGTTTTCCTCAAGGAAACGTATTAAGTTAAAAACTTACATTCTCCATTCTAGATTAAATCTTTTTTGAATAACTATTTTTTTAAAGGAGGAACTCTTTTGTGTATGAAAAATATGTACAGCATTAACATGAATTCTTAGCACTGAAGCAATTTGGGATAATATTAACTTTTCTAAGCAAAATAAAAAATAAAAAGAGTCCTAAAAATAATGTCTGATCCCAAAATATGATTAAGCAGAAGAATAAGCAGATGATTAAACAGATATGATTAAGCAGAAAAATAAGTTAGTACAGTTTTGCATTTTTCTTCCTTTTTAGGGTCTAATACTTATATACTCATAACCTGGTCTAAATGAACTGAAAAACTGTCTTTCTAAGTGACAGAAAACATATATTTCCAGTCATTGGTGTATTTAGAATTACTTTTAGAAGTAATTGGCAACATGAAGAAGTTCTGTTGTTCCATCTTTTTAGAACTTAATGGTTTCCTTCTGTAAATGACTAATGATATATTCGGTCTGGGTTTAAAAATAGAATTTTGCGTCACACACGAGTACATGTAACTGTGGCTTTGGCACTCCTTTAAGGGGGCAGGGAGGAGAAGCAAATGAGCAATTTTATTATGTTTGTATTTGACTGGGAGAAAAGTAACCTCTGGATGACCTCAATGTCCCAAAGTCTGAAATTCTAAACTTTGTACAGATGTAATAAGTAATCTAATGGGATGGGGGTGGGGTGCTTTATTTTTAGGCATGGAGAAGTTCCCCTTTCCTTACTTAAGATTTTATTTAAGCAGAGACTTTTGAACAAATTCTTAAGCTAATCAGAGAAATGCACCCTGAGCAAAGATTTACTTTTGAAAGACAAAGGATAGATGAATTAATGAAAGTAATTCTCTGTAATATTTTAGCTTTATTTTCATTTATAGCAGAATGGGGAAGAAGAAATTGAAGGCAATGCACCGATTTTTATTCCATTAGAATTATTTATCATTGTTAACTTTTACAGATGCATGTTATTTATTTGGAATTAAAGGGGTCTTACATCGTAACAGGGCCATAATATAAAATAGGCAGCTGGGCCCTGGCCAGTTTGGCTCAGTGGTTAGAGCATCAGCCTGTGGACCAGGGAGTCCTGGGTTCAAGTCCAGCCAAGAGCACGTACCTCAGTCGTGGTTCATCCCCATCCCCGGTTGGAGTCGTGCGGATGGCAACCAGTCGATGTGTCTCTCTCACATCGATGTTTCTTTCTCTCTCTCTCTCCCCCTCCCACTCTGTCTGAAGATAAATGTAAAAATGTCCTCGGGTGAGGATTAAAAAATAAATAAATAAAATAGACAGCTGGAAAAAAGAGGAGGCAGTTCAGATGACAGGTAGAATGGAAGTTTCCAGATAAGCTGGGCAATGCCTGCTCAGGGTACTGAGGTGGTTCTGGAAAACTGTTGAAATCATAGTCAAAAGGATATGTCAGATAACATGCTAGAATGGCAGGAGGCCAAGTCCTGGATATGGAAAACAGGCACATATTTACAATGAAAAACATATTTTTCTTTTTTCATTGAATTTATTGGGGTGACATCAGTTAATAAAATTATATAGGTTTCAGGTGTACAATTCTACAGTAAATCACCTGTATACTGTACTGTGTTTACCACCCAAAAACAAGTCTCCTTCCATCACCATTTATCCCCCTTTTACCCTTTTCTACCTTGCCCCTTTATTTGTAAATAAAGCTGCAATGAACATAGGGGTGCATATATTCTTTTAAATTAGTGTTTTGGATTTCTTTGGATATTTTCCCAGAAGTGGAATTGCTGGGTCACAAGGCAATTCCATTTTTAATTTTTTGAAGTAACTCCATACTGCTTTCCACAGTGACTGCACCAATCTGCATTCCCACCAACAGTGCAACAGGGTTCCCTTTTCTCTACATCCTTGCCAACACTTGTTGTTTGTTGATTTATTGACGATAGTCATTCTGACAGGTGTGAGGTGATATCTCATTGTGGTTTTAATTTGCATCTCTCTGATGATTAGTGATGTTGAGTATTTTTCATATATCTGTATGTCCTCTTTGGAGAAGTGTCTACTCAGGTCCTTTGCACATTTCATAATTGTATTGTTTGTTTTTTGGTGTTGAGTTTTATAAGTTCCTTATAAATTTTGGATATTAAGCCCTTATCAGATGTATTGGCAAATATGTTCTCCTAGTCAGTGGGGAAAAACTACTTTTTCTTGATGAAAGTTGTTGTAAGTGAACAGAGTATTAACCAGCGATGTTACCAAATAATTGAATCTTTTGAGAAAATAAAGTACTTGGTGAGAACCTAAAAAGCTTTTAAAGAATTGGTATAAGTAAATTTGACAGTTAATTTGACAGCTGAAAATTTGGCAAGACTGTTTGAATAAATACTCCATATTTAGATCCCTATCCAAATTTAATTGGCTTACAGAATTAAAAATCACCAAGACATCATGTGTCATAAAAATAAGAGTAGAAATACATGACATAGAGTCTTAAAAAACAAAAACAAAAGATCAATGAAACCAAGAACTGGTTCTTTGAAAAGATAAACAAGACTGAAAAACCTTTAACTAGACTCATGAAGATAAAAAGAGAGAGGACTCAAATAAATGAAGTGAAAGAGGAGAAGTAATAATTGACACCAAAGAAACACAAAGGATTGTAAGAAAATATTATGAACAACTACATGCCAATAAATTGGACAACCTGGGCGAAATAGATACATTCTTAGAAACATAAAATCTTCCAAAACGGAATCAGAAAATCTGAATAGATTGGATGGCTTCACAGGCAAATTTTCCGAAATATACAAAGATGAACCAACACCTATCCTTCTCAAACTCTTCCAAAAAATTCAAGAGCAGGGAAGACTCCCAAGCTCATTTTACAAGGCCAGAATTATCCTCATTCCAAAACCAGATAAAGACACTACAAAGAAAGAAAATTCTAGGCCAATATCCCTGATGAACATAGAGGCAAAAATCTTCAATAAAATATAAACAAACTAAATCCAGCAATATAAAATGATCACACACCATGATCGAATGGGATTTATTCTGAGGATGTAAGGTTGGTACAATATTTGCAAATCAATAAATGTGATATACCACATAAACACAATGAAGGATAAAAATCACATGATCATATCAATAGATGCAGAAAATCCAATAGATGGATAAAATCCAGCACCCAGTTATGATAAAAACTCTCAGCAAAGTAGGAATAGAGAAAACATACCTCACCATAATAAAGGTCATATGTGACAATCCCACAACCAACATTATACTCAATGGGCTAAAACTAAAAGTGTTTCCCTTAAGATCAGGAACAAGACAGGGATGTCTACTTTCACCACTCTTATTCAACATAGTACTGGAAGTCCTAGCTACAGCAATCAGACCAGAAGAAGAAATAAAAGGTATCCAAACTGGAAAGGAAGAAGTAAAACTTTGATTATTTGAAGATGACATTATACTGTATATAGAGAACCTTAAAGACCACCAAATAAAGTACTAGAACTGATAAATGAATTCAGTAAAGTAGCAGGATATAAAATTGATATTCAGAAATCGGTGGCATTTTTAGAACTCCAGTAATGAACTACCAGAAAGAGAAACTAAGAAAACAATCCCATTTATAGTGCAACAACAAAACAATAAGGTACTCAGGAATAAATTTAACCAAGGAGGTAAAAGACCTGTACTCAGAAAATTATGGGATACTAAAAAAAGAAATTGAAGTAGATACAAACAGTGGAAGCATATACCATGTTCATGGATAGGAAGAATTAACATCATTAAAATGTCCATACTACCCAAACAATCCATAGAGTCTATGCAATTTCTATCAAGATACCATTGGCATGTTTCACAGAACTAGAACACATATTTCAAAAATCTATATGGAACTTCAAAAGACCCCGAATAGCCATAGCAATCATGAGAAAGAAGGACAAAATTGGAGGAATCATGCTACCTGATATCAAATTATACTACAAGGCCCATAGTAATCAAAACAGCATGGTACCGGCATAAAAACAGACATATAGTGCATTGGAAAAGAAGAGAGAGCCCAGAAATGAACGCACGCCTTTATGGTCAATTAATATTTGACAAAGGAGGCAAGAACATGCAATGCGGAAAGATAGTCTATTTGATAAATGGTGTTGGGAAAATTGGACAGATACAAGCAAAGAAATGAAACTAGACCACCTCCTTACACCATCTACAAGAAGAAACTCAAAATGAATTAAAGACTTAAATTTAAGTTGTGAAACCACAAAAATCTTAGAAGAAAACACAGGCTGTAAAATCTCAGACATCTTTCGTAGCAATATTTTTTCTGATATATATTCTTGGGCAAGGGAAACAAAAAAGAAAATAAACAATTCAGACTACATCAAACTAAAAAGGTTTTGCATAGCAAAGGAAACCATCAACAAAATAAAAAGACAACCCACTGAATGGAAGAACATATTCACCAATGAGACATCTGATAAGGGATTAATTTCCAAAACTTATAAAGAACTTATACAACTCAACACCAAGAAAACAAGGAATCCAATTAAAAAATGGGCAAAGGAACTGAATAGACACTTATCCAAAAAGGACCTACAGATGGCCAAAGAACATATGAAAAGTTGCTTGAGATCATTAATCATCAGAGAAATGCAAATTAAAACCACAGTGAGATATCACCTTACACCTGTCAGAATGGTATCATCAATAAAGACAACAAGTGTTGATGAAGATATGGAAAAGGGAACCCTTGTGCATTGTTGGCGGGAATGCAGATTGGTGCAGCCATCGTGGAAAATAGTATGGAATTTCCTCAAAAAATTAAAAATAGAACTGCCTTATGACTCATTGATTCCACTTCTAGGAATATATCTGAAAGAACCCAAAACACTAATTTATTTTTTATTTTCTTTTTTTCCCAAAACACTAAATCAAAAAAATATATACACCCTTATGTTCAGTGCAGCAATATTTACAATAGCCATGATTTGGAAGCAGCCCAAGCGACCATATGTAGCTGAGTGGATAAAAAAGCTGTGATACATTTACACAACAGAATGAATACTACTTGGTCATAAAAAAGGAAGGAAATCTTACTTTTTGCAACAGCATTGATGGACCTGGACAGTATTATGCTAAGTGAAATAAGCCGGTCAGAGAAAATCAAATACCACGTGATTTCACTTACATGTGGAATCTAAAGAACAAAATAAAGTAACAAACAAAATAGAAACAGACTCTCCCTGGCCAGTTTGGCTCAGTGGTTAAAGCATCGGCCCATGGACCAGAGAGTCACGGGTTCGGTTCCTGCTAAGGGCATGTACCTCGGATGCAGTTTGTCCCCGGCCCTGGTTGGGGTGGTGTGGGTGGCAACCACTCGATGTGTCTCTCTCACATCGACGTTTCTCTCTCTCTTCCCCCCTCTCTCCCTCCTGCTCTATCTGAAGATAAATGCAAAAATGTCCTCAGGTGAGGATAAAAAATAAAAAAAATAGAAACAGACTCATAGAGCTATACAGAAAACAGACTGACAGCTGTCAGAGAGGAGGGGGGTTGAGGTATGGGTGAAAAAGGTAAGAGTTAAGCAAAAACAAACAAACAAACAAAAACCCAGACACAGACAACAGTATGGTGAATACTAGGGGAAAGGGGAGCGGAGAAAGGTGGAAGAGGGCAAATGGCAGATAAATGGTGGTGGAAAGAGACTTGGCTTTGGGTGGTGGGCACATGATTCAGTATGCCGAAGATGTGTTACAGAGTTGTACACTTGAAACCTGCATGGTTTTATTAACCAATGTCACCCCAATACATTCAATAACAAATAAAGAAGAGACACCTCACTCCTTTCTTCATGTGAGGTGACAGCGAAAAGACGGCTGTCCAAGAAGTGGTCCCTCACAAGATACCGACTCTGCCAATGCCTGGATCGCCCCCAGCTTCCAGAACTATGGGCAATCAATTTCTACTGTTTATAAGCTACCAAAAACCAGAGTCTATGGTTTCTCTTGTATAGCAGCCTAAATGGACTAAGACAATTTCATGTAGTGCATTTACGTGGCATCCCTCTGCATAAAGGATTTATTCAGGTTTCAGATAAAAAGTCATCTCTTAATATGCTCACACTCCCAACTCCTCCTATCCACCTCATCATTCCTTAGACTATCATCTAGTTTCTGTTACACTCCTTTCTATTGATATAGTATAGATTAACTTAGACTTCTAGCATTCTCACTAACTGAAACACATAGCCCATGAAACACACACTATCTAAAATTGGCATGGTTTACTTGTTTGCTGTTTATCTCCTCAAAGAAAGTGCAAGTTTCACAACAAAGAATTATCTGGCCTCAAATGTCAATAGTGTTGAGGTTGAGAAACCCTAACTTACATGTTTCCAGACTTATAGGTCATGCTGAAGTCTCTGCAGAGAGGAAGATATTAACTTCTCTTTGTGGTAATTATAAAATATAACTTTGAACCCCCTCCTCGATCTTTATAAAAGCACATATTTTCGGTTATGGGTTGCAAATCATTATTGCCGTTTACTCCACATAAGTTACCCATGGCATGTGAGGACCACATGAATGACCTGGGGTGCATTACCTGCTGCTCATGGAGAATCACTTGACCCTTGAGGGGATTTCCCAGGGGTGCCACTGTCACAAATGGGTGCCACACTCCACTGGCAGTTCTTGGGAAGATGTCAAAAAAGTCCACAAAGTAGCCATTTTTCCCGGCCATATTCATGAAGTATAAGGAAACAGGATTGCATGTAACTACATAGAGAGTATTTTCCTCATTTTCTGAAATGACAAAAAAGAGTTAATTTTGTAATCTGCAACATATTTTCTGACTTGTCAAGAGGTCCAGTGAAAACTGAATCATGAGATTAAACACATTTGAAACTCAACAGATGATTTGTAGGTGAATTGATTAGGTTGGAAAAGACCAGGAGAAGCAATTTAGTTTTTGCTCTAAAAGTAGATGGGGTGGGGGTGGGGGGCACAGCTATCTATTTGAGGAAGTATTTGTTCCCAAAAGAATTCCTAATATCTCACAATAACACCATTAAATATTCAACACTTCTCAGTGCAGGAAATTCTTCCTTGTATGAGAGCAAAGTGCTCTGTGCTTCAACAGGGCGTATTTTCTGTTTTATTGTTCCTTCAGATGGACAAAAGCTGGTCAACATCTATCTGCCAATCTTGCATTTCCTATATAGTTACTAGATCCTAAAGCTTTTCTTGCTATAAATAATACCATTTTTTATTCTTAGTCTTATGGATCTAATTTTCCAAACTTTTGTTTATCTTTTGAGTATTTACTATAAAATCCCCGTTCCTTCTCACCACACACACACACACACACACACACACACACACACACACACAAAGTGTAACTATGTATGATGACGAATGTTAACTCGACTTATTGTGGTGATCATCTCACAATACAAATATCATATCATTATGCTGTATACTTGAGACTAATATAATATCATATGTCCATTATAACTCAATAAAAAATAAAACAAAATCTCTGCATTTTCAATCTGAGTACTTGATTAGGTCCATTTTCTGCATTCTCTATCAGTGCTTCTTCAACTTTCATGTATGAATCACTAGGGATTTAGTGAAAATGTAGGTTCTGGTTCAGTAGATCTGGGCTGGGTTTCAGATTTGGCCTTTCCAACAAGCTCCCGGGAGATGCCAATGTTGTTGGTTTGAGGGCCGCCCTATGAGTACTCAGACAACAGACTGTGTTTCCCATAATCTCTATGGCAAGGGAATAAGTTGCCTCTGTATAATTAATGCTATCAGCAGCATTCCTCATCTATTTGACAGTGGTCATATTTTGTGAACCCAAAATTAAGACACAAGATATGATAACAAGATATTACATTTATCTTTGGTACTACTATGGAAAATTTGGAACATATGTATGCATATGCTGTGTGTGTGTGTGTGTGTGTGTGTGTGTGTGTGTGTGTGTGATAGACACATAAAAATAAAGACCAAATGTTATATGTACAGATATAGGAAATTTAATTAAACAGCTAACTTTGATAAGAAACACAAGTCAATGGAAGCTGTAGAAGAAGACATTATTTAGAAGACTATATGTGTGTTCAAGTTCCAAATATCAGATAGAATCACATAATTTATAACTGAAAAATCTTTTTACTGCTTCCACTACCAGCACAAATCAATTCAATTCAACATTTACTGAATACTTTTGCACATAGTATAATATACCAGGGAATATAGTAAAAGTATTAACACAAATGTACTTAAACTTATTAATTGCTCTCTGATATTGCAAGCATTAAGTGCTGTTTGGTGTTTGGTTCAAACACATATATCTGATTTTAACCCAAGAAAATGCTCTTTTACAAATACAGAATAGGTAAAAAACAAAGAAACAAAACAAAACAAAAACCTAGTTTGCAAATATGGACAATACTGATAGGGACAGCAAAGGAGTTTCGCCTTTAAGGGACAATTCGGACTAAATGGCAGCAGCGGCCTGGAATGCTGTGCTGAGAACTGGGACACTGGGACGGGTTTAATAAGGAAAGTGCTGTGCCTGATTAGTGATGCTTGTCACAGGCAACGGGGCAGAGGGTCACAGCACACTATGGACAATCCCCAAATACGAGACAAAGGCCAAAGTTCAAACTATATCCATAAAATCCATACTTACTCTCTACTAGTGAATGTAAAATATCTTAATAAGAGCACCAATCTGTTACCAAAAACCCTGTACATTTTTTAAAGCACATTTTTATTCAACATAGCTGATTTTAGGAATAAAGAATATCTATAGAACTTACATGAACAAAACTTGCTTCTGAATTTTTGCCTAAACAATCCCCATCGTAGTCAAATTAGATGCTCCCTTCCCCCTGCCTTCACTTTCGTTTATATTCCTTTAGTAACTGCTGCTAATTGAGAAACGTCTGCCAAAAGGTACCAGGGCACACTGCATGAATCAGTAGGGAATGGCAACGGTCCAGAAATGTAGATGCCAAAAGTTCACATCCTTCATTTGTCATTCTTTACAAGGAGAAGTTTAATGACTGCAAATCACCCCAGCCCCGCTTTCATGGTTCATGCAATCACCAAACTGGAATCCCAGCCAAAGAATCCAGCGTTTCTCCTTTTTCTTTTCCCCTTCTATTTTTAGCACGCGCTTGGGTGTGTTTAGCTTTGTGCTGCAGTTGTAATGAGAACCAGACATAGGCACACAAACTTAGCAGTACTTAAGTGGATTCCACCATAGTATTTTGTTAGGCTGTTTTGGAAATTAGTTCTAAATTATACACAATTGCTCTCCAATCCAAGAATGACAGTTACTGAGTCTATGGACTTCTTGATGTCTAGAGATCATTTGAATCCATCTTTTAAAAAAATCAGTGCAGGAAGGAAAAAGCGAAAGAATAAACTGACATACCATGGGATGTAGCAATGTCACAGATTATGTTGACTTCATCCAGTGGCAACCTCCAGGAAGCACATTCTTCAGTAAACGTTTGCGATCGTGCTTCATGTCTTTCTACTGGATACTCCTCTATGTTCATAAGTGCTGGGCCCTACGATAAAGTAGTTATCTGAGTTAAGAAATGTGGGTAGCTACCAAAATGTAGAAAAGCTATAGTTCTTCCAAAATACAGAATTTAAATTCAAATCATCAATATCTTGACATATCTCTTATTTTATTGAATGGCATGGTACTTGTAACAATAACAATACCATAAAATCGCATTTATAAATGCTTCCACATGTGCTATTATTTAATTTCTCACGTTATTTTCTTTTTACTCATAAAATATACCAGATGTAAAAGCCCACAGTATTTCTCATTATTTCATTTCTTCCTAAGCCAAGAGCAACTTTTGAACTCCAAGTATGGGGACCCAGAGCTGTCCAAACCAGGAGAATAATTTGTAAATGAATGAATCAGGGCTGATATACTTCCATCGCAAAGAATAATCATGATATTATTTATAGTATGTAATGGCTAAACTTGGGTCTTTGAAATAAAATATAAAAAACAGTGACAACTGAAATTAAAAACAAGTTATTGGTAACCACTACTGTTAATTATAAACGGTAGAGTATTTCACACACAGTAAACTATGATTCAGTGGAAACACAAGCAGAGGAACAAATTTAATAATGCTGTTGATATTAGTACTGAGTACTTAGATATGATATCCTGGAAAGATTATGTAGATGTAACCAAAATTTCAATGATTTGTATACCTTACAGTCAGTCCTTAATTAATAAAAAATGTTTGGGGTTTGCCCCGCTGGTGTGGCTCAGTGGATTGAGCGTCATCCCATGGACTGAGAGGTCCCCGGTTTGATGCCCAGTCAGGGCATATGCCCAGGTTGCGGGCTTGATCCCCAGTAGGGGGTGTGCAGGAGGCAGCCGATCAATATTTCTCGCTCACATCGATGTTTCTATCTCCCTCTCCCTTCCTCTCTCTCTAAAAAAATCAATAAAAACGTATTTCTTAAAAGAATGTTTGGGTTAGATATTGACCACTGTGGCATCCAGGCTCCCTCCCCCTTTCAGACTAGTCTGCATCTCAGGAGCAGGAAGACTAGAAACTACACTCCTCATCCTCCCTTGCAGCAAAGGCTGTGGATGTGATTGAGATTCTGCCAATTAAATGCACTTGCATGAGATCTGGAAGGCAGAGAGGCAGAGGCCGTCTCCCTGCAGCTACAGTGACACGGAGTCTGACAAACCAGAGCGGTCAGACCCCGTGCTCTCCCGCAGGCATCGCCGCGCTGGGCCGCAGGTCAACTCCAAGGCACTGCCTGCTTTTGCAAATAAAATTTTACTGCAACACAGACACATTCACTTGTTCATGTCTTGTCTAGGGCTGCTTTTGTGCTACCATGGCAGTTGAGGACTCATGACAGAATCTGTGTAGCCACAAAGCCTAAAATATTTATTGGCTGATGTTTTACAGGAAAAGTTTGCTGATCCGGCTTTACTATGGCTCTCAGCAACCGGGGTGGTAGCAGAAGCACAAACACTGATCCTGAAACTAAAAGTCTAGTGATGACCACTAGGCTTTTGTTCCTTCTGTCCTTTCTAATGATTTTAGAAGCGTCTAATTCCCTACAGTGAATCCCTTTGTGCTTGAAATACAGAGAGGGGATTCTATTGCAACTTGTGATTGATACTCCTTTCCTTTGTCTTTTTACACGAAGATGAATATCTTGGAGTAACTGTCCTAGGATAACACACAAGATACCCGATTCACCTAAAATACAGGTCAGCTCTCAGGAATTCTACTGACCATTAACAATTACCTACACTGAATCCCTCAGAGGCCAGACTGGCTTGAGAATTTTGAGCAGAAGCTAAATATACTCTAAAATAACATCAGAACGAGTCATTTTCTGAGCTTGTATGAACTGTATGAATATCCAGTGAAGATATATAAAAATCTGTAACATTCAATATTTTAATGAAGAAATAACATCAACCTTTATGTCTATATGCTGAGTTTCTGCTGGACACAACAGTTTTTGCGTTCCATTTCTTGACTGGCCAATTGTCCAGTAGCCCATGAATGTCTGCTCTGGAAGGGGCAACCTGTCAAAGACGATTTGAAAAGTAAGCATTCCTTCTTGTTTCCAAGTCACAGGAAAACATAACGAATCATCTTCTATCAACCCCATAAATAAATTTGAATAACACTTTACTGTTTTTTTCACTTTATTAAAAGAGTCTATAAGACCATGTTTAGAATGTACTTTAAGAAGAAAAGATTCTACATTTCTGAAACTTAATGACAAATATAATTGATTACATATTTTTTCCTTGAATTGGTAAAATACTTAGCAATTTGATATCTAAATTCCTAGTAGAGTATAGAAAGGATTTAGGTAAAAAAAAAAAAAAAGGAACAATCTATCAATCTTTCAGTATATTCTTTTAAATTTGGAATCAAATGATAAATAGTACACCATGTTACCAGTCACATGTTTGTAAGTTGCACAGGGCAAGTTGCATAGACTCTATGTTAGCACCTTAATTTTTTTCACTTTGAATTGAAATATTATATATGGAAACATTCACATAAAGGTGTCACTTAATCCTGAACACTCCAGCACCCACAGAAACAGCACCCCAGCACCCAGAAAGCCCATCTCACCACTTTGGGCATAACACTTACCAAGGGAGTGCCTACCCTGATTTCTAATGGAATTAGCTGTGTTTAGATTCCTTTTTATTTAAAATGACTTCTAAATAAAGTGACTCGCCAAAACACATATGGCAATGCTATAGTACAAAACCACAGACACATTTTTGAGACTAAAGCTTTCATTTTTAATCATACTATCTTTTCTTTGAATCTTTAAAAAGGAACCATGAATTTGTCATTTAATTCATTATAAATCTCTTATTCCATGATAAGTTAAGGCAAACTATAATTCAGAGTTAAATTTCTTTAAAAGTAATGCACATGTACATATAAATTGAAATGCAGGCTTGGAATGAGTTTGATGATCATTAAAAGAGTACATATTTATATTTAGAAATCATTTTATTTTTAGCAAGAGTAGTCTGACACAGTATTTCCATATGCTTAATAAGACCATGTAAGGCTCAGACATTTTTTGCATAAAATTAACAGAATCAAGCATTCTGGTAGAATATGCTCTTTGGCCCTTTGAAATATTTATGTTTAACACAAAAGGAAAGAAATTTACATTAAAATTCTTTGACGTCACCTGACCTAAAGTTCTTAAAAGGAAGTGCTTTTGTGTCTATCATCTGACACACATTTTCGCCGTGGCCAGCGTGGCACAACTGGTGGAGCGGCGTCCTGTGCACCGGAGGTCGCGGGTTTGACTCCTGGTTAGGGCACATGCACGAGTTCTGGGCTCAATCCCCAGCTGGGGTGCATGTCTCTCTCTCCCACTCTTTCAAAAATCAATAAAAACATATTTTAAAGAAGAAAAAGAAAATATATTTTAAATCATTTTGATTGGTCACCTACTTCCATGTTTTTACTGGAAATGAGGTTGGAAGGGCACTGAGTCAAGGGATTTGCTATTGTTGTATTTTCTCTATTAAATGTAACAAAGAACTTGAAAACATCTCATAGACTCGGATCTCTCCTTGTTTAGAGAATGAACTGTATTCTTCACTTGCTTTCAGCAGTTCACCAAAGGAGAATCAGGTCTTCAAATTTCAAAGGAGATAAATAAAGTAAGGAGACACACCTAATTTCCCCTTAGCGTAGAAGACTTAGTACTATAGAATGCAGGAGACCTGGGTTCTAGTTTTAGTCCTTTTATCAACCAGCTATGCAGACTTTGGAGAAGGAAAGTCAGCTAATTTCTCTGAGTGTATTTTCTTCCTTTGAGAAATCAAGGGGAAGGTCTGCAAGGGTCCTGGGAGACTGGGAGTCTCTGAAGATCACTGAAGTGAGTCCAGGAATGTATCAGTGGTAGAGTCAATAGTCTTGCATTACCTTGGTGCTTTGGAGTGAAAATAAAACTATCAAAACAGAAATACCTATACCTACCAACAGAATAGGTGCCCTGAAAGAAAGGCATGCTTTATTAACTAGCTTTTAAAAACAAGTTCTAAATACATCCCATTCTTTGGAGACAACAGAAACAGTTACACAGTTTAAAACTTAACTATGTTTCTTAAGAGGTGGAGAACTACTTAATAAAAATGATCCTTGCTTGATAGGTTAATATGTAGCCTAAAACTGACTGATCTAATATATCCTTTAATAATCACAAAAATATCATATAGATGCTTAAAAAACAAAACACTTCATCCACTTGAGAAAAAGTAACTTACCCTAGCATCTAGTTTTTACTGACAATTCCAGGGATATTCATGAAATCTGGTTTGAACTTGCCAACTCAAGTCTAAATAATAGTCATGGAAATTACAGGGTGCCTGGGTTCCATCTAAAAATAGCACTAGCTGGTTGGCAGGGACTGGAAGGACCTTCAGGTAACCCATATAGAATCTATTCCAGAACCACATAAGACGATATGTATGGACAGTCACAGCTACAACTGAAAGACACATTTGCAGGGTGTTCTGGAGTTGCAATCAGTGACTCCACCCAGCTCACTGGTAACATCAAGTGTTGTTTCCAGACTTTTCCAGTGGGCTCCAGCTAGGCCAAATGATACAAACCAAAGCCTCTCATTTATTTTCCACTAATAAGCCCTCCCAATAAGCTTTGGAAAAATTTGATGATTACTAACTTGCTCCCCTTCGATAAGTTAGTAGTCAGGGGAAAAGGGAAGCAGTAAAATTGGATGCACGATCAAGCTTTGAATTTGAAGCAAAATCAACATTAATTTGGAGGGAACGCTAATGACCAGTTAGTGAAAGATCCTATATTCCATTATTAAGACATGTCATCCAACTCTGACCAGACTTAAGTTGTTATACCTGATTTGACTGAAACAACAACAGTATTTTCCATGGTTTTAAGAACTTGTCACTTGTTTTGTTTAACTTTGTTCAAGTTCTAACAGGAATGATGTCTGGATTTAATTTTAAAGGGGAGGAGGAAGAATTTAAGGCCTATAAATAGCACTACTTTTTATTTTCAATGTCATTCATGAATTTATGTTTTCTTAAAACAATGAAGTATTTCAATTCACATGTTGTGGTGTTTCTTAATCCTTTGTGGAAGTATTAACAAAGGTTTGGAAGTGTAAGTTTTGACTATAAGAACGGTGAATATCGAAATCGTGACCCAGGTCAAATTACAGCACTTGAGCAGTTACAGAAAGGAAAAAAAAAATATTTGTTTCTTCCCCCTAAACACGTGTACAGTTCCTAACATGAGGCATATGGACACCAAAGTCAAGTAACAGAGTCTGAATGACATGCAAGAGATCTGTCGAAGATTGTTTCCATAAAGAGGTGAGCTGGGGTTTGAAGGAGTATGTTCTGGCAAATCTCTGCCTTCTCTGAACATTTGCCAGTGCTATTTCTGGAGTATGAAAGAAACACATGAAAAAGATTTGGATCTTTCTGGGGCATTATGTAATGGAAGTTGTTGACATACCTATCATCAGCAATTCCTAAAACATTTCCTTACCACAAGAACTACTAATTTTCATGGGAATAATGGAACCCTTCAGGGTAGTTCCACCAACTCTCAAAAATTCACCAATTACTATCATCTCTGAGAAGAAAAAGAACAACTCCAATTTTAGCAGGCCTCACCCATTCCTAATGTTTTAAATCTAATCTCTGGTACAAATTAAGGTGGATTGTCCAACTCAATTTACTGGAGCCGAAGAGAAGAATGCAGACAAATAGTTCTACCTTTGGCTCTTACCCCTTCCTCTCATACTTTGGCTAATTTATGCCTTAGCCATCTCGAACTGCTACTTGCTAGTCCTGAACACCTGTCTAGAATTCCTTTCTATTATTGCTTCTTTAAAGAAATCCTCATTCTTTTTAAAAAAAATCTTCACTGTTGACAGTATTACAGATGTCCCCCATTTTCCCCCACTACCCCCCTCTACCTGGTTCCCTCCCCACCCAGGCCTTCACCACACTATTGTCTGTGTCCATGGGCTATGCTTATATGCATATGAGTTCTTTGGATAATCTCTTCCATTTCCCCCCACCCCCTTCTGTTATTCTGTCACTCTGTTCCATGCATCCAGGCCTCTGGACCCCTTCTGTTCATCAGTTTATTTTGTTCATTAGATTCCACATATAAGCGAGACCGTGTGATACTTGTCTTTCCCTGACTGGCTTATTTCGCTTAGCATAATACTCTCCAGGTCCCTCCATGCTGTCTCAATGGGTAAGAGATCCTCCTTTTTTATAGCTGCATAGTGTTCCATTGTGTAAATGCACCACAGCTTGAGGCCCAATTCAAGTATCACTTTCCCTTGCATCCCTCTCCCATATTTCTTTATGGGCAGAATGAATCTCTTATTCTTCTGGGTTTCCATGTAAATTTACACTCTTAGGACAGAGTTCTATATAATTTGCAATTTTCAAATTTATGACCTGATAGGGAATAAAAGTTTAAGAGATCAAGGTTATTAAGTGAATTAATGAAATATCTTATAAATATTTTTTTTATTTAAAACAAAACTTAAAAACCTAGCACACAAAATCCCCTTTAAACACTTTAAATTAGTAATAGTGGGTAGAACTATTCCCAGTTAACCTCCCTTGTTTACGAGAAACTTCTAAATCTCCCTTCCCTACAGTATCACATGTTGCTGGTAAATTAATTCTGCTGCAGATCATGTGTACACAGCAGGGATGTGTGTGGACTTTTCCTTTCTGTGCTTGGTTCTGCATTTAGACATGGCTGTCACTTTCTAACTCAGATCTGTGCACCTGTGCCTCCTAGGTCCCGTCCAGGTCACAGAAATGAAGAGTATTTGGATGCATGCGATGGAAAAAGATTTGGGGAAACTTGCTGTTATTCCTGGCTGATTCCCAATATCCAGAATGACACTGCGCAGTCTCGGTGCGGCTGCCCAGTGTCCCTTGTGCCCGAGCAGATGTTGTCAGCTTGCTCCACACATCTCGGGTGTTCCTCCTCCTCACGGAAGGTGCCAGACTACAGTTCTGGGGCCTGCGTTTCTTTTCCTGCATCTTCCAATTTCACTGTAAAACCTTCTCTTTTTCTGCCATCTGCTTTTCCAACCACATTAAAGTATTTTTAAATCTTAAGTTCTTCCCTTTCCTAATTATCCACATCTAAAAGGACTGGGACTAAAACTCTTCCAGTTGGAAACTTACCCAGAAAAACACAA
Source organism: Tadarida brasiliensis (assembly GCA_030848825.1). NCBI lineage: Eukaryota > Metazoa > Chordata > Mammalia > Chiroptera > Molossidae > Tadarida > Tadarida brasiliensis. The sequence goes on from CM061266.1 coordinate 83,092,870, forward strand.
CAAAACAAAGAACTCTGTATTTCTCACAAGAATGACTTACAGGACCAGGATAAGATGAGACAACCCTACTGTGAATAGCCTGGAATACAACGTTGCATAACAAGGCCGATAGCTTACATTTTGTCCCAACTAATTGCTGATTCACTGAGGGGAAGGCTAACATCTCCCTCACTCGACTCTCTGGCACGGAGAACCCATCAGTTTGCCCACCTAAATGTCACTCACGTCCCCCGTCACTCCCGCTGCTGCAGTGGAAGCCCACGGGGTTCACGGCATGGATTCCTGCAGCTGTTCCCAACAGGTCTTCCCGCCTTTAGTTTCATTGTCTTTTCGTTTATTATCTTTAGAAAACCAAAAGGGGTCTTTCTAAATTATGACTCTGACCATGCTACAATCTGGTTTCAAATTGTTCTATGAGTCCCCTGACTGTTCTCTCCCTTTTAGCCTCACCACACAGCACGCCCTCACTTAACCCTTCATTTTAGTCACTGAACTACTTGCAATTTCCAAAATACACTGCATCCTCTTAAAACTCTCTGCTTGAAACGTTTCTCCTCCCGTTTTCCTGGAGAACCCCCAGTAATCCTTGAAGGATCTGGTGTGGTTATCCTCCCTACTCTCCCCAGGGCAGGCAGGAAGCCTCGTCTTTGCTGTTTCCTGTGGGGTGCTAACATACACACGTCGCTGAACGTGAGTGCTTTCCCCATTAACTGTGGCCTCCTCGAAGGTAGGTGCTGAGCCTTCCTCACCTTTATGTTTCTGACTCCCTTCCTAGTGTTCACCACAAAGGGGCTCCACAGTGTCTGTTGAATGAGTGAATGCTTGGTTACACTAGACTGCCAACATCTTACCTGCTGGTTCCTCATCTCAGTGGCAAGTTGCAAAACACCACGGCAAATCCTCCCCATTGCATCCTGACTACACGATTCTCAATCGATGATGGAGTCTACTTTGCAGGTGTATCTGAAAGAGTTAGCTATAGGTGGGGTTTGGGGACTTCTATCCAGCCAGGTGACAGGCTTTCACAAAGTATTGCAAATGCTTAAGGAACCAAGATTAATCCTGTGAGACTGCTTAAGATGAGTATAAAAGAGTCACAGACCTTGACATTTTCTATGCATATTGGGTGCATTTTCAAATTCTTTTCTGTACCCCCATTAAAGGAGCGGAAAGCAAATGAAATGGCTGTGAAGCTACTTCATAATATACCAAAAGAATACCGGGCAAAGACCGCGAAACTACACAACCTGACACCACTCTTCTACTTACAACAGTTCTGGGATGTCGTCAGGTAAACCTTATTATATTTGAAAACTAAGAGCTCTTTCATGAAGTAAAATTAAATTATCATACCGAGTGGACTTGCGTACCTTAGAACTCCATGACCAATATTGGGAACTCATTTGTAAAAACTAAGAAGAATACGAAAAGAAACTCATAGCATATAATAGTTTGGAAAATGGAAGGAGAGGCACAAAACTTTGAGAGTCTTAAAATTTAGTGGGATAAACAGTAAACTGATCATCATTCCTATTTACAAAGGTAAACCTAATGAAATTACTCGAAAGAAAGACTCTGGCTGGGGAGGTTCTTTTTAATGCCGTTGGTACTTTGGAGACCCTATGGTTGGTCTCGGGCAGAGACGCAGCAGCTGCTGTTGCTGTTCAGTTACACGGGGTAAGTCTTTAAAAGGAAAACCCATTCTAGACAGATACCCTTTCAAAGACACATTCGATTTAAGATAATTTGCTTGCGTCTTATAAAAACTATTTTTTATTTACTTATGGAATCAATGACAAATGGCATTAACTTGAAGGAAACTGTGATTAAAATAATGGGCCTAGTCACTAATGTAAAAGTTATATGCATATTTTGTATGATATATGTCCCTATATAGTGGGAAAAAAAATTCAAAAACTTCCAAAGTTTCCATTATCTTTAAAGTATTGCAATCCAGTGTTGTATTGCACGGCTCTTCCCGTATAAAGCACCGTGCACACAGCACGGTGGAGTGAGCAGGAAGATGGTAGTTTTGGAACAGACAGATCTGTGGTTGAATCCCTCACCCTGTCTTTGTTAATTGTATAATTTATGAAGTATTTAGTCTCCTGAAATTCAGTTTCTGCATCTGTAAAACAGAAACACACACACACACACATTGCCAAACCTAACAGATAATAATACAATTTTTAAAATTACTTGCCTAATGGAAAAAATAGAATTGTTGTGTAGGGTAAGTGAATTGATATTTGTAAAGTGCTTAGAGCACTTAGTAAGCACTTGATAAATGTAAATATTTTTATTTTTGCCACTAAAAATGTGTTGTCTACCCTCACTTGACACTCCATCAATGATAACACGTATATTGGGTTGAAGTGCCACGGAACTGCTCGGTCACCTGAGCTCCCTGCTGCCGTCGGGGAGGGCGCCCGTGTCCCCCACCACGTAGGGCCCGCAGGGCAGCTCAGGCTCTGCTGCACCGGAGGCAAGAAACAGCAGTTTCAGACTAGACCTTTACTTTAAAAGTTTTATTTTATTTCAATAAGAAATCACAATGAAAAATTCCAGTGCCAGAGAGTCTGTGAACATTCAAAAACTAAAATATGGAAAATAATACACGTGTTAGAGTATTAAGTTAGTACGGAGAGGGAGGCTGCTTTTTCCCTTTCCCGGGCCTCTCAAAGGCAACTGCTATCAATACTGCCAGTGTGTTTTTAAACTGTTTAAAATGTGAATGTATTAAAATTTTTAATTAAAATTTGCTAATATGGTCCTAGACCTTATTCATTCAAAGTTACTTTATTTTGCTGGAAAAAGTTAAATAAAAAAAAATGTTAGTAAGTATTTGACAGCAGAGAGGGCATGCGGATGTCAGGGCAACCAAAGAGCAGGCTTGAGGCTCCCACAGGGCTTCTCCAGCTGTGGGACACCTTTAAAGTCTCACATAACAGTCATTTTCAGAAGTGCAGTCTGTCCAGCAACAGCATTTTTATACGTCTACAAAGGATAATGAGATTCAAACATGGGCATAAAGACACAAAGTGTTGATATTAATGTTTATATTTCTTGTGAGAGTACCTTATCTGCTTTATGAATCTGTTCATTATGTTTACAATAAATATCTAATACTTAAAATCTCAAGAAGAATGAAGAAAAAAGTAGGGTTGGGGAAGAGTGTTATTTGTATTCAAATCTAATTCATTAGAGATATATTTCTTTTCAGCAAATAAGTTTGGGAATAAAATGTTTTAAAAAGAACCCCTTTTCAGGGACGTCTCTTCTATTAAGAAGAAAAACTGTGCAAAAAAGAAAAAAACTTGAAAGAAATTATTTCTCAATGTATGAAATATCACATATAATCACAAGATCTAGAAGGATTTAAAAACAGTGATCTTTAGATGGTGAAATTATAAGTGTTTTAATTTTCTTTTTTCTAATTTATTTTAAATATAAATGAAAATTCATTCTTCCTTTATTAAATATGTATCACAAAGAAATACTACATGTTAAAACTTTTAATTTCCTCAAATTTTTTATTCTACTCAATTGATACAAATAAATGATTGGTAGCTTGTAAGTAGTTTGCCAGTGACAAATAGGCAATAAATGCTTTGGGGGGAAAAATGAAACTGGCTTAAGAATAAACAAAGCAGCATTTAAAAAGAAGTCAACAGAATTGAGGACAAAGAATTTAGAATAAGAAGGATGATATATATATTTTTTAATTTAAAAAAAAATTTTTTTTCTTTATTGATCCTAGAGAGAGGAAGGCAGAGGGAGAGAGAAACAGAAACATCAGTGAGAGAGAACATCAATTGGCTGCCTCCTGCATGCCCCCACTGGGGATTGGGCCCACAACCTGGGCATATGCCCTGGCCGGGAATCAAACTGGTGACCTCTTGGTGCATGGGTCAACGCTCAACCACTGAGCCACACCAGCCGGGCAGAAGGATGATAATTTAAATACAGACAGCAGGCAGACATCTCTGGTGGGGTGGGTGTTGGGCAAGGTGGAGAGATTGAGCAAAAAAAAAAAAAAAGAGAGAAATAACTCATGTGTTAGCAGTATGTTTATTCTCAAATAAAAGAAACTTCAGAAATAAAAGCTCATTTGAAGGAAAAACAAGCAAACTTTGCTTTGAAATTTCTATCTATATCTACTATAGTAGATAACTTATATGCTTTTGGTTGGGTGCTTGGATCTAATTGTGTGTGTGTGTGTGTGTGTGCGTGTGTGTGTTCTTTTTCCTAAAAATGACATTTGAAACTCAAGAGCTCAGATTATTTTTTTAAGAGATCAGATTTTAACCCAAATCTTCTTATCTTTGCCTACATTTTTCCCAGTGAGCCTCATTTGGTTATGTTCACCATCTCTTTGGCATATCCCTTCCCACGTATTAGAAACTTAGAAGGGAATAAGAATAATAAAAACAACAGCCTCGGGAAGTGCCAGTGAGAAGAGGCAAACGCAACGTGGGGGTGTAGGTAGCCAATTCTGACCGCAGCACTAACACCTGGGAATAGGCTGCAGATCAGGAAGAAGGGCTGTGTTATGGCACAACCAAGAGCGGTAAAATAATTAGCCAGCCAGATGTGGCCAAATACCAAGTTTAGCAAAGGTTTAGTAAAGAAGATAAGTCATAGTCACCTCAGAATATCAGACTGGGCCTTTTAAAAATATGCGGAGACTAGGAGACAGGTACAGTCAGTCATGCACTATTTAGGAGAACAAAAGAGAAAGTGACAGTATCTCTCCGTCGGGAATTTTACTAAAGAGCGTGAATGGGTATCACCAAGTAGCCAGAGTAGATTCTGATTTCAGCCGAGGAAGAAGAGGCTGTAGAAGACTGTACAGGCAGTGGTCGAGTATCTCCCCAAGAGAGAACTTCCCTTTTCTACAATATCTGCCTTATATCTCGTTTTAGCTATATGCAGTGAGTGGCCAACTATTTCTCCACCCACATCTTTAGTGTGAATGTGAGCATTTTATTCTGGACTCAGTGTAAGTTTGCTCCTATTTAGTTACCACTGTGGTTGGATTACAGAACAAGAAAATAATAGGTTTTGGCAAAAATATTTTCATTCAGGGCAAAAGAATAATAGTAATTAAAACATTTTCTCCTTCCTTAGGCACAGAAATCCAAGGTGGATCTTTTTCATTAACACAGTGTCTGCCACAGGTGGGCAGGAGAAGCCTCAAAGAACTGCTTTAGCAAAAGTCCTAGTGAAGTGAAAGGTTTAGCAAAAGGTCTAGAAAAGTCCAAGTTAATCATAAGACTGCATAGGTACAACTTTACATCTTTAGAGGTCTATGTGATCACTATTAACAGTGTGCTACTCCACAGGGAACAAGGAAAGTGTTAGTATCACTTCTTTTTTATTAGTTTTTTTTCTTGTTTTTGCAGATGAGAGAAAATTAGGATTGCATAAAAATGCAATGGATGTTACAAAGGAAGGAATCTTATTAACCTTATGAAGAGGACCATATATTCGGGCCTCACTAGGACAGTCTTATTTCATATCTCTTTTTATAGTTGTTATTATTAGCATCCTGTTCCATTCTCAAAAATGTCCTAATTAAATATGTTACATAGTTATGATATCTATAATAAAATGCTCTCTTTTTACCAATAGGGTAAAATCTGTTTCTCCCTGACCTGGGCATGCAGGTTGAAAGTACAACTAACTGTTGAATTCCCAGGCCATTGCTTTGTTCAGTTTACCATGCTACACTCTCAAAATAAAAGGCTAATCATTTGATAGAAATAGACATATGGAACCTGTAGATTTCACTAAAGGACAGTGGAATGACATCACTACTTTTGAGCTGCCCAAGACACTGTAATTTACAGACAAGGAAAATATGTTTTGAATGTGTGAGTTGTAGTCTACGATTAGTGCACCCCAAGGGAAGATCCCCTCATCTTCCATATCTGCTATAATCTTTCAGCTGCATGCAGTGCGTGCACAACTCGTGGCTTCCACCCCCATCACAGGCGCAAGTGTGACCATCTTGTTTCCAGGCTCAACTGTACTTTTGCTTCCAACCCATAAGTAAGTACTCGGGTTGGAATCAACTTGCCATGACAAGAATTTTTCAGTTCAGAACTGAGGACAGTAATAAATAAGTTAAATGATTTCACCTGTCTTCCTTAGAAAATAAAATTGCCAACAGTTTTCTTTTGATTAATCTTACCAACTAATATGTATTTTAATTTTTATTTTAAGTTGTGTAAGAGTATTAAAAAAAGGTCATTTTTGAATTACAAGCCTAGTTTCCAAGAAGCTAGAATTCTAATTATAGAAATTTGTTAATGGTAATAAAAAACCATCTTATTTCCAATAGAAAATAAAGATATAGTTTATTTTAAAAGTTAAAAAACATAAGCAGTAATAGAAGTATGCATATTAAAGACAATTTCTCGAACTTTCTAATATAGACGTACCATACCCATTAAATTACTAGTTTCAAAATGCCCATAAACACTGCTATCAATCAGTAAAACAGTATTTTACAGAAAGCTTTACATTTTAGCAGCTGACACCAAACTGTTAGCATACATAGCTAGATATTAATAAAGGAAGGGCCCTGGCCGGTTTGGCTCAGCGGTTAGAGCGTTGACCTGCGGTCCAGAGAGACCCGGGTTCGGTTCCCGCTAAGGGCACGTACCTCGGTTGCAGTTTGTCCCCGGCCCTGGTTGGTCGTGCGGGTGGCAGCCACTCGATGTGTCCCTTTCACGTCGATGTTTCTCTCTCTCTCTCTTCCTCTCTCTCCCTCCCACTCTATCTGAACAAAAAATGAAAAAATGTCCTCGGGTGAGGATAAAAAAAAATAAAATAAAATAAAAAAAATAAAGGAAGGGACAAAGGGAATCAGACATTAAGCATAAAAAACTAGGGAGCTGAATCAAATATTGGGCTTGCTTCACTAGGAAGCTATAGCATTCACAGGCTCATTCACACATTCCAGGAAACTGTCACATCCTCCTCCCTCAAGACTTAATTCTTAGGCAATCCCCTAAAGGCAAGAAGAGTCTCTGGTGAACTGCCATTCACCAGCCTGGTAGCAGATTACAGGGGGAAGGAGGAGGGGAAATGTCTGTGCTGTGCACATGAGCAGTAGAAGACAAGATGGAACCATAAGGGGCGGAGTCTAGCCTGGGAAAAGAATCAGATTGGATAAGAGACACAGAACCCAAGAAGATCCAGGAAATGGATTGGTTAGTGGGAGACCCATCAGAGGCCAGGGAAAAATTGGGAAATTAACTGGTTATTTTGAAAGGGCACCTGGTCGGTCCCAAGATCAAGATAATATAATCCAAGTTTAACAAAGCTGATCTCGATCTGGATCTCTCTCTCTCTCTCTCTCTCTCTCTCTCTCTCTCTCTCTCTCTCTCTCTCTCTCGCCTGGTAACTGGTACCTTCTCTCTCTATAGCAGTCATGCGGGCCTAGCAGCAGCCTGCGGCCTGGCAGCCACTGGACTCCAAGCCTGAGCTTGGGTACAGCAACACACTGTGCAGCTGGTAACAGACTAAGCCAGATGGGGACACAGACTAAAGTGGACCAAGCCTTGGCAGGGCACAGAGTCTCTGGACACTGGCCCTCTTTCTGGGACTGATGAAGACAGGACATTTTCCACAGTGGGACGAATGGAGATGCAAGCCCAGGGAACCTGGGGGCAGCCCTCCATTTCAACCCAGTAAATCTTATCACACACCTCAACCTCCCATGCATGGGTCCCCAGAAATGCTTTTCTCACAGCTCCATGAAAAAAAACCATTTCTACCAGCAACAAAATCACTCTTTTCAACTAAGATTTACTCACTCATTAATAATATAAACCAATTCACTGATAATGTCTAACATAACTCTATTTTGAGCCTTTACCACAGAAGGGAAATATTTGTTTCTCTTTAAGAAAAACTTGAATAAATTGTTAAAGCTTTAATGATACATTTTTATTGGCATATATTCTGACAAGTTTTTATAATAACTTCAAAGAATAAATGAGGATGATGTATACACTTAGGATATATATTTATATATGTGTGTGTATATATAAACACACATATATAGCTGGACTAATCATTAATTTACATCAAATAATTTTTTTCTAAGGAAGGTAGAGTGCTTCCTATATGAAACTAAAGTTAGTAATACTTTAAAAGTAATTATTGTGCCTTAGAAATTTATTCAAATTATTTTTATACACAAAGCATTGGACTTATTATCATAAGTTAGTAACTTATGCATTTTTAAAACTATTTTCTAGTGAATTAGCATGGATTTAACTACTCTACTAATAAACTCTGTCAACTATCTTTCTAGTCAACAATATATTTGCAAGATTCTTTTGGTAAGGTTAAGTACGTAGCCTGTAATTACAAAATATAAGTCAGGCAACTGGCCCACATGAAACAAACCCACTTATTTTCACTACCTCTTTCATCTGTCAACCTAAAATAAGTAAGCAGAAATCTCTTAAGTTAATATGATTATAAATTTAGAAACTATCATAACAGAAAAATATATGGTGACATAAATAAGAACACCTTAACTGAACACATATTATCCCTTTCCATCACTTTCATGTTTGTACAATGATTTTGCACTAGATTAGGAAATCGTGAGAGTCATAGTAATTCAACAAAAAGACAGAGACTGTTAAAGAAACAAATATTTCCCTTTATTTGATTATATTACATCTACTCTTGGAACATTTAAAATAATTGAAATTCTCAATTTACAGACTTTAAATAATGCTATTTAACTGAAAGCCAGTCAGCAAATAGCAACGTATATTTGAAAAGTTTACTTGTGGAAAGTGATTTCCACACCAACTCAGTTTAGTAGACTATAAAGTAGATTCAGAATGATCAGCATTTGAAATCAGAACAGTGACACTCAACAGCATTTTATCAATAGTGAGTTTGCCTTACTCCTTCGCCAGCTGCACACTGGTAGGTTTTGTTCCAATAGGTATCCCGTATTTGTGCAAAGTGTTAATCAAAATCTCCCTCATGTCGCTGTTGTAGGAATCAAAGTCAAACACATTCCTGACCACACTGGAGAGACCTTCGGTGGGAAATTTCTGCATTAAAAAAAAAAATCCCTTTTTACTCATGTGATAAAATACACAATATAAAGAATATAAAACTGATAGCACAATAACGATCCAGTGAACTTTAGCAGACATTAACAGCCTTGTCTAATAACCAGATAGGAAGAATACACACATTTTCTCTTTTAATGTTTGCTCTGATGACTTAAGATTTTCCTTTTTAAATAAATATTAGAATTTGAGGGGGCACAGTTCCTTCTCCCAAATGTTAAATCACGTTAGATAAAATGTTAGATCTTGGAATTCAGTGACTTCCATTGCTTTCTGAAATCTCCTGACTTTAAAATGAATACCAGATTGAACAAATTAAACAAATACTATTTAAACAGAGCACTGAGTAGCTATACAGAAGTATTCAGAGAACTCAAAGGTCTATGAATAAATGAAAAAAAAAAAAAGAAAAGACAGAAAGAAGAACATAAAAGGGCACAACACAGAGAAATCAGGAGTAGCAGAGGGAAAGGAAACAAGTGTTAGTAACAGCTAAATTCACACTAGTGTAAATTCACACTAATAGTGTCCTCTGGGTCCTTCAATGGCTCTCTCTTAAACACTGAGATCTGAGCTGGCTTTACCATGGTTTCATAGGCAGAAAAAAGTTTTCTATATTCCTTTTTAGGTTTTCCTTGGAGGGCTGGGGGTAGGCAAACAGCAAGTGAGTCATGAGGTTGTAACTATTAAAGTTCTTTTTTTTCCCCCTTATTTCATAATTATTAAAATTTTATTAAGCATTCTTCAAACTCATTAGAGTCTGGCTAGAAGAATATGATTACATGAGTACAATATCTAGTTTTTTAAACAGTACAAAGTAAAGTCAATTTTAACAAATATTTTATAAATTACAATATTGAATCTAAATGTGCACAGTTAATTCAACTTAGTGTTATTCGAGTTACCTAATTTCTAAGCAAACTTATCAATTGCTGAATTTAAAATAACTAGACTTATAAACATTATATCTAATAACTAGATCTAGTAATTATTTGTTATAAATAGAATTTACAAAGGTTTTTTGTTTTCTTTACCAAGGTAGACTAGACATTATACATGGCTACAAGGAATTTCATTCTCCTGTTCATTCATTCTCTCTTACAAAACTTTCTTAATCAATACTCTTGGCTCCTAGTTTGTTTTCCATACCCAAGTCGTTTGTTTTCACTCAGATACTATATATTTGTTGTATAAAGTCAAATAGTAATCAAGTTTCCGTGCTGTCTCAGTCTCTCATCCCCACCCTTGCCTAGATCCCTCCCAAAAACCTCCACCAAATTTCCTGGCTCCTTGTTATGGCCATGGCATAGAACTTTGTCAAACTCAGTTCAAAAACTAAATATAAAATGTCCACTGGTCTTCCAGATTTAAAATCTAGATTATAAACACTTCACATTATATCATCTGAATCAATGTACACAAATTGAAAGACTTGGTATAAATTAAGCAGTCTGAAAAACAAGATTAATGGCTTCTTTTAAACCTTTACACAAGGCGTTCGCCATACCTGTAAGTGCTTGACTATGTTGACAACTTCTCTGGTAGAATAAGGGTAGTTAATAATGCCCTGGTCAGCTAAACTCCTCAGCTCTCCAAAGGCAGCCACGAGCTTCTGCAGGATGGGCTCGGGCACATTTGGTCCATATTGCCTGAGCATCTCAAGCTCCGACTGGGGCTTGGGATTATCAACTGCATGGCAGCTAAAAATATCACCTATAGGAGAAAGAAAATGCACAGTCAGCATGCAACTAATCCACCGTAACGCCATAGGAAATGTGCAGTGGTTGTTTAAAGAGCCACTGGTTGCTCACAAGGCATTTTTATTTTTAAATGTGTAAAACTACAGAAAACCCATCCAACAATAGGATGACAAAGAGAAGACAGCAAAGGACTAAAGTTAAAGAAAAGGAAACTGAATGATGTGTTGGTGTATTCTGCATAGATATGTTTCTGTTAAAAAAAACCTAAATAATACTTGAATACAATCTCTCTGGAAGACACTCAAATATAAAGAGCAAAACAGAGAACCCCCATGTGTTTCTGCCAATCCCACTCACTCCCCAACAGGCACCCCATGTTAGCAGTTCAGTGCATTTGTTCTTTCATTTTTAAAAAATGCACATATATAAACATATATAGTTTCGGTGATTTATTCCTTTTCCATTTAATTGGAAAATAATCTTCATATGGTTCTGAGACTGCATTTTTAATTTTAATACATGTTGAGTATCTTGAGATATTATATACATCTATCTCATATGTATGCTTTATGTATACTTAAAAAAGGAGGAATCAGTACCATCACTCTCTAAATAATTTATATCTGTGCAGATTGCTGGAATATACTTCAGAAGTTATTTTTGGAAAAGTAAACCTGTAGAGATGATGTCTAAATTAGAACCAATAAAAGGAATGTAGAAACAAAGTATTCCATCTGTAATTTAGGCAACTGAGAATATACTAGAACAATATAATCTATACAAGAGAGATGACGTTCTCATATTAAAAGTTCATATCATTCTACTGATTCATAATCCAGGAGACCAGGGACAAAAGGAAGTTAAAGTAAATAAATTTGCATTATTTAAGATGTTCATTTAAAAAGAAAGGACATCTAGATCTTAATTTGATTTAGAAACCACTTAAACCATTGTTTTATCATTATTACATATTTTTAAAAGCAATTGAATGAAATGTAAGCCACGATAACTTCAAACTTGTATCTCATAGACTAAATCCGTTAAATACAAACATGAAGAACAGCTTTCACCTTTTTTGGGGGGGGGGAAATAAAATGTAACACTAATATAAAGCTATAATTACCCCTCATTCATTCATTCATCAGATAATTATTAACTGTCTTCCATGTACCAAGTACTACTCTAGGTACTTTGTATACATCAGTGACCACAAACACAAAAATCCCTGTCCTCAGGGAGTTTATATTCTGGCATAAGAAGACAGTAAACAATAAATATAAATGTTAGAAACTCTGTTTCAAAGAAGAAAGTAAAAGCACAGTGTAGGACATCAGAAATGGAGATGGTGAGGAATTAGAACCAATAAAAGGAATGTAGAAACACAAAGTATTCCATCTGTAATTTAGGCTGGGCCTCAGGTCTGCTACTGCAGATATCGAGGGTAAAAGCATTCCAGGAGAGTGTACAGCTAATCAAAGACCCTAGGCAAGCACAACCTGGCATGTTCCAGGAAGAGGCAGGAAAGCAGAACGCCTGGAAGAGAAAGAGTGATGGGGACAGCAGAACAGAAAAACGAGGTCAGAGAGGTAAGAGGATTTGGGAGACATATTACGTGCTCTTCTAAAGAAATTCGATGCATGTACGAGCATCATCATGTACACACATCCCTCTTGCCTCGTTTTGTATTAATTCAAATGGGAGACTACTATACCTATTACTCTGACTTACTGTATTTTGAGAATTGTTTTTTAATCGGCATGGGTAAACTTATGCCCTTCTTTTATTAAAATAGCTGCACAGTATTCTATTGTGTGGCTATAACAGAATTTCTTTATCCAGTCCCATTTGGAATGTTCCCATTTTTTGCTACTATTTTAAAAAGCTATATTGCCTATCCTTGTACTTAACATCATCGCATGGGTAATTCCCTAGGATGAATTCCTTGATGTGAAACTGCTAGATCAAAAATCCTCCTAGGACACTGGACCTGCTCATGTTGACAGTGAGAACTGCCAGTATCCAGAATTACCTACTTGCCATAGAAGGAGATGTCCTTCTTAAAGGCTCCTGACAATTAAGTTTAGCCCAGGGCCTCTCCAGTCAATGTGAATCAGTCTTCTGAGCTGGCCTCCAATTTCTTCATAGTTAGGGGGACGTAACGAAAACCAAACACTAAAAACCATTCTTTATTTTGTGTTTTATTTCTAAGAATATAGTGTAATTATTTAAGGAAACAGGCTCTGGAATGGAGCTATGTTTTAACACCCATGACCTAAGTGCCCCAGAACAATAGTTAACCTTGAATATCAGATCTTCTCCTTCTCTGAAATGGGGAAAGGACTGCTCTCCTGGGTGGCTGGGATGATGACACAGCAGTCAGTAACATTCAGTGACAGCCATTACAGCAGTGTTACTAAGACAGTATTATCATTGCTATTGCTACTATTTTTGTTATTATTATCATTATTGCTTTTACCTAACGTGCCGAAGAAATCGTTGCCTAGGAAAGGAAATCCAGGTCTGTTGGCTAGAACAATCATCCTAAAATCAGGATGAATCACTATAACATTTTCTCTTCCACTGACATTGGCAGAATCTGAAAAACAAAATTTCTATTTATTCTTTATTGATATTTAATAATTCTTAAGAATGTCAAGTCACAGCCTTTAAATAATATAACAAGTAGTCATACTGTTCAAATATATTTTAAAAACGCTAAGAAATTTGGTTATAACAAGTTGGTTGCAGAAAAAAACTTTCTTGAGGAAGTTTGCTTAAGAACAGAATACTGATGAACCATATACTAATTATACAGGAATATTCATTTTTATGTAAATTCAATGTACACCTATAAAAGCAAATTTGTCCAAATGTTGTCTTAACAGTACTTAAACTTGGCTTGTGATGCTGTTATTCCTTAAAAAAAAAAAAAAAAAAATCCACAACAGGGGATAATCCAAAATACACTCAAGGACAATCCAAACATCCTTTAGTTCTTATCAAATCAGCAGCTGCACTGCTTCGCATAGAACCTGCCAGTATGCACCTAAGGAGTGACTCCTGTTCAAACTATGCACCTTGAAACTTAACCACACAGAACAAAGGTACTGAACACGTGGTCAACTCATTAGCGCAATGCTGATTTATTTCCAATGAAGAAATTCTACCATAGTTCTTAAAATAAATAATTTCAGCCTGGCCGGTGTGGCTCAGTGGTTGAGCACTGATTGCACCAAACAGTCGCCAGTTCAACTCCCGGTCAGGGCACATGCCCAGGTTGTGGGCCCGATCCCCAGTGTGGGGCATGCAGGAGGTGGCCAATCGATGTTCTCTCTCATCGATGTTTCTATCTCTCTCTCCCTCTCCCTTCCTCTCTCTTTCAAAATCAATAAAGAAAAAAAAAATTTCAAATTGACTGGTGCTTTCTTTATGCAAATGTTTCAGGTATTAAAGTAATTGAATAATATCATTAAAAAATGATAGGTGTGTCCTGGCCAGTTTGGCTCAGCGGTTAGAGCGTTGGCCCGTGGACCAGAGAGTCCCGGGTATGGATCCCTTTAAGGGCACGTACCTCAGTTGCAGTTTGTCCCCGGCCCCGGTTGGGGTCATGTGGGTGGCAGCCACTCGATGTGTCTCTCTCACATCAATGTTTCTCTCTCTCTCTCTTCCTTCCTCTCTCCCTCCCGCTCTATCTGAAGATAAAAATCAATAAAGAAAAAATTAAAAATGATAGTTGTGAAGCACCTGCAGTTTTATTTGAGTCTATAAGAACCTATACTTGTACTTTTTTATGATACCAAAAACTAACCTTTCAATGTGCCATATCGTCATGTATTAATACAACCAATAGTTTCAATGTTTGACCTCCATTAATTTTAGTAGTGGCAAATAACAAGATATGTGGTCACAGGCAAAACTTAGTTAGTTAATTAAAACAAAAAGTTGCAAAAGTGAGCATTTTAAAGAGCAAAGAAAATAAAAAACATAGCCCTAGAAGGGATGCTTTATGAAATCATGTTCAAAAGAGCTTCAGGGGCTCTTGTGTTTAAAATACTGTTTACAATCGAACCTGACTTTAAAAATTATGATGACCCCTTTACTTCTAGACTATCAAAAATGTCTCAGAAAATATAGAGGGTTACCAGGATATAATATCACTCTTTAACTCTACCTTGTTCTAGCAATTCTTTCTTGCTTTCCATTTCACTGTCTTTATTATGCCTCTAAGAAGGGAAGGCACAATTCTAATCCCGAGTCTGAATGATCTTTCTTGGAGACAGTATTCATGCTAACTCAAATTCTCACTTTTCCCATAAATTCATTCTAAAACTGAAACTTTAGCCTGGCCGGTGTGGCTCAGTGGCAGGCATGCATCAAAAGGTCGCCGGTTCGATTCCCAGTCAGGGCACATGCCCGGGTTGTGGGCCAAATCCCCAGTGGAGGACATGCAGGAGGCGGCCAATCGATGTTCTCTCTCATCGATGTTTCTATCTCTCTCTCCCTCTCCCTTCCTCTCTCTCTAAAAATCAATAAAGAAAAAAAATTTTTTTAACTGAAATATTAGAATACTTTTATTAGTGCTGAGTTTCCTGGGCTCAGAAACAGCAATCTTGTAATGACAACGTCCAAGAAGAACATCTCTGTGGTGACACATTTGTACATTTTTAATGAGGTCTTTTTTACATGTTCTCTTTGAATATTTAAGATTTAGGTATCAGTCTCAACTTGTTTGGTTACTCTACTATTGGTTATATATTTTCAATGGCTAGTCTTTCTATGACACAAAAATTTTAAATTAGAAACTAGAAAATGTTCTCAGATTGCATTACAAACTTACTTTTTCTTTGTAAGTTAAACAGACTATTAGATTTATCTACTTACATTTTCTCTAACAACAACAACAAAAAAAATAAAAATAAAAGGAAGAAGATAATCCAAAACAGAGAATAACTTCTTCCTGAGGCAGGTATGTGTGTGTGTGTGTGTGTGTGTGTGTGTGTGTGTATGTAATAAACCTGTATACACACACATCTAGTCACACACATGTGTGATAAATATATATATATAAAATAAAATGCCAAGCAATTTTTCTAATTATATTGAGATAATAACATTAATTTTAATACTGTAATAGAAATATGCTAGAGCTTTAAAATGTTTTAGATAACAATAAAAAAATATATTGCACAATAATTGAAAGATGAATACAGTAAAGAGTCTATGTTGGTATTCTCAGGGTAGAAAATTTTGAAGCTGATCTGTTCTAAAGCTATAATTGAAATTTTCAAAGATACTCTCTGGCTACAAAAAATGAAACTGAGAAAGCTATATTCGGACATACTGATTTTTGTAAATAACTGTCAGTAAGGACAACCTGAACTTACATTGTTGCTTAGAGATAAGCAGCCAGCTAAGGGTGTGATTGGATACCAGGGATGTAAACATTGCATATACTGAAGGAAGAATTGCTTTTTTATACTCACTTGCAATGATGCGTCTTCCATCTGCTAGAATCATTTCTCCATTTTCTACTAGAGTTTTTAAAATACAGGTGACATTTGTTGGGGCCTTGTCTGCCTCATCTACTACCAGAACATGACCCAATTTTACTGCTTTAACCTTTGAAGACAAAACATTTATCATAAAGAAAAATAAAAGTGAACATTTTAAATTCCATCATTCAGTGCTTTGGGTTTATAGCGGCTGGTGTTAGGTAAACTATGCACACACAGTCACAAAGACGGTCTGTGGCAGAGCAGGAAACAAAATGTACAAATCTCCATAAAAAGCTCCTTATAGTTACTAAACTGCTAACTCTGCAGCAGTTACTTCATTTCCCTTCAGCAGTATAATTATTCCTGTGTTGGTGATGTCCACAACAAATTACACACCAAAGCAGGGGAGATTTAAAACAAGGATAACAAAAAGCGATTAAAGTGCAATGGGGGTGGAGGGAGGCATTACAACAAACGGTGGATTTTAGAACACTGCATTTGTTATGGCTCTAAAAGAGTAAACAAATTTTATAGGTCATAATGGACGGTTAAGAGGTGGGAATTCAAGACAAGGGTATTACTGGTCAAGCTCAAGAAATCCTGAAGCATACTGAGAGAAGAGTGAATATGAAGAGTTCATCTTGGCTGAAGCAGAGGTTAAATGCAAATAAAGAGAACAGGGTCTGAAAGGGTAGACAGGGTCTCTACAACTAAAAAATAAGTACTTTCCCTCACTAAGCAATGGGATGTAGCTAAAGATATGTGAGCCCTGACATGATAAAAACAGGGCGTGGGCATCTAATCTGGTAGCAATATGCAGAATAGACTAAAGGGGGATTAGCATAATAATTTGGTCAAAAAATGTTTGGGGACCTGACTTTAGAGGAGAAATCATAGGAAAAATGGAAATAAAAAGCATTAGACTGATCTCAAGAGTTTTTCAGGGGTATAATCTATCATCTTGGCAACTGATTAGATGGGAAAAGGAGAAAGAAAAAATAAGAGAAAGTCCTAGGTCCTAGGTGTCTGAATGAATGGTAACATTATGAAAAGAAAGGTAAAAGCTAGGAAAATTATTTAAAACACTTTTACAGAATGGATAGGAAGAGATACTCAATTAATTTAATTGTAAACCCAAAGATTATATTTTTAAATAGTAAGACAAATCTCATAACTTAAAATGGATCAAACCATAAACTTTTTTCTTTCCACAGTTTTTCAAATAATTGTAAAAAAATAAAGATTGAGAAATAAGTTTTTTCCTCTACCAACAATATTTTATTCCATATTCTTTAAAAAACCCGATAAAGACTTTTCTTTTTAATTTCAGGTAAAAATAAACTCATATAGATTCTTCTGTTCAGGGAAAGTCAGGCCCAACCTGGGAGAATTCAGGCAGGAGTTTCTATAGACTCCAATCATGGGGGTCTGGACCACAGAGGTTCTCATGATGGCTTATTCATGCCATTGCTGCAAAGGAGTTACCTACACAGAGGGGCAGGAGGCCAGGCAGCGGGATTTCTTTGGGGCCTTATGTAAGAAGCTGAGGAATGGTTATTTCCAGCTGCCCAAAACATTCGGTTAATATTTTATTTATTAAGATCGTTTTAAAAAACATCCCAGAAGCATTATCTAATTTCAAACTCTATACATTTGAAAAAACAACAACACAGAAATCTTTTTTCTTTTTCTTTTTTAAATTCTAGAATGGAAAAGAAATCAGTAGAGGATTTCAATCATTCCCTAAATCTCTCACTCTGGAGACAGAACAGAAGAAGAAACCATGTTATTTTCCCCAAATAATTTGCAATTAATTATCTACTCCCAAAATGACATATAAATGAGCTTTCCAGTTAAGACTGAAATCTATAGCATATTCCACACTCCCCCTCTCAAAGGCTGAAATACAACTATCATTAAAAAAAAACACAGTAGAGAATATTCATGTAATTGGATTACTAACCAAAGGTGAGTCTTCATACACAATAAGTCCATCTTTAACAGAAGGCTGAAGAGTAAGGGTTTGTACCGTGGTGTCCCTAAAGTTAAACCAACACATTTTATGGTTAGTCAGAAAACAAACGGACTTTTTATCATGAATAAAAATACAACACAAGAATACTTATTTTCTTTTTGTTCATCATCCTGTTTTTTCCAAAATGAATAAAAATAGCAGATGAAATTGCATGCAGCAACAGTATTTTGTAGATGTAAATATAAATTACAAGGGTTTGGAAATTAATCCAGGTTTACAGATTATCCAAATTCTTTACTTTTTCCTTCCAGATAAAAAGATTGATAACTTCTCTTTCCCTTGTGACCATTTCACTCCTCAAAATTACCTTTTGAGGGTGAAGAGGAGAAATTAAAAAAATATATTTGTATGATATATACATGGTTTATATTATTTTAAAATAATTTTGATGGTGAGTTTGGTGATTACTGGCATGTTGACATGCCAATTAAAGCAAGTCTATGAATTGCATGTTCTGGCCCTGGTCCAATCTGCCATCACTAAGCGAAAGCCAGACCATCTCACCTCACTCCAGGAACCAAGGGATTTTAAACATTTCTGCTGTGATCAGGGCAATCCATTTTATTTTCCTAAATTTACCTGCTACTATTTACTTGACCCTTTTAGATATTCAGAAGTATTAATAGTAAGCTACCTTGATGCTATGCATGCCTCACATGAGGAAATACGTTCACTCCACCCATGAATATTCTTGTCAAAAATGTGTTCATAAACTGCAGGTGGTAAGTAGGTCCAGACATTTTTAAGGGGATCAATTTTATATCTTCACCGTTTACATATGCTCTATCTTAAAAAAATATACTATGGCCATCTTGATCGCATCATACACAGAATTAAATTACTTTTAAATGTAAGTAACTTTTTTCTTTACAAGTTCAGAGTTGTGTTTTTTTCAAACTACCCTATCACTTATTCAAAGTAAAATACAAAGTTACAATTATGTTGTTTTGAGTACATACTATGTGTAAGACACTACTTGGAATGGGAACTCCAAACTTTAGTGCTATAGCATATTTCTGAAACTTCTACTCAAATTCTACTATAATTTGTTAAAATGATAAACTGTGTATCTATTAGAAAAAAATAAATACCACATGCAAATCACAAACAAAGCAAACTTCAGATACAAGACAAATTTTTTTTGTTTTTGTTTTTTTTGCTTAGCAAAACATATTTAATCAAAATCAGTCCATTGCATTGACAGGCAGTAGGGAGGTGGTGGAAAGAGGACTTTGGAATCAGACCAATCAGGATTTAAATTCTAGTTCTTGCTAATTATTGGCCATATGATCTTGGGTAAGTAATAAAACCCACCCAGGAGGCTCATTGATAGAACACTTGGAAAGTATCCAGCACAGTATATGGCAGATAAAGAGTGCACTTGTATGTCAGCTTTAACTATTTCTTGTTATTGTTATTGCTGCTCTTATGACTGAAAGTTACCTGCCTAACTTCTACTTGATCTTCAAGTTTTTATCATAGACAGTATTTACAGGAAATCCCCTCACTGATCCTTTAAAGGCCAGGTTAGGTGGCCCTGCTGTCTGTTCCCCCTGAGCCCGGGATCTCCCCCTGTTTTAGCCCTTAACACCCTATACTGTAGTTGCTTATTCTAGTATCTATCTTTCTATACAGACTATAAGATTTTAGAGTGTAGACCATATCTGCCTTGATCTAGCCTGTCCCCTCATCCTGTTCCCAGAATCTAATGGATGACTGGCTCACAGGAAGAATTTAATAAACCTTTATTGAATAAATGAATGCATGAATGAAATGAACAAAATGCTAAGAGCTGAAAATCAACTGTAGCTTATAGCGTAACATACAGTATATGAACTTGCAAATTCACTGGATCATGGGACTCTTTTTTTAAATAGATAATCTGTAACTAGAGAACCCACTTTCATAACTGTTGAGGCCGATTAAGGCTGATTCTCTTAGAGGTAAGGGGTCCTTCCTTATTCATTTATAAGTGTGTATTAGAAAGTACAGTCATGTTGAGAAGTGCATTTAGGGTTCACTAATCAAGGGACTAAGGGGCAAACTTTTATGTCCATCATGGACTCCGATGAATTGAATTTCACTTATTATTGTGGCAGGTGACTTCTGTGTCAGAGCCTTCAGGGTGTGAGCAGGTATGCTGGCAATACAACCACTGACATTTAAAATTTCTAGACTGCTGGCCCTATTTGCACCTGGCTTGAAAGGCTTCTCCCTCTAACTTGACCAAATGGTGACTGGTTTCCTTAGTTAATTCCCTGGCAGTCTGGCACACTGCCATCCCTGACCCCTATTCCAAGCTCCCAACCCCATGATCCACACTCTCATGGAGTTGGTGCTAGTCCCGTGATCTACGGCTTCCTATGGCCCTAGCACTACACTTTACAGAGAATCTATTATTATTCTTTACTCTTCACTAAAATTCAAATTAAAATGTGTCTGAAAGAAAGCCTTGGGGGATGTTTAGGAAAGTGAAAATATATTGTGACAATTTATTGGAGCTTATTAACTTTTAGTATGAATAAAATATTTCTTATGCAATATAATAATATATGGCCCTACATTTGTTTTCTGTATTCCTGGGTCTTATAAGTTTACTGTAGGACATACTCTATGCTATCTTCTGCTAAAAATTAATTTTTAGAGTTTTAAAAAAACAAGAACAGGATTTAATTACTCTTACTTAAATTCACTGTTAATATTCTGGCAATACAGAAGGGGGTGGGTGAGGAAGAGAAAATGATGTATTCACACAGATTTTTATAGCAACATAGTGAATTTCTCACTTCAGTTGTCACATATTTAATAGGCAACGACATGACACCTTCCAGCACCAAAATGGAAAAAGAAACTCTTATATCATTGTTGGTAGCAAGGAAATTCAGTTATCTTAATAATTATAGTGCTTCATAGAAGATTAAGAATAGGAAATTCAAGCTGAATTCCAACTTTAAAAAGGAAAAAAAAATTGCTCTATAACACTTGAATCCTCATTGCATACAACTTGTCAAATTAGATTTCTGAAAAGACTTCTGACCAGAAGTCAAAACCATAAGCACAAATCAGATAACTTCCAAAAGGGACTACAAATGAGGATAAATACAGATGGGAATTTCTAAGATAAAAGTGATGTTTGTTCTGTTCTTGTTATTGATTCTTTTGTCTGATGCATGAAAAGCAAAGCAAAGGCTAGTAAAAATACAGGAAATAAACATTAATTTTAAAAAGGAGGTTGGCTTATATTTCAGTAAGTTTCCCTGATTCTATTAGAAAACAACCCACTGTCTTCTGCATAGTACTTAATACAAGAAGATTGTTGTTCAGATATCCTGTAATGTTATAAACTTCGACTCTGTAAGTGATAAGGTGACCACTGTTGTCAATGGTAGCATATGAATTAACTCTTAAACACTGATTATTTTTCAGAGTATTTGGTTAAAACTATTGCTCTGTATTTATGAGCATCAAGGATCAAGAAAAATTAATTCTCCACAAAAATAAGCAGCAACTCCAGGAAAACATTTTATTTGCCACAATTTCCATTCTATTATGATTTCTTCCTCTCAGGAACAGCTTTGAAATAGAAGCATATAAAAGTTTAAATAGAGTTGCCCTGGCCGCAGGGGTTAGAGTGTTGGCCCTTGGACTGAAGGGTCGAGGGTTCGATTCCCAGGTCAAGGGCACGTACCAGGGTTGCAGGTTCAATCCCTGGCCCCAATTAGGGTGATGCGGGAGGCAACCAATTGATGTGTCTCTCTTACATCAATGTTTCTCTCTCTCCCTCTCTCTCTTTCTCTCCCCCCCCACCCCCCATCCCTTCCACTCTATCTAAAAATCAATGGAAAAATATCCTTGGGTGAGGATTAACAAAATAAATAAATAAAAATAAAAGTTTAAGTAGAGTTAACAATTTCAACACTACTGGGAGAAGAAAAGTTAAAACATATCTAGTCACATTTCCTCAGTCTAAGGTTTAACAAAGAGATGGCTTCCCGGTACATAACAGTTACCAGCATGCCTGATGAAGTAATTAGACTGTTCTGCTCACTGCTGACATTTCTGTTAGCACCGACTGTTCTCACGTCTCCCTGTCTTCCACACTAACGCTGTCTATCAAGGAGAGCCCTGGTAATAAAGGGGCACTCAGAGAAATACGGTGCTCCACTGTCGTGTTCTTTAAATCTGTGACTTTAACGTTTTTTAAAATTGGAATAATTAATGTTTCAATAGTAATTTAAAATGATTCCAGAAGCAACAGAAGTAATTAGATTGCATAAGAACTAGGTTTTTTTGTTTGTTTGATTGGTTGTTGGGTTTTTTTTGTTTGTTTTTTGTCAAAATAAGGGAAGAAAATTGGCTCCTAGAGAAAAAGCACAATCATCCCGACTTGTCGCTTGTAAAGGTACATTAAGCTAATATCCTCTAATTTATTGAGGAGCAAAAGATCTCAAAACAGTGATGTTTACTTTGAGGACGATATCTTAGTGAGCTGTATATTAATTGGTTTACAGTTAACTTTCTTTTAGAAAAACAATGATAGTTAAACATAAGAGTGAAGGAAGAAATAGACAGTTTCAAATAGCTGACAAGAATCTTCTCTAACTTTATAGTTCATTAAAATAAATATGGCTATGGCAAGAGTCCACTCATTAATACAAGCCAAACACGAGAGAGGAAAGATACGATACGGCATATAGGGGATTTAACAAACTTAAGAATTAATCGACTTTGAGAAACATTCTGGGCTCTCCACTGACTAGCAGCACACCACCTTCCCACCCCGCCTATAAAAGGCACATTTATTTCACCGTGTTCGGAAAGAAACTTCCCCAGGGCTTCAAACAGAAACAGTCATTATTATAAGCAGTGTTGCCGTCCAATACAGAAAAAAAAGGAAGACACAAATAAGCTATGATTACTGCAGTGATAATTAAAAACCAGCAGTGGCCTAAATCTGAATTCTCTCAGTTTGGTCCATCACTTAACCTCCTGAAGCCCAGATTACTCATCTCTACGTAGGGACTTAAAATAGAACACACGAGGGAATACAGCAGAGTAAACGGTAAGGAAGATAAAAGTGGAGAGAGAAATAGCATTACAATGTGTGCTTTGAATGCTTTAAGGGAAAAGTCCTTTCAGTATGATAAGTAAAATATAATTTCTACCACAGTGACTGAAAAGACTTCACCTCTTAAAATAGTTGTGGAGGGCAAATAGTTTGTGTAGCAGTCAATCACTCATCAATAACATGACCAGATGCAGGAAACCCTAACAAACCATAAAAGGAAGGCAGACACTGGGGGGTAATATTTGTGACAGGAAGTCTACTGTGATACAACACTGCTCTTCAGAGGTAGGTGCTTGCGGGGAAGAGCAGGTGAAAGAGCCACAGCCAATCATCTGATGGAAGCCAAGCATTTCAAAGTCTGCTTACCCTTCCACTGCACCTCCTAGCACTATATTGGCACTATTTTTTTAAATCCTCCAATATTGAAAGCTATGGCATGATCAAGTCTTTCAACAAACTCTGAAAGTTTTGTAAGTTGTCTAGCATTTAAAAAGAAAACGAATCTACTAAAATGGTATATTAAGAAATTGGATCTATTGACTTAACTCTAAAAACTAGCTTTCTGGCCTGGTAAATTTTAGGGAGCCAAAATGACCTAATTTCTTTGTAGAAACTTCATATATCCTTTTCCAGACAAAAAGAAAAACAGTGCATAGATTCTTTGTTTTCCTTTTCCCCTGTCATTAAAAAAATACACTTTCTAATCAGTTTTTTCTTTTTATTATTATTATTTATTTATTTATTTGTTTAATCCTCACCCAAGGATATTTTTCCATTTATCTTCAGATAGAGTGGGGGAGAGAGAGAGAGAGAGAGAGAGAGAAACATCGATGTGAGAGAGACACATCGACTGGTTGCCTCCCGCACAGCCCCGACCAGGGCCAGGGACCAAACCACAAGTGAGGTACATGTCCTTGACCTGAACCAAACCCGTGACTCTTTGGTCTGAGGGCCGACGCTCTAACCACTGAGCCAAACCAGCCAAAGCCTCTCATCAGTTTTTTAAAAGGAAGAGAAGAACGAAATGCAGATTAAAATACAAAACTGAACAAGCATGCAAAGATGCACACACAGATCAAATCAGAACGTGAGGCTGGTGAATGTTGTGTCCACTAGATAAATATTTACCAGATTAATATAGTATCTAGTAAAAGACTCACCAGTTTGGTAATAAGATAAAAGTGTTACAAAGAGTCAAAATTTAGTAAGTGACCACTTTTATGATATCAGGACATTTCAGAATCATTCACTCAACAAATATTTACTGAACACCTACTAATGGGCACTGCTTTAGATGTTGAAGTATCTGTGAACAAAACAGGTAAAAATTCCTTCCCTTGATGAGTTTAGATCAGCAATTTTCAACTGGTGTGCTAAAAGAATTTTTAAAACACTTGATACCTAGTTTTAGTCAGGAGCACTCACCTCTTCTCCCTTAGATTGTCAAAAAAACAAAACAAAACGACAACAGCCAACACAACAATAGCTGTCCGGTGTGAACGAATCAAAACCATATCTATTTTTTTTGTCAGATCGGCAAAATATGTATTTTTTGGTGTGCCGTAGAATTTTAGTAATTAGTTCACATGTGCCATGAGATGAAAAAGGTTGAAAATTGCTGCCTTAGATTTATATTATATTTAAGTGGACTTACTACTTGTACTATGCTAATATGGACTACCTTTGGTACAGTATGAACTGGGTCTTGCATAAGATTAAATATAGGAGATTCCAAAATGGCGGCAGAGTGAATGGAAGCTACACAGACCATCTCCCAGGACCAAACTGGAATTACAACTAAAATAAAGACAAATCATCTGGAAAAAGCAACGGAAAAGCAGCTGGAGAGGACCATATAACCAGGGACAGGAAAAAAGGACACCGAATCGAGCCTCGTAGGTCTGTGGAGGTGCAAGAGGGCGGGCTGGGAACCCACGGACAGCAGCTGTTTTAGCTGTGAGCAGCTCCCTCGGGGTTAAAATCCCAAGCCAGCTCCACAGCACAGAGGGCCGGGAAGAGATACAAAAGTTGAACAGACCAATAACAACTAAGGAAATTGAAGATGTTAACAAGACTCTCCCAGCAAACAAAAGCCCGGGCCTGATGGCTTCACGGAGGAGTTTTACCGAACATTCAAAGAAGAACTAACACCCATTCTCCTCAAACTATTCCAAAAAATTCAAGAAGAAGGAAGACTTCCAAACTCGTTTTATGAGACCAGCATAATCCTAATTCCAAAACCAGAAAAAGACACTACAAAGAAAGAAAACTATAGGCCGATATCCTTGATGAATATAGATGCCAAAATCGTGAACAAAATACTACCCAATCGGATCCAGCAATACATTAAAAAAATTATTCACCATGACCAAGTGGGATTCATCCCAGGGATGCAAGGCTGGTACAATATTCGCAAATCAATAAATGTGATACACCATATCAACAAAATGAAAGATAAAAACCACATGATCATATCAATAGATGCTGAAAAAGCATTTGACAAAATCCAGCACCCATTTCTGCTAAAAACGCTCAGCAATGTGGGACTAGAGGGATCATATCTTGACATAATAAAGGCCATATGTGAAAAACCTACAGCCAACATCATCCTCAATGGGCAAAAACTTAAAGCATTTCCCTTAAGAACAGGAACAAGACAGGGATACCCACTTTCGCCACTCTTATTTAACATAGTACTGGAAGTCTTAGCCACAGCAATCAGACATGAAGAAAAAATAAAAGGGATCCAAATTGGAAAGGAGGAAGTGAAACTGTCATTATTCGCAGATGGCATGATATTATACACAGAAAACCCTAAAGACTCCATCAAAAATCTGCTAGATTTAATAAAAAAAAAAGTCGGCAAGGTAGCAGGATATAAAATTAACATCAAGAAATTGACAGCATTCTTATACACCAATAATGAACTCACAGAAGGAGAAACTGAAAAAAACAATCCCATTTACCATTGTGGCAAAAAAAATTTAAGATACCTAGGAATAAACTTAACCAAAGAAGTAAAGGACTTATTTGCAGAAAACTACAGGACATTGAAAAAAGAAATAGAGGAAGATATAAAAAAGTGGAAGCACACACCTTGTTCATGGATTGGAAGAATTAACATCATTAAAATGTCCATACTACCCAAAGCAATCTATAGATTCAATGCAAACCCCATCAAAATACCAACGACATATTTCACAGAACTAGAACAAATACTTCATAAGTTCATATGGAACCAAAAAAGACCCCGAATAGCCACAGCAATCTTGAAAAAGAAGGACAAAGTAGGTGGGATCACAATACTGGATATCAGCTTATACTACAAAGCCACTGTAATCAAAACAGACTGGTACTGGTACAAGAACAGGCATATAGATCAATGGAATAGAACAGAGAACCCAGAAATTGACCCAAAACATTATGCTCAATTAATATTTGACAAAGGTCGCAAGAGCATACAATGGAGTAAAGATAGCCTCTTTAATAAATGGTGCTGGGAAAATTGGACAGCTACATGCAAAAAAATAAAACTAGACCATCAACTTACACCATACACAAGAATAAACTCAAAATGGATAAAAGACTTAAATGTGCCTCGTGAATCCATAGAAATCCTAGAAGAAAATGTAGGCAACACAATTTCAGACATCATACGCAGCAGAATTTTCACTGATACATTACCTAAGGCAACAGAAACACAGGAAAAAATGAACATATGGGACTACATCAAACTAAAAAGCTTCTGCACAGCAAAAGAAACAACCATCAAAATGGAAAGGGAACCCACTGTATGGGAGAGCATAATTGCCAATGATACAACAGATAAGGGGTTAATTTCCAAAATATATAGAGTGCTCATACAACTCAAAAAAGGAAGACAAAGAATCCAATTAAAAAATGGGCAAAGGAGCTAAATAGACATCTCTCCAAACAGGACATTCAAATGGCCAAGAGACATATGAAGAAATGCTCAATGTCACTAATCATCAGAGAGATGCAAATTAAAACAACAATGAGGTATCACTTCATACCTGTCAGAATGGCCGCCATCAACAAATCATCAAACAACAAGTGCTAGTGAGGATGTGGAGAAAAGGGGACTCTAGTACACTGCTGGTGGGAATGCAGACTGGTCCAGCCACTATGGAAAACACCATGGTGTTTCCTCAAAAAATTAAAAATTGAACTGCCATTTGACCCAGTGATCCCACTTCTAGGAATGTACCCTAAGAAGCCTGAAACGCCAATCAGAAAGAATATATGTACCCCTATGTTCATAGCAGCACTATTTACAATAGCTAAGATCTGGAAACAGCCCAAGTGTCCATCAGTAGACGAGTGGATAAAAAAGCTGTGGTACATATACACAATGGAGTACTATGCAGCTGTAAGAAAGAAAGATCTCTTATCCTTTGAGACAACATGGAGGGACCTCGAGAGTATTATGCTAAGCGAAATAAGCCAATCAGAGAAAGAGAAATACCATATTATCTCACTTATTTGTGGAATATAATGAACAAGGTGGGCTGATGAATGAAATAGACCCAAAGACATAGAAAGAAGTATGGTTCAGAACTGACAAACCTCAGAGTAGGGTGGTAGGGGGGATGGATGAGATGAACCAAAGAACTTATATGCATGTATGCATAACCAGTGGACATAGACAACAACGCTGGGGGGGGGGGAGAGGAGGGTGTCTAGGGGAGAAAAAGGAGAAACATCTGTAACAAAAATAAATTAATAAAAATTGGAAAAAACAGATTAAATATAAAGATATTTTACCCCAGGTAATTCAAAGAAATAAAGTTAAAACAAGTATTTTGATCACCAACACAACTGATAAACTCACCTACTGCTATTTAAGTCCCCCAGAGGCGTCTCCATGAAGCTGGTGAGGCATGTCTCTTTTGGTTACTAATCCTAAATACATTTTTCACGTAACACTTACTACCTAAAACTTCCTATGGAAGTTGTGTTTTGTATATCTCATAATATTATTTGGTATATTTTATCCTCATTTCTGGTTATTCATCAACTGGAAAAAATTCCCAATGCTCCAATTCTAAATTTATCACACTTTAACTACTTGAGTCAAATAGAAAGTATATAAATAAGCATTATATTTGAAGAATTCTTAACTTAAAGGAAATCATGTTTAAGGTTTCTGTAATTTACTTATTTTAAGTTTTTACAATAGCTCTTCTTAAAGGAAACACTGTTGCATCATGAGAAAACTAATATACATTGCCTTTAGCAGCAGAAGTTAGAGTTCCTTTCAACTGCAGCCTACTTTCCAGTCATTTTAAGGGCAGAGGAGAAGGAACAGGCACCACTGAGGAACACAGGGCAGAGGGCAAAGCGGCCCCCTGTGCACATTCTTTGTCATCTTTGTTTTATCTTAAAGCTTTGGGGAGATTTTGAACGCTATTACATAATATACCCAGTTGTTTCCATACCAAAGTGTTAAAGTCACCACTGGGAACAGCAACACGGAGCTGTTGTCCGGAGCCACCACCGTCTGGAAGCTGGGTAGAGCTGAAGGCAGCAAGTTCAGCATCTGACTGTCCTTCTCCTCTGGCATCTATCACGTTTCTTGAACCCAAAATTAAATGAACGAGTGGTTTGAAATGGCAATGTTTTCACTGCTTTCTGTGCTATGTCAGGACAGTCACCGTGCAGAGCCGCAAAGGCTGTGAGAAGGCTGTGTGTACTGCACCTTCAGTCCGGAGCTGGCAGGCAGTCCAACATCCGCACCGTTCAAAGATATGAAACAGCTAGCCAGCTTGGGAATGAAAGCCCTCAGCTCTGGGGCAATCTCTTCACTCTTTCAGAATGAGTATGAGGGTGTGGTTCATATGTCCCATTCTGTCATTTGAGGTTAGGTATCATTGTTATTCATCACAGGTTATTCAGAAAATCTCCAAAGCCACACAAAAAGAAAAACTCACTTAATACATCGATGAAACTTTAAAGAAAAGGCATGATGAGAGAGGCAAAAGACTGGAAGTAGCGCTACTCAAATATCAACCTTCTCAGGGAGGCTGTCCTGGCCAACTTGTTAAAAATCTTTAACCCTACATCTGCCCCCTTCCCTCCTTTATTTTTTTCCACGACACAACACTAACTGACATACTATATATTTCATCCTCCCTCCCTCCCTCCCTCCCTCCCTCTCTCTCTCTCTCCCCAGCAACTAGAATGTGAACATGAAGGCTGGGGTTTCAGCTCTTTTGTTCCTGAGGTAATCACTCATGCTTAGAGAAGTGACCAGCATATAACAGATGTTCAATAATGTTTGTTGAGAGGATGCATTCTAGTCAGCTACTTCAGTCACATACCCTGAGCCCGCACTCACTGACTGCCCGGGCCTTAATGCACTGTGCGTACCTGTGTGTGCTCCTCCTCCTGCCTTTGCCTGACAAACTGGGAGGGCCCATTCCTTGAAGGCTCAGCTCACATGTGGTCTCCTCTTCAAAGCATTCCTTATTGCTCACTTCTATCCTCCCAGTTGAAATAATTGTTCTATAGAAACTACCTTACACTTAAGAAGCATTTAGTTGTTCATGTAACTGTCCCCTTACAAGGCATGCCATCTACAGATGAGGGGATAGCACCTTTTTTTACATGCCTAGTGCATATTATTATGCCTCATACCTTCTAGGTATTCAATAAATGTTTGCCCCAAGAATGAATGAATGCATGAGTATATTAAACAGTATATATACAGCTAGTGGTAAAGTATATTATTAAGCCTGAAGTGTTATAGCATGAATAATTCAGACATTCTGCTCTCAAGAAGCTCACATGACAGAGAGATAGATATAAGACAATTCAATATAATTCATGTCAGAAGGCGATAAGGGCTATAATAGAAACAAAAACAAAGTTAGTGGGGACACAGAGGAGAAGGCAATTAATTCTGGCTGAAGAGAACCAGGTCCCAACAACTGAAAATGATTTTAACTGGAGGGGATGAGTAGCAGGTGCTTCAGGCAGAGGACAGACAAACACGTAGAAATTTGAAGGTACAAGAGAAGTTGGGAACACTGGGTATGTCTAGAATCTACAGAACATGGAGGGGAGTAGACCTCGATAGGGTGAGTCAGAGTGTACAGCTTTCTTAAATATCACACTCAAGAGTCTGACTTTCCCTTCATGGAAATGGAGGACCAATCTCCTGTCCATGTCAGAGACAGGACTCTCTTACTGACGTCTCAGAGATGGATGGGAAGGATGCATTAATTCATTTGTTTACTAAATGTGCATCGAACATTCGCCGTACTCCAGACATCCTGCTGGAGGGAGACAGTGCAAAGACAGAGCCCTGCCCTTTAGGAGAGCTCAGTGTCTGGAAGGGGAGACAGAGGTGGGAGCATGTAATTGTGATAAAGAACGACATGTACAACAGCAGAGCCTGTTCTAGGCCAGTAGCTCTAAACACACTATCAATAAAAGAGTTGTCTTTTGAGAAGATACATTCTAAAATATAGAAAAATAAAAACAAAAAAATGAGCTGGAGGTGAAAACAATACCTTAAAAAGTTTTGGATTTATTAATAATACAAAAAACTTTTTTTTCTCATTAAAAATTAAAGAAGGCTTTTTTGGAGAGAACAATGTGATTGATACACTTCATTGTGTGATTTAAAGGTCTAGTCCTAAATTCAGTTAATTTTTATACTTGTTTTAATGGCTATTACAGCTGAAAAAGAGTTCACAAAGACACGAAGATCTAAACAGAAGGAGTGCAATATTGCACTCCATATAGCTCAACATAAATTTCATTTACCAAGCAAAGGTTTTTATTACAATTAGGCTTGAGACTCCATCTTTCCTGATGTTCATCAGTGATTTTGAGAACTAATTGGATAGTGCCACATTCTACATTTTGAATAAATGGGTCACTGAAACTTTTCATTTATAAGATTTTAAACATGTTAGGAAATTGTATTTCAAATTGTTTTAGTGTGCAGACATGAGCCGTTTCAGGGGTGTATACTCTATTTCTACATTTCGTACTTCTGATACCATGTGTGGTTTTCCACACTCAGCAATTCTCTGATTCTCTGCAGACACCAACGGGGTGCCCTACAAGTCGATTCAATTCTCATACTAACTACACAGCAGAGTTAGCACACAAGCCCTACAGATTAAGGGTACATTCCCACGAAACTGCCCCACTTCGGATGCCAAGTCCAAGTCCTAGGCCTCCCATACTTCTGATAGACTAGCTATAAATCAGGGGTTCCCATGACCCCCCTTCTAGGTCCCATAACTTGTGGAGCAGCTTACAGAACTGAGAGAGGCACTTTGCTCACTATTGCCGGTTCATCAGAAGGGCTGCAGCTCAGGAAGAGCCATGCGGAGCTGCACGGGGCGAGGCAGGGTGGGGAGGCAGGTGCAGAGCTTCCAGCCTCTCTGGGGGCGCTGTGCTCCCAGCACCTCAGCGTGGTCCCCAACCTGGAGGCTCTCTCAACTCCACTGTTTAGGACTTTTATCGAGGTTCCATTAGGTCGGTGTGATTGAGTAAATCATTGGCCACTGTTGATTAGCTTACTCTTCAGTGGGCCTCCTCTCTCCTTCCCAGAGGTGGGGGGTGGCCCCCATTCTGAAGCTATCCAGGAACCCTAGAGTCACCTTAGTAGCAAAATAAAAGACTCTAATCACTACAGAGATTTCACGAATCTTAGAACTGGGAATGAAAATCAAATATTGTAGCAAAAGACACCTCTAAAACTCAGGAAATGGCAAGGCTTTTAGAAGCTCTTGTGCCAGGAATGGAGACAAAGGCCAAATATATATATTTTATTATATTATAATACCACAGGGGGACATACATTATTTTCAGCCACGATAACAATTATAATGGTTATAAACATCTGATTTAAAAATGCTCTCTCCAGAGATTTTTAAGGGAGTTATTTTCTCCTTTACTGCTAAAGCATGACCTTTACCTCAAAAGGTCAAATTAAAATTTGTTTTTAATTTTTAAAATATGTGCTATATAGCATCTCTCTAGCAGCCATTTAACACACAGAGGGATCAAAAATTGTGAACTTT
Organism: Tadarida brasiliensis; assembly: GCA_030848825.1. Classification (NCBI taxonomy): domain Eukaryota; kingdom Metazoa; phylum Chordata; class Mammalia; order Chiroptera; family Molossidae; genus Tadarida; species Tadarida brasiliensis. Next base: position 83,125,343 of record CM061266.1, read on the forward strand.
TTAAAAAGGTGTGTTTTTATTAATATTTTGATTTTTTTAGAGGGAGAGAGAAAAAACAAACAAACATTGATGTGACAGAGAAACATCAATTGGCTGCCTTCTGCACGCCCCCTACTGGGGAGTGAGCCCGGAACCCAGGCATGTGCCCTGACGTAATCGAACCAGCAACCTTTTGGTGCATGGGATGATGCTCAACCAACTGAGCCACACTGGCCAGGGCCAACTGTAAACTCTTGACTTTGTAAAAGACAAATGTGTAGGTCTGACAGAGCTTTTCAATACAATGAGGTTATGAATGAGAGTGTGTAGTTAAAAGATTTTCAGTCAATTGCTATTTCATTATAAAATATTGCAATAAGTCTGGCTTTACTTGAAGGTCTTGTTTTATGCATATCAAACTGGAGACATCCTATATTGCGCTCTGTGCAAGACTACTCTATACTTGTTTATGGCAATGCTTTGTTTTGAATCCTTATGTATTAGTAACAGTATTCAAGTAATACAGCAGCAGAATTTTTAAGTCCTTGGTGGAAAATGATATTCAATTATATAGACTGCCACTGAGAGTTGGTAAAAAAAAAAAAAAAATCACATTCAGATGTGTGTCTAATATAAGACACCTTTGCTGTTACAGATCGGAAAGCCTGTAGCTACCTCTGCTTTTTTCCATTTCACTTAGCTGCGGGTTCAGCTCTGCTCAGTTCCTGATTTCCTATTCTAATCAGGGAATGAGATACATGACTCATTGGTCATGCTCAAAGAGGTTATACATCTCATATTAGGGGATTTACGACAAGCCCCATATATTTCGGTCCCTTTTCCCTTCATTTCCTGATTATCACACCAATCTTCCCACCAGTACCAGCATCCCTGGTAACAGGATTCCCACGGGGTGAGACGCGAGTGAGGGAGGCCTGGTGCCTTTGTGTTGGCTGTCCTATTGCAAACTGTCACTAGCCCAAGTTCTCACAACCCTCCAGTCACTGCAGTCTGTAGTGGTTTATGGATCCACCTCACATTGCGTCAGTTCGCCCACTGAGTCTCCAGAACCGACAAAGCTGCTACAATGCCACATGCCTAGCTGCAAATCCCACGGCAATTACGAAAGTCGCAACTGTTGCCAAACTTAATGTTTCTGAGTTCTGTTCCCCAACTAGTCTCCCGTTTACTTCCTATCACATTGCCCTTTAAAATTTTTATACCACTTCCATTATAGCATGGATAGTTTTCTGTTTACTGAGTTATTTGTTTATTGCACACTTCCTCATTACCACTAGAAAGAAAGTGTCTCGATAGCAATGACCCTGTCTGCCTTGTTCATCACTGTTTTTCTCAAGGCCCAGACAGTTCTAGGGATTGCGCTCGGTAGGGACTCAATAAAGCTGTGCAGTAATCAATGCTGCTGGTGCCCCGCCCTGACCTCCTTTACCACAAGATGTACCCGTCCCCCAGCTACTGCAGGGCTGACTTCTGGAAGCTCACAGCTGCACCCTTCTCTAGAGAACTGCCCTCACCTAAAAATGCCTGGGAGGGTAGAGGCTGCCCCTTACCCCTCTCCCAGGGGGCAGCCCTTAGTCAATGACTTAATGACATGAAAGCAGGTGGGATAACGGAGTGTGCTTTTCACACTCCAGAGCTCCCTGTGAAGAGGCAGAGGCCAAACTTCAACTGAAACCACCTCTTTTCCACAGCCTCATCCTGACTCCTGCCCTTCCCTACAACTCTCACCTGAAAGCTCTCCCTCTCGCCCTGGCCGGTTTGGCTCAGCGGTTAGAGCGTCGGCCCATGGACCAAAGGGTTGTGGGTTTGATTCCGGTCAAGGACATGTACCTCGGTTGCGGTTGGTTTGATCACCAGCCCTGGTTGGGGTCGTGTGGGAGGCAATGAATTGGTGTGTCTCTCTCACATCGATGTTTCTCTCTCTCTCCCTCCCTCCCACTCTATCTGAAAATATAGAAAAGCTCTCCCTCTAAAGTCACTTACATAAACATTTCCATCATTGCCGTCTAAGGCTCTGCTTCTAGAGTACTCAACCTAGATATCTGCTGACTGTTTGGATCAATAAATGAAGTTAAATATAGGAACAATTCTTACACTTTTCAGCAATGCTCTTAATTCTTCTTGCACCAGACATTACAGCTATATCTCAATTAACAGAAATTACTTAACGGTGCTGTGAACTGGGCAACCCCGTTAAGAAACAAATCCATGCACTGAACCTAAGCCACCCTCTTCTGCTCATGTTGTCACTGGTAGTAACACCTGGAGAGTCTGGCTACAGCAACATCTGCATCACTTATAAGGAATAGAACTTTATAGAGCTCAGCAATTTTTTTTTTTTACATTTTAATGAATAAAAAAGATTGTTGGGCCATGGGCAGTGTTGCTCAGTGGTCAGAGCATTGACCCATGCACCGAAGGGTCTTGGGTTCAATTTCCAGTCAAGGACATGTACCTGGATGGCAGGTTTGATCCTCGCCCCCATGGGGGCACGTGTGAGAGGCAACTGATCGATGTGCCTCTCTCACATCGATGTTTCTCTTTCTCCCCCTCTTCTTCCCTTTCACTCTCTCTAAATATCAATGGAAAAAATATCCTCTGGTGAGGATTAACAATAACAACAAAAAGATTGTTGGGAAGCACGTGGCACTGGCCCAGACACTTCTTCACGCTCTGCTTCTCTGAGGACCCTGTCAGAGCTTGTAGCTGATGCTGGCCGGCGAGGGCCAGAGAGAGGAGAGGAGCAGGTTGAAGGGCTGAGTGAGTTGTGATGTGAAGCATGTCAACATAGCCTGACAATCAAACAACTGTAAGATTGATTTTAATTTTATTTTCATTACAACTAAGGACTAAAATGTTTTAAAATCCTTCTCCCCACCAGAATATCACTGATTTTACAGTGGAAGTCAGTGTGAAATAATAATGTTCTTAACAAAAATCTGCTTTGCAAGTTTAAAAACTCAAAGGACTAAACTGATCATAGTGATTCATAAACTGAATTAACAATAGCAAACGATTTGGAAAGGGGAGACGAGCTTGGAGGTGGTGGTTAAGGGAACGTTAGCTGTCATCATACAGTGTTTTATTTCTGCGGAAGGAAGTGTGCAGTCAAATCTGAAAAAACATTAACAGCTGTTAAATCTGAGCAATAAATATGGGTATGTGTTATATATTTTTATTAGCCTTTTTGGATTTTTAAAGTTTTTCGCAATTAAAAATACATAACATGAAAGTAATGTAGTTAGTTATTCTCTAACAGCAACGCTGAGAAAGAGTACACATGACAGCAGTGGTTCTCAAACTGTTCACTTGTGATTTAAGAAATGAGAACGAAGAAGAATCCCCCAGAATCCTCCTTGTGTCCAGTATTCTCTTCCCGAACCGCCGAGAGCACGCTGCTCGGGCATCTCCAGTCTCAGGAGTCTGCCTGCAGGTCTGCCTCGCCAACCGCCGGCGCCCACAGCTACGTGGTGGGTGCACTGGGAGAACCGAGGAGTGTAGCCAGGAGGATCATCATGTGAAAGACCACAGGAAATACTTTTTTTATGTTTTTGTTTATGTTTTTATGAACTACAGAAAACAGAGCTATTAAATTTACTGATAACACACCTCAGTAGATATGTAATTAAGAGCCAAAGTAAAATTAATCTGGAGAAGTAGTCAAGAAAACAGAAAATAAGACTGACAAACTTCAGAGTAGGGGGGTGGGGGGGGATGGATGAGATGAACCAAAGAACTTATATACATGTATGCATAAACAATGGACATAGACAACAATGCTAGGGGGATGGGGGGGCAGGATGGGGAGGAGGGGGTCTGGGGGGGCAGAAAGGAGAAACATCTATAACAAAAATAAATTAATAAAAATTGGAAAAAAATTAAAAAAAAATAAAAAGCTGGCTGAAAAAATAAAATTTAATAAGGCTATAACTATTAAAAAATGGAAAATTATGGACTAACTGGCAAGGTGCGCAAGACTTAGAAATATGATACTAGAATTTTTAAAAGCAGGCTATTATACATAGACTGAAACATAGAACGTAAGAATTGGTTTTCCAACAGTCTTACCCACTGTCATCACTAAAAGCTCCTCTAAGATCAGGAACAAAACAAGGGTGCCCGCTGTCACCACTGTTATTCAGCATAGTACTGGAAGTCCTGGCCAGAGCAATCAGGCAAGAGAAAGAAAGAAAAGGCATCCAAATTGGGAATGAAGTAACATTGCCACTTTTTGCAGATGACATGATTCTTTATACAGAAAACCCCAAAGATTCCACCAAATATAATACTGAAACTTAAATGGAATTGGAGATCAAGAGAAGAGTCAGAAATGATTACAAACCTAAAGATATACATGGAAAAATTAGAGGTACTAGCATAATTCATCTAGTAAAACAGAGGCAGTGGTAGGCATTTTTAGAGGGAAAGCTACTGTGCAAATGCTGATAAAAATGTTTCTGAAGTAGACTTTTCAAATTTGTAATGGGAAAGATGAGATGAAGGAGTAGCCCGGAGGTGTTGGGTAGCATGGGCATGCCTCCAGTTCTCCATTGCTCCTATCAGTGCTAGGAATGTCTTGATGGCTCAATAATAATTTTTTCCATGAGAGTTCAGAAAAGCTTTTAGTCTTTCTATTTTTTACCAATACATCTATTTGTCCTCTGGGGCTTCATAAATTTCAAATTTTATACTGTCACATTCAGTTTCCCTCAGCCTGGGGAAAGATTTGTATGTTGAATTATGCTGTGCTTTTCAAAGCATGTCATCATTCACTCCAGGATATTTGATCTGATGAGGGTCAATGGTAGAGTTTTACACTTCATTTTATCTCATTTGATTTCAAAAAGAAAAAGTATATAAAAATACGGAATGTAAAAACTAAGTGTTATAACAATAACCATCCACAATGCAATGTTTTAAGCTCTCAGGGGTTAGAGAACTTACATAATGCAGTCACAGGTTATACATATGTAGACAAGGGACTTGACTCAATTTTGAAAGAACCATCAGCGCCTTTAGGCGGGGAGGGCTGATCATAGGGAAGGTCCAGATGGAACAAGCATGTATCATTTCAACAAATAATATTGGGAATCCACTGTGCATTGGGAACTACACAAAGCACGTGCCTCACCCCTCTTATGGTTATGAAGGCTTCTAAAATTAGCCAGTTAATACTATTTCAAATATGTTCTTTCTTCCCATTCTCATTGCCAATATATTTTTTCAGCCCAACAATTTTAGTTGGATTACTGCAGTCACCTCCTAGTGTCCTCTGTGATTCAGGTCTCATTGACTCTGCGCTACCCACAGACTATGATCATAATGATCTTTCTTGCTTTAACTCCACCACACAGCATTCAAGATAAAATCCCACATCAGCAGGGCCCATGAAGTCCCTATAAGGCCCACATCTTCCTCTTGTATCTATGCATATACATCCCATAACACAGCAAGCTGACTCTCACTTCCTGGTGTTTACATAGCCTGTTTTCAGCAAGCACAGTGTCCCTATCTCTGTTCTACACTTAGAAAACCCCTACTTATCCCTTAAGACTCAGTTTGAGTGACACCTTCTCCAGGTACCTTCCATCACAACACATAGATACAACTCCGAAGGTTCCCACAGAATCTGCACATACCTCTTTCATAACTGTTACACAACACTGTATTATACATATTGATGCATTCTCACCCACTGGAAAGCAATCAAGCACCTCTAGGTCAAGATCAATATCATCACCTACACATTATCAGTGTCTAAAACAGTCACTGGCAATGAATTGGAATCTAATGAATACAAATTAGATGAATGAATTAATATATAATAAATAAACCAGACTCCTGCCCTCAAAAGGTTCCCTATTCAGTTGGGGAGGCACAACTGGAGAAAAGGGAGGGGACAGAGATAAGATATGAAATGAACTATATGCAAATCAGAATGAGACAAAAAAGTGGGGTATGTGACAAGAACTAGTATTTAATTGTTTGCCTAAAAATTTAGGTGCCTAAATGTGCCAGACACTGTGGTTGGTCCTTTGCTCATATTCTCTCATTTAATTTTCACAACTACCCTGCAAGATATTATTATTTCAATTTCACAGGAAAGGAAATTAGGACTCAAGGAGTTCAAAGCCACACAGAAATTAATGGTGAAGACAATTTTATGTCTAAAATTCATGTTCTTTCTATCACAATGGTACAAATCCAGTCCTATAGAGTTTCAGAGGAGGGAACAGTTACACCCAGAATAACAAGGTTCCATATAGAAGTAGACCAAATCTTAAAGGATTAGGGGATAAATAGAGTGCATTTTAGGTGGAAGAATAAAGACAGGCATAGATACAAGTTCAAAACTTGTGAGTAGGACAGAGAATGGTCCAGTCTGGAATAAGGAAGCATACATGAGGAAAATCCCACTGGAAGAGAAAGTTGGGACCATACTGGGAGACCTGGGAACACTATATTTATAATGGGCACCACTATTAGAAAAATAACCAGGAGCATAGGTTGTGCTAATGACTGAACCTGTGTCTTCACGTTCATGTATGAGGGGTAGTAAACGGCAAAAAAAAAAAATCTCGTAACATAAGTATTTCACAACTCTAAGATAATTCTGATTTTAACACAGAAGTGTACTTTTATCCAAGGAGGAAATATAGCTTTAGAAGTTGACATGTCAAGGGTCCTCTTTAATGTCAAATTAACGCAAAATTGTGGAAAAATAAGTAAATAGATGCACTTCACAAATTGAGCCATGCAGTCTCTTCTGTCTGAAATATGTAACATCACAAGTAATTATATCCATTAATCTTTTAAATTACCTAAATCATATTCTTAGGACAACATCTTGATTTTAACTAAGGACATGAATTGCCCAGTTTATTTATTTTATGAGATCTGATCATTATAATATAAGATGGCCATTCATGTATGTTTGATGATTGTTTTACTTATCAAGATTATGTCTTGAATGGCTCATAACTAATTTTGTTGGAATGACATCCATAAACTAAATTGAGTGTGACTGATTATTTAGATGGTAACATCACATATCCATTAAAAGGAATCTAAAACAAACAAAGTAAGACCTTAAGTAGGCCACCCATAGATCAGAGAAGCCTAAACATTTTTTTCGACTGCTATTTTTATGTCTTTAAAAATATATCTTTCTCTTAAAGCAATATTAGGAGCTTAAGTTTTATAGCAAATACATTGTTAATGGCGTATATAATAAAGCAAAAACTTGCCACATTGAAAGTAATGAGAATGTCAGTCAAATTAATGAAAATTCTTTAACATGACGTATTTTAAACAGAAACGGAGACTTTTACTTCCAACTTTACATAATGAGTGTCAAATGTCACCAAATAGAGATACCTAGGGTTTCTGTTAAAGTGAATATATATATTTTTGCAACATATCATCAGTCAATAATATAGTAATGTATACAAAAATAAAAATATACGGCTTAAAATTTTATTGTATTTTAAATTTAGAAAGTTTTTTCATAGATAACATATCTACATATTTATGTAGCCAATGTCAGAATTACAACAAATATAAATAAGCAGCATGTAATTCTTCATCATTTGTTATTACACAACAAAAGGTTGGTGAAAAAGACATTCTAGGTAGGAAGTAGGCATCTCTAATTTAAATTTTTTAAAGCACCTTTAATACCTCCTTCTTCTTGCCTATTCAAAGATATTAGAATATAGAGGTAAAAGAGATATTAGACATGTCCTTGTCTATTCCTCTTACTTAAGAGATGAAAACACTGAGATCCAAAGAGAGATTCAAAGATAGATATCCTCAAACACATATATACTTGAAGGTTGAAAATCAATGATTTAAGCATGCATTTTAAAAAGTTTAATAAAGAACAACACATTAATCCAAAGAAAACAAAGGAAGGGTATAATAACGATAAAATCAGAAATTACTGAAATAGAAAAGAAAAATACAATAGATTCAACAATGACAAATAATATTGAGCAGACCAATAATATTGATAATCCCCTGGCAAAACTGATTACGAAAAACAGAGAGAAAAGGCAAATGACCAATACCAAGAATTAAAATAAAGATATCATTGACTGAGCCAGGGACATAAAAATATAATAAGATGATATTATAATAAACTATTCCAACAAGTAGAAGATAAGGAATAATTCCTAGGGGAGAAAATGGCGGTGGAGTGAATGGAAGCTACACAGACGATCTCCCAGGATCAAACGGGAATTACAACTAAAATAAAAACAAATCGTCGGAAAAAGCAACAGAAAAGCAGTGGGAGAGGACCACACAACCAGGGACACTGACTGAGCCTGGTAGGATCTGCGGAGACGCGTGAGGGTGGCGGCTAGGAGCCCACGGACAGCAGCGACCTTGGCTGTGAGCTCCGGCCCCGGCTGGGAGCTCTGCCCGCGGCTGTGGGCGTCGCCACCGGCTCTGAGCTGCGTCCTCGACTGGGGAGCCGCGGCCCCGGCTGGGAGCCACACCCTCGGCGGGGAACTCGCGCCCGCGGCGGGGAAGTGCGGTCCCGGCTGGGAACTCGCGCCCGCGGCGGGGAAGTGCGGTCCCGGCTGGGAACTCGCGCCCGCGGCGGGGATCTGCGGCCCGGCTGGGAACTCGCGCCCGCGGCGGGGAAGTGCGGTCCCGGCTGGGAACTCGCGCCCGCGGCGGGGAAGTGCGGTCCCGGCTGGGAACTCGCGCCCGCGGCGGGGAAGTGCGGTCCCGGCTGGGAACTCGCGCCCGCGGCGGGGAAGTGCGGTCCCGGCTGGGAACTCGCGCCCGCGGCGGGGAAGTGCGGTCCCGGCTGGGAACTCGCGCCCGCGGCGGGGAAGTGCGGTCCCGGCTGGGAACTCGCGCCCGCGGCGGGGAAGTGCGGTCCCGGCTGGGAACTCGCGCCCGCGGCGGGAAACTGCGGCCCCAGCTGTGAAAGACGCCCTCGGTGGGGAGCTACGGCCCCGGCTAGGAGCCGCGGCCCCGGTTGGGAGCGGCAGCCCCGGCTAGGAGCGACAGCCCCGGCTAGGAGCAGCGGCCCCAGCGCGGCGACCGTAGCCGGGAGCGGCGGTGGCGGTGCCCGCCCTCGGGGTTAAGAGCCCCAGCTACTCCAAAGCGCAGAGAGCCGGGACAGACCGCTAAATAGCCACAGCCTCTCACCTGGGGCTCCGACAGAGGGAGGGTGGACTGGACTGGAACTCTGAGGGGACACCTGGGATTTGGAGGGCGCTCAGAGTTGGTGCTGAGCTGTGGCCACAAAGGACAGTGGTGGCCAGCCCCTCCTTCCCAATTGCACAGACCTGCAGCGAAGTTCGCTCCTTCCTGGAGCTGTGGAAGCCCCTCCCTCAGAGATTTCCAGGTGAGGTAAAGAGGTAAAGAAATGCAAATTGAGGCCCATTAACAACCAGCATTGGCCCCACCCTCGGAAACCCTCTTACACTGCAAACATCTGAGGGAGGTCCTCATTCAACTGAGATCCTAAGGCTTTTCAAGTAACTGAGGCTAATAGCCTCCAGGCAAAAAGCCAGAGCATAACTAAACCTTTCCTGAGCTTGCATATCTACCCAGGAAAGTGAGACTTGATAGAGGTGTTGAAGGAGGGCCCTCCACGCTAATTCAAACCCAGTAGAGGAAGCCACAAACACCAGAACACCAACACCCACAGGGAAAATTTGGCAGGCCCCAAAACCCATTGGGATAGCAAAAATGGTGAAACAAAGAAACAGATCCCAAATGAAAGAACAAGAGAACTCCACCGAAGATGAGATAAATGAAGTGCAGCTAAGCAAATTATCAGAGGGAGAGTTCCGAGCCATGATCTTGAGGAAACTAAACAGCATGAGTAAGGACATCAACACCATGAGTAAAGATATAGAAACACTGAAAACCAACCAAGTGGAAATAAAGAATGACATAGCAGAAATAAAGAACACATTGGAAGGATTGACCAGCAGAGTAGAGGAAGCAGAGGACCGGATCAGTGAATTAGAAGACAGAGTAGAAAAAATCAATCAATCAGAAAACCAAAAGGAAAAAACAATGAAAAAACAGGAAGATAGCTTAAGAGAACTGTGGGACAACTGGAAACGTAATAACATTCGCATTATTGGAGTCCCTGAAGAAGAAGAAAATGAGAAAGGGTTAGAGAATATATTTGAAGAAATAGTGACAGAAAACTTTCCTAACCTGGTGAAGGAAGAAAGCATTCAAGTTCAAGAAGCACAGAGAGCCCCAAGTAAGAAGAATCCAAACAGGCCCACACCAAGACACATAATAATTAAAATACCAAAAATCAAAGACAAAGAGAGAATCCTAAAGGCAGCAAGAGATAAACAACAGGTTACCTACAAAGGAAACCCCATTAGGCTATCATCTGACTTCTCAACAGAAACACTACAGGCCAGAAGGGAATGGCATGAAGTAATCAAGGTCATGAAAAACAAGGATCTGAACCCAAGACTACTCTATCCAGCAAGATTATCATTCAAAATAGAAGGTCAAATAAAGAGCTTCCCAGACAAAAAAAGACTAAGGGAATATATTAGCACCAAACCAGCACTGCAAGACATGTTAAAAGGACTGCTATAATTATTAGAAGAAATAGAAAGATAATTAGAACCACACTGTACAAAAATGGCAATAAATAAGTACATATCAATAATCACCTTAAATGTAAATGGACTGAATGCTCCAATAAAAAGACACAGAGTAGCTGATTGGATAAGAAAGCATGATTCACACATATGTTGCTTACAAGAGACCCACCTCACAACAAAAGACGCACATAGGTTGAAAGTAAAGGGATGGAAAAAAATCTTCCAAGCAAACAGAAAGGAAAAAAAAGCTGGGGTAGCAATACTCATATCTGATAAATTAGATTTCAAATTGAAGACCATAACTAGAGACAAAGAAGGCCACTACATAATATTGAAAGGGTCTATCCAACAGGAAGATATAACCTTGGTAAACATATATGCACCCAATATAGGAGCACCAAAATATATTAAAAATCTTCTGGAAGACTTCAAAGGAGAAATCGACCACAATACAATCATAGCAGGAGACTTCAACACCCCACTGACATCACTGGATAGATCATCTAGACAAAAAATCAACAAGGAAACAGAGACTCTAAATGAAGCACTAGATCAAATGGATTTAATAGATATATACAGAGAACTACACCCCAAAACTGCAGAATTCACATTCTTCTCAAATGCACATGGGACATTCTCAAAGATAGACCATATGTTAGGGCACAAACTAAGTCTCTACAAGTTCAAGAAGATTGAAATCATATCAAGCATCTTCTCAGACCACAATGCCATGAAACTAGAAATCAACTGCAACAAGAACATGCAAAAACATATGAACACATGGAGGCTAAATAGCATGTTACTGAACAATGAATGGGTTACCACGGAGATCAAGGAAGAATTTAAAAAATTTCTGGAAACCAATGAAAATGAACACACAACAACGCAAAACCTATGGGATACTGCAAAAGCAGTTCTGAGAGGGAAGTTCATAGCACTACAGGCCCACCTTAAGAAAGAAGAAAAATTTCTAATTGACTACCTAACCTCACAACTTAAAGAACTGGAAAGCAAACAAAAAGAAAACCCTAGAGCAAGTAGAAGGAAGGAAATAATAAAGATCAGAGCAGAAATAAATGACATGGAGACCAAAAAAGCAATTCAAAGGATCAACAAAACAAAAAGCTGGTTCTTTGAAAAGATAAACAAGATTGATGGACCCTTAGCTAGACTCACCAAGAAACAAAGAGAGAGAACCCAAATACACAAAATCAGAAATGAAAGAGGAGAAGTAACAACTGACACCACAGAAATACAAAGGATCGTTAGCAAATACTATGAACATTTGTATGGCAACAAATTCGACAATCTAAGCGAAATGGACACATTTCTAGAAACACATAGTCTCCCAAAACTGAATCGGAAAGAGATAGAAAACTTGAACAGGCCAATAACAACGAAGGAAATTGAAGATATAATCAAGACTCTCCCAGCAAACAAAAGCCCAGGCCCTGACGGCTTCACGGGGGAGTTTTACCGAACATTCAAAGAAGAACTAACACCCATTCTCCTCAAACTATTCCAAAAAATTCAAGAAGAAGGAAGACTTCCAAACTCGTTTTATGAGGCCAGCATAATTCTCATCCCAAAACCAGAAAAAGACACTACAAAGAAAGAAAACTACAGGCCAATATCCCTGATGAACATAGATGCCAAAATCCTGAACAAAATACTAGCAAATCGGATCCAGCAATACATCAAGAAAATTATTCACCATGACCAAGTGGGATTCATCCCAGGGATGCAAGGCTGGTACAACATACGCAAATCAATAAATGTGATACATCACATAAACAAAATGAAAGATAAAAACCACATGATCATATCAATAGATGCTGAAAAAGCATTTGACAAAATCCAGCACCCATTTCTGTTAAAAACGCTCAGCAATTTAGGAATAGAGGGATCATATCTCAACATTATAAAGGCCATATATGAAAGACCTACAGCCAACATCATACTCAATGGACAAAAACTAAAAGCATTTCCCTTAAGAACAGGAACAAGACAAGGATGCCCACTTTCACCACTCTTATTTAACATAGTACTGGAAGTCTTAGCCACAGCAATCAGACGTGAAGAAAAAATAAAAGGGATCCAAATTGGAAAGGAGGAAGTGAAACTGTCATTATTCGCAGATGACATGATATTATACATAGAAAACCCTAAAGACTCCATCAAAAATCTACTAGCCTTAATAAATGAATTTGGCAAAGTAGCAGGATACAAAATTAACGTCAAGAAATCGACGGCATTCTTATACACCAATGATGAACTCACAGAAAGAGAAACTAAAAAAACAATCCCATTTACCATCGCGGCAAAGAAATTAAGATACCTAGGAATAAACTTAACCAAAGAAGTAAAGGACCTATTTACAGAAAACTACAGGACATTGAAAAAAGAAATAGAGGAAGATATAAAAAAGTGGAAGCACATACCTTGTTCATGGATTGGAAGAATTAACATCATTAAAATGTCCATACTACCCAAAGCAATCTACAGATTTAATGCAATCCCCATCAAAATACCAACGACATATTTCACAGAACTAGAACAAATACTTCAGAAGTTCATATGGAACCAAAAAAGACCCCGAATAGCTACAGCAATCTTGAAAAAGAAGAACAAAGTAGGAGGGATCACAATACCGGACATCAGGTTATACTACAAAGCTACTGTAATCAAAACAGCCTGGTACTGGCACAAGAACAGGCACATAGACCAGTGGAACAGATCAGAGAATCCGGAAATTGACCCAAGACAGTATGCTCAATTAATATTTGACAAAGGTGGTAAGAGCATACAATGGAGCAAAGACAGCCTCTTCAATAAATGGTGTTGGGAAAATTGGACAGCTACATGCAAAAAAATGAAACTAGATCATCAACTTACACCATACACAAGAATAAACTCAAAATGGATAAAAGACTTAAATGTGACTCATGACTCCATAAGAATCCTAGAAGAAAATGTAGGCAACAAAATTTCAGACATCATACGCAGCAAAATTTTCACTGATATATCACCTAAGGCAACAGAAATAAAGGAAAAAATAAACACATGGGACTACATCAAACTCAAAAGCTTCTGCACAGCAAAAGAAACAACCATCAAAGTGGAAAGGCAACCTACTGTATGGGAGAGCATAATTGCCTATGATATATCAGATAAGGGACTAATTTCCAAAATATATAGAGTGCTCATACATCTCAACAAAAGGAAGACAAAGAACCCAATTAAAAAATGGGCAGAGGAACTAAATAGATACCTCTCCAAACAGGACATACAAACGGCCAAGAGACATATGAAGAAATGCTCAACTTCACTAATCATCAGAGAGATGCAAATTAAAACAACAATGAGGTATCACCTCACGCCTGTCAGAGTAGCCGCCATCAACAAAGCATCAAACAACAAGTGTTGGCGAGGATGTGGAGAAAAGGGGACTCTAGTACACTGCTGGTGGGAGTGCAGACTGGTGCAGCCACTATGGAAAACACTATGGCGTTACCTCAAAAAATTAAAAATTGAATTACCATTTGACCCAGTGATCCCACTCCTAGGAATATACCCGAAGAAACCTGAAACACCAATCAGAAAGAATACATGTACCCCCATGTTCATAGCAGCGCTATTTACAATAGCGAAGATCTGGAAACAGCCCAAATGTCCATCAGTAGACGAATGGATAAAAAAGCTGTGGTACATATACACAATGGAGTACTATGCATCGTTAAGAAAGGACGACCTCTTATCCTTTGCGTCGACATGGGAGGACCTGGAAACTATTATCCTAAGTGAAACAAGCCAAGCAGAGAAAGACAAACATCATATGATCTCACTTATTTCTGGAATATAATGAACATAACAGTGGGAGGAGCAGGGTAGTCCGGAGGACGTGGAAGTGGGGTACAGGCTGACATCTGCCAGAAGAGGGGGCGGGGGAGGGGAGAGATGAACACAGAACTTGTACGTATGTACTCATAACCAATGGACATGGACAACAAAACGGGGACGGGACAGGGAGGGAAGGGGAGGGGGGGGTCAACGGGGGAAAAAAAGGAGAATCATCTGTAACATAAGTAAATTAATAAAAAATAAAAAAAAAAAAAAAAAAAAAAAAAAGGAATAATTCCTAGAAAAATAAGATGCATCAAAACTTCTTAAAACCATATGAGTTCCGAAGATGGCAGTGGGCAGGACAGGAGCAAGGATGAGTGTGTGAGAGTGTGAGCGAGTGTGAGAGAGTGTGAGTGGACATGAGTGTGGACAAGCAACCTCAAGTAGTGCAGAAAAGTGGGGCAGAGGGTTCCTGTGCTGTGGACGGGGAGCAGCCGGCTACCACGGTAAGTGGCTTGTCAGGGCGCTTCTCCCTGCGCAGCTGGAAGGCCCGGCCATTTTGAAAGATCCCTGGTCTTCTCTGGGAGGAGGCAGTGGGAGTAGCTAGAGCCAAATGACCTGAGTCCACCAGTGCACCTTACACCATTGGACCAGTGGACCTCACTGTGTCAACGCGGACCAGCGCATAGTAGCGGCACTGTCAAAGTGCCTGCTGTGGAAGCCGCAACCAGCTGGGAGCTGAGCACCATCCCCCACAGCAGTAGCCTGATCAGAGCTGAGACACACCCCCAGCAGCAGAGGCTCAGGAGCAGACATCCATCCCCAGGCAGCAGCAGCACAGACAGGCATCTGAGACCCATCTCCAGCAGCATCAACAAAGGCTGATCAGGAGCTGAGCCCCACCAGGCAGCAGCGCAGCCCAGCAGGACACTAGCAGGACCCGCCCGCCCCAGCAGCACCTACCACAACAGACCAATACCAGCCACCAGTTGTCAATCCTCCAGGACCCATAGCAGACAAGAGGCACCACACACCAAAACAGATTGGGAGGCACAGCAGCCTCATTTGATACGCACCAACCTGCCTCCACATTCCAACATCCCTCCCTAGGCCTAGAACTACCAGACAGCAAAAATGGGGAGACAAAGAAACAACACCCAAATGAAAGAAAAGGAGGAATCACCAGAAAAGGAACTACATGAAATGGAAGAAAGCAATTTGTCAGATAAAGAATTCAAAGCAATGATTTTAAGGATGCTCAAACAATTCAGTGAGAACTATAAGCAACTTAACAAGAATTATAAAGAGCTCAGTGGGAACTACATCAGTTTAAAAAAGAGGTAGAAGCTATGAATAAAACTCAGGAGGAAATAAAGAATGACATAGCTGATATGAAAAATACCTTAGAAGGATTCAATAGTAGATTAGAAGAAGCTGAAGACTGAATCAGTGAGTTAGAAGACAAGGTAGAAAAAAACACCCAAATAGAGCAGCAAATGGGGGAAAAAATTAAAAAGCAGGAGGAGAGCTTAAGGGAGCTTTGGGACAATACAAAATGTAACAACATTTGCATCATATGGGTACCAGAAAGAGAAGAATCAGAGAAAGGAATAGAGAACCTGTTTGAAGAAATAATGACAGAAAACTTCCCTCATTTGGTGAAGGAAAAAGTCACACAAGACTAGGAAACAAAGAGAGTCCCATGCAAGATGAAAAGACCCACAGCTAGACACATCATAATTAAAATGGCAAACACTGGAGTAGAAAAAATGGCGGCGGAGTGAATGGAAGCTACACAGACCATCTCCCAAGACCAAACTGGAATTACAACTAAAATAAAGGCAAATCGTCAGGAAAAAGCAACAGAAAAGCAGCTTGCAAGGACCATACAACCAGGGACACTGAATCGATCCTGGTAGGATTGCAGAGGCACGAGAGGGGGGCTGGGAGCCCACGGACAGCAGCGGCCTTACCCGTGAGCAGCGCACTGCCCTCCGGGTTAAAGCCCGAGTTGGCTCCACAGCGCAGAGCAGGGACAGAGTGCTAGAATAGCCGCAGCCACTCACCTTGGGCTCCAGCAGAGAAAGGGTGGACTGGACTGGAACTGTGTGGGGACACTCGAGATTTGGAGGGCGCTCAGAGCTTTTGCTGAGTTGCGGCCATGCAGGACTGTGGCCTGGCCTTCTTACTCCATCCCAGGGCTCTGGGGAGAGGCAGCAGCCCCTCCCTCAGGAGATCCAGTCACACCCTGGTGGGCCATTGAAATGCAAATCGAGGCTCATTAACTACCAGCATCTGCCATACCGTCTGGAAATTCTCTCACTCAGAACACCTGAGGAAGGTTTTCATTCAACTGAAAACCCAAGGCTCTTCAAGCAACCACGACTAATAGCCTCTAGGCAAAAAGCTAGAGGATAACTTAACGTTTTCTGGGCTTGCAAATATACCCTGGAAAGTAAGACTCCATGATGGTGTTTGACGTGGGTCCTCCCACGCTCATCCAAACCCAGGAGAGAGCCACAAACAGCAGACACCAACATCCACAGGAAAATTTGGCAGGCTCCAAAAACCACTGAGATAGCCAAAATGGTGAAACAAAGAAACAGATCCCAAATGAAAGAACAAGAGACCTCTACTGAAGATGAGATAAATGAAATGGAGTTAAGCAAGTTAACAGAGCTACAATTCAGGGCCATGATCTTGAGGAAGCTCAACAGCATGAGTAAGGACATCAACACCTTAAGTAAAGACATCAACACCATGAGCAAAGACATAGAAACACTGAAAATCAACCAAGTAAAAATTAAGAAGCAGCAAGAAGAAATGAAGGACATAGCAGAAATGAAGAATACATTGGAAGGACTAAATAGCAGAGTAGAGGAAGCTGAGGACTGGATCAGTGAATTAGAAGACAGGGTAGAAAAAAATCAACCAATCAGAAAACGAAAAGGAAAAAAACAATGAAAAAACAGGAAGACAGCTTAAGAGAACTGTGGGACAACTGGAAACGTAATAATATTCGCATCATTGGAGTCCCTGAAGAAGAAGAAAATGAGCTAGGGTTAGAGAATATATTTGAAGAAATAGTGACGGAAAACTTCCCTCATTTGGTGAAAAAAGAAGGCATTCAAGTTCAAGAAGCACAGAGAGTCCCAAGTAAGAAGAACCCAAACAGGCCCACAACAAGACACATAGTAATTAAAATGCCAAAAATTAAAGACAAAGAGAGAATCCTAAAGGCAGCAAGAGATAAGCAACAGGTTACCTACAAAGGAACCCCCATAAGGCTATCAGCTGACTTCTCAACAGAAACACTACAGGCCAGAAGGGAATGGCATGAAGTAATCAAGGTCATGAAAAACAAGGATCTGAACCCAAGACTATTCTACCCAGCAAGGATATCAGTCAAAATAGAAGGTCAAATAAAGAGCTTCTCAAACAAAAAAAGGCTAAGGGAATACATTAGCACCAAACCAGCACTGCAAGAAATGTTAAAAGGACTGCTGTAATTAGTAGAAATAGGAAGGAAAATAGAACCACACTAAACAAAAATGGCAATAAATAAGTACATATCAATATTCACTTTAAATGTAAATGGATTGAATGCTCCGATAAAAAGACACAGAGTAGCGGACTGGATAAGAAAGCATGACCCATATACATGTTGCTTACAAGAGACCCACCTCACAACAAAAGACTCACATAGGCTGAAAGTGAAGGAATGGAAAAAAATCTTCCAAGCAAACGGAAAGGAAAAAAAAAGCTGGGGTAGCAATACTCATATCTGATAAAATAGATTTCAAAATGAAAGCCATAACTAGAGACAAAGAAGGTCACTACATAATATTGAAAGGATCTATCCAACAGGAAGACATAACCTTGGTGAACATATATGCACCCAATATAAGAGCACCAAAATATATTAAAAATGTTCTGGAGGACTTCAAAGGAGAAATCGACAGCAATACAATCATAACAGGGGACTTCAACACCCCGCTGACATCACTGGAAAGATCATCTAGACAAAAAATTAACAAGGAAACAGAGACTCTAAATGAAGCACTAGACCAAATGGATTTAATAGATATTTACAGAGAATTACACCCCAAAATTACAGAATTCACATTCTTCTCAAGTGCACATGGGATATTCTCAAAGATAGACCACATGTTAGGACATAAACTAAGTCTCTACAAGTTCAAGAAGATTGAAATCATATCAAGCATTTCTCGGATCACAATGGCATGAAAATAGAAATCAATTGCAACAAGAACATGCAAAGACATTTGAACACATGCAGGCTAAACAGCATGTTATTAAACAATGAATGGGTTACTGAGGAGATCAAGGAAGAAATGAAAAACTTCCTGGAAACCAATGGAAATGAACACACAACAACACAAAATCTATGGGATGCAGCGAAAGCAGTTCTGAGAGGGAAATTCATAGCACTCCAGGGCTACCTCAAGAAACAAGAAAAATTTCTAATAGACTATCTAACCTCACAACTGAAAGAAGTAGAAAGCAAACAAAAAGAAAACCCCAGAGCAAGTAGAAGGAAGGAAGTAGTAAAGATCAGAGCAGAAATAAATGACATAGAGACCAGAAAAACAATTCAAAGGATCAATGAAACAAAGAGCTGGTTTTTTGAACAGATAAACAAGATTGATGGACCCTTAGCTAGACTCACCAAGAAACAGAGAGAACCCAAATACACAAAATCAAAAATGAAAGAGGAGAAGTAACAACTGACACCACAGAAATACAAAGGATCGTTAGCAAATACTATGAACATTTATATGGCAACAAATTCGACAATCTAAGTGAAATGGACAAATTTCTAGAAACACATAGTCTCCCAAAACTGGACTGGGAAGAGATAGAAAACTTGAACAGACAAATAACAGCTAAGGAAATTGAAGATGTAATCAAGACCCTCCCAGCAAACAAAAGCGCATGCCTGGATGGCTTCATGGGGGAGTTTTACCGAACATTCAAAGAAGAACTAACATCCATTCTCCTCAAACTATTTCAAAAAATTCAAGAAGAAGGAAGACTTCCAAATTCGTTTTATGAGGCCAGCATAACCCTAATTCCAAAACCAGAAAAAGACACTACAAAGAAAGAAAACTACAGGTCAATATCCCTGATGAACATAGATGCCAAAATTCTAAACAAAATACTAGCAAATCGGATCCAGCAATACATCAAAAAAATTATTCACCATGACCAAGTGGTATTCATCCCAGGGATGCAAGGCTGGTTCAATATTAGCAAATCAATAAATGTGATACACCACATAAACAAAATGAAAGATAAAAACCACATGATCATATCAATAGACGCTGAAAAAGCATTCGACAAAATCCAGCACCCATTTCTGATAAAAACGCTCAGCAATTTGGAAATAGAAGGATCATATCTTGATATAATAAAGGCCATATATAAAAGACCTACAGCCAACATCATACTCAATGGGCAAAAACTAAAAACATTTCCCTTAAGAACAGGAACAAGACAAGGATGCCCACTTTCGCTACTCTTATTTAACATAGTAGTGGAAGACTTAGCCACAGCAATCAGACGTGAAGAAAAAATAAAAGGGATCCAAATTGGAAAGGAGGAAGTGAAACTGTCATTATTCGCAGATGACATGATATTATATATAGAAAACCCTAAAGACTCCATCAAAAATCTACTAGACTTAATAAATGAATTTGGCAAAGTGGCAGGATACAAAATTAACGTCAAGAAATCAACGGCATTCTTAAACATCAATGATGAACTCACAGAAAGAGAAACTAAAAAAACAATTCATTTACCATTGTGGCAAAAAAATTAAGATACCTAGGAATAAACTTAACCAAAGAAATAAAGGACCTATTTGCAGAAAACTACAGGACATTGAAAAAAGAAATAGAGGAAGATATAAAAAAGTGGAAGCACATACCTTGGTCATTGATTGGAAGAATTAATATCATTAAAATGTCCATATTACCCAAAGCAATCTATAGATTCAATGCAATCCCCATCAAAATACCAGTGACATATTTCACAGAACTAGAACAAATACTTCAAAAGTTCATATGGAACCAAAAAAGACCCCGCATAGCCACAGCAATGTTGAAAAAGAAGGACAAAGTAGGTGGGATCACAATACAGGATATCAGCTTATACTACAAAGCTACTGTAATCAAAACAGCCTGGTACTGGCACAAGAACAGGCATATAGATCAATGGAATAGAACAGAGAATCTGGAAATTGACCCAAGACATTATGCTCAATTAATATTTGAGAAAGGTGGCAAGAGCATACAATGGAGTAAAGACAGCCTCTTTAATAAATGGTGTTGGGAAAATTGGACAGCTACATGCAAGAAAATGAAACTAGACCATCAACTTACACCATACACAAGAATAAACTCAAAATGGATAAAAGACTTAAATGTGACTCATGAATCCATAAAAATCCTAGAAGAAAATGTAGGCAACAAAATTTCAGACATCATACGCAGCAGAATTTTCACTGATACATCACCCAAGTCAACAGAAACAAAGGAAAAAATGAACACATGGGACTGCATCAAACTAAAAAGCTTCTGCACAGCAAAAGAAACAACCATCAAAATGGAAAGGGAACCCACTGTATGGGAGAGCATAATTGCCAATGATACATCAGATAAGGGGTTAATCTCCAAAATATAGAGAGTGCTCATACAACTCAACAAAAGAAAGACAAAGAACCCAATTAAAAAATGGGAAGAGGAACTAAATAGACACCTCTCCAAACAGGACATACAAATGGCCAAGTGACATATGAAGAAATGCTCAACATCACTAATCATCAGAGAGATGCAAATTAAAACAACAATGAGGTATCACCTCACACCTGTCACAATGGCCACCATCAACAAATCATCAAACAAGTGTTGGCAAGGGTGTGGAGAAAAGGGGACTCTAGTACACTGCTGGTGGGAATGCAGACTGGTGCAGCCACTGTGGAAAACACTATGGTGTTATCTCAAAAAATTAAAAATTGAATTGCCATTTGACCCAGTGATCCGACTTCTAGGAATATACCCTAAGAAGCCTGAAATACCAATCACAAAGAATACATGTACCCCCATGTTCATAGCAGCACTATTTACAATAGCTAAGATCTGGAAACAGCCCAAGTGTCCATCAGTGGATGAATGGATAAAAAAGCTGTGGTACATGTACACAATGGAGTACTATGCAGCCGTAAGAAAGAAAGATCTCTTATCCTTTGAGAAGACATGGAGGGATCTAGAGAGTATTATCCTATGCGAAACAAGCCAAGCAGAGAAGGACAAATATCACATGATCTCACTTATTTGTGGAATATAATGAACATAACAGTCTGAGGAACAGGGTAGACCCAGAGATGTGGAAGTAGGGTATAGACTGACACCCCTCAGAAGAGGGGGTGGGAGGGGGAGGGAAGAGATAAACCACGGAACTTAAGCGCATATATGCATAACTGATGGACATGGACAACAAAGCTGGGGACGGGGTGGGGACGGGGTTGGGGGGACGGGGTGTGGGGGAGGAGGGTGTCAATGGGGAAAAAAGGAGAAACATCTGTAACAAAAATAAATTAATTTAAAAAAAAAGAAAAGAATGACATGAAAATAAATAAATAACTAAAATGGCAAACATTAAAGACAAAGAAAGAATCTTAAAGGAAGGAAGAGAAAAACAAAAAATTACCTCAAAGGAAGCTCCCATGAGACTGTCAGCTGATTTCTCAATAGAAACACTGCAGGCCAGAAGGGAGTGGCATGAAGTGTACAAAGTAATGAAAGGCAATGGTCTGAATTCAAGACTACTCTATGCAGCAAGGCTATCATTCAAAATTGAAGGAGAAATAAAGAGCTTCACAGAGAAAAAAAAAGCTAAAGGAATTTACCACTACCAAACCAGCACTGCAAGAAATGTTACAGGGACTGCTGTAAAAAGAAGAATAGAGAAAGAGAGAGAGAGAGGAACACAGGCATAAAATAAAAATGGCAACTAATAAGTATCTATAAATAATAACCTTAAATGTAAATGGTTTAAATGCTCCAATCAAAAGACATAGGATAGCTGATTGGATAAGAACACACGACCCATATACATGCTGTCTACAAGAGGCCCACCTCAAAACAAAAGACTCACACAGGATGAAAGTGAAGGTATTGAAAAAATTTTCCAGGCTAATGGAAATGAAAAAAAAAAAAAGCTGGTGTAGCAATACTCATATCGGATAAGATATTCTTCAAAATGAGGGCCATAATATGAGACAAAGAAGATCACTACATAATATTAAAAGGAACAATCCAACAAGAGGATATAACCCTGGTAAACATATATGCACCAAATACAGGAGCACCAAAATATATTTTAAAACTTCTGGAGGACTTCAAGGGAGAGATCATTAGCAATACAATCATAGTGGATGACTTTAACACCCCACTGACACCACTGGATAGATCTTCTAGACAAAAAATAAACAAGGACACAGAGTCCTTAAATGACGAACTGGATCAGTTGGACTTAATAGATATTTACAGAACACTTCACCCCAAAGCTGCAGAATATACATTTTTCTCAAGTGCATACAGGACATTCTCAAAGATAGACCACATGTTAGGACACAACCTAAGTCTCTACAAATTCAAGAAGACTGATCATATCAAGCATCTTCTCAGATCAAAATGGCATGAAACTAGAAATCAATTACAACAAAAACATTCAAACACATGGAGGCAAAACAATGAATGGGTTAACGAGGAGATCAAGGAAGAAATTAAAAACTTCCTGGAAACCAATGAAAATGAACACACAACAACACAAAATCTATGGGATACAGCGAAAGCAGTCCTAAGAAGGAAGTTAATAGCACTACAGGCCTACCTCGAGAAACAAGAAAAATTCCTAATTGACTTCCTAACCCTACAACTTAAAGAACTAGAAAGTAAACAAAAAGTAAAACCCCGAGCAAGCAGAAGGAAGGAAAAAGTAAAGGTTAGAGCAGAAATAAACGACATAGAAACTAAAAAAACAATTCAAAAGATCAATGAAACAAAGCGCTGGTTCTTTGAAAAGATAAACAAGATTAATGGACCCTTAGCCAGACTCACCAAGAAACAAAAAGAGAGAGAACCCAAATACACAAAATCAGAAACGAAAGAGGAGAAGTAACAACTGACACCACAGAAATACAAAGGATCGTTAAAACATACTATGAACAATTATATGCCAACAAATTGGACAATGTAGGCAAAATGGACAAATTTCTAGAAACACATAGTCTCCCAAAACTGAACCAGGAAGAGATAGAAAACTTGAACAGACCAATAACAGCTAAGGAAATTGAAGATGTAATTAAGAAACTCCCAGCAAACAAAAGCGCAGGCCCAGATGGCTTTACGGGGGAGTTTTACCGAACATTCAAAGAAGATCTAACACCCATTCTTCTCAAACTATTCCAAAAAATCCAAGAAGAAGGAAGACTTCCAAACTCATTTTATGAGGTCAACATAATTCTAATCCAAAACCAGATAAAGCCACTACAAAGAAAGAAAACTACAGACCAATATCCCTGATGAACATAGATGCCAAAATCCTTAACAAAATATTAGCAAATCGGATCCAACAATACATCAAAAAATTATTCACCATGACCAAGTGGGATTCATCCCAGGGATGCAAGGCTGGTACAATATTTGCAAATCAATAATTGTGATACACCACATAAACAAAATGAAAGATAAAAACCATATGATCATATCAATATATGCTGAAAAAGCATTCGACAAAATCCAGCACCTATTTCTGATAAAAATGCTCAGCAATGTGGGAATAGAGGGATCATATCCTGACATAATAAATGCCATATATGAAAAACCTACAGCCAACATCATACTCAATGGGCAAAAACTACAAGCATTTCCCTTAAGAACAGGAACAAGACAGGGATGCCCACTTTCACCACTATTATTTAACATAGTACTGACAGTCTTAGCCACAGTGATTAGACATGGAGAAAACATAAAAGGAATCCAAATTGGAAAGGAGGAAGTGAAACTGTCATTATTTGCAGATGACATGATACTATACATAGAAAACCCTAAAGACTATCAAAAATCTACTAGATTTAATAAATGAATTTGGCAAAGTAGCAGGATACAAAATTAACATCAAGAAATTCTTATACACCAACAATGAACTCAGCAAGAGAAACTAAAAAAGCAATCCCATTTACTCTGCGGCAAAAAAAATTAAGATACCTAGGAATAAACTTAACCAAAGAAGTAAAGGACCTATTTGCAGAAAACTACAGGTCCCTGAAAAAAGAAATAGAGGAAGATATAAAAAAGTGGAAGCATATACCTTGCTCATGAATTGGAAGAATTAACATCATTAAAATGTCCATACTACTCAAAGAAATCTATAGATTCAATGCAATCCACATCAAAATACCAATGACGTATTTCACAGAACTAGAACAAATACTTCAAAAGTTTATATAAAACCAAAAAAGACCCCGAATAACGACAGCAATCTAGAAAAAGAAGAACAAAGTAGGAGGGATCACAATACCGGATATCAGGTTATACTACAAAGCCATAGTAGTCAAATCAGATTGGCACTGGCATAAGAACAGGCATATAAATCAATGAAACAGAATACAGAACTCAGAAATTGACCCAAGTCTTTATGCTCAATTAATATTTGACAAATGTGGCAAGAACATACAGTGGAGTCAAGACAGCCTCTTCAATAAACGGTGTTGGAAAAATTGAACAGCTACATGCAAAAAAATGAAATTAGACCACCAACTTACACCATACACAAGAATAAACTCAAAATGGATAAAAAAAACTTAAATGTGACTCGTAAATCCATAAAAATCCTAGAAGAATATGTAGTCAACACAATTTCAGACATCACACACAGCAGAATTTTCACTGATACAATGCCTAAGGCAAGAGAAACAAAGGAAAAAATGAACACATGGGACTGCATCAAACTAAAAAACTTCTGCACAGCAAAAGAAACAACCATCAAAATGGAAAGGGAATCCACTATATGGGAGAGCATAATTGCCAATGATACATAAGATAAGGGGTGAATTTCCAAAATATATAGAGTACTCATACAGGTCAACAAAAGGAAGACAAAGAACCCAATTTAAAAACGGGCAGAGGACCTGAATAGACACCTCTCCAAACAGGACATAGAAATGGCCAGGAAACATATGAAAAAATGCTCAACGTCACTAATCATCAGAGAGATGCAAATTAAAACAACTATGAGGTATTACTTCACATCTGCCAGAATGGCTGCCATCAAAAAATCATCAAACAACAAGTGTTGGCGAGGGTATGGAGAAAAGGGGACTCTAGTACACTGCTGGTGGGAATGCAGACTGGTGCAGCCACTATGGAAAACAATAAGGTGTTACCTCAAAAAATTAAAAATTGAACTGTCATCTGACCTAGTGATCCCACATCTAGGAATATACCCTAAGAAGCCTGAAACACCAATCAGAAAGAATATATGTACCCCTGTGTTCATAGCGGCACTATTTACAATAGCTAAGATCTGGAAACAGCCCAAGTGTCCATCAATAGTTGAGTGGATAAAAAATCTGTGGTACATATACACAATGGAACAGTATGCAGCTGTAAGAAAGAAAGATCTCTTATCCTTTGAGACAACATGGAGGGACCTGGAGAGTATTATCCTAAGCGAAACAAGCCAGTTTTTATATGTGTATATGCATAACCATGGACATAGGCAATAACACTGGGGGGGGGGGGCAAGTTTGGGAGGAGGGTGTCAATGGGGGAAAATGGAGAAACATCTATAACAATAAATAAATAAACAAACAAACAAACAAATAAATAGAAGCGATGTAAAGGAAAAAAACTTCTTATAACTATTAAAGATAATGAATAATAAGCAAAAGACCTGTTTACAATGAGTGTGACATACACCCAGGAATAATTATTAAATACTAGTTATAGTTCTTTGCCTCCTTTTTTGCTGATTGTTTTAAGTAACCTCCATAATCGACAATCAGAATTGACTGAGATAGATGAGCCTAATATATCTTTCTTTAAAAATATATTGTTCTCCAATATAAAGAAATGAAAAAACTGTCCCACTATAAAGAGAGACTCTCATATAAAGTGACTTCTTTCTGGGACATAAATTTGAGAGCTGATTACAAGTTCTGAAGTCATTCTTAAGAAAAAGTTGGTTTTCTGCTTGACTATTTTAAGATATAAAATTTAAATTAGTTTGTTTTTGCTCTAAATTGACATCATATGCTTAAGTGACAGCAGTATATACCTTCATTAAAACTGTCAAACAATTACACATTTTTAAGGACACTGTTAAACAGCAAAAACTAAACACAACGTAAACAAAATAAAACAGCACAAATTCTCCTAAGAATGAATAACTGCAATGCTCAGTATATCATACTTAAAACATAAAATATGGGTCTGGCCACAGCTCAAAAACTGAAACTGTGATATGTTATAAAAAGTTATTCAGGTGAGAACTAGCAAACAAGTTAAATACTTTGATTCTTTCATTATTTCCCCCTAAATTTTTTCCATGTAGAAAGAAAAACTGGTGGAAATGCTTAAAAGGTAAGGAAAAAAATGAAAAGTTTTTCAGATTCAGTGAACATGAAAGATTAAAATTACAAACAAGAACAGTATTACAGATCCTTAAATATAGAGATTATGATGTTTCATATTTCTTTCTATATCTCCTAAAACATCTAGCCCTGTAATTTTGATACAGTAAATTCTTTTTTTCTTTTTTTTTTTTTAAGGTGAGTTGAAGCTCCTAGGTTCCTATAAGGCATCATCGATACAAAAAAGAACCATGTCAAGGGCACGTACCTGGGTTGCAGGTTGGATCCCTGGCCCCATTTGGGGCGCATGCCAGAGGCACTAATCAATGTGTCTTTGTCACATCGATGTCTGTCTGTCTGTTTGTCTCTCTCTCTCCCCGCCAATGAGGATTAACAAAAAAAATTTTAAGAAAAAACAAAACCATGTGAACATACAGGAATAGGATAGAAATTTTCTGGAACTATACAGGTGACATAGAAGTTTAAAGTTGAGATGACTTTGTTCTCCTGTGTTAAAATTAACAAATTAAAATTAGCACATATGCTGTTAAATTTACTCCTAAGATAATAGTTTCCAGGTCCTCCCATGTCGTCTCAAAGGATAAGAGATCTTTCTTTCTTACAGCTGCATAGTACTCCATTGTGTATATGTACCACAGCTTTTTTATCCATTCGTCTACTGATGGACACTTGGGCTGCTTCCTGATCTTAGTTATTGTAAATAGTGCTGCTATGAATATGAGGGTACATATATTCTTTCTGATTGGTGTTTCAGGCTTCTTAGGGTATATTCCTAGGAGTGGGATCACTGGGTCAAATGGTAATTCAATTTTTAATTTTTTGAGGTAACACCATAGTATTATCCTAAGCGAAACAAGCCAAGCAGAGAAAGACAAATATCATATGATCTCACTTATTTCTGGAATATAATGAACATAGCAGTCTGAGGAACAGGGTAGTCCCAGAGACGTGGAAGTAGGGTACAGACTGACAATTGCCAGAAGAGGGGGTGGGGGAGGGGAGCGATGAACCACAGAACTTGTACGCATGTACTCATAGCCAATGGACATGGACAACAAAACTGGGGACGGGGCAGGGAGGGAGGGGGAGCAGGGTGTCAATGGGGGAAAAAGGAGAAACATCTGTAACAAAAGTAAATTAATAAAAAAAAATTTACTCCTAAGTCTTTCATGTTTTTGTGCTATTGTAAATAGTACTTTTCACAATTTTATTTCCCTGTTGTCCATTTGATTTTTCACATTGACTTTGTATCCTGTGACCC
Organism: Tadarida brasiliensis; assembly: GCA_030848825.1. Lineage (NCBI taxonomy): Eukaryota > Metazoa > Chordata > Mammalia > Chiroptera > Molossidae > Tadarida > Tadarida brasiliensis. Next base: position 83,153,727 of record CM061266.1, read on the forward strand.
CCTGTTCAACTCATGTATTAATTCTGTTTTTTGTTTTTCTTGTAGATTTCTTAGGATTTTCTATATACACAATCATGTCATCTCTAAAAAAAGTGTTTTACTTCTTCTACTTCAGCATGTATGCCATTTACTAATGCTTCTTGCCTTATTGCACTGGCTAGGACCTCCAGCATAATGCTGACTATCCTTGCCTTTTCCAGAAAGCATTTAGTTTTTGACTATTAAATATGTTAGTTTTAGGTTTTTCACAGATGCATCTTATCAGGTTGAAGAAATTTAAAGTCTAAATGCTCAAAAATATTCCTGGCAATATATTATAGTCTTTGTCTGTTAACTTCATTATCTATCATTTTACAGTCTATTTCTATTAATCACTTTTCTTGCTTCTTTGTGTATCTAACAATTTTCCATTGAATGCTTAACATTATGAATACTATGTTGATGAATGTCTGGATTTTATAGTCTTCCTTCACTCAAGGTTAAGTTTGTTCAGCTAAGCAATTAATTTTGCATGAGAAAAACTCATACAAAAGTCATTTTATATGAGAAAAACTTGTAAATAATGTTAAATAGAAAGTATCCTTATTTATTCAAGGCTTATGTTTAACTGTGTAAGGGTGGGTGTTGAGTAGCTTTTACTCTGAATACCAGGAGTGTTTAGTGAAGGCTCCTAACCTTGTGGGAGTCCTGGTGGTTGTTCCGCTCCTAGCTATCCCTGGTAGTTGTTCTTTTCCCAGTGTTTTGTGAGTTTTTACTGTGGTAGGACTAATCTGGTACCGACTACTGGTTCATAGCCAGAGGTATAAATCCCAAAAGGGAGGTTTTGACCATCCTTCAATTTTACTTCGGGTCTCTTCTCTTTTGGCCCATGAACTCTGCTTCTTTTCTCCCACAATTTTCTTTCAAGAACTTATCATTATTTAGTGAAAGGACCCAAACAAGAAAACAATTATTGTAATTCAATCCAATGTTCTTTCTACTACACAGTATTTTTTATCTCCTGGGCTTAAAACAGTAACAATTTAATCTAGGTTTAAGTTGATTATTACTTGGTATATTCCTTAATTTCTCTCTCTCTCTCTCCTTCCCTTTCTCCCTCCCCCCTCACTTCCTCTCTCTCCCTTCCCACCACTCCACCTTGACTTGCTTATATTTTATTTTCAAGAGCTTTGGTTCACTGATAAATCTAAAAACAATTCATGTATAGAAAATCTATTTGATTAAAAACTATCCCTGAACTAGCATTATGACCACACAAATTTAGATAATCCGCAAAGTGTTTTCAAGAAAGGCAAAGAAACTAACTTACTTCTTCCATATTTTTGAGTGCTTTAATCATACCTGAGATTCACAGTTTGTTCTTTCCCTTGTGGGCTATTTTAGCTTCCTGTTAGAGTGGGGTTACCCGTACATATTTTTCTTCTAATTTAAGAGCCTTTATGTTGATGCAATCTGCTGCTAGAATATAATGTTCATCACTCTCTGTCCACAAAATATCTATTAATTCATGTTTATAAAGTATTAGTCACTTTAAAAATAAATTTTGCATGGTTTTATTACCTTTTAAGGAGAGGAGAGATAAGTGCAAGAGGAACAGAAATGAAACTGGTTTATAAAATGGGACTTTAAAAAAGTATTTTTAAGTTGCACTGAGCTAAAACTAAATGATTAAACCAGATCATAAGAGATTGTGGGTATTTCCATCTTACCTGTGAAGCTGGATATATTCTCGAGGTCTATTGAGCAGGTGAAGAAATCTGTCAATGATCTTGTTTTTTCCTACACCCTGTAATTACACAGAAAGCATTGAACAAAATTATTTTTCTTTCTCTTCCTTTTTGCTCAATGTCCCCCACTCTGACAACTGTCAGCCTGCTCTCTATCTGTGAATCCGTCTCCATTTTGTTTGTTTGTTCATTTTGCTCATTAGATTCCACATATGAGTGAAATCATATGGTACTTGTCTTTCTCTGACCAGCTTATTTCACTTAAAAAAAAAAAAAAAAGGAAATGTTTGCCGGGAGGTAAAACAAACCAGAAGAATTTTTTTTTTAACCAAAACCTATTTCCTCAAAGTTGTACTGTTTTTGCTATTGTTAATCAAAACCAAACTAGCAAACATATATAGCACAACTTCTATGACATAGGGTTTTAAAAATTTTATTTCTAAATACACTAGTTCTAAACTGTTCTCATTTAAAAATAAACAAATAATTTTAGCCTTCTACATATTGTTTTTTCCTTTTCTATAATTTTACACTGAAGTGTCAACATTACAGCAGAATATTAACTATTTCGTATTTGAAGAATGGCATCAAAGGTGATCAAGTAAGTGTAAAAACAATGATTTCTTCTAATCAGTTCTTCAGGAGTATGGTTTTCAGTTGCAGGAAGAGGTAACACTATATTTCTGTTTTACTCACTTCTTCTCCTTTTGTCTCACTTTCTAATTCTTTAAAACCTTGGAAACCTAAAAGTATAACCAGGGTCTACTACTAAGTCTCAACTATATGTGTTTTTCCTACAAATGCCCTCATCAATTACTAATGCTGGAAGTTGCTGCCCTTTTGTGGAAGACAGACTATTAAAAATGGAAATCCATGCAATTTCCCCATTTTAAGGGAAAAGGGGGTCAAATATATGGTGACAGAAGATTTGACTTTGGATGGTGGGCACACAATGCAATACACAGATCATGTATCATAGAAATGTACACTTGAAACCTATATAATCTTATTAACCAATGTCAGCCCAATAAATTTAATTTAAAAATATAAATAAATAAATAAATAAATAAATAAATAAATAAATAAATAAATAAATAAATATCATGGTCACACAGCTAATCCTAATGAAGCCGGATTCAAATCCAGATCTGTCTCATCCTGGTGTTCATGTTTCTATCCCAACATTCTGGATTATATTTCTTTCAATTTGTAATGGGCTTAGGTAACTTGGACCTTGAATTATCTTTTCCCCCACCCCTAGGAATTCATCCTATAAAAATAAGGGGAAAAGTATCGTAGCAAAAACAGAAACCCACTAAAGGGAAGCAGCTATTATTATTGGCATTTCTACTACATATCTAGTGAAGATAGGGATTCTACAAGCACCAAGGACTGAATGGGTATTGATTGCTCATCACCTTTGTCCTAACACTGTGACAGTTCCTGTAAGATACATTTTCAAAGGGCATATGAGAATGTGTCCCTCACAGTTCTCAAGGGAGGCAAGATATATATATTTGGAGCACAGAGGACAAACCACCAGTGTAAACAAGCAACTGTAACTTAGTAATGTAGGTTCTAATAGCTTTAGAATCTCTTCTCTTCAGTCAATTAAATATGCCACAAGATAACAGACACAAGAGAGATTAAGGGGACTAGAATAATTACCAACTACTTAATAAATAAGACAGAGATAGGAAGCATGCACAGACAGTAACAGGCAATTAAGATATGTGGTACATCCTTGATCTGGGACAGCCACAATGAAATCAATGTTTAAAGAAGGTTAACATGGCATTAACATGCAAAATATACTGACAAGAAGAGAGGCTGGTATCCAGGAGAGCGATTACTTATTCATTCAACATATAAACAAATATTGTTTGAGTGCTGGCATGTATCAGCAGGGATAAGAGTGAACAAAAAGATAAGGTTTCTGCTCTTCTGCAGCTTCTATTCCAGAAGTGTGGAGACAGACTGACAGGCAGATGAGAAAAAGTAGGTAGAAAGGTAGCAAGATATAATTAGACAAATAAATAAATAAACTATCAAATAGTGATCAATTCTCTACAGACAATTAAGATAGGGAGAGGTGATACTAAGTAGGTGGTGATTTAAGATGATTCAGAAGTGAAGACCTTGCCTTTGCTAACTTTTTTGGCTAAGATCTGAAGGACAAGGAGCCAGTGCTATGAAGATTACAAAAGGGGGCATTCCAAGAGAAGAGTTGCCATAGCTGGTAAGAAACAAAGCTAGAAGAGTAGGCAGAATCCAGCTCCGGCAAAGTCTTGGAAACCACTTAAAAAGAGTTTGAACTGTTTCCTAAAGGCACTAAGATGCCATTGAGGTAGAGAAGTAATAGGCTCAGCTTTTCATTTTGGAAAATCACTCTGGTAGAATGGTCTGGCAGAGAGCAAGAAGGAAAGCAGTTTGGAAACTCCTTAAAAAATTCAGGCAGGAGATAGTGGTGGTTTAACAAAGGAGTAGAGATAAATAGATGGATTTAAGAGACCTTTAGGGAAAAGAGCTAGCAGGGCTTGGTGATGGGCTGGATGTGGGGATGAGGAGATGGAGAAGTCAAAGTTTCGGTCTTAGATAACAGGGTGGAAGGTAGTACCATTTACTGACATATGAAATAGGGGAGAAGTGAATTTTCTGGGTGGGAGAGGGAACTCTAGTTTTATTTTTTTAAAGGCAGTTTAATTTTGGATATGTTTACTTTGCAGTACCTGCTTCCCATATCTGCTCCTTCCTCTCCAATTCACGTCACGACCCAAGGATAGCCCATCATCTTGCTCAGACTCCTAGAAAGGGTCCTGTTCGGTCTCCTGCCTCCAGACTAATGACAGGCCAGCCCACAATTTGTTATTTTTCTAAAACAGGTCGTTTCCACCTTAACTTTTAAAGCTCTTATAGTTCCTTGGAGGAAATGCTAAAAGCATAACCTAGGAAGGAATTTCTGTAAATATACTGAGCAAAATGAAACAGTTATAGCAATCTGCTCTTTCCCATCATAGTTTTTACCTAAAACAAAAATTCTCAGGATTACTTTAACTGAATAAATAGTATCTTATCTTTCCATTATAAAAGTTATATATACTCATTTTTCTCACTGGGAAATTTAGAAAACAAAGCACTTCCCAATGTGCAACGGCTAAGACAAATCTGCTATCGTATTTATTTTGTTGCTGTGCGTATTTATCTATACTTACTAGACATTATTCTGTATATACAATCTGTATCCTTCAATAAAAATTAGCATGAAATAGTTTTACATCATTATTTACTCTTACTGAAGACATTTAGTGAGTGAAAATTTTTTAAAGTTTTTTACATGTTTTTATTGATTTATTAGAGAGAGAGGAAAGGTGAGAAAGATAAAAACATTGATTTGAGAGGGAAACATCGATCGGATGCCTCCTGCACCCCTACTGGGGATTGAGCCCAAAACCTGGGCATATGCCCTGACCAGGAATCGAACCAGTGACCTCTCAGTCCATGGGACCACACTCAATCCACTGAGCCACACTGGCCAGCTAGTAAGTGAACAACATTTTAAAGGGAAAAGGAACCTGCATAATGAGAGATCTTAAAAGCTAGAAATTGTCTCATGACAATGTCACTTATCAATTACTGTTCTGTCCCATTGTGTTCCCCAGGACAACATATGGGAAAGAAGGTGGGAGTCACACGGCCCTTTAACTACAGGGTTAGGAGAAACAGGGAATATGGTCAGCCCCACAGACAGGAATCACACTGAGGACAGGAAGTAAACATGCCTTCAGCTTCTATGAAAGATCAGGAACCGTGACTTGAAGAACTTTGAAGTCTGGAACTCTTACAACTTCCTCAGGCTTACTATTCTAGTTACCCTGTTTCCTCCGAGAGATTAGCAGTGAAATCCGTTAGACAAAAAGGGCTTGTGGGTTTGTCTTCCTGGACAAGAGGACAATACAGACCTTGGAAAACTCCATCCACATCCTGTCAAGGGGGAGAAGGTGCAAGGAGTGGAGTAAAAGAAAAGGGCTAAAGAGGAACGGAAAGCAGCAGAGTAAATGAGTCTAGGAATGGAATTTTAAGTTCTGGGACTTAAGCCCTGGGACTTAACAGTTGAAAGATCCCCACCAAAGCAGACAAACTTGCAAGCTTGCTATGTCGGCTCATTGCAAGTCTCACTCAAACATGTTCCTAATCAGCCAACTGTACTTCTACGTCTTCGCTCACATTGTCAGTTCTGACTAGAATAGCCCATCCTTCCCCATGTATCTGTCATCTTCCACTCACCCCTTAGTGTTCTAATGAAATGTCCCTGCTTCTCTGAAGCTTTGCCTGACTCTTACTTTGTCTTCTCTCCTTCAAATCTGAGGACCAGAATGGTTCCCACTTTGGGTTCCTAAACCACTGTCTCTTAGAGCAGTCACCACACTGTATTCCAGTAATGTGTCAAGTGCCTCGGCAAGAAGACACACTCCTTGAGGCCAAGACTGTCTCCCTGTTCATGTTCCTATCACTGGTGACTCACATACAACCTGCAGGTAATAACTATTAAAATTTGAAGAAAGGAGGGAAGAAAAGGAAGGGGAAGTCATGTAATTTGCTCTTATTAAAGGAGGTAGAAACCTCTTCCAGGACAGCTCTGTTCCCTTTTATTAAACAAAAAGGAAACCGACATTTATGGAGCCTTTTGCGGTCTGCACTCGCGCTTTCAGTACTTCATTACTTGGATCCTCATGCCAGTCCTGTGGGTGGGCGGTAATGTATCTATTTTGGAGAGAAGTAAACTTAAGTTCTAAGCTGTTAAAAACCCTACATCCAATGGGATTTTGAAGGCAATTCCATTCTGACTCAACAGACTGGGCTATTTTCTGTTTCACCATACTGCAGAACAGAATGTCAGGAGGTAGCCGCACTGAACTAATTTGTAGGAGAGTTTATGTACTGATGTCATAGAGTCAAAGATCAGTCACTGCAAGGTTATAAAATAGCCTAATACACGTGTCTGGGAACTCCCTGCATGGTGCCTAAGGTTCAGGAGAGGGGGCAGCGAGGAAGTCAAGCTGGATCTTTTCTTGGGTAGTAATATTTTAAATGGACTCCATGTGAGGGTTTGCCACGGCCAGTGCTCAGCTTTCTCTCATGGCCTCTTAGCTTTGGATCTTCCCTCCAGTTCCCCCTAATTTTTTAATATAGCTTTCATAGAGTTAGATCAGTTTGCATAATATTTAGAGATGTTTCTGAATTTTTCCTTTTTAGAAAAGCTACTATATAAATGTCATTAACAAATAGCACCTGCAGTCAATAATAAAAAATGAAGAAGCTACTATTACAGTAAAAAGATGAGAAATAAAGTATAGCTGCTTTTCTTTAAGCTTAAATTTCTCCTCAAATGTTGAACCTTCCAACTCTTTGCTTGAAACTAGCCTGAAAATACACTTACTATACTACTAGTTAGGAGACTTTGCCTGTGATCCCTGCTTAACCTCTCTCAGGTGGAGTTTCTACCACCAACTGGGCCAAGATTTGCTCATTTAAATAAAGAGGGCCTAGACAACCTGATCTCTAAACATTATCTGACTCTAATATTTTTAATCCTATAAGAGACTGCTGCTATATGATCACTAGAAACCTCTTACTTTCCAAATTCTTTCAGTGAACATGCAATACTTATGTAATCAGAAAATAAATTATTAAAACAGAATAGTAAAGAATCCTAAACATTTGCATAAATGGGTTACCTCAAAAACAGAGCCAACCAATAGTACCCAGAAGTCAAGCTAGAAGACATACATTTCAATTGCATCATTAGTTTGCATGACTCTAAAACACACTTACTTAGAAAGCTTCCTGTCAAAGTCATAACCTCCTTTTCAAGCAGGAATAATAAAATCTACATTCCTGCAATTTCCCTTTGAAATACTGTGTTGCTATAAATGACAAATATATACTTTTGTGTAGTTTGGTCATTAGGTATGTCCAAAGCAGCCATGACAAATATTGGGGATAGTGTGGGGGTGGGGTGGGATCAATATGTCTGCAAAAACAAAATAAATGCAAGAAAAATATTCACTAAGAAATAATGGATGGACGAACTAATTAGCAGAGAGAATGTGGCAGAATGGCAAAGAATTTCCACACTGTAATTCAGGCAAATTCACTAAACAAGGGGTTTGAGAAGGGACACAAAATAATATAAAGATGAATGTCATTATATTTGATGAAGCCAAGTATTTCATAGTCTTGGGATTCCCAGGCTGCTGGAGCTACAAGTACAGCCCACTTAGTTATCAAATTCCCTGCTGCCACTACCAGCTGGGGACACAGGCAAGAAAATTTCTGAACAAACTGTTCAGCCCTGCCACAGACAGACAGTCATGCTGGCATAGCAACATGGTATATTTCTGATGTTGACCACAGTAATCTGCCAGGGCTCAGTTCAAATCATTAATTAGCAAAATTCACACAAGAAATTCTTTAATTTTGGCAATAAAATATTCACAGTATTTCAATATTAAATAATTCAACAAACATTAACTAAGCCTGCACCAGGAGAAAAACTAAGTTCCTGGTCATAATAAGCCTATAATTAATAGATGAAATGAGATATAAATAATTATATAGAATTATATAGTAACAATGTGCATGGAGTCCTGCTTAGTTGGCACTAAATATATGTTTACTGATTTTCATAGTGTATAAAAGATTTCAAAATCAAAGGCTATAAAAATTAGAGAATAAAGCAGTTATTTCTAGTGTGGAAAAAATTAATATCGTTTAATTTCTTTGTATAAATTCATCAAGAACTTAAATTGGCTTAATGAAATTTACTCTAGAAAGTATTTCCTCGTACTAAGTTTATCAATCTTGGTATAATTCTGAATAAAATGTTTGTATTCATGAAAATTGGCCAATATCTCTCTGGATAAAGAGAACAAGACAGTATATCTTTTCTCTTTGAAAGAGACTTGGGAGACACTTTAATTAAATGCAATGATCAAGTTTTGTTTGGATGTTAATTATTAAATGTAATAATAGAACTGTGGTTACATTAGAGAGAAATTCTGTGATATTTATAACTAAAATACATTATGTAAAAGATATATTAAAAGATGACATTTAATTAAAAGCAGCAAGAGAAAAGCAGTTAGTTATCTACAAGGGAGTGCCCATAAGGCTGTCGGTCGATTTCCCAAAAGAAACTTTGCAGGCCAGAAGGGAGTGGCAAGAAATATTTAAAGTGATGAAAAGCAACGAACTACGGTCAAGATTACTCTATCCTGCAAAGCTATCATTTAGAATCGATGGACATATAAAGAGTTGCCCAGACAAGGAAAAGCTAAAGGGGTTCATCACCACCAAACCAGTATTATATGAAATGTTGAAGGGTCTTCTTGAAGAAGATAAAAAAATATGAACAATAAAATGGCAATAAATACATATCTACCAACAATCGAATCTACAAACAAATTGAGCAAGCAGAACAGAAACATTCTCATAGATACAGAGAACTTTTTGTTGGTTGCCAGATGGGAGGGGGGGTTGGGTGAAAAAATGAAGGGATTGAGAAGTACAAACTGGTTGTTAGACTGACAAACTGGAAAGGGAAGGGGGGAGGTGGGGCATAAAGAGAGAAACCAAAGAACTTATATGTATATATGCATAACCAATGGACACAGACAATAGTGTGGGGAAGGCAGGAGGGGGTGGGAGTGGAGAGGAGGGGGTCAAGGGGGGGGAAAGGAGGAACATCTGTAATACATTCAACAATAAAGATAAGTTAAAAAATAAAATAATAGAAAAAATAGAAAAGATGACATTTAAAAGGTGTTGGGGAAATAGATAAAACAATATGGACAAAATGTTGATCTTTGTTCAAGTTAAGTGATGGGTACAAGGGAGTTCATTATATACTTTACTTTTTGTAGAATATATTTAAAATTTTTTATAATAGAAAAAATTTAAATGCCCTGTACTCTGTATGTAAAGTACTTAATATAAGTTAACTATTATATATTATTATTGTTACTGTTGTTATTACTAGTATAAGAATTAGCATGATCTGATGAAAAACAAAAGCATGAGCTTTGAAGGTCTGAGTCCTAACTCTGTCACTAACTAGCTGTGTGATCTTGAGCAAATATTTTAACAGATTCAAGCTTCAGTCTGCTTATTTGTGAAATGTGGAGAATAAAAATATTTATCTCAAAGGGCTGTAGAACTAAACGAGATGATCAAAACAAGTACATTGGAAATTGTAAAACATACAAATATTACCATTTTTAATCTTTGCTCATAAGAAACGTATAATTCAATTATAGAAGAAATAAAAAACTTGTCACAACTTTAAAAGAAGCCCTGGCTGGCTCAGTGGTTAGAGTGTTGGCCTGTGGACCAAAGAGTCCCAAGTTTGATCCTCGGTCGAGGGCATGTACCTGGGTTGCAGGTTTGATCCCCGCCCTGGTTGGGGTGCGTGTGGGAGGCAACCAATCGATGTGTCTCTGTCACATTGATGTTTCTCTCTCTCTCTCTCTCTCTCTCTCTCTCTCTCTCTCTCTCTCTCTCTCTCTCTCTCTTTCTTCCTTCCTCCATTCCTCCCTCCCTCCGTTCCTCCCTCCTTCCCTCCCTCTCTCCCACACTTTCTGAAAATCAATGGAAAAAATATCCTCAGGTAAGGCTTTAAAAAAAAAAGAAAGAAAATTAAACCAAAATAGTGATAAAATACTATAAAAGTTCAGAGTAAGACAAGATTATTTCTATTTGGGGAGACTAAAAAAGCCTTCAGAGAGAAAAAAAATCATCAGAGCTCTTGAAAACTGGCAGGATATTCACTGTCAAAGATGAGGAGAAGGAGCACTGTATGAAGTAAACATTATAAAATGGGGGAGGGGAGGCAAAAGGGCATGATATACCCAGGGAGGGTAAGAGACTCTAATTTGAAAGAACTAGAATTACAAAAGTAGTTTGGAGCCAGGTCATAGGTCATTCTGAGTGTCTCCCTAAGAAAGAGATTTTATCTAATAGGAAAGGCAGAGCCACTTTCAACTTTTAGCAGGAAAAAAAATTAAAATTAAGAGAGGCTTTCTGAGATTTATCTCCCTGCTGATCGGAAATGACCATGGACTGAAAAAAGTACCTAAAGAATTAGTACTGTAAAAACATGAAGCACATGACAGTCAGAGAGAGAAGGCATTCTGTATGAAACCAGCCAGAGCTAACTTTTTATTTGATAAGGAAGGTGTACTATATTAGAATTTTGGTACGGGCAAAATATAGGGTCTGTGGACTACAAGAAGAGCTTACATATAAAAATCTCACCGACTGCTTTTATTTGGTAAAATGATACAAAGGCTGGCTTAAAACTTTTAAGAAGTTTATACACCTGGCAAATAATTGGACTACATTCAGTGTAGAAGTGATTGTGAATTATTAACTGTGTCTCATTAAATATAAATAACATTTTGATGATTTGTTTTACAATTTTGCCTAACATCAGAAACCAGAAAAAAATCACTATCTGTATATGATTAAATTTTCATTTCTTAAAACAAAATACTGCGTATTTTTAAAATAATTCTTATGTAAGGGGTACCCGAGCATTTTAGAACACTACATTGATAAAATATTTTTTCCTTCACATATCTAGTAAAATGCATCTGCCTCTCAAAACTCTTAGTATTCCTACACAAAAACAGAAGTTATTCTTACGAAGTTTTTAAACAATATCAAAAAACGCTGTTATAGGCTGATTGTATAACCCAAAATATTCACAATAAGTATTTTGTATATCAAATAGAATATAGCTCTACAAATCAAAAGAAAATATGGCAAGGAAGGAAGATTATTCTTGAGTAGAACTGGGACAGAAAAAGTACCACTGACTGGAATATAAATAGGCATTTCTCTTTTTACCCTCTCAGTAAAGTTGAAATAAATAGAAAGTCGTGCTATGATTTTTTTTTAAAAAGCCAGTAGGAAACTTCTAATTGCATGAAAGGCACATATCATGTTATAATTATAGTGAGTAGAAGATACTGCATGTAACAGCATACAAAAGTGGGTTCTACAATGTGCAGTATTATATACTACGGGACCATCAAACGTGTAATTTCCAGGCACCCTCTCCCTTTGGCTGACAGGCAGTAATTCTGTCTCACTTACTGGAAAGTAGATGCACTGTGCCCTAAAATCCCACATAGAAAATTAAAAGGAGAAAAAAATCAATTTTGCTTTCATTCCAACTTGGGCCCAGCATAATGGCTCCCACAAAGAAGGGTGGGTGAGAAGAAGGGCCCTTCTGTCATCAATGAGATAGTGACCACAGAACACACCATCAGCATTCACAAGGGCATCCGTGGAGGGGGCTTCGAGAAGCATGCCCCTTGGGCACTCAAAGAGATCAGGAAATTTGCCATGAAGGAGAGGGGAACTCCAGGTGTACAAGTTGACACCAGGTTCAACAAAGGTGTCTGGGCCAAGGGAATAAGGAATGTCCTCTACTGTATTCGGTGTGGTTGTCCAGAAAAAGTATGAGGATGAAGATCCATCAAACAAGCTCTATACATTGTTCACCTACGTACCTGTCACCACTGTAAAATAAAAAATCTACAAACAGTTAATGTGGACGAGAACTAACTGCTGGCTGTCGAATAAAGTTATAAAAGTGTCCCAAAAATCAATTATATTTCACCAAAAGAAGATAAGAACTACTTTCATTTTGCCATAAGTGATGTTTATGGAAATGTTTTAAGCTTCCCAATAGAACAGTTATGAAATCTTGTCTAATCTTCATAGAAAAGAGTATTAGGTGGAAAGGAAAGGTGGGATTAGCTTAATAAAGATGATAAACCTTGAGCTTTCTCAAAATCAACACACTTTCTTAGTCTTTTTAATTTCCTCATTGTAAAAAACTGCCACTGGTAACAGAACAATCTTTCAAAACATCTCTAAATTTACAACGTCAACTGTTGAAAAGTTTTGTTCATGGACTTCAGCCAGTTTCTACTTTGCAAACAGAAGGATGGGTAGTCTGTATCTATAGACAGTTTGTATTAAGAGCACTCATTAACACTTTATTGTATATTTATACTAACCCACTCCTGGCTTCTCTGCTAATATTAATTCCCAAAGTTTCACTTCTGATTGACTTTTTATTTATTTATTTATTTATTTTTATGTAACCATCATATAATGTTTTAGAAAGACAGAGAGAAGGAAAGGAGCCAGATCAACTGCTACAAATGGTTTACGTATTTTCAAAATAAATCATGTGATTAAAATGGGCATTTTCCCAGATGGTCATCACTTTGCATCTGAGTGAAAACACCAGGTACACTACCCACGAGAGTTGAGAGTCAGCAATCCTCAACCTCTCTATCAGCTTCACCTTCACCTGCCTGTCTTGTTCTTTTTGTTTGGCTTCACAACATGGAAATAAGAGTGAAGGTGAGAAGCTGCATAAAATATAAAGAGAGGTACTAAAATACCACTAATAAATAACACTGAGTATTTTTTTCAAAGCTGTTGATGAAGGATCTAAGTTACTATGACTGAAAAGGTACACATTCCCAAAAAAGAAATCTGGATGGAGAAAAGCACAGTGAAAGAGCACAACTCCACACCAGTCCTTAGCAAAGCACACCTCTGCCAACGAAACTCCAGGTGGCTCCATCTGCCCTCATACATACCCATGGAAGTAGTCAAGAGTCTAACCATGAACTTGGAGGGCTTTGTGTAAGTAAAATAAGCCAGAGAAAGACAAATGCTTATATGTAATCTAGAAAAAATAAAGTCATACTCTTAGAAATCGAGAGTAGAAAAGTGGTTTCTAGGGGGAAGGAGGGTTCAGGAAAGTAGGGAGAAGTTGGCGAGAAGGAACAAACTTTCACCTATAAGATGAATAAGGTTTAAGGATCTAATGCTTAACATGGTGATTGTAACTGATAACTATGTATTGCATAATTGAAACTTAAATGTTCTCACCAAAAAAAGGGTAAATAGGTGAGGTAATGGATGTGTTCATTAACTAGATGGGAGGAATCCTGTCACAATGTATAATTATTAATAATATATACATATATCAAATCATCACATTGTACACTTTAAATATATTATAATTTTGTCAATTAAACCTCATTAAAGCTGGGGATAAAAGAGTCGATAATCTTGGTGAGATCTTAACACCAACATTAGGTTTTGAAAACAAGTTTGAAAGGAACTAAACTGGCTAAAGTACTCAAAAAGTTCTATTTAGATTTTTTTTTTTTATCCTCACGCGCGGACATTTTTGCATTCATCTTCAGATAGAGCAGGAAGGAGAGAGGGAGGAAGAGAGAGAGAGAAACATTGATGTGTCTAAAGAGACACATCGACTGGTTGCCACCCACACACCACCAACCAGGGTCGGGGACAAACTGCAACCGAGGTATGTGCCCTTAGTGGGAACTGAACCCGGGTCTCTGTAGTCCACAGGCCGACGCTCTAACCACTGAGCCAAACCAGCCAGGGCTCTACTTAGATTTTAACCAGCCACTTTGGTATGATTTCCACTCCCTGGCCTGGTAAATGTAAGCATGCATAAAGTTAGACCTCATTTAATTAGCTAAGTACTAATTAGCACTTAATTATTACTAGACATTTAAAAATAATTAGGATTGCATTATCCTTTCCTAGTGATAATGCTGCCAGTCTCTGATCCTCTCAGTATGTTACTATATCCAGTTGAATGGGCCACTTAACTATTAAGTGGACACCCCCTAGAGTCTATCTAATTTATTCATTTCCTTCACTAAACAGTTGCAAATTTACAAAATAAAAATTTTAGTCAATTTCTCTTAGAGTCTCCTGACTCCCTGGGCTCCAATGGCAAGGACAGAATATTAGACTGTTAACTGATCTTTTTTCTTCTACTCTGGTACACAGACTCATCAGGAAAAATTATTTTTCAGTATATGAGAATAGGTAGAACTTTTCAAATTGTGAAAACAAAATACCATGAATAATTTATCACTTTCCTTTTAATTGTTTAGAAAAAAAATGAAACGAGAGAATAAAGTCCTTTTTAATAGTACAGTGATACAGATTTAATTGTAACTGAGCACCTACTATGAGCCAAGCACTGTGTGAAGTGGTTTCCGTTCATTACCTCATGTGATCCTTACATTAACCTAATAAAGTAGTACAATTTTTATTCCCAGGTGAGATATAAGGAAACTGAGCCTTAGTAATATAAGCAATGTGCCCAAAGTCACAGCCCTCTGTGAAAGAGTTGTTATTGGACCTCTAGCCAGTTAACTTCCAAGCATGTACACTAAACCAGTAAGCCACTCAACTGGCCTACTTTTTGTAAAAAAAAAAAAAAAAAAAAAAAAAAAAAAACACTTTACAAAGATAAGTTTAGTTTGTTCACTAAATTCCACATATGAGTGAAATCATATGGTACTTGTCTTTCTCTGACTGGCTTATTTCATTACAGACTCACAGACAGAGAGCAGGTGGACAGTTCTGGTGTGTGTGTGGGCGGGTGTTGGGGGTTGGTGGAAGGATTAAGCAAAAAAGAGAGAACTCATAGACAGACAACAGTGTGGTGTTTGCAGTGGGGGTGGTGAAAGAGGGCATAGAGGAGATAAATGGTGATGGATAAATAAAATAAAAATAAAATAAAATGATAACTTTGAGGGACTAAATAAAGAATATGTTTTGTTTTATAGGTTAAAAAATGGAAAAGTAAAGACCAAACTCCTTCTGAAAGCTTGTTATCCTTAAGTTAAGACCAATTTCAAAAAAAGATGCTGCTCACTGGGAGTCTGACAATTCAACTAAGGAAAATTATTAGAACCCTCCTAAATATAAAATATTCATCTATTATCTCCAAAATCATATATTGAATATCTACTATGTAGCAGGTACTGTGCTAGGAACTGAGGATACAGAGATGAGCAAGAGAACTGTGGTCTCTGCCCTTGAGGAACATATAGACAAGTTGAGAAGACATCATTCTACATGCAAATATAGTAACACGACTAGTGTGATGACAGGGAGGTAGAAGGACACAGAGAAGCAGGGAAACCTAACTCAGCTAGGGACTAGTAAGGCACCCCTGGAGTTAGGCGAAGGGGGTGTGGGAAGGGGGTGGGGAGTGCTCCAGGCAGAGAAGAGCATGCATCAACGACCAGAGCAGAGATAAGAAACTGCAGGAGTTCAGAGTGGCTCAAGCTAACAGAGTGCCAGAAAGGAGGGAGCCAAGGTTTAGAACTAAAAAGGTGAGCAAAGGCTAGATCCTGTAGGACACTGAAAGCAATACTGAAGACCATGCCTAAGGGCAGTGATGAGCCAATTTAAGCAAAAAAGAGAGACTTAATCAGATTTTAGTTTTACAAGTATCAGAGTAGAGAGCAGATCAAATTGGGAGTAAGGTCCAGATGGAGCTATATTAGGAAACGAATCCAGGTGCTGGGCTAGGGTGACAGACGTGGAAAAGAAGAGTAGATACTTATGAAACAGAATGGACAGGACTTGATGGGTGATTAAATGGGGGATGATTTAAGCCCTAAGTTGATTCTAAAGTTCAGAAGGTAGAAGACCCTCATCATTTAATTGAACTAGTCATTTAGGTGAAAATAAAATGAATAATTTCTAAAAATGTATTCTGACAAAAACAAGAAACTTACTGCTTTTATACTGTTACCATCACTTACTCATTAGTACCTGAGTTCCAGCCATAACTCACCTGGTTGCCAACCAATAATAGATGTTCTCCAAGAAGAAAGTCTTTGAGCATATCTTCCATCACTATCATGTGCTGGAGAAGAAGAACTACAGGTTAATTGTGTTTTACGTAATCAAGGTGAAATAAGAAAGTTAACTATAATGGTGTCTTCAATGGAAAGAAAAACATTTATTATAATAGATAATATCTAAACAATTTGATTTTTTAGAAAAAACAAAAATTAATGCTGTGGTTATAAGTAAGTTATATAACCAATTAGGTCACTGATACTGAAAACCTGAAATAGTACACCTGAGTAAAACTAAGCCTCTTACCAATATTTCAAATATTTTTCAGCTATCAAACAATGTAGAGTTGGCTTATAATTGAATACAATATTTAAATTAACACTTGCTAATGTAAATATACAAAGGCTGTCTAAAATAATTGGGGATTTCCATGAACATTTTACATGATTAATTCTTTACTACCTTCAACAGACGTACAGCTTTAGAATTAAAAATATATTATTTATCTTTCACATTTTTTAATTCAAATCATGACACAAAATAATACAAGAACAAGATTAAAGTTGTTCACAATAGGCACAAAAGAAATTACATTGCTCTTTTGTATCTTGAAAAGTAGGACAACTATTAATAGGTCACAAAGGCTCGGGAAGGTGGGGGTTGAGGAGAGAACTATATCCCAGAATGAATAATATCCATATTACTTTCTCTTGGCTTTCTATAGCAAAGTAATACTGGTCACAAAGTAGTGAAGTTACTGAAGTTCCCTACTTGTAAGAAAAGCACAGTAAAGTTGGTCACTGAAGCCATGAAACGGATGAGAGGAATCTGTCTCAGTATTAAAATCTCTTTAAGTCTATTTTGCTTAAATTGGCTCCTCATTTTGTATCTAATATTTGCTGCAGATATTTTTCTAGTTTGTCACTTGCTTTTCTTTTCCCAATTTGGTTTATGGACTCTTTTGGATATCTAGAATATTTTCCTTTTACTTGTCAAATTAAGCAATATTTTCTTTCAGATTTCTTTCTTCAAGAGAAAAACTGAGAAAGTGTTTTCCCTCCTTCAAGAACAGATGAGTATTCCCTAATGTTTACCTTGGAGGTTTTTATTTTTAAAAAATGCTTTCAGATATACCATGGAGCTAGAATTTTAACAAGGTTTGGAGTAGGGTGATATCAATTTATTGTCCCTTCTGGAACACTTTTAAGAATAAAAAAGGACATTATCAATATTTATACTGGGACAACAAATATAAACAGGGACTTTAAGCAAACCAAGGTATATAATTACCCTAGTTCCAAAGGAGTCCTAGAACACTTTTTAAATCTGGGTTCTAGTGATAATGTGGTCTGGAGACCTCCTCCTTCTAAGACAAAAATTCAGCATCAATTTCCAGACAACATTAAATTCTCCCAGAAATAATAGGCTAATCTGCATAAAGGATAGATAAACTGGAATGAGCATCTGTATAGCCAGGTAAAAAAGCAATGTAAAATAAAAAATAATCCAAATTACATCTATAGTCGTCTTTATTTCTTCTCATGTCCTCCTACTTCACGCCTTCATTACATCTAACTAGATTATTCAAATCAACAAATGTTAGCTAAGGCTCAGGTCACTGCCTACATCATTATTCTCCTAACCACATGGCCCACTTAGTACCAGAGACAATTTCTTAAAAGTCTCCTCTCCCAGTTCTGTCCTCCAGAGCACGGCACCCACTAGAGGACCAAGGGAGGGCCTCATGCAGAGGTGAGGAGCCCCACTTCAGTAACTGAAGAACTGCTTCTGACCCTACTCTCCTTAACTCCTCTCATCCATTCCATGGCTTCAACTACCAGCTCCACACTAATCGTCAACAGCAAGACTTTTCTCAACTCCAGCCCTGTACTTCTGAGTAACTATCAAACTACTTGGTTATTTCCCAGTCTCCTGAAACTCAAAGGTCAAAAACTTGACTCATTACTTTCTTCTCCAAATCATTCTTGATCCTGTATCTTTTATCCTGATTAATAGTATCGTTTCCTACCACCTGGCCAAACCGCTTTCATCATTATCCGCCTGCCCACCTCACTCCTCCCTTATCAAGAGCCAATTAAACACTAAGTCTAAGCTATTGAGCCACCAAGAAGTCAACTATATCCATCCTTTCCTTTTTATCCCCAGTTTTCATTCAGGTTTTTGAGATCTCTGGCCTAGATTTTTATAAGCCAATTTAGCTTCTCTAACTTCTGTCTCTCCTTGAGCCAACATGCTCTTTAAAGTACAGGCGTACCTCATAATTATTGCATTTCGCTTTATCCCTCTTCACAGATTTCGCATTTTTTTTTTAAATTAAAGGTAAGATTCTCCACTAGCAAAAAGACTGCGACTTGCTTTATTGGTATACTCACTTTACTGCGGTGGTCTGGAACCAAACCTACAATGTCTCCGAGGTATGCCTGTACTGACTGTCACTTTGTTCTTCAAAATCATGTCACTTCTTTCTTTAAAATTCCTGTGACTCCTAATACCTTAGGAACAAAGGTCACTCCTTAACTTAACTCAGTCTCATCTCCTACCACTCTCCTTCTCCTACACTGTACTCCAGTCATGGGCACAACTTAGCATAATTTTCTCTTTACTTTTTTTTTTTTAACATTTCTACCAGACTATGTGCTTCCAGAGGAAGAACCTTTGTCTTTCATCTAACACAAAGTTCTACTGACTCCACCTACCTCCTAAATAGCCCTGCAATGTATCCTTTCCACTCGTCCCCACTGTCACTGTCTGTGTTCAGATCCTTAATAACTTTCACCTGGACTATTACAACAGCCTCCTAACTAGTCTCTCCTTGCCTTGGTTCCAACTCACAGACAACTAAAGAGTGAATGCAAAGTTAGCACAAGTGGAAATGTGCTTAAAAACTGTCAGGGGCTTCCTCACTCCTTCAGAACAGCATCCAAATTCCTTAATTAGCAAGGTCCAGAAGATGTGACCCTTTCCTAACTCGTCAGCCTCATCTCTTGTCACTCTTCCATTTACAACCTCCACTATGTGCCAATGACCATGAATTATATGTAGCTCCCTAAATTAGCTGCTCTGTCACATAGCCAAGTCTCTGCAAATGCTAGTCTCTCTACCTAACAGACTCTCTCAACTGGGCCTGGTTAACTCATTTTCCATGATCATTCCAATTTGGGACCATCCTCTCATCAATGCTACCATGGTAACCTGCGTGTACTTTCGTCACACTGTGCAGTAACTATGTACACTCACATGTCTTTCTCCTTCCTTGACAGACCGAGGCAACCTGAGCTCTGGAGCAGTGTGCTCACATCTGTGTATTTTAATCTCAGTATCCTAATACCTGATGACAAGGCTTGACACATGGGAGATACTTAAAAAATTTTTTTCAGATCTAAAACTCATTAAGCTTATTAAAAGGCTATTAAACTCTCTTTCCTCCAATTTCTCCTCCTTACTGATGCAAGTATAACATTCCTTAATCACAGATTTAATGAAATAATACTCCTGATTATGAACACTTAAAATCTTATCCATCCTTTCATTAATTCACTCAACAGATATTTATTCAGCAGTCACTGTGCCAGGCACTATGCTATTTGCTGGAGATACAAAATAAAGAAAAGACAACACTTTGCATTACTGGTGTGGAAAAACACATTTTGAAAATCAGTTTCAACACAATGTGCTAAGAGGACCACAGGGCCTGGAGCAAGAGGATATAGGAGCACCTAGGTATCCAAGAGGCCCTGAAGACTGCCGCTCCAAAGATGAAGGGCGGCATAAAGGAAACAGTAATGTATGCCGCAAGTGCAAATGTAACCAAGCCGCTGTTCCGAGGACTGGTACAGCTAAACATTTCATTAACAGTTCATTCGCAATGCTTTATGAAGAGAAAGTATGTTTGGAGACAGGCTACAGAAAGTCCCTCAGGGCCACTGTGTAAAGTTCACAGCAGCCCTGCGGGCCTCTATGTCACAAGCACCATGGCAACAGACACTGTGTTCGAGGGCACATGGCCCTCCCTGCTACTGAAGCTCCCACATGCTCATGTGCTGGCAAGTCTTTCCAACGTTTGCTACCATGGAGGTTTTCAAATTTTCACTTATATCACAGTTTCCTAATTCTTTTTTCTTTATTCCTTTCTACTACATGGACAGAGTGTGATATCATCAATACTTCAAAATAGTATATTTTCCTTACAATCATGTTTTTGTCTTTATTGATAAGTAGCTTTATTTTCTGTTCATTTGTCTACTGCTTATATAAGAACTTTAATGCTCTGGAAGAAAATGAAATCTTTATTAGTTAATTCACTATAGAATGAATAAGACTCAAATTGGATTATACCTTTTGCTATGCCATAGATGATAATTAAAGTTTTGACAGATTTCAAAATATTTCATTACTATTTTTACTGAGAAAGAAGAATTTGCCTAGATAGGTTCTATGTTGTTAATATAATATATGGATATAAATTATGATACTCATTGAACAACAAACAGAATTGGAAAATGGCAGATAAAAGAAATTTTACTTTAGTATACCTAAATCCTTAATACAGTGAAAAGAGTAGGTAGACGTTTTTTCTAACATAATTTGTAAATGTAAGGTTATTATTTACATGCAGATTAAGTGACCAAATACTACAGAAAATTTTAGTATGTGTTTTATTATAAAATAAATACATAACCACTTGACAGAAAATCTGGAAAAGAAAAACAATTTTTTATATTATGAGTTTTTTTCTCTGGAAAAAAATCTTATTAAAGTGAACATCTACAATAAAGCATTCTGTGGTCATACTTATTTCTGTGTCTTAATAGAAGGTCCATAATTATGGGTTAGTTTACAAGTGGTAAATTACTACTCTCCTTCCTCTAAAAAAAGAAGAAAAAGTAAAGAACAAAAAAAATACTAGAATTTTTTTTTTTTAAATAAAGAAATATGAAGGAAAGAATGCATAGGGCTGCCCTGGCCAGGTGGCTCAGTTGGTTGGAGCGTCATCTCGTACACCAAAAGGGTTGTGGGTTCGATTCCTGGTCTGAGCACATACCTAGGTTGTGGGTTTGATCCCAGTCAGGGAGCATACGGGAGGTAACCGATCAATGTTTTTCTCTCCCCCACCCTCTCTTCCTCTCTCTCTAAAAATCAATAAAATGCCCTGGCCAGTTTGGCTCAGCAGTTAGAATGTCGGCCCGTGGACCAATGAGACCCGGGTTCGATTCTGGTCAAGGGCACATACCTCGGTTGTGGTTCATCCCAGCCCTGGGCGGGTTCATGCAGGAGGCAGTCAGTGGATATGTCTAGCGTGTCGATGTTTCTCTCTCTCTCTCTCTCTCTCTCTCCCTCCTTCCCTCTCTCTCCCTCCTAATCTTTCTGAAGATAAATAGAAAAATGTCCTCAGGTGAGGATAAACAAATAAATAAATAAATAAATAAATAAATATCAATGAAACATATCCTCAAGTGAGGATTTAAAAAAAGAATGCATAGGACACAACCCTCTTTAAATTAAAATGATTTAACCAACAGAAAAGTAAAAGAGAGGATAAGTATTAGTTCTACTTTGTTTTTAATTTAATAATATATTCATTTCATTTACCCAAAGCATAATATACGTGCACATATAAAATGCATTATACTCTAATCATGGCAGCAACTCTTCCAATATTACAATGCATTAATGGAAGATGTTTCAACATTTCATTTTGCATCATCTGAATTGAACTTAGTCAATTATAAAAATAATTAAACAGTTTCACTTGAATCAGAATGAACTACTACAATGTAAGTGGTGATTTATCCCTGAATGCGAAGAGTGATCTTACCTGAATGTTGTCATAGAACAGAACATCAGGCACTTTCATTTTCTCGTGGGCATCATAGACTGGTGCACTAACAGCTCCAATCCTCAGACAGCCAGATGCTACTTCACCTAGAAGTGTCACACAGGACAGAGAATTACCTGTGGCACTGTCCTCAGAGAAGTCAAGTTCAGCCCATACAAAATGCAATACAGCATCTTTAATATCTTGTGGGCTGGTCAAGGAATTTTAATTTAATATATAAAATAAATAAGCTTGAAGGTGGTAATAAAAACCTTCAAGGTGTTTTATTTGCTAGAGGGTTTTTAGCTCTACATAAAAAGCATAAAGCTCTACAAAAAGCTTTAAATGATCCAAACTGTAATAAAATATAATTAAAACAATGTATATAGCAAACAGCATATAGATAAAATTGAGAGGAGAAAACAAAACTCACAACTCAGGCAAGTCACCTTAATAAGCTTGTCCGGTCAAAGACTACCACACATATATAAGCCAAATTCACACTCGAAAGCTCTGAAGTACCTTGAATATCACTTTTCAGGACCTAATCATTCAAAACCCCCACATGAGAATCCCCTAGATAGCAATTCAAAAGCACAAATGGACCAACCCATGTCAGACTTCCCAGATTACTATTTCCAAGGAGAGTCCAGATCTGTATTTTCAAATAAGCACCCCAGGTGCTACACAATTGTTTTGTGATCATTATTATTGTAATATCTCCTATATTTGGTCTAGAATAGAATCTGAGCTCCTTGGAGCCAGGAAGCTAAATAATAAATTTCTTGAAGTAAGGGAACATCTCTCATGTGTATTCCCTACAGTAACCAGACGTACATGTTCACTGTCTGATATATGCCAAGGTCAATAATAACACTAACAGTGGCTGTTGTAGTAGTTCTGATGATCACAATAATAGAAGCTATCATTTACTGAGAACCTTCTGTGTGCCAGATCCCAAAGTAGGAGCTGAATTCAGCTCATTATTTTCTCATACAATTTCATGTAGTTTTCCTAATAATGAGACAAGAATTATAGGGAAGCTAAGAAAAATATAAATTAATGATTTGCTTAAAATCTCCCAGCTAGTATGGGTAGAGCCAAAAATAGAACTTATGTTCTTTCTGCCACGTGGGGTATGTTCAATCTTTTGACTCCAAATAATAGTCCATCCTGTGGAAATACCCTAGCAAGCAGGTAGACAATTACAATGCCTTAAACAACTGACCCATCTTTTCCCTCCCTATTTTAAATAAGGAAGTTTCTATTTGTGTGCTAAAGCATTTTAAGACAAGGTGGAAAGGTAACATTTGCGTCTATGGAGCACCGTGAACAATTTTAAACTAAAAATAATTAAACTATCACCCTGTTTAATCCCTGTGAGTGCTACACACTGTGACAGCACAGTAGACCTCATCTTTCAATAGATTCTCGGCATTTTCCTTTTACTTACAAGTTCTATAGGAAAAAGAAACCATAAGTTGTCATACTGAGGATTTATTATTTATTTACTACCATCAGGTCTCTGAAATAGACCCAATATAAAACTTTAACAGGAAAGACCAAGATAGTGGCATGAATTTACTACATACTTATACGTTAAGATGACATACATAATTTCAGATTTGAACAGCATCTGATATCATCCATGGTTTACTTTATGTATATATATGTTTAGTATATTTAGGGCATTAGGACAATTTAATTCAATCAACCAATACTTATTGTTAAAATTTCAAGCTAGAAAAGGGAAATGCACGGAGAAAACGGTGATACTATAGTTCCCTGGGAGAAAGCTGGCCAACAATCTTCTAAGAAATCTCAGAGGATGGCATTATTCTGATAAATTTGTCAAGTCCTCAGCCTAATAGGCTCAAAAACTGATTTTGTCATCACCAAAGAGACAAATATAACTCTCAGGAGATTATTAAAGACATAGATTCTGATCTATATATCAATTTTGATACATAAAACCAGAATTGCAAAGTATGAAAACTGCAACTTTCATATGGACTATATGATACACTGGTTGTCCCATCAGCATATTATCTAGAGCAGCGGTTCTCAACCTGTGTGTCACGACCCCTTTGGGGGTCAAATGATCCTTTCACAGGGGTCGCCTAAGACCATTGGAAAACACATATTTCCGATGGTCTTAGGAACCGAGACATGGCTCCTCTATCTATCTCCAGGCAGGTCCGCCCACATGCAGATACGCCCACATACAACATGAGGAACTGTATTAAAGGGTCACGGCATTAGGAAGGTTGAGAACCACTGATCTAGAGAAAGACCTGCATGGAAAAAGCCAAATCCTTATCAGAATGTTGCTTGGTGAGCATGGCCCCTAAACAAAGAAAGTGACTTTAAAGATGAATGGAATCAGAGGAATCAAGTTTCCCGAATTAGGTTCCTTATCCCCTACACAAGGCTTAGATAGGAACAGCTAACACTGGCCTGTTATCAAGACTAAACAATCTACAGTCTGAATGATGCTGTCTTTCTTTGGATATGTTAAAAAATTCATCAAGTAACATTACAAGTCTAAAAATACCGCAGTTATTCTGTCTCTGAATTGACTCTGTGTGTCTACACCCAGATCCACCAGTGTACAGAGCTTATCATTTTACCTTAAAAAAAGGCATCTTATTTTTTTTAATATCAAATTCTTATCTCAGTGTATCCTCAACAATTAAAAACACCTACTACAACGAAAATCATAATAGTCCCCTTTGAAGAATGGTCACACATTGGAAGTTTTGATAAAACAGGTAATTCATACCTCAAACAATAGAGAACCTTTCCTTGTGCTCTAATTGAAGAATGAGGAACTTTCATAGGAAGACCTCAACCTCCCCCCAGTTCAAAATTATACTTATAGCTCTCCAGGAAAAAAGTACCACAAAAGACAACACATGTGGAAATGAAAGATTAAGAAGGCATGAAATGGTCCTCTGAATATTATTTTAGTCTATCTCAACCCAGAACAGATTCCCAAACACATCTCATAAGACACAGCTGGTCCTCAAAATGTAAATGTTGTTTCAGGAAAACAAAATTTTAGATTCTGTGGTGAAATACATTTGGGGAAAAAAAGGTTAAACAAAATGACACAAGTTTATTTATACTATAAATTCTTAGACTTTAACATGTCCATATCAACGGTGACTCTTGAGGGAGTGGGAGTGGGCACGGGGGTGGACCTGTATCAGGTGTGGAAATGAAGGAGAAGTCTAAGGTTTAACTTTTAAGTGGGTTTCAACATTTTAAAAAATAAATAAAAGATTCATTTCTCCAATCCCAAATAAAATAAAAGGAAAACAAAACCATTTTTTATTGAAAGTTAATAATAGAAAACATTTGATAATTATTATTTCACTAAAAAGAGAAAGAAATCAAATACTTACATTTGAAATCCTCCAGTTCTGGGTCTAGATTATCATTAGTACTTATTTCTATTGAAGCATCTGCCAGATTTTTTTCTAATGCTGACCTTGCAAGGCTTGGTAAAAACCTAGAGGAGGGAGATTTAATGATAAAGTCAAAGCTTTCTGTGATTCCTAAATATATTTTGACATGTGTATACACACACACACACACACACACACACACACACACACACACACACATTACAATCAATTAAGGGAGTTCAATCTGGATCTGTGAAGTACAAACAGTAAATGAACTTCAAGTACATGTGACGATGAAGTATATGTTTGTTGAATCTCCTTTAATGAGTAAAACTCATTTGTAATTAGTAGTATTCATTTATATACAACACTTTACAGGACAAGACTTAAGATAATTTGCTTTTGAAAATGGATTTAGTATACCTGATAAATCTTGTTTATCATCTAATTGGTTTATCGAATTTTCTTAAATAGATAAAACAATAATGTACTTTAACCTGCTCCAAGTTGGCAATCACAAATTCAAATTAGTGGAGGTGGATAAATGAAGTTTCTTTTACTTTCTAACACAAATTATTGAATACATTTAATATTATCCAGCTTGGTTCTTCCTTCCATTTAAAAATTATACCTGCCTAACTATTCATTATATATTTTGTCAAAACAACATTCTGGCGAGTGACAGAGGCATTCTTAATCTATGAATAGATTGTATGTACATAATGGGCTAAGAAAATGAAAACAGTGTCCCACCCTCACAAACATATCTCAAATTTATGAACCCAAGTGAATCCATAGAAATGATTTTTAATCCATTGTTACCTGTGCTACACTACTATAAACTAAGAACTGTGTACCACAGCGCTCCAAATAAACATACTATCAACATACCACTGTTAATTTAGATTTTCCAGAGCTCTAAATTTGCTGTGGTTGTTTTCACAGCCTTGAGCATAAGCTCTGATAAAAGAGATGGTGTGAGCGAGAAAGTGAATGGATGAGCATGTAAAGAACTGTTGAACCACAGAACTTATACGCATGTATGCATAACTGATGGACATGGACAACAAAGCTCGGGACGGGGTGGGGGGATGAGGAGGAGGGTGTCAATGGAAAAAAGGAGAAATATCTGTAACAAAAATAAATTAATAAAAAAATAAATAAATAAAATAAAATGCAAACAAAAAATAAATAAATAAAACCCATATAATCTTATTAACCAATGCCACCACAATAAATTTAATTAAAAAGTAAAATTTATGGGGGAGTGGGGGAGCAGGATGGGAGGAGGGTGTCTGGGGGGAAAAAGAGAAACATCTGTAACAAAAATAAATTAATACAAAATTGAAAAAAAAAGAACTGTTGGATTTCCTGTCAGTGTGATGGTCCAAGCTACATATCTGGCACTAAGTCCCACCTACTGCCTCATGCTGGTCCTAGGCTATGATAGGGGGATTTACAGGCTTGTGAAAAGGTAAGTTTACAGTTGTTCATATGGAAAACAATGCAATAATTAAAAAATAATACAAGAATAAAGTCCGTGTTTCATATACCCACAACTGTAAGCCCACTTTTCCCCACCCTGTACATAGCCCTTTCTCAGCTAGCAGCCCATCAGTTCAGCATGCAGTCAGATTTATGATGGTTCACCTCTGACCTTTCATCATAATTCTTAGACTGTTGCCCTTTTTCCCCTCCCAAAACCAAGCCCTCACCTTATCTCCCAGACTCAGTACTGGGCTTCTATCTTGTTTCCTGAGCCTTTGTCTTGACACCTGGCCTTACTTTCGTCTCACTACTACTATCCTATGAACTAGATTCTGGCCTGGTAACATAAGGCCCTGCTACTGTATCTCCATGACAGCCTGTCAGACCACCTTGACTGACAGCGAATGACCACTTTCAAGGTTAGAGTTCGTTCACTATTCCCAGAAAGCCCTGACATCACTATAGTGTGACTGTCAACACATGTTCACATTTCCCTTGAACTGGAACATTTCTAGATTTCCCTCCAAAGCCTGTAGAGGACAGCAAACAAGGCATGCATGCCTCCCTTTCAATGGCAGTGACGGGCATTGCTTACCGATAAGATACTCTTTCCCTCTGAGATTGAACGTGTTTCAGAATTATTTTTAACTCCACACCCAGACAGCACTACCAAACAATCATAGGTAGCATAGCACAGAGGCTGAAAAACATTTACATCTAGAACCCACATCCAAAAGATATTGGCCCACCTAACAAATGAGGAGAATTAAATACATCAGGTGGTGTGAGGCCAATCTTACTTTTTCTCCAGGTTTCAAGCAGTTAGTTAACTGCTTCCTTCCCCATTGCTCACTGCTATTTTCTACTTTTTTTTTTTCTCTCTTTCCTTCCCTGACCTTTGATAAAGTAAGTAAATAAGTGAGTGAATGAAATATCATTCTTTTTATCCTACCTTCCAATAACCAGAGCAAGCACATATCCTGTTTCAAACTTTTCAAGTGTATTTATCAGTAATATGAGCATCACAGTGTCTTTTTAAAATCAATATTACTATTATCATTATTTACTCCCAGCAAACAAACAAACAAAAAAAAAAGAATTGGAAAGTCTCCAGTTTTGTTAGGTCTTAGTTATAAAAAAAAAAACTAAAGACAGATTCAATGCATTATGGAAAACCATAAACAGAAGTAATTGCCCTAGGCTAACTCAAATAACTCTGTCTTTGTTACAGGGTCGGAATAGGATCTTTAGATTAAGGACTAAAATAGGAGTTCTCAATATTTCAGACATCACAAGCAGCAGAATTTTCACTGATACAATGCCTCAGGCAAGAGAAACAAAGGGAAAAATTAATACATGGGACGACATCAAACTAAAAAGCTTCTGCACAGCAAAAGAAACAACCATCAAAATGGAAAGGGAACCCACTATGTGGGAGAGCATAACTGCCAATGATATATCAGATAAGGGGTTAATTTCCAAAATAATTAGAGTACTCATACAACTCAACAAAAGGAAGACAAAGAACCCAATTAAGAAATGGGCAGAGGACCTAAATAGACCCCTCTCCAAACAGGGCCTACAAATGGCCAAGAGACATATGAAAAAATGCTCAATGTCACTAATCATCAGAGAGACGAAAATTAAAATGACTATGAGGTATCACTTCACACCTGCCAGGATGGCTGCCATCAACAAATCTTCAAACAACAAGTGCTAGTGAGGGTGTGGAGAAAAGGGGACTCTAGTACACTGCTGGTGGGAATGCAGACTGGTGCAGCCACTATGGAAAACAATATGGTGTTTCCTCAAAAAATTATAAATTGAACTGCTATTTGACCCAGTGATCCCACTTCTAGGAATATATCCTAAGAAGCCTGAAACACCAACCAGAAAGAATATATGTACCCCTATGTTCATAGTAGCACTATTTACAATTGCTAAGATCTGGAAACAGCCCAAGTGTCCATCAATAGATGAGTGGATAGCACTGGCTGGTTTGGCTCAGTGGTTAGAGAGCCGGCTTGCGGACCAGAGAGTCCCGGGTTCAGTTCCCGTTAAGGGCACGTACCTTGGTAGCAGTTTATCCTTGTCCTGGTTGGGGTTGTGTGGGTGGCAACCAGTCGATGTGTCTCTCTCACATCGATGTTTCTCTCTCTCTCTTCCCCCTCTCTCCCTCCTGCTCTATCTGAAGATAAATGCAAAAAAAAGAAAAAAATGTCCTCAGGTGAGAACAACAACAACAACAAAAATAGATGAGTGGATAAAAAAGCTGTGGTACATATACACAATGGAATACTATGTAGCTATAAGAAAGAAAGATCTCTTATCCTTTGAGACGACATGGAGGGACCTGGAGAGTATTATGCTAAGCAAAATAAGCCAATCAGAGAAAGACAAATATCACATGAGCTCACTTATTTGTGGAATATAATGAACAAAATAAGCAGATGAACAAAATAGACCCAGAGACATGGAAGTAGGGTGCAGACAGACAAACCTCAGAGGAGGTGGGTAGGTGGGTGCGTGAGTGGGGGGGATAAACCAAGTAACTTACATTCATAGATGCATAACCAATGGACATAGACAACAATGCTGGGGGGGGGGATCAGGAGGAGGGTGTCAATGGGGGGAAAAAGAGAAACATCTGTAACAAAAATAAATTAAATAAATAAATATAAAAAATAAAATAGGAGTTCTCAGGATGGTAGCATGAGAAGCTAGAACAAGGATAGGGGATGTTCCCAAATTTCCAGCCATGAGGGGAGAAGTATTAGTAGTAAGAGTGAGAGAAAAAGATTGAGGGGCTCAGTGGATGCCAGGCAGCCTCTTTCCATATTAATTAATTAGACATTAGAATGTGTAATTAATTAATTTATAACTTAAATCTTAAATTTATAAACAGTATTGGAATATTTAAGATAACTTAGGGTGCCCTGGCCAGTTGGCTGAGTTGGTTGGAACACTGTTCTGTACACCAAAAGGTTGTGGGTTCGATCCCCAGATTGGGTGCGTATGGAAGGCAACCTATTGATGTTTCTCTCTCCCATCAAACTGTTCCTCGCTCTCTCCCTTTCTCTCTCTCTAAAATCAATAAACATATCCTCAAGTGAGGATTTTAAAAAATATTAATTTAGGTTTTATC
The DNA here is from genome assembly GCA_030848825.1 of Tadarida brasiliensis. NCBI lineage: Eukaryota > Metazoa > Chordata > Mammalia > Chiroptera > Molossidae > Tadarida > Tadarida brasiliensis. Next base: position 83,184,063 of record CM061266.1, read on the forward strand.
CTAGTTAAAATCTAAATTGTTAAATTCTGAGTAACAATTTCTCAGGAAGATTTTGTTTGTTAACTCAGACATCTGAAGTGCTTAAAAGGAAACAATATATAAAATTTATTAACACAATTTCAAATGTCTGAAGACATTTAATTTAGCCAACTTGTCTTTCCATAAAGACAGCCAAACATCTTTCAAAGGCCCAAAAAAGTAATTAAATCTGATAGACTTACAGAGGAAGCTAAATAACAGAAAATCCTAAAGATCTAGATTTCTGAAATTACAGACTTAAAAAACTGAATTGCAGTTTTTAATATAAAAAATAAGCCATTGAACAGTGTTTCTTGCAGGGAAAGTCATTCTAAGGACAACAAAATATTCAAATAAAAAAAAGTCATTGTAATCATTTCCTCTGATGAAGAAATGTTCCAATCTGAACTCAACTGGCATAAGCAAATAAATGAATAATATTTTCAAAATTAAATTAACAAAACAAGCCTAGCTAATACTTAATAAGCTTAATGTTTAATGAATTTAGCCTAGAGATTTCTTTTTATTTGCTTTGATTAATAGTAGAATTATGAATACATATTATGTCAATTTTTGTTTTAAATTTTTTCATAAAATTCCATTTCTTTTCACTGCTTCAGTATGGAATGAGTCCATTAAAAAAAACAACAACAAACTTTATGTACCAATACTTTTTTGTTCTGTCCTGCCATTGTATTATCTTGAACAGAAGATTAGTAAAAAGTCTTTGACTCTGTAGCCTTGCTAAAGTCAACAGATGATGCATAAACAAGATGGTTGTTTAACTTATTTGCAAAGGGTCATGGGATGGTAACAAAATAGTTTTATTGTGGTCAGTTGATAACACTGGAAAATTAGCTATTTGATTCAGTGAAATATTTATGAGTATGGAAAGTAAGCATTTTTTAGTTTTTCAATTTCTTAAGTATGAAATATTTCAAGAATACAGAAAATTGCAGAGAATATTAAGCATTCTGTTCATCTCCCTACATCCCTAGAGGTAACTCTCACCCTGAAATAGTGTGTATCTTTCTTGTCGATATCTTTATTTTGCTACAAATGTATGAGTAAAAAACATATTACACGCCCTGGCCGGATTGGCTCAGTGGTTAGAGCGTCGGCCTGCAGATCAATGAGTCGCGGGTTCGATTCCGGTCAAGGGCACGTACCTCAGCTGCAGTTCGTCCCTGGCCCTGGTCGGGTCATGCAGGAGGCAACCAGTTGATGTGGCTCTATCACATCGATGTGTGTGTCTCTCTCTCCCTCCCTCCCTCCCACTCTATCTGATAATAAGTAGAAAAATATCCTTGGGTAAGGAATTAAAAAACAACAACATATTACACCATTTAGTATATTGAACATTTTATATAAAGGACATCATATACCAAAACTCCTCTTGCAAACTTCTTTTTTCACTTGATATTAAGTTGTCATGATTCATACCTATCGATACATGCAGATCTACTTCATTTTTACTTCTGCATAGTATTTCATTATATGAATATTGTCAATTTATATATTCATTTCCTACTGACAGTTTCCAACTTTTCATTCTTACAAACAATGAACGTTCTTCTACATGCCTCTTTATAGATATGTAAGTCTATCACTGAGGTAATATCAAAAAGTAGAATTGTCAAATAATACAGTATTAATATATTTAGGCATAAAGATACTCTGTGATCAACTCCAAAGTTATGAGACTTCGGCAATAATAAAAGTTCCACTGAAAAAATTTATTTTTATAGGTAAAAAATTTTAAGTATAAAATAATAGCTGATTATTGTCTTAAATTTCATTTCTCTGGTCAATAATGAAGTTAAGCATCTTTTCAAAAATTTCTTGGTCACTTGAGTTAACTTTTCTGTGCGTGCTTATTCATCCTTTGCCCATTTATGGTTTATTCATTTATCTCATTAATTAGTACTTAATAGTCCCTGAATGCCAATCCTTTCGTGATTATAAATCTTATTAAACATCTCTTAGTTTGTAACTTATAAGTTGTAGAGTGGCTTATAGTGTTTGTTATATAACAGGATTTTACTATTTTGTATGAGATAAAGTAGATGTTTAAAATTTTCAACCACTTATTGGCATTTTTACTCATAAGCACCTCTAATATATACCAAATTCCCATAAATATGTGGGTCTAGTTCTGGGCTGTGTTGTCTATTCTAATGGTCTCTTTGTCTTTCCTTGAACCCATACCACACTGTTATAATGAATACAGCTTTATAATAGATCTTGATATCTGATAAAGTATACCCCCTTAATCTTCCTCAAAATTTCCTTGATTATTATTGGCCCTTTATATTTCCATGATAATTTTGAAATTGGCTTATCAAATTCACTACAACCTTGGTGTTATTTTACTAAATTATATGTATTATCAATTTGAGGTAACAGTCAGCCTTACAATACTGAAGCTTCCCTTTCATGAACATGGTATAGCTTCCCATTTATTTAAGTCTTTTAGAGCTTTCAATAAAGATTTATGCTTTTCTCCATGAAAGCATTAAATGTCATTCATTAGATTTATTCCTAGGTACTCAAAGTTTTGTATTATTATTTTGAATGGGATTATTATTAAAAATTATACTTCCTCATTGATTACTGGAATATGGGAATGTTATTGATGCGGGTGCATAAGTAATCTTACTAAACTCTATTTGTTCTAATAATTTATATGTAGTTTCTTTTGAATTTTTTATGTAGCCAATTATATAACCTTGGAAAAATGCACTTGCTAAAAGTAAAGAAAGATGATATTTTTGTTTTGTTCCTAGCTCTAATGGAAATGTGCCAAGTATTCCACCTAAAAATGTTTGCTGTAAATTTTTGGTAGATACCCTTTATCAAATTAAAGAATTGCCCAGCCCTGGCCGGTTTGGCTCAGCGGTTAGAGCATCAGCCTGCGGTCCAGAGAGACCCGGGTTCAGTTCCCGCTAAGGGCATGTATCTTGGTTGCAGTTTGTCCCCGGCCCTGGTTGGTCGTGCAGGAGGCAGCCACTTGATGTGTCCCTTTCATGTCGATGTTTCTCTCTCTCTCTCTCTCTCTCTCTCTCTCTCTCTCTCTCCCTCTTTCTCCCTCCCACTCTATCTGAACAAAAAATGGAAAAATGTCCTCAGGTGAGGATTTTTAAGAAAAAGAATTTCCCAGCTATCCATGGCTTACTAAGAATATTCTTCATTCACTAAGAATTTTGTTTGTTTTTGCTTTGGTTTGTTTTTAGTTTGGCTATTGGGTTATATCAAATACTTTTAACTCGTTTATTAAAATGATATTTTCCCACTAATATATCATATAGTAAATTTAAAATTTTAATTTCTTCACATTCCTGAGAAAATTCCAAATTACTCATGATTTAAAAAAATTAAAAATATATTTTGCTAGATTTGGTTTGTTAGTATTTTTTTTTAGGATTTTTGCACCCATTCCATGAATTTGATTTATAATTTCCCTTTTATACAATATTCTTGTTTGGTTTACATATCAGTATTATATTATATTAGACTCAAAACGAATTGCTGTTTTCAAAGTTTGTCTATTCTCTGGAAAAATTTGTGTAAGATAGAAATATATATATTTATTGAAAATTTGGTAAAATTTGATAAAACCACTACCAAGTGGTATTCTTTAAAAGAGATTTATACTACTAATTTGATTTCTTTCATGGATATGGATCTATTTGAATTTTTTATTCCTTCTTGACAAATTTTGGTAATAAGACTGCCCCTTTTTTCTTTTATTTTTTATTTTTGTAAAATTGACTTTATAGTTGTTACTTTTTTCCTTTCTAATATTATTTGTGCTTTTTCTATTTCATATTAATTAAATTTAACAGGGCTTTATCTATTACTATTTTCAAAGAACCACATTTGGTTTAACTACTCTTTTTTATGGTGACTTTGTTTTTTATTTCATTAATTTGTGGCCTTAATGTCATTATTCTATTTCTTCTTCTTCTTTTTATATTTTTTAAATTTATTTTTATTATTAAAAGTTTACAGATGTTCCTCCTTTTTTTCCCCCATTGATTCCCTCCACCCCACACTCCCCTCCCTCCCAGCATTCACCACACTATTGTCTGTGTCCATTGGTTATGCATTATTCCATTCCTTCTTTTTCCTTTGGGTTTAGTGTGTCACCTTCTACTAACTTTGTAAGTTGAATGCTTAGCTCATGAATTTTCTTTACCTATTTTTCTCATTTGTGAGTTTAAGGCTAAAAAAAAAAAAACCAAAACCTTTCAAGTGCTACTTTAGTTGTATTCTTCAAGTATTAAGATTCAATTTAGGCCATAGGGTCATAAATATTTTATAATTTTAATTGATTTCTTCTTTTACTGTCTTATTTAGTTACAAGTATGTTTTTAATTTTCCAAATATATTGGCTTTAAAGGGTATTTTTTCTTATTGTTGCGAAATCTGTTGCTTTGTGGTCTGAGAAAGTAATTTTATGACAAAGATTATTTGATATCTTATGAAGCACTATTTTTTTCCCCATCTATTTTGGGGTCAATTTTGATACATGGGACAAATATTCCATGTGTTTTTGAAAAGAACATATATTCGTTGCCCATTGGGTACAAAGTCCATTATATCAAACTTTTAAACTCTTTTGTTCAAATCTTCTCTATCTTTTCTAATTTTTATAATATATGATTTATCAATTTCTAAAAGAAGTGAGTTAAAATCTGTCATTATAACTATTGATGTGTCAATTTCTCCTTGTAATTCTGATTGTTTCTGTCATATATTTTGACACTATATTCCTTCTGAGGTGTGAACAGTTTAGGACTATTAAATCTACTAAATTAAGCTTCTTTGCTCATCTTCTTTATCCCCAATTATGCTTTTGGCTTTGAAGTATATTTTCCCTAGTAATAATACTATATCTCTTCTTTTTTTTTTATTAGTATTTGTCTGGTGTGTCTTCTTACACCTTCACCTCTGATCCTTCTGCACTGTGTGTTACATGTGACTCTTATAACAGCATATAATTAGGTTTTGTTTGTTTTTTAAAATTCAGTCAGAATCTCTAACTTTCAACTAGAAAGTTTAATCTTGTGTGATATTTGTGCTTACTTCTAGCACTATTTCATGTTTACTCTTTAGACTGATTTTTTTTTTCACCCTTTCCCTGCTTTTACTTCTACTTATATGGTATTGATTAAGTTTTCTCTATTTGCTTATTTTCACCTCTACTGGATCCATTTCCATTCATTTTGTGGTTACCCAAAATCTATACATGCAGACTTAAACTAACAAAGTCTAAAATGATACTTCAATTGTCTTCCTAAGGAATAGAAGAAACTAAGAAAGCATTCATTTCTCTTTTTTCAGCTTCTATATTCTCTTGTTCCGTGTTTTAGTTTTACCCTGTTGTTAAATATTTCCCCATATTAGTATTCATTTTTATTACTTTAAAAAAGTTTTTATTGCTATTTTAGAGAGAGAGATAGAAACATCTATGTGAGACACATACATCCATCGGCTGCCTCCTACACACCCCCCACTGGGGATCAAGCCTGCAACCGAGGCATGTGCCCTGACCGGGAATCAAATCGGGACTTCTCAGTCCATGGGACGATGCTGAATCCACTGAGACACATTGGCCAGGCTACCTTTTTTTTTTTTTTAACAATACACTTAAATTTAAATTTAACAATATATTTACCTATTTCCTTCCTCATCATTATTTCTTGCTTGCCAGCCTTTCCTTCTGGATTCAGTTTCCTTCTTACTGAAGTATATCCTTTCATAGTTCTTTCAACAATGTGGTAAACCCAGTTTTTATCAAAAAATGTATTTAGCTAAGCAGAGAGTTCTGGGGTTGACAGTTATTTTCTCTCAACGCTTTCAGGATACTCTCTCGTCCTTCTGGAATCTATTATTGCTGATCTAAGTTGTCAGTTTAGTATTGCTCCCTTGTATCTTTTTCCACTCACACTTTTTAAGCTGCTCATTTTGTCTTTAATGCTATGCAGTAATATCACAATGCATATTTGTTCTCATTTATTTCTTAGATTAATTCACATTACTTTATTTTTATCTGCTTTTTTAATAAAGGAGATTGAAAGATGATTTAATTACCATGGTGTATATAAAGGTCTGTAAACTGTGATTATTTCATTCTAATACATCCAAAGTATTATTTCCCCTTAGGCTCCAAAACTGTTTACATTGCTTAGCATTGACTATTTACTTCTTTTAACACATATCTATAACCAAGTTTGACTAAGAAAATATTGGGTAGGTAATGAATCTAGCTCTCTGTCTGTATTTTCTTCAGGTCGTGACCCTGAAAAATAAGCACTTAAAGCATTTTTTTTTCCTAATTTTCCTTTGGAAGTCTAATGTTCTTTTAATTAAAAGAGAATTTTTTTATTTCTCATAATTATTAGATATTCAAAGAATTACTGTAAAGACACTTGAGTGGAGCCTCATTTTAGCTAGATACGCCACAGAGAGAACAAATTCAAGTTGCAACACAAGGAGCTAACTCTAACTACAAGTAAAATTGCCCACTAAACTGAAGACTTATAAAGGGCAATTATGAATTCTCCTAAATTAAAAATAAATTCTCTTTATTTCCTTTTATATATCAAGGAATGAATGAACAAGTCATAACCACCATAAAAATATTACCAGATCATATGAAAAGAGTCTAAAATAAACCTCTGAGCCTACTAAATATTATTCTTAATCTTTCTTATTATTCTTTTAAAACAGTTTCATGCCAAGTGTGACTCGGTAAGAAAATTTTATAAGCCAATATTTTATAATCACTCCCAAACAGATATGCAAAATATTAGTGTACATGAAAAGTTGTTCGTTTTGTTAACTTTGGGCAGCAGGGGAGTGCCATAAAGCATGGAAAGTTCCGATGCAAACTTTGTAATGATTAAGAACACTAACTCAGAAAACACATGAACCTGGCGTTCAAATCTCAAACGCACGTTCACTTATTTACCACTATGTGACTTGAGCCCATTGTTTTATGCCTAAATAAGACAAGTTCTGAAAACTTAACACAAGGCCAAAATAGCTACATATTCAGAGCAATACTTTTCCCAGACTATCAATTAAACTTTTGTTAGTATTTCAGCAAAGGTGCAGAAGCTTGAATTCAGTGAGACAGGAGGATGCAGTTACCTGGAAAGGCAGGCTTTGGTGACAGCACCGTGGAGATTTTCATTAGGATACTGTGACAGCCGACGAGAAATCCGCAGCAGCTGTCTGGTAGAAAGCGATGTTGCCAATGACTGTGCCTATTAAAAGGCAAAGACAGCCTGTTAAGAGTCTTGTTTCAACTTGCTGCCAAGTCCCTTTAGATGGGTATCACAGCAGAATTCATTATTCCTAAAGGACAAGGCCAAACTTAAAATAAATATGGACTGTTAATGAATTACAAATAAAAATAAACAGAAACCAATTAACATTGAAAACATTCTTGAAGATAGTTTTTTAAATTTATAAAGCATTTATCTTTTAAATTCAATTAAAGTGTTTTTATTGTACTAAATGCTGTATATACATGTCTTTTGGGGGAGGTGGAGGTTAAACAGAGGAAGGATATAACATAATACAGGTTGTACTGGACTTAAATATAGCCCTTATGTACAATTAACTATTTTTTTCTGTTTACACAAAGCTGAACTGTTAAGATATCCTGAAAATGCTTAGAGCTTTAAGTAAATCTATGGCTTTTGAAATACAGAAAAAAAAGATTAATGGGCAGTTTAGGCTGCTGACCACAGAGATGTCAATGAGTTTGTCACTTGGGTGGCAGCTTGCTATTCAGAATCCTTCCCCTACACTGTCAGAATAACTTTACTTGTTTTATTATACTTCTCTAAATCCCAATAGTGGAGTTGCTAGTACAGAACTTAGGACATGTAAACACCAATAAATATTTGCTAACTTGAATTTTAAATTATCTTGGCAGAAAGCATAATGTAATATAAAGTTTATAAGATTCAAAATCAGACAAATCAGGTTCCCATTTATTAGCTATGTGACCTTGAGAAATTTCTTCTCTTTAAGCCTCAGTTTCCTCATCTTATTTTATTCTTATTATTCTTATTCTTATTCTTATTCTTATTATTTTGGTAAATCCTCACTTGAGGATATTTTTTCCATTATTATTATTATTATTATTATTATTATTATTATTTTGGTAAATCCTCACCTGAGGATATTTTTTCCATTGATTTTTTAGAGAGCGTGGGAGGGAGGGAGGGAGGGCTGGGGAGAGAGAGAGAGAGAGAGAAAGAAAGAAACATGGATGTGTGTGAGAGAGAGATATACATCGATTGGTTGCCTCCTGCACAAGCCCTGACCAGGGCTGGGATCAAACTTGGAACCCAGATATGTGTCCTTGACTGACGCTCTAACCACTGACCTACACAGGCCAGGGCTGTTTCTTGATCTCTAAAGTGGCAATAATAATGCCTTCATCTTTAAGCTTATGAGGATTAAATTTGAAAATTATTCTAAAGCACTTAGTGTAGGTCAGATACATATGGGTACATAACAAATACCAGTAATTATTATTAAATGTCAGCTTCTTCCAAATGAAAAAAATGTCTAACACAAGAAAAGGATGTGACTTGTACATTAGAATGAATTTAATAAATCAGATTATTACTGGCCTAATTCCTAACTTAGATCACTAACACTAGGAGACAAAGGTTTTTCACTAAAAATCAGTGAGAAGAACTTTTGAAGCAACTGGCTTGTTGGAAGGGCAGAACAGGCCAGGGTGAAATGTCATAGAGAGTGATGAGGGCAGCAATAGTGGCCCTGAGCACCTGAGGGAACAGAGAAGGGGACTCTAGGACATTAACAAAGGGTCCAAAATGGACGATGGGAGGATGCAAAAGACATACTACATATTTGCTTCCTTCAACATTTCCTTTAAGATAAGTTAGGGTTGTGTGGGTGGCAACATTTCCTCTACATGTCCCAAGGAAGAAAGAATAAATTGATTTCTCCTTCCTCATATATTTCATTTCTCTATGAAATGCTGATTTGCTATTATTAGCATTATATTTCATCTATAACATGGATTAAACGACCCTTCGGGGACTAGGTTGGGAGCATGACCACCATTTATGACATATCCTTTTTTTCTATTAAAAAACACATTCTAGCCCTGGCCGGTGAGGCTCAGTTGGTTGGGTGTCGTCCCATGCACTGAGAGGTCACCAGTTCGATTCCCAGTCAGGGCACATGACCGGGTTGCAGGCTCTTTCCCCAGTAGGGGCCATGCAGGAGGCAGCTGTTCAATGTTTCTCTCTCTCCCTCTCCCTCCCTCTTTCTCTAAAAAAAAAAAAGAATAGAAACATATTTTTTTTTAATTCTAAGTTTCAAAGAACTCATTTATAAGCAAACATCGGTTCATCCTTGTTTCCAACAAATCTGCATTCTAGACATGGAGACAATATTTAAACATAGAAAGAAAATGTGCAATTTAAAATAGCATATAATTTAATGCCAAAATAAGTGGAGCACTTGACAACTGCATAGGGGCTTAAACTGTTCAAGTGGGAGGAAGAAATGCTATGAACAAAGGCATGAATGCAAAAGGAACAGAAATACATGCAGAACATGAGGAAACCAGCCCAGCTTTATTAGGGAGTCCTGCGGGAAGCTTTGCTTCCAAATAACAAAGACTTGTGACTGACACATGGAGGATTTTGACCTGGCTCCTAAAGACAGCAGAACTTTTTTTTTCTTTATTGATTTTAGAAAGAGAGAAAGGGAGAGGGAGAGAGAGATAGAAACATCGATGAGAGAGAACATCGATTGGCTGCCTCCTGCATGCTTCTCACTGGAGATTTGGCCCACAACCTGGGCATGTGCCCTGACTGGGAATCAAACCAGTGACCTCTTGGTGCATGGGTCGACACTCAACCAGTGAGCCACACTGGCCGGGCAGAACTTTCTTATATGCAAAACAGTAACATGATTTTAGAAAGATTAATCTGGCAGCAGTATATAGTTGAAGGACAGACAGAATTTAGACAGTAATCTTCCTACAAAAAGATAAAGTCCTACAGTAAGGTTACTGGAAAACAGAATGAAGGGAAGGGATCAACAAATGTTTCAAAGGACTTGGCAACTGATGGATATGAGAAAGAAGAACTGAGGATAAGATTTTTTAAGCCCTTATGACTGAAAGCATCAGAAGTTAAACATAACTCAGCAATTCCCATCCTTAATACCTAGGACCATGAAAATTCCTACCATAATTATAGAAAATGTTTGACAAATGATGCCAACCTGAGTATTCCCATGACAAGAGTCCTATTAAACTATATGGTAACTTTCTAGGGTACAACATTCTAATCCAATCCCAAGCATAACATAGTTTAGGCCTCACATTTCATCCCAGTGATCAGTAAAGATTTCTCATGAATTTGAAGAATACCAACTCTCTCATTTAACATCAAAATGTTTTGCAATAACATCCAATGTTAAAAAAAGTCAGAACGAAGATTTTTTAGTGTGGAATAAAGGGTTTTGTTATCTGTACTCTCAACATTAGCCATTAAAAATTGAGAGTGTACTCTCTCTTTTTTTTTGCTCAATCCCTCCACAGACACAGACACACAGACACACACACACACACACACACACCCCAACACCCCTCTCCCACCAGAGCTGTCACCTACTTTCTATCTATGAGTCTGTCTCTATCTGCTTGGTAGTTTAGTTTGTTCATTAAATTCCACATGTGAGAGAAATCATATGGTACTTGTCTTTCTCTGACTGGCTTATTTCACTTAGCATAATGTTCTCCAGGTCCATCCATACTGTCGCAAAGGGTAAAATTTTCTTCCTTCATGGATATGGACAATAGTGAGGCGATTTACAAGGGGAGGGGGGTGGTGGAAGAGGGCATAGAGGGGATAAATGGTAATAGAAAAAATAAAATAAATTTTTAAAAATTGAGAGTGTACTTTAATTGAAAAATCCCTAATATATTTAACATTTATAATGTCAAATTTCCAAAAGAGCAAGTGAGGATGTCAGCACATTCCCTTAGTTACCATGGTTATGCAGTTTAAGAGCACACCTTAAGGATTTTTCATATTAGCATGATTAAAAGTAGTACTTCAGCTTGAAGATATAAACATTCTGATCAAAATTATTAAAAATCATTTTTATCTTAATCCTTTTAAAGAACTATTTCTTTTACAAAAAATGTAACATGTTCTCAGGGAGATGAAACTCTAGAGACGATTTATTAATTAATCAATTTATTCATTTCTTCATCAAACACGTAAGAGTCTACTATGTGCCAGACCAGATTGGGAAATGGGAATAAATGAATGAACAAGACCTGGCCTCAAGGAGTTCAAATTCTAATTGGGGATATAAAAATACACTGCGATACAACAGCAATAGGTCAATATGAGAAGCATATGCCAAGTGTCATGAAAGCAGACTGGGTACAGAGGTCACTTCTGCCCAAGGAGGCTGACACACTCGACAGAACAGGGAACCTGAGTGCAAGTAGACACAGAGAGACAGCACATTCCAGGCATCATCTAAGGCAGAGACATTTGGGTTAAGTGCTGGGCTTAGAAACAAGAAGCAGAGTTTGGTAGAGTGAGGGTGCTTCAAGAGAGGCTATAGAAAATGAGGCTGGAAAAGCAGCCAGGGTGCCCTAACGGTTTGGCTCAGCAGTTAGAGCATCGGCCAGCGGACCAGAGAGACCTGAGTTCGGTTCCCGCTAAGGGCATGTACCTTGGTTGCAGTTTGTCCCTGGCCCCAGTTAGGGTTATGTGGGTGGCAACAAGTCTATGTGTCTCTCTCACATCGATGTTTGTCTCTCTCTCTTCTTCCCTCTCTCCCTCCCTCTCTCCCTCCTGCTCTATCTGAAGATGAATGCAAAAATGGGTGAGGATAAAAAAAAAAGAAAGAAAAGCAGCCAGGGTGAGATGGAACTCAGCAGGCATGCTGAGCAGGCTATCCTTCAGTCTACAGACAAAGAGAGCACATCTCTTAACACTTTTAAAGAAGGAGAGAACTTGAGAAATGTATTTGGGAAAGATCACTCCTGAGACAATATGCAAGATTCATTCATTCATTTATTTAACAGATATTTGTTGAACATCTACTATGTAGTAGTCAAAGTTCCAGATTCTGGGGATACAGAAGAGACCAAAACAAATAAAACTTGGCCAACCCAGAACTAAAATCAGACTGAGGGAAAGTGGACAATAAAAAATGGAAGAAACAGCCCATCCAGAGTGGCTCAGCTGGTTGAGTGTCATCCTGTACATCAAGGGGTTACCAGTTTGATTCCCGGTCAGGGCACATGCCTGAGTTGTGGGTTTAATCCCCAGTCGGTACACATGTGGAAGGCAACCAACTGATGTTTCTCTTTCATCGATGTTTCTCTCTGTCCCTTCCTCTCTCTAAGTTTGTCCTTGGATAAGGATTAAAAAAAGAAAAAGAGTAAAACATATATTGTGTCAAAATCTTAAAAAAGAAAGGAAGGAATAAAATGAGCAAGATAAGTGATTCTAAATAGAGTGCTTCAGGAAGGCCTCACTGAAAAGGAGACATTTGAGTAAACCCGAAAGGGATGAGGGAGCAAACCTGTAGCTACGTTGGAGGAGCAATCAAGGCAGAGGAAACACCAAGTGGCAAGGGCCCTGATGCAGCACTAGTGTGTTCAGGGAACAACAAGGAGAACAGTGTAGCTGAAAAGAATGAGTAAGGGGCTAACATAGTGCTGGAAGTCTTAGCCACAGCAATTAGACAAGAAGAAAAATAAAGGGATCCAAATAGGAAAGGAGGAAGTGAAACTATCATTACTCGCAGATGGCATGATATTATACACAGAAAGCCCTAAAGACTCCATCAAAAATCTACTGGATTTAATAAATGAATATGGCAAAGTTGCAGGATACAAAATTAACATCCAGAAAACGATGGTGTTCTTATACACCAATAATGAACACTCAGAAAGGAAAACTAAAAAAAAAATCCCATTTACCATTGCAACAAAAAAAAAAATAAAATAAAATACCTAGGAATAAACTTAACCAAGGAGGTAAAAGACCTGTTCTCAGAAAACTACAGGACACTGAAAAAAGAAATAGAGGAAGATATACAAAAGTGGAAACATATACCATGTTCATGGATTAGAAGACTCAATATCATTAGAATGTCCATACTACCCAAAGCAATCTACAAATTCAACGCAATCCATGTTAAAGTACCAACGGCATATTTCACAAATCTAGAACAAATACTCCAAACGTTTATATGGAACCATAAAAGACCCCGAATAGCCATAGCAATCTTGAAAAAGAAGAACAAAGTGGGAAGGATCACAATACCAGCTATCAAGTTATACCACAAAGCCATCGTAATCAAAACAACCTGGTACTGGCACAAGAACAGGCAAATAGATCAATGAAATAGAACAGAGAACCCAGATATCGACCCAAGACAGGATGCACAATTAATAGTCGACAAAGGAGGCAAGACCATACAATGGAGAAAAGACAGTTTCTTCAATAAGTGGTGTTGGGAAAATTGGACAGCTACATGCAAAAAAATGGAACTAGACCACCAACTTAACTTACACCATATACAAGAAAGAACTCAAAACAGATAAAAGACTGAAACGTCACTTGTGAATCCATAAAAATCCTGGAAGAAAATGTAGGCATAAAAATCTCAGACATCATATGTAGTGGAATTTTCACTGATATATCACCTAGGGCAAGAGAAACAAAGGAAAAAAATAATAAATGGAACTACATGAAACTAAAAAGCTTCTGCATGGAAAAAGAAACCAGCATCGAAAAGGGAACCCATTCTCTGAGAGAACATATTGGCAATGATACATCAGATAAGGGGTTAATTTCCAAAATATATAGAGCACTCATACAACTCAACAAAAGGAAGATAAACAATCCAATTAAAAATGGGCAGAGGACCTGAATAGACACTTCTCCAAACAAGACATACAAATGGCCAGGAGACATATGAAAAAAATGTTCAACATCTCTAATCATCAGAGAGATGCAAATTAAAATGACTATGAGATATCACCTCATACCTGTCAGAATGGCCGCCATCAACAAATCCTCAAACAACAAGTGCTGACGAGGGTGTGGAGAAAAGGGAACTCTAGCACACTGCTGGTGGGAATGCAGACTGGTGCAGCCACTATGGAAAACAATATGGTGTTTCCTCAAAAAATTAAAAATGGAACTGCCATTTGACCCAGTGATCCCACTTCTAGGAATATATCCTAAGAAGCCTGAAACACCAATCAAGAAGAATATATGGCCCTGGCCGGTTTGGCTCAGCAGTTAGAGTGTCGGCCTGCGGTATAGAGAGACCTGGGTTCGGTTCCCACTAAGGGCACGTACCTCGGTTGCAGTTTGTCCCCGGCCCTGGTTGGTCGTGCGGGTGGCAGCCACTCGATGTGTCCCTTTCACGTCGATGTTTCTCTCTCTCTCTCTCTCTTCCTCTCCCTCCCTCCCACTCTATCTGAACAAAAAATGAAAAAATGTCCTCAGGTGAGGATAAAAAAAAAAAGAAGAAGAAGAATATATGTACCCCAATGTTCACAGCAGCGCTATTTACAATAGCTAAGATCTGGAAACAGCCCAAGTGCCCATCAGCAGATGAGTGGATAAAAAATCTGTGGTACATTTATACAATGGAATACTATACAGCTGTTAAGAAAGAGAGATATCTTACCCTTTGAGATATGGAGGGACTTGGAGAGTACTATGCTAAGCAAAATAAGCCAGTCAGAGAAAGACAAGTACCACATGATCCCACTTATTTGTGGAATATAATGAATAAAATAAGCTGTCGACCAAAAGAGATCAGAGTCATGCAAGTAGGGTACAAATTAACAAACCTCACAGAGATGGGGGTGGGAGGGGTAGGAAGAGATAAACCAAAGAACTTATATGCATATATGCACAACCAATCAACACAGACATTAAGGTGGGGAAAGTAGGAGGGGGTAGGAACGGGAAGGAGGGGGTCAATGGGGAAAAAAGGGGGACATCTGTATTACTTTCAACAATAAAAATAAAATAAAACTGATATGGGAGCCTAAAAGAAAAAAAGATGAGTAAGGGGGAAGTAGTTGGAGATGAGATCTCCTATGACAGCTAGAAAGTGGTCCCCCCAAAGATATTCACATCCTAATCCCTGGAACCCGTGAATTTTACCCTATTTGGCAAAGCTGACTCTGCAGATAACATGAAAGGTTTCTGAGATGCGGAGATTATCCTGGATTATCTGGATGGCCACTAAATGCAATTATATGAATCCTTATGAAAGGGAGGCAGAAAAAGATTTGACAAGGATACACAGGAGAGAGAGTGATGTGAAGACGGAGGTGGAGACTGAAGTGACAAGGCCAAGAATCGAGTGCTGGCAGCCACCAGAAACTGAGAGAGGCAAGGGCTGGAGTCTTCCTTTGCGCTTCCAAGAGAACGCCAGCCTGCTGACACCTTGATTTCAGCTCAGTGATACCCATTTCAAACTTCTGGTGTCCGGAACTGTGAGAAAATAAACTTCTTTTGTCATAAACCACCAATTTATAGTAATTTGTTGTAACTGCCACAGGAAATAGAGGGCCACAAGAGGAATAGATGATTGGTAAAGAGGGCAGACAAGAGGCAATAACAATATTCTAGTATAAAGATTATGAAACCCAATACCAGGATAATTACTGAGAATAGATAAGAGCACAGATTAGACATCAAGATACTAAACTGATGAGATTTGCTTTCAGGTAAAGTAGAAAGCAGGAAAGCAAGGAATCAACAATGATGTCAAGGTTTCTAATTTAAGTAATTTGGTAGACAGGTTATTAATAAAGTCAGGAAATTAAATAAGAAATAGGTTGATATAAAGAGGAAAGATCATTTAGTTCTATATGCCATCATCATAACGTCCTTAAGAGGTACATGGCACTGTTCCCATTTTACAGATGAGAACACTGAGACTCAGAGTTAGACAGTGACAGCCCCAGATCTTTCCAACATACTATCCCAGCATGGAAATACAATTAGAATAAAGAGTCAATCAGAAAAGAGAAGTTAGAAGCTGAAGATAAGGATGTGGGCATTATCGTAGAAGTGGTACTTGAAGCCATAAGAATAGATGAGATGCTCAGCACAGGAGACAGAAGAAGCAGAGCCAAACCCCGGAAGTATCAAGTACATCTCTGGAGCTAAAGTTGTTTTCTATGATATCAGCCATGAGAAGCTAGAAGAAATGTTAAAATCAATGAAAGAGTAAAACATATATGCATAGGACAAAGCATAACACAGGAATAAAAATACCAGCTTAAAAAATAGATTTTAAAGCACTGAATTCTAAGAACAAAAAGCAGCAGCCTGTCAGCAATAGAAAATCCAGACTTACCGTTGGATCCTGTGTCTCTCTGAGTTTGTGTGTAAGTGATAACAATTTGTCCAAAGCTTCCAGAGGTATATTTGGAACCTATTTTATGAGAGAATTGAGGAAAAAATGAATTGAGATATCTGATCAATAAATCAGAAATTATGGCTACTTAGTAAATAATATTAGAATTACATTTTTAAGATTTTTTATTGATTTTTAGAGAGAGAAGAAGGGAGAGAGAGAGATAGAAACATCGATCAGCATGGCCCCTACTGGGGATCGAGCCTGCAACCCGGGTATGTGCCATGAACTAGGAATTGAAGCAGCAACTCTTTGGTGCTTGGGAAGACACCCAACCGACGGAGCCACACAGCCCAGGGCTAGAATTACATTTTCAGAAAGACCCTTATTACAGCTTACATGTTTAATTCATGGATAAGTTTACTTATTCATCTTCTCGGGAAACACTTACATCCACGCTCCCACCCGTTTCTCTTTAAGAATCAGGTAATTAAAACCAAGCCACCCTTCTCCATTTACAATTCTATCACCAGCATAAAACTGAACGGAGCCTAACTCAAAGCTGGCATACCGTATGCCAATAAAAAACTTTCATAAATTATCATTTCCTTTTTTGTTAGCTTCAACTTGATTTTTTAAATTCTAATTTAGGCATTTTCTTACTGAAACCAACTCCCTCATTTAGTAGTAATCTTACATCTATGTCTTCTAAGTCATATAAGGAATCCTTGCATAAAGAATGCATGCTCGCCCTGGCCAGTTTGGCTCAGCAGTTAGAGCGTCCGCCTGCGGTCCAGAGAGACCCGGGTTCGGTTCCCGCTAAGGGCACGTACCTCGGTTGCAATTTGTCCCCGGCCCTGGTTGGTCATGCGGGAGGCAGCCACTTGATGTGTACCTTTCACGTCGATGTTTCTCTCTCTTTCTCTCTTCCTCTCTTTCCCTCCCACTCTATCTGAACAAAAAATGGAAAAATGTCCTTGGGTGAGGATAAAAAAAGAATGCATGCTCAAGCTGTCCATTTTTTCAGAACGTTGAAACTGCATAATCAAGGCACATGATCAGTTTATCAATGAACTCTGAAGAATAGGTGCCCAAATAACACACATCGATTGCCTCAACTGTATCAATTTTAATCTAACTAAACATATAATTAATTATAAGAAAATTTTACTGAAACAATAACAAATTTAAAGTTTTAATTTAAAAAATCAGAAAGAGATGTTAGAACAACAACTGGTAGAATGTGGTCATTTCAGAAGTAAACTGTTCAGGGTTTCTTTGGTCATTTAAGTGATTGATACTTTTTAAAATTCTAAGTTCTATTCAGTACATACTTTATCTTATTTATTCTTTAAATCAATCCAGTGATATAAGAAGTAGTATTATCCCCATCTTCAGATAAAAAAATCATCTGAGTAATTTACCCAAGATATAGAAGCTAATAAGCAGTGAGTTTGGCATTTAAAGGCAAGTTGTCTTATGACGTGTGCCCTTATCCACAACCATGCTCACAAGACCTAGAAAGCTCATTCTGGTATTTTAAAGGGGATGAGTGTTAACTGTTTATGAAAAATGTTAACTATTTGTGATCTAGAACACCATCAATAGAACTTTCTCTGATGATGGAACTGTTCTTGACCTGTGCTTTCTAACATGTTAGCCAAAAGCCCCCATGTAGCTACTGACCACTTGAAATACGACTGGGAAACTAAGTTTTAAAATTTTACGGACCAAATTACGACATTGAATAGTACAGCTCTAAAAATGCTAAGCACAATGCCTGCTTAAGGCAGACACTGAGGTAAGGGATTACATATACTTCAAGCACCAGACAACTAATCAGGAAAGTATAGGATAGGATACATTCCAGTCCTGAGGGGACCAGGACTCCTTAGCATGTTCTACAGAATCTAAGGAACTAAGATATACTTAACCTCCCTCTACAGTAGGAACTTAAAATAGTCATCTCTGGCTGAATATAAAAGGAAAAGGAATCCCCAAACTGCCTCCACACAAGGAAAGAAAAGAGACAGGCTAACCCATGGTTCTCAAAGTGTGGACCCGAGGAGACCAGCAGCAACATCAGATCACCTAAGAACTTTAGAAATGCAAATTCTCATGTACCATATCCCAGACCTAGTGACTCAGCAATCTGCATTCTACCAAGTCCTTTAGTTAGTCTGTAAAATGTTACCGTTTGAGAAACATTATATGAGGACATTTGGGAGTAAGTGGGGAGAAAAAGCCAAAAGTGTCCAATTCTGCTCCAGTAGGAGTAAGAGTGTGTTAAAAAAAGAGAAAAACGGAAGGCAACAGGCTAGAGCTGGCCTCACTCTTACCATTTCCTTAATCACTTGGATTTCTTCACTTTTGACAAGTGGTTTCATGTGATGGAAAAAGAACATGGTTAAGAATTCTGGCCCCAGCCACTGCTGTGTTGTGCTTCCAATAACAGGGGGCTCTGCCAAGGCGATGATTCTGAAGGAGGGGTGGACAGGAAAAATGGATCTAAAAGAGAAAAAAAAATTTAAAACATAACTTTTCACATTAGAAATTAGGTCTAGCTAAAGCCTAACAATAATAAGTCTATAAAGCTGTTAATATACTCAAAGCTATTATCCAAAGAACAGACTGAAAAAAGTCAGGACATTCTAAGAACCTAAAATTAAAACAAATAAACAAACAAAAATAATCACCTACTGCTAATATAAGATGTATCATATCCACTGGTGAAACTCCATCCCTGGCACAAACCACTGCTTTGGAAATGCTATTATGCCTACAATAAATTTTCTCCATTGTCTCATGAAACACAATCCCATCTAGTTCATATTCAGTACATAGGTCCCTTTTCTTAATTCAAAATCACCTCAAAATCTCCTGTCTTGCAAGAAACCCACTATATGTCAATCTTAGAAAGACCAAGAAGCTTGATTCAAGATGAGGAGACTTCACAATAGAACATTTAAGCAGCATAGGGATTGGATTAAATTTCGATTTGGACTGGCAGTAAGAATACTTAGGTCTTAAAAAGACAGAAAAAATTTAACTGTTATAGAATTTACTCATTTGTCATTTCATAGGAAACGTTATGATTTTTAAAGTGATCTCTTTTATAAATCTCTCTGCTAGGGATTCTGAAAATGTAAATATTCTAGGATACACAAGGAATAAGGTAAGACTTCCCATAGGCTGTGAAATGACTTGAGTAGTTTTTGAAGAAGGGACTAGAAATCCCCTATTGTGATCTAATCACCAAGACCATATATACTCCTTGGCTTTTACATTCTTTGCAGGTATCGCATGGCTAATATACCCTTTAAAATGGCTTAAGAAATGTTAGAGACTTTCCTTCTCTTATTGCAAAACACCAGGAACACCATAGACATGGAGGTTAGAAATTGCACGATGGCCACACACCAGACAACATGCCTGTACTTCTCACAGGAAGTAAGGACCAAAATAGAACTGCTTCCTTCGATGAGAAAGACTTTGGGGAAAGGGTGAGTGCAAATACTATAGGTTGCTAAATGTGTCTCTTCCTGCTGTTGGTCAGAACATAGATGAAGGGGGTGAGATTTTCTTGAGAAAATAGTGAATTACCAATAGTTTATTTTGCCAAGAAAAGGCTTCTGGTGATCTCAGGGAAGCAGTAAAGATAAGTGGCCTAGTCTCAGTTGTAATTATATATGCTTCTAATGTCTTTTCATTTTTGTTGAATATTTTATTTATATTTTATTGTGATTGAACACTGAAAACAGTTTATAATCTGTCCATTTTTATTATAGATCAGTGGTGAACCATAACTGGACACTGGACAGATACCTGATCAGCAGATTTTTTTGAACACTTTTACTCTTACTCTTATGTTTGAAGATAGTTAGGATCTGAGCTTTCTCTCCTACCTCCCCAGAAACTCCAACATCTCTTTCCTAGCGAATTAGACCATGAAAATTTTTAACAAAATTCAAGGTAGATCCAGGATTTTATGCCTAAGTCTTTGTGTTTTGATTCTCAAAACAAAGAGCCTTAAGCAGGTTCTGATTCTGAAAAATAATCCTAAACATTTTTATGGTCAAGGGACAGTTTTAGACTCTGTGACTGTGAAGGGTCTAATTACTTATTATTGTATGTATTGATTTTGTCTTTTTTATTCAGAGAATCCATCATCTTTCACAAACTCATTCAAGACCAGATTTAGACTAGCTGCTCTGCTTTTGGGTAGGAAGTCATTATTTTCATTTCCTCTCATTTACCTTTGCTTTGTCCTTGCCATCAAATGTCTTTTAAAAGTTTCTTGCAGTGATGGTTATGAACTACAGCAATGCATTTATTTATTTAGTTACATCTGCTCTCTTCTGAGTATTACTAGAACTTGGGTGGCATAAAGATGAGTATGGAATGTGTCCATGCAGTTTGCTACACTGCATAGAAAAAAAGGGGAAATGTGGACTGTGTATAGAACTGTATAACCTCTAGGTCCTGAAGTGGAACATTAGTATTCTAGTAGGGAAGTCCAGTTATAAAATCCTCATCTGGTTCATGATTAATGCCTTTGCAAAAACCTTCTATATCACTTTTTCAAGTTCCTTAATATACAAATTTGACAAAAATGTACCATATTTCCTTCAAACGATTGGAGTTCACTGTAACCTTTCCTTTTTGTTTTATTATAGATTTGTTGAGATATAAATTAACATATAATAAACTGCATATTTCAAGTGTACAATTTGACAACTTTTGATATTTATTTACACCTATAAAACCATTATCACCATCAATAGAATGAAAACACCTATGGCCCACAAAGTATCCTCAGACTCCTTTGCATTCCCTCCATCCTGCCCCCTCTCACAGCCCTAGGAAACTATTTACAGTTACTTTAGATAGCTTGTATTTTCTAAAGTTTTATGTAAATGGAATCAGACAGGATGTACTCTTTTTGGTCTGGCTTCTTGCACTCAGCATAATGACGTTGAGATCTTCCATGTTGGTATGTGTATCAATAATCCACTCCTGTGTATTACTGAGAAGCACTGAAAAGTACTCTCTAAAAATGTATACTCACGCCCTCCAAACAAACATATTGACTCCAATATTTTTATTTTGAAAATATTTTTATTAGATCCTTTTGTTTTTTAAATTTTTAATATTTAGGGAATAATATCTATTTATCTAAAGTTACACCATATCTTTCGTTTCATTTGTTATTTGTTGTTAAATTCTAGTAAAATTAAAGTTAACTTTGAGTTTAAGTTTTAATAGTGCTGTGTCTTAATTCTCAATTATTTACTGCTTCAGCCTTTGTGTTGCCCACTAGTATGTCAAACCACCGCAAAGTAGTTGACAGTTCCATAGGAGTACTCCGTTCTCTAACTTTCAGACTTGGAGAACCTAATATCATCAGGAAATGACTTTCCATATGACCTATTTATATGTAAGGAAACCTCTGGGGAGAACCTAGTAAACTAGAAAGGTCTTTCTCATCCTGTTATTCAATAGTTTGATAACTGTTTCTGTAGTCATCATCTATTTCTCTGCCTAACCTACCTGCTGTCTCAGAAACTGCCTTCTTTAAATTGGGCCAAGTCTCTCAGGTCCTCTGCTAGAGTCAGTACCAAAAGGCAAGCCACAGGCAATACAAGTCCAGAGCAATGACCACCATCTTTTAAATTCTAGCCACCTAGCTTTCTCTTGTGTTAATTGCTCTTCTTGCTGGGAGAGAAGAGGGTCAAGGATGAATCCAACATTTGTTGCTGAGACATGAAGCAGAGATTTCTGGATTATAACAAACCACTTAGCAGAAGTGGCAAATGGAATAACTTTCCCTTTTAGCTTTCAATCACAGAATTTTCTGTGTCCAGATTCTGTTACATGACTATCTAATTAATTACTTGATACCCTGAGTAATCACTTTATCCTGAAGACTTTCAGGTACTGTCCATGTTGTGATCATTCCCTTTTTCCCCAAAAAACTCCTTTGGAAAAATCATCCTATGCTCTGCTTGACTGAATATCCATAAATAAGTCTTTTATTTTTCTACCTAGAGTAATTAAATGATGTCTGAATTTTCATGAATTAATCCAGACCGTTCACATGAGCATTTCTAAAAATTGCTTTTCCTTGGCTTACAAATCATGGTGTGGCTTCTCAAAGTACAGATTGTGCAGTCAGGGGCTTGGTGGACCTACCTGTTGTATGGGGAGAACTTTTTCTTATCTGAAATCTTTAGAGTACTTATCTGATTTTCTCCACGCATATCCTCACTCCTGATATTCTAACTGCCTAATCACTTAACTACTGGGTTCTGTTATAACAGTTCATGGCGATGGATAGTCCATTTCTGGAGAAATGCCAGTTATGTACCTGTATTCTGGCTTTTCTGAAAGTCTTGGCAGGTGTTTGAGTTTCATCTCTCCTTTCTCTCAGCAGGGATAATATTACCTTAAAGGTAATATTTTGCCC
This sequence comes from Tadarida brasiliensis, assembly GCA_030848825.1. Classification (NCBI taxonomy): domain Eukaryota; kingdom Metazoa; phylum Chordata; class Mammalia; order Chiroptera; family Molossidae; genus Tadarida; species Tadarida brasiliensis. The sequence continues at coordinate 83,206,978 of CM061266.1, forward strand.
TGGCCGGTGTGGTTCAGTGGTCGGAGCATCGGCCCAAGCACTGAAGGGTCACAGGTTCAATTCCCGGTCAAGGGCACATACCTGGATTTCAGGTCCGATCCCGGCCCCGGTCGGGGCATGTGCAGGAGGCAACCAATCGATGTGTCTCCCTCACATTGATCTCTCTTTCTCTCTCCCTCCCTTCCACTCTATCTAAAAATCAATGGAAAAATATCCTTGGGTGAGGATTAACAACAACAACAAAAGTAGTGTTTCCACTGGGGTTTTTAGTAGAATTGATTAAAACTGACCATATCACCCACATCATATACAATGATGTTTGACAAAAGAGTCAAATACAGGGTTTCAAACTACGAAGTTGAAAGGTTTGGTAGCCCACTGTTACCTGTTCATTGTGAGAGCCTATGTTATCAGACTTGTCATTAAAAGGCAAAGTATTCCTAATTAGATGGTTCCTAAAAGGAAACATTGCTAGTTTAGAGGATTAATAGATTAAACTAGATTAATAGAATGACCTTTACTTTGAGTTTCCTAGAATTTATCCTAGGTTAAGATTTATTCACTCATTCAGAACATTTATTAAGTGATGTACTATGTGCCAGGTGTAACATTAAAAACAAAAAGATAAAGTATAGAGCAAGGCAGAGAGTCCTGACAAGATTAAAGTCCTAGGTTCCAGTTGTTTCCTGAGGCACAACTGCAACCTGGCCCTTCCTTTGAAAATGTGAGATACCATTAAGTTCCTTCTTAAGACAATTAAGGTGTTTTTGTTATTTATAACTAAAGGAGTCTTGCCAAACACAAACATAAAAATTGTTCCTATCTGACAGCCCAACAGGCATCTAAATTTACCAAACTGGGTCTAGAGGCAAAGAAGCCCTTAAACTTGCCTTCCCTTCATTATTCCTTTGACCCTTTGCTCTATCTCAAACCCCCCGAACATTAATAGCTGAGCTTGTTTAAGGACTATCAGAAATAATCACTTTGCTCAAACTTGAGTTTGTTATTAGCTACAGAAATGAAAAGAATAGATGACTTTGGTTATGAGTTTCTAATTTGCAGTTCCAATTCTAATGCCAAGAGTAACATATTAGATATAGACAGCATATAAGATAGATAATGGTCATATTACTTACAAGAACAACACATGAAACAAATTAATTTCCTCACTGAGTACAAATTTCCTGCTTTTTACGCTGTGCTATGTCTTTTAGTTAAGAAGCCAACTCTCTATCCAATAAACACTGCCTTGAAAGAAATACTGCCAATTGGCTTAAAGGAAAAATCTAACCTAATATAACCCTTCAAGAGGACATATTTATTCTCAGAAAGACAAAAATGGGCCACAAAATTTAATCAAGGTTAACCAAGAAAATGTAAAGAAATTTACCAACAATCCATATCACCAGGTGAAGCAGACTCAGATAAGGAAAGGAATTAGGCTTTCAAATGGTAGATACATTTCTGCCAGAGAAGCAAATCAACTGTTAGACATCTTGCCTCTGAAAAGTCAAATAAGTCCTGAAAAATTGTCAGAATGCAAGAGAGAAAAGAAAATTAGAAATTCAGCAAAGGAGCCTGGCCGGTGTGGCTCAGTGGTTGAGCATCGACCCATGCACTAAGAGGTCGCTGGTTTGATTCCCAGTCAGGGCACATGCCCAGGTTGTGGGCCCAATCCCCAGTGGGGGGCATGCAGAAGGTGGCTAGTCGATGTTCTCTCTCATCGATGTTTCTATCTCTCTCTCCTTCTCCCTTCCTCTCTAAAATCATTAAAGAAAAAAAATTTTTTTAAAGAAATCCAGCCCAGGAGATTCAACATCTAACGAATGAAAGCTGCAGAGAAAGAGACCAGAGGGAAGAGGAAGTGGGAGTGGGGAGAGATCTAGAATGGCATATGAGCTACAAGCATAAAGAACAAGTCCCGATTACTGCTAGTCAGAATACACTCTGGGAGAAAAATGAAATTGACAGAAGTTGCAATGATAGATGCCCCAATGTGCTGTGAGGAGACTAAGACAATAGGGAAGTGTTCAGATGAAAAGGTGATAAATACATAGAAAATAGGGTCACTTCTTCCTCTATATTCCCACAGCATCACTACACAGATTCTATTCTAACATTTAAAAGCTGCGTTGTAGTTATTTATTTATATATCTGCCACTTTTCATATGCAGGCAAGTATTTCCTTTAGGAAAACAAAATGTATGCAAGAAAGGATGAACAACTGTAGTTTACTGACTGGCATGGCTGTGTGTGGTTCTTATGCTGCGATAATAATGCAAACACTCAATAAAGTTCCAAACAAAATTACCACATAACTATTGAGGAGGAATGGGGACTAGAAAGTATGAATGTGCCATGGGAAGAGGGGTGGTGCCAGAGGGCTAACCCTTAACTTTCCGTAGTAGGAAATCACTAGATAGTGCCTAACACTGAAAAGTAAATCAAGAACTCACACTGCAAGTATATTGTGTAGTAAAATGGAGGTAAATACCAGAAGAAACAGCTAAGAGTTGGAAGTGGTAGCTTTTGGAGAGTGGCAAATGGGAGTGTCCTAGAACAGATGACACGACTGATATTTTAAATTAAAAGCCTTGAAAAACGATCTGGCTCAAGTTTCATGAATGTTTAACAATAATAAAAAAATTCAAATAAAAATAAAAAGTAAGTGAAGGAAACCAAGCCATGCTATGACCTGTCTCCACCTATTCAGTGATCTCTGGAGATAGAATGGGGTCTGGTGTATGTTCAAGGGAGAGCTGAAAATCAGCAGTGATGAAGATGGGACACGGTAAGAAGGGGTACAACTAACCACTCTGAGCCAAACCCTGAACACAGTGCTCAGTGCTACTCTGTTTCTGAAAGTGTTTTCATTTGTAAAACGCCTGTGACCATTAGGGAGAACTTGGGTACTTTTCATAGAAAAGGGTAATCATTTCCTGGACTTTTGGCTGCAAACACAATGCTCCCGTGGTCCGGAGGGATACTGACTGGCAGGCTTGCTGAGAGCTACCGCCCAACTGCTTTGATTCATCTCCCTGAAAAATAAAAACTTCTCCCTGACAAATGATTCACATGCAAAAGCTGAATGTTATAAACGGAAGGTATGAAATGAATATGATCTTCATAACTTGCCTCCCTAATACTCAATCAAAACATTTCCTAGGCTGGAGAAAGGTGATGATGTATACCTCAGAAGCATAAAGAGCTGTGCAATCAAGTGAATTTTTAAATAATTTATAAAGAGATAGTAAGAAATATAACATTTCCTCTCTATGAAAAAATTCCAAGACAACTTTTAAACAAAACTCTCATTAAAACATAAACACTTAATTATCATTTGTAGAATTTTAATGTTTTAAATATGGCAGCAAATCCTTTGGCTCTAGGTTAAGCTTTAATTAAGTAAGATCCGATTAAGTGACTAAGAATTCTCCAAAGTAGCAATCTCTAATTATGTCAAAATAGCCATGGAAATGTAATGAGACAGAAAATAACTTACATTTGCCAACCCTCCTCTAAGGAAAAGTACAATACGCAGCAGAAAGAAATATTTTCCCTCAGCCTTTTTATTTTGAAATTGTTCAAACCGACAGAAAATTTGAAAGAATACAATATGAACACTTATATATCCTTCACCTACATTTCACCAATTGTTAAGATTTTACATTTGTGTTCTTGTTCTCTCTCTTTCTCTTCATGTGGTGTGTATATGTTTGTATGTCTGTTTTTCCCCCGAAACACTTTGGAGTAAGTTGTAGACATCTTTCTACTTTATCCCTTAAATATCTCAGCATGTGTGTCCTAAGAATAGGAGTATTATCCTTCATAACCACTATACCATTATGATGCTTAAGGAAATCAATATTCATTCAATGTCATGAAATATACATGGTCCATATTTAAACTTTTCCATTGTCCCCACAGTGTCTTTTATAGCTGTTTTCATTTTATATCTGGATCCTGGATCCCATCAAGTCTCATACATTGCATTCGGTGGTTATGTCTCTGGAAAACTTAAAAAGAAGTCACAAAGGATAATCCTGTATCAGGTGGCATACCCCAGTAAGAACTGATGACTTCCCACGAATAGGTTGAGTTAATGATGTAGCTTTCTTTTGTTTGTTTATTTGTTGAAAAGATGCAAAGTATGAGGCAAAAACTGATTGGCTATAGCAACAGAAGAAGAACTATCTTCTTAAAACTAATGTTCTCATAAAATGTTTAAACACTTACGTAAATAGGCTGAGAGTGCGGAATTCATCTTGGGTGGTAACCTCAAGTTTTAAGAAGGGCCAAACTACGAGCATACCCAGAACACCAAATTACTAAGCTGTGCAAAGCTATCTTGGCTTGGCCCTAAGGTTAGAAGAATAAAAAAAAGAAGGCACACTTAACAGTAAGAGTAGGGTATCCAAAATTACCTCTTCTGTAGCTGCTCATCAGACATTTGCAGCTCCTCTTTCAAGCGCATATACCTGTCTTCTCTCAGCAGCCGAGAGCCATCATAGAGGCTTAGCTCTCGATCGTGGATCAACCTAATAGGATGGAGGAAAGTCAGAAAACAAAGTAATGCGTTTTGAATGGTGAAGTTATTATAAGTAAAATCAGTAAGTAAACATTATAAAAATGTTCATTATTACTGGCAATTGAGTCTAACAATTTTAGATGCACTTTTCGAAATTTCAAGTTGGCTAGTGCTGTTATAGTTGGCAAAAATATTGGTTTCTGTACTGAAGGGTTGTAGTCATGGATACTAGATGTGGACAGGGAGGAGGAGGAGCTGGAAAGGGGAAAGAGTAGGGGGATGGAAAGAAAGAGCGACTCAGGATAACCATGAGGTACATATTAATGTACATGCTCCCTTGAGTCCAATATAACTCTTTAACTAATAGTTATATTATCAAAATATTTCTATCTTTGCCCGGCTGGTGGGCTCAGTGGATTGAGCATTGTCCCATGGACTGAGAAGTCCCGGTTCAATTCCCAGTCAGGCCAACTATAACAGCACTAGCCAACTTGAAATTTCGAAAAGTGCATCTAAAATTGTTAGACTCAATTGCCAATAATAATGAACATTTTTATAATGTTAACTTACTGATTTTACACATGCCCGGGTTGCAGGCTCAATCCCCAGTGGGGAACGTGCAGAAGGCAGCTGATCGATGTTTCTCTCTCACACTGATGTTTCTCTCTCTCCCTTCCTCTCTCTAAAAAATCAATAAAAACATTTTTTAAAAGTATTTCTATCTTTGGAATCACAGGATTTAGAATATCAAAAATCTTTATAATGAAATAACTAGTGCTCTTTCATATATCCACTATGATGTTGACTTAACCATCCACAGCACTGTCTTCCAAATGTTGCAGAGGTTGAAAGTGCTATTTAGATCTTATACCAACCACCGAGTCTCCTGATGCCCACATTACAGCTGCCTCACACAATATCTATTTGCTAAGTACTGAGGGGAAGAGAGACTGCATAATGCAGAGGTTAGGAGCATGGGCAGTGGAGTCAGTTTGGACCTGGGTTCAAAACCAGCTCTGTACATTATTAGAAGAATGACTAGAGAAGAGGAGAACTACTCCATCTCTTTAAACTTTTATCTTTTATAAAATTAGGACTATAATATCGACCTCATAGTACTGCTGTGAAAATTAAACAGTTAATGGAAGGCATGTGCTTAATACAGTTGTTCTCTAGCTTGGCTGCACATTAGAATCTCCTGGAAAGGGTTAGATGCACCTTTCAAAATTTCAAGTTGGCTAGAGCCCAGGCAACAGTAATTTTTAAGCTTCATGCCCACAAGGTGATTAACCTGAGACATACTGGCATAACACAATGCCCAGCACAAAGTAAGCACTCAATTAATGATAGCTGCTGCTACTATGACTACTTGGCCTACTGGGCAAGAGATAGCTAATGAAAGGGGGGAGTATTATTTTGTTTGTGTCTGCATTTGTCTGTTTAGAAGAGAAAAAATTATAAATGTATTGATTGTTTATGATAAATCACTGAAAGCATTTTTAAATGCTCTCAAATCTAATCAGGATTAATACAATGTTTTTGGAGTCTTAAATTATACTTGGTATCTACATACTTTCAAGGGGAAAAAACTTTGACTAGTTAGTTGGGAAATTATTCCACTTATTTGAACTTTTGTGATAAGTCAAAGTTAAAAACCAAATGTCTACAAGTGATAGAATCAAGCTGGAACAACACAAAAATTAGAATCATTACTGACACAGGATGGGAATATTTTCCATGAAATTTTTTCTTAACATTAAATTCAAGAGCAGTCAATTAGGAATGTGTGGGAATATTCCCCACCTAAAACTGCAATCTGAGAGCAACAGTTAAACAAATGTTCGAGTTTGTAAACACACAGTGAGCTTTTCAGCTTAAAAATATAGCAAAACAGCTATTACATATTTTATAGAAGGAACTACATTTTCTCTCAAAACAAATTCCAACAAGATCAGCCAGTGAGGCACAGCTATGATTCATCAGGAGTGTGGAGCCACGGAGCTGAGGCTCTGACAGACTGCAGAACTCGAGCTGTGTGACCTGTTGCATATATTAATCAGCACCTTTCAAAATCACTACTTAACAGTTTTCTTAAAACACACAAAATTTTTTTAATCTGCTCTTCTACCTGGATATAAAATTAAAAGTTTTTAAGGATCTACGTAACCCAGTTTTAAAAAAGAAGTTTGAGAGTGTTCCATGTCTACTATTTATACTTGGCGTGTTCTTTTGTGTGGGACTCGTGCAAACCTTTGCAACACAGCGAGCGTGCCTGCGTTGACCCGGTGTATGCCATCCAAGAGGACCAGCTTTCCTTCCAGGGCAGCGTTCACAAGGGGTGAGGACCGCCAGGCAGTGTCTCCGTTGGGAAGGGTGTATCTCTGCTGCAGCAGATCACGCGCTGTCATGTCCTAAAACCACACCCACCAAAACAAATACGGAATTAATTTTTAAGACATGGATGGCAGCTTATTTAGCTTTATAGTTACCTCTCTTAGAACATTACATACAACTGGTAATTCATCTCTAATCCATCAAAGAAAAAGATATTCAGAAGCTTTTCTTAGCCATTTGAATTTTTTTCCTATTACTCATCCACATAACATAGTAAGAATGAGGGGTTTTTTTTCCTTCTAATTTAACATTTCTCCCCTTTTAAAATGTTCACTTGATATCTACACAGATAATGGCAGTAGTTTCCACCTGATTTTAATGGAAACTCAATTAGCTTTATTCCTGCAGGGATGAAAATGTATGGATTCCTTTTTAAGAATCAGAGGCCATACAAACTCAGTGGGTGGAGATGCTTATCAATAATATGCCTTTCCTTGCAGTTGATGAGTTCTCCTGAAAAGCTATGCTAGGAACCATTAAAGTGAATCATTATATTTAAAGGGGCTTGAAAATGAAGAAAACCTCAGAGAACAGTCATCCGATGAGGTACAGGAATCGACAAACAATAGCACAGCACTTATAAGCAATTTTTAAACTCACACAATGTGCTAGCACGAAAACAGTGTAACAGATTTAAGCAAACTATTAATAGTAGTGGTATATAAAAGTCTAGCTACTATAAAAATATTTGGTGCCATATAATATGAACAATTTTTTGTTAAATGTGTTAACTTTAAAAACAATAGTTTCTTTTCTGTTCGCAGCTTCAGAAAAATTTTGTGCCATTTATATCAAACAAAAGGCAATTTTAACCAAAAATTCAGTCTTTTTAAATTCTGTGATACCCATTTCAAGTTTTAAGCAGATAGAAAACTAATGAATTTGCCTATATTCACAATGGCAACAAATCTGTTATCAAAACCAATGTTCTCACTATCAAAAAAGTACTGACTTAGGAAGTATGAACAGGCTTATATTAAATCGTAAAGACACTTGAGAAACAGTAACATTCAAAATCAGCAAGTCCCCATAGCCCTAAAGGGCTGGCTTTGGCACATTATCAGAATTTGGCTTAACTCATTAATTTTATTTAATTCCCTCTATGCAAACTATATGAGCATGTCATTCTAAGCTGTCAATGGCAGTTACAACAGCCAAAACTAAATTTATCTCCACCATCAGTGTTTATTAAGGTGGTTCATGGTGAGAATGAGATCATTCCCATTCATGGCTACACTACATACCAGGAAATGGATCACTCTGCAAGAAAAACAGGACGAATCAAAATAAATGTTTGTGGGTCATTTTCATAATCAAATGATAAAAAATCAAGTATGTATGTGTATATATACATACACATATATAAGTATACACAGATACATATATAAAAATCTTTTTTAAAGTTAATATAAAAACAAATTTAAAAAAAAACACACTGTTGATACTACTTATTTCAGAAAAATATTCACCGTAGAGTTACATCACATACTGTTCTAAAGAATAAAATAAAGAGAAAACATGCTTTAACTCAGAGGTTCTAAACCATATTATTCTGATATGTATCTAAAGATACATATCAGAAAGAGCTGGGGGAACTTCTGGAAAATATATAAGCTTAGGCCTCATTATCCTGAAGATTTGGACTCAATAGGTCCAAATTAGGGCTTACCACCTGTTTTTTATTGAACATTACATAGGTGATATCTGATATGCCTCCCAAATGGGAGACACAAAAGAGACATTAAGTTAACGTCAAACTTTGTCTCATCCTATGTATTTATACCCTTTCATTTTAATAGGAATTATAAGATTATATGAGGATATACAAAATGCTTAACAAAAGGGCATAAATTAAAAATTGATAAAAATGGTCCGGCCAGTGTGGCTCAGTGGTTGAGCTTCGACCCATGCACCAAGAGGTCGCTGGTTCGATTCCCGGTTGGGACACATGCCCAGGTTGTGGCCCGGTCCCCAGTGGGGGGCATGCAGGAGGCGGCCAATTGATGTTCTCTCTCATCGATGTTTCTAATCTCTTTCTCCTTCTCCCTTCCTCTCTCTGTAAAATCAAAAAAGAAAAAAAAATTTTTTTAATATATAAATAAATAAAAGTTGAAAAAAATGAAGGGAAATAAAGAAAGAGTGGGCCTTGTTTCCTTTCAGTATTCCTGTTTGGTATTCAGAGAGGAAGTAACATGAAGAAGGAATCCCACTGATACCATATTTTTAAAGAAATAGATGGGTGTAAATTTTGAAAATCCCAGCTTCAAGCTGAAAACAGATGATGATCCTGACCCAAACTCAGCTCTTGAGTCTTTTGCCAGGGCCCCGGAATGGATATGAGGAATGACTCCAGCATAAGAGGTACAGATCCTGAGGAGCTAAGGCTAGCAACTGGTAACTTAAAAAAAAAATTCAACAGAGAAAATTCCTCACTCTCATACCAACACATCCTGAATCAGTATTCTGTGAACGACGTGAATAAACACTACTTCATGGTCATGATTCCAAAGCACTTTCATAATCTTGTTAACTCACACAATGTCTACAATAATTGCCCCATTCAAGTAAGTAAATATTTACCAATAACAATGATGAGAGAGACAATCAATAAATAGGGCTCCTCTTTCCAACCCAGCAGTTGAAGACGCCATTATACTTAATGAAGTAGATGAAATGATAATTTGTTGCTACACAACAAGCAGTAACAGATAATAGAGCTCTGTGCTGTTAATGCCAGCCACAACTACAGACCAGAGATATTCTCCCTTTTTTCAATTTTTAGAGGGACAGATAGAAAATGGAAAATACTAGGCTTTTCTTAGAAGGCTAACTCAGCTCAGTTTTATCACCTAAGCTCTCTGCATACTATCATGTTTAAAGAGCTTTTCTCCATTTATACGATATCTCTGAATTAAAATAAAAACCCTTCTAAAGAGAAAAAAGCATTCCCTTTAAGACAAGTGATTGGTTTTCATAATGAAGATTCTATCCTGGGAGAAAAGATGAAATTCCTTAAAGAGATAATTGGTCCCAGTTTCAACAATATTAGTTATAATCAGAAATTATTTTCAATGATGTTAAAGTTATTTTCAGTTGTGTGAAAGTGCAAGGAAAGTAAAAGTGAACTTTCACAGAACTGAGCCTAATCAAACTTAACATAATTTTTTCAGCATGGTCTAAAATGGGTCAGTGATAGAATTAATTTCAATAATAAGCTAATCTTTAAAATAGAGTAACAGCATTTTCAAGTGTTTCTGTCTATAGAATATTTGGGTTTTATTACCATGAAATTGGTTCAATTTATTTATTTATTTATTTATTTATTTATTTATTTAATTATTTAACAGGTACTACATCATGGAATTGTTAAAAATATATCGTTTCCTTATTCTTCCCACCTACATCATTAATGTTAGTGAAAAGACAACATAAAAAAAGAAAATGTGCTTATTCCATATGAGCATTTTGAAAGTACACTAATAATAAGAGAATATAAATAGCATTAATGATATCATAAAGCCCAAATCATTTCCTCTTTCTGTGTTTCCTTGAAATTTTTAACATAACAGGACATGAAATCTAGTTGCTTTAGAGCTACCATTGTCTAACCTTCAAACCCTCATCTTCATTTAGATCCCTGGAAAATACCCATATATCATATCTCTTAAGATTCTGTCATTTTAAAGTTTTTGATTTGCAACAAAGAACCCCTTCTAAAAACAGAAATATCCCATTAAAATGAGAAGAAACATAACTGAATGAAATGTACAGAGAATATAGATTTGAACCCTAAAACAATTACATATCTTAAGGTTTTTAGTATCTTTGAAAGGTAAACACTAAATTGTTCTGAGGTTCTCTTAGAAACCTAGATATAAGACATTAGTTTAATAAAATAACTGCAAAAAGTACTTGTGTGTTTAGTGGCTATAATCATATTAGAATTAGTTTTCCAATGTATAATATTCAGAAAGACAACTGAAAGTATTATAATAAAATTGTAGCATATAAAGAAATTTGAGCTACCTTTCTCTTTAAATATGAATATTAAAGGAAAGTAAAATTTCTGGGTTCCAAAACATAGGGTAGCTGAATGGACAAAAAAACATGACCCATATAAATGCTGTCTACAAAAGACCAACCTCAGAACAAAAGTCTCACACATGATAAAAGTCAAGGGATGAAAAAATTTTTTTCATGCAAATGGAAACAAAGAAAGCTGGGTTAGCAAATACTCATATCTGACAAAATAGAGTTCAAAATGAAGGCCATAACAAGAGATAAAGATCACTCCATAATACTAAAAGGATCAATCCAACAAGAGGAAATAGCCTTGGTAAACATATAGGCACCAAATATAGGAGCACCAAAAAATATTTTTAAAACTTCTGGAGGACCTTAAGGGAAAGATTGACAGCAATATAATCATAGCAGGGGACTTTAACACCCCACTGACATCACTGAATAGATCTTCTAGACAAAAAAAAAAAAAAAATCAAGGAAACAGCAACCCTAAAGGACACACTAGATCAAATGGAATTAATTGACAATTACATAACATTTCACGCCAAAGCTGCAGAATATACATTCTTCTCAAGTGCACATGGGACATTCTCGAAGATATACCACATATTAGGATACAAACTAAGTCTCTACAAATTCAAAAAGATTGAAATCATATCAAGCATCTTTTTGGGTCACAATGGCATGAAACTAGAAATCAACTACAATAAAAATTCAAAAAACATTCAAACACATGGAGGCTGAATAGCATATTATTAAACAATAAATGGGTTACCAAGGAAGAAATAAAAAACTTCCTTGAAACAAATGAAAATGGACACACAACAACCCAAAATCTACGGGACACAGTGAAAGTATTCCTGAGAGGGAAGTTCATACATCTACAGGCCTACCTCAAGAAATAAGAAAATTTTCTAATAAAAATCTACCACTACAACTTAAAGAATTACAAAGAGAAGAAAAAGAAAAGCCCAGAGTAAGTACAAGGAAGGAAATAATAAAGATCAGAGCAAAAATAAATGACATAGAGTCTAAAAAAAATAATAATAGAAAAGATCAATGAAACCAAGAGCTGGTTCTTTGAAAAGATAAACAAGATTGATGAACCTTTGGCCAGACTCATCAAGAAACAAAGAGAGAACTCAAATAAATAAAGTCAGAAATGAAAGAAGTGCAGTAACAACTAACACCACAGAAATACAGAGGGTTGTAAGAAAATACTATAAACAATTATATGCCAACAAATTGGACAACCTAGGCGAAATGGACAAATTCCTAGAATCATACAATCTTCCAAACCTCAACCAGGAAGATTCAGAAAACCTAAACAGACCAATAACAACAAATGAAATTGAAGCAGTAATCAATAAACCTCCAGCAAACAAAAGCCCTGGTCTGGATGGCTTCATAGGGGAGTTATACCAAGTATTCTAAGAAGAACTAACACCTATCCTCCTCAAAATATTCAAAAAAATTCAAGAGGAAGGAAGACTTGCAAGCTCTTTTTAAGGAGGCTAGCATTATCGTAACTCCAAAACTAGATAAAGACACTACAAACAAAGAGAATTACAGGCCTATATCCCTGATGAATACAGATGCTAAAATCTTCAACAAAATATTAGCAAATCGGATCCAGCAATATATTAAAAAGATCATTCAGCATGACCTAGTGGGATTCATTCCAGGGATGTAAGGCTGGTACAATATTCACAAATCAATAAACATGATACATCACATAAATAAATTGAAAGATAAAAATCATGTGATCATAGCAATAGAGACAGAAAAAGCATTTGACAAAATCCAACACCATTTTTGATAAAAACTCTCAGCGAAGTGGAATAGTGGGATCATACCTCAACATAATAATGGCCATTAATGACAAACCTACAGCTAACCTCATACTCAATGGGTAAAAACTAAAAACATTTCCACAAAGTAAAGGAACAAGAGAGGGATGTCCACTTTTGCCACTCTTATTCCACATAGTATTGGAAGTCCTAGCCACAGCAATCAGACAGAAGAAAAAATAAAAGGCATCCAAATTGGAAAGGAGGAAGTAAATCTGTCATTATTTGCACATCACATGATATTGTACAAAGAAAACCCTAAAGACTCCACACACACACACACACACACACACACACACACACACAAACTACTAGGTTTAATAAATGAATTCAGCAATGTAGCAGGATACAAAATTAACATCCAGAAAAATAATGGCATTTTTATACACCAATAATGAACTCTCAGAAAGAGAAACTAAAAAAACAATCCCATGAACCATTGCAACAAAAAAAATAAGATACTTAGGAATAAACTTAACTAAGGAGGTAAAAGACCTGTACTCAAAACACTACAGGATGTTTAAAAAAGAGATAGTGGAAGAATATACCATATTCATGGACTGGAAGAATTAAAATCATTAAAACATCATTAAAATGTCCATACTATCAAAAGCAATCTATAGATTCAATGCAATCCCTATGAAAATACCAATGGCATATTTCACAGATCTAGAACAAATACTCCAAAAGCTTATATGGAACTGAAAAAAGTCCCAAATAGCTGCAGCAATCTTGAAAAAGAAGAACAAAGTTGGAGGGATCACAGTACCTGATTATCAGGACGTACTACAAAAAGCCATAGTAATCAAAACAACCTGGTACTAGCACAAGAACAGACATATAAATCAATGGAACAGAACAGAAAACCCAGAAATCGACCCAAGCCATTATGCTCAATTAATATTTGACGAAGGAGGCAAAAGCATTCAATAGAGTAAAGACAGTCTCTTCAATAAATAGTGCTGGGAAAATTGGACAGCTACATGCAAAAAATATGAAATTAGACCACCAACTTACACCATACGCAAGAATAAACTCAAAATGGATAAAATACTTAAATGTAAGTTATGAAACCATAAAAATCTAGAAGAAACCATAGGCAGTAAAATCTCAGACATCTCCTGTAGCAGATTTTCACTGATATACCACCTAGGGCAAGGAAAACAAAGGAAAAACTAAAATGGGACTACATCAAACTAAAAAACTTCTGCACAGCAAAAGAAACCAGCATCAAAATGAAAAGGGAACCCACTGTGTGGAAGAACATATTTGCCAAGGATACATCTGATAAGGGGTTAATTTCCAAAATATATAAGGTATTCATACAACTCAACAAAAGAAAGAAAAAAATCCAATTAAAAAATGGGCAGAGGAGCCCTGGCCGGTTTGGCTCAGCGGTTAGAGCGTTGGCCTGCGGTACAGAGAGACCCGGGTTCGGTTCCAGCTAAGGGCACGTACCTCCATTGCAGTTTGTCCCTGGCCCTGGTTGGTCGTGCGGGTGGCAGCCACTCGATGTGTCCCTTTCACGTCGATGTTTCTCTCTCTCTTTCTCTCTTTTCCTCTCTCTCCCTCCCACTCTATCTGAACAAAAAATGAAAAAATGTCCTCAAGTGAGGATAAAAAAATAAAAAATAAAAAATGGGCAGAGGACCTAAATAGACACTTTTGAAACAGGACATACAAATGGCCAAGAGACACATGAAAAAATACTCAATGTCTCTAATCATCAGTGATGGAAATTAAAATGACAATGAGGTACCACCAAACACCCTATGTTTATAGCAGCGCTAGTTACAATAGCTAAGATCTGAAAATAGCCCAAGTGCCCACAGTAGATGAGTAGATAAAAAAAGCTGTAGTATATTTACACAATGGAATACTATGCAGCTGTAAGAAAGACAGATCTCTTACCCTTTGTGACAACATGAACGGACCTAGAGAATATTATGCTAAGCGAAATAAGCCACTCAGAGAAAGACAAATATCATATGATATCACTTATATGTGGAATCTAAAAAACAAAATAGATCCAGAGACATGGAAGCAAGGAACAGACTGATGAATCTCAGAGGGAAGGGGGGGGGGGGACGGGAAGAGATTAACCAAATAACTTATAGGCATATATGCATAACCAATGAACACAGACAATAGTGCCGTGAAGGCCTAAGTGGGGGGGGGGTGGGAGCAGGGTGTAGGGGGTGAATGGGGGTAAAAAGGGGGACATCTGTAATACTCTCAATAGTAAAGATAATTTTTTTAAAAATGGAAAACACAAATTACAAAAAAAGTAAAATATTACATTCTAGTGAATATGTAATTTTTCTGACAGAAAATTTAAATGATTATAACAAAAGTAGGATATCAAAATGTATACAGAGTATCTCCTCAACCAAGTTTTAAAAAATGCACATTTCCACCACATATATGAACCCAGAAGAGTTTCAGAAAGTAATTATGTTGGCTTGTAAAAATATGTATAATGTAATGTATTATGAAATTTTAAATAAGTAGATAAAGAAAACTAAAAAAGGGAAGATAAAACCAAGAAAGGTAAAGATGATACACAAAATGCATTATAAGAAGAACCTAAAAAACAAATCTAATCTTTCTAACATTGAACACACACACAAAAGTGACAAAACATGTTACAGAAGTTGTAATGACCACAGCACTGACACCAAAAACGTGGCAGCACTGCAATTCTTGACAATGAGATTGAGAAAAATTTGTCACATGGGTCAGGTCATCGCATAAAGAAAAGTGTGTTAACAAGTTAATAGAAATAATAATTCTAGCAGCATATACTTATAGAGAGCCTACTAGGTGCCAAATATTTTTCATAAACTAACTCATAATAATCCTTATATAACCCTAAGAGATAGTTACAATTACTGTCTTCATTTCTCAGATGAGAAAACTGAGTTACAAAGAGGATAAACGGCTTACGCAAACAAGGACACACAGCTAATAAACAGAGGAGCCAGGAGTCCTCAAGAATATTACTATGACATATACAGCAACAAATATCAGTAAAAGAAATTCCATAGAGAAAGAGCTCGTCTGGATTAGCAATTCATGGATATATTGTAGAGTTAATATACCAACTGCACACTTCTCAGGCTACTCCTCACAAAAGCTGTTCCTTGATCAAATTCTTTGAGAAGAGTCAGAAAATAGAAACTGCTCCCCGAAATGCCCCCAAATGTAGCTTGTCTCTATTCCTGTTAAAATACCTTTATCTGTATAACCAAAAGTGTAAAATAAAAATACTTTAAAACATGCTTTAGTTAACAGTAATTATATCTCTAGGCAGATATAATTATTCATTTTCTTATTTCTGAATTAAAAATATAAACAGTGGGTATTTTTTAATTGGGGTAAATAAGTATTATTAATTTATTTTCCCAAAAGAAACTAGCTGGAATTCTGTAGGCTTTCCAAAAAATATCTTACTAGTAGTACAACTACTAAGAAAATCTGGAATGTAAGTGAATAAAAGAATACACCAAGATTAGCTGATGTAAGCCTTCAACTTTGCAATAAGGGATTAATTATGTCTGTACTATTATTGGCAGAATACTGCATAAATATTGCATAAAAACAGAATGTTAATAATTTTTAGGTCCCAGAATAGAATTGAAGCCATTATTTACAGTCTAAGCATGTTCTGTGAACAGAATGCAAGGCATGCTGCCAACGTTCTTCAGTGTCATTTATGTTTGATCTCAGACAAAAAGGCCTCTTGTTTTACATCTACTGTAAAATTATTCATAAACACTTCCATGCTTCTCCCTCTAGCTCTTCCTTTAAAGAACTATTTTTAACCTGTCACACGTATAACAAATGTTCCCTTTATGTATACGATCATGTTGTTACAGAGTACTATTATTGTTTTAAGTTGCTCTGCTATTGATGGAAAGAAGTTGATTTTGAATCATTTATAGCTCTCTTCATTTGTACCCTGTGTGATCTGTTTCAAGATGTCTGCTCTAATTAAAGATTTATTCTATGAACACTGAACAAAATTCTTCTGATTAAAGTTAACTACAGGGGATCCAAGGTGGCGGCAGAGGAAGTGGAAGCCATACTCACCTCCTCCCAGGACCAAACTGGAATTACAACTAAATTATAGAACAATCATCCTGAATAACCAACTGAAAACAAGCTGAAGAGAAGTCTTACAACCAAGGAAGTACAGAAGAACAAACACTGAGACTGGTAGGAAGTGCGGAGATGCAAAAAGGGCTGGCCCTGCTCCCCGTGGGTGACGTTTCAGATTCTAGAGGAATAGTTCAGCTGCAAAGGTTTCTCCTGAATAATGTGGGCCTCAACCCCAAGCCAGGCACCCCAGCTCAGCACACCAGAGATGGGAAAAGGTGCTCATATAACATCTGGCTGTGAAAATCAGCAGTGATTCTGTCCAACAGGAAGAAACGGAAGTTAGCTAGAGACACAGGCACCCTCGTAAAAAGCCAATGGACAAAATCTAGATCTCAATAACTCACCCAAGGGCTCTGACAGAGGGAGGGCAAAGTGGACTAGAGTTGTGCAAGGAGAGACAGGTTTATGGCTCTAGGGAGAGAGCTAAGAGGACAAACACTGGGACCCACTATCCTGAGTCCCTCTATAGCTTCTCAGGAGGAACCTTTGCAGATGCCCTCTTTCTTCTGGGGAGCACTCCCCTCCTTGGGCATCAGCCTGGAGTAAAACAATAGCCCTATCCTCTGGACTCCTTGTCAAACAACACTGCAGAGCTTTTGCCCCGCTGAGGAGTCAGCTGCCTGGGCTGGGGAATAGAGATCTGGGCAGACTCAGGGGGTGTCAGTGACTGAGTTGGGGGGCTTTGGGGCAGAAGCCATACCCCCACTTTCCCATGAAACTGACAGGTACCTCCCCCCTCATGTAAGATCCGCTAGCCCCACTCTACAGTAGACTCCCCATGATCCCACACCCTCGAATATTGGTGGTTCCACCCTGCCAAGGTCAGAGAAGAATCCAGGACAGACTGGCTCTGGGATGGGGTCCATACCCCCCAAATTTCCCCCAAGCCTGACTGGCAAATACCCCTCTCATGACTCCCAGCAACCCTGCCCTACTGAGATCAGGTTCCTGGCAGAATTTGAGACAGACTCAGTTGTGTGGCTCTAGGACAAGGGAAATTTTTCCCTTGCACACCCAACTGGTTCAGAGCCTTCCGTTCACATGGCCAAATCTTGGTCTGTTTGGGCATGATAAACTCAGCTGGCCTCACCATGATGACTCCCTGAGACCCCACTCTACCACAAAGGTTTGCGAGAAACCACCTAGTGACAGCTAGACTTGGTACACCCTGGGACATTTGCTGAGTGGCCTCAGACCCAAACGGGCATCAAGTTGGAACCTGTATAGATCTAGTGAATACCTCTCGCCCCTACCTGGTGACTTACTGATAACCTATTGCATGAAACTTGAGTATTGCCAGAGGCTTTTTCAGTGACTGAATCTCATGGGCAGCCAGATGGCAAAGGCAGACAGGTGGACCTAGGTGTTCCTTGGGCCTTTTGCTGACCTATCCCCAGGCCCCGTGCTGGTAAAAGTCAGGTTTGAGATGCAGCTGATCCTTTCCATGAAAACTCAGGCTCAGCAGAGGCAACCACAAATTGTGGATCACTCTAGCTCCAAACAGTATGCCCAGGGACAGTTACAGGCAGCACCTGACATTGGCCTGCACCAGAATCCCTTCCAAGAGGCCCCAGAAACAACACACTCATTGGACAACTTCAGATATCATCAGAACAGGATCCAATTAGCTTTACCAAAGAGAACTTGGCAGGCACCAGACCCTGCTGAAGTGAATTCGGCTTGGTGTGATCAGCACCTGCATAGCAGCTTGTACACTGTGTTCAGGGTTGATCCTCACAGTCAGCCAGCCTGAGGGTCGATACCACACATGAATGGGCCAAGAGCAATCAAGACTCAATTACAACAGAAGGGCCCACATAACCCACACAAGGGACCTTCCTGGAGCATCCAGCACAGGTGATCAAGGAGACTGTGCCACAGGGTACCACAGGATACCTATTACATAAGGCAACTCTATCAAGTCTCAGAGTCATAGCAGATATACCTAATACATAGAAAAAACACACAAAGAGGCAACCAAAACGGGGAAAGAAATATGCCCCAAATAAAAGAACACGAGAAATCTCCAGAAAAAAAGAGTTAAATGAAATAGATGCAAACAATTTACCAGATATAGAGTTCAAAAGAATGGTTATAAGGATGCTCAAAGAACTTAGTGAGAACTACAAGGGATGTAGTGAGAACTTCAACAACATGAATAAGGATATAGAAACCATAGAAAAGAACTAGTCAGAAGTAAAAAATACAATATCTGAAATGATGACTACATTAGAAAGGATAAACAGTACGTTGGATGGAGCAGAGGATCAAATCAGTGATTTGGATGACAAGTTGCAGAACACACCCAAGTGAAGCAGTGAAAAAAATTTTTTTAACTAAAGATAGTTTAAGGGATTATTGGGACAACATGAAGTATAACAACATCTGTATCAGGGATACTAGAAGGAGAAGAGAGTGAGCAAGAGATCGAAAACCTGTCTGAAAAAATGACTGAAAAATTTCCTAACCCAGTGAAGGAAAATGAAACACATTCCAGGAAGTACAGAGAATCCCAATATAATGATCCCAAAGAAGCCCACACCAAGTCACAACATAATTAAAATGGCAAATGTTAAAAACAAAGAGAGAATCTTAAAAGCAGAAAGAGAAAGACAGTTACCTACAAGGGAGTTCCCATAAGACTGTCATTGATTTCTCAACAAAAACATTTCAGACCAGAAAGGACTGGCAAGAAATATTCAAAGTATGAAAAGAAAGTACCTACTTTACCCAGCAAGGCTATCATATAAAATTGAAGAAGAAATGAAAAGCTTGACAGATTTAAAAAAAAAAAAAAGGCTAAAGGAATTCATTATGACCAAATCAGTATTGTAAGAAACATTAAAGGGCCTTCTTTAAGAAGAAAGAAAGAAATACAGAGAGAAAAGAACATAGATATAAAATATAAACTGGCATTAAATAAGTACCTACCACTAATAACTTAAAATGTAAACAAAGTAAATGTTCTAATCAAGAGACATAGGGTAGGCTGAATGAATAAGGAAACATGACTCATATATATGCTGTCTACAAAAGACCAACCTCAAAACAAAAGATACACACAAACAGAAAGTGAAGGAGTAAAAAAAGATATTCCATGCAAATGGAAATTTAATAAAAGGTAGAGTAGCAATATATATATCAGAAAAAATAGACTTTAAAACAATCATCATAGTAAAAGACAAAGAAGGACTTTACATAATGATAAAGGCAGCAATGCACAGAGGATTTAACCCTTGTAAACAGTTGTGTACACAACATTGGAGCACCTAAAAATATAAAGCAAATCTTGATAGACATAAAGGGAGAGATCAACAGTAATACAGTCATAGTAGGGGACTTTAACACCCCATTGGCATCAATGGATAGATCTTCCCTTTCTAACCAAAAATAAACAAGGAAACAGTGGCCTTAAATAACACACTAGGTCAGATGGATTTAATTGATATCTTCAGAACATTTCACGCCAAAGCAGCAGAATATACATTCATTTCAAGTGCACATAAAACATTTTCTAGGAGAGACCACACATTAGGACATTAAAACAAGTCTAAATAAATTCAAGAACACTGAAATCATATCAAGCAGTTTCTCTGACCATAATGGTATAAAACTACAAATCAATCACAAGAAGAAAACTGAAAAACACACAAAGACATGGAGGCTAAATAACATATTACAAAACAATGATGGGTTAACGATGAGATCAAGGAAGAAATCAAAAGAGACCTTGAAACAAACAAAAATGAACACACAACAACTCAAAATCTCTGAGACACAGCAAAAGCAGTCCTAAGAGGGAAAATCATAGCATAACCAGCCTAATTCAAGAAACAAGAAAAATCACAAACAATCTAACTTTACACTCAAAGAATCTAGAAAAAGAACAACCAACAAAGCCCAAAGTGAGAAGAAAGGAAATAATAAAGATCTGAGTAGCAATAAAAATAATAGAATCTAAAAAAAAAAAAAAAATACAAAGACAATGAAACCAAGAGCTGGTTCTTTGAAAAGATAAACAAGATTGATGAACCTTTAACCACATTCATCAAGAAAAAAAGAGAGAGGACCCAAATAAATAAAATCAGAAATGAAAGAGGAGAAGTAACAATGAACTCCATAGTAATACAAGGGATTGTAAGACAATATAATGAACAACTATATGCCAACAATAGAACAACCTGGACAAAATGGATAAATTCCTGGAAACATATAATATTCTAAAACTAAATCAAGAAGAAGAAAAAAAATCTGAATAGATCAATTACAATTAATGAAATCAAAGAAGTTATCAAAACACTCCCAGCAAACAAAGTCCTGGACCAGCTGGCTTTTCAGGGGAGTTTTACCAAATACTATGAACAACTATATGGCAACAAATTCGACAACCTAAGTGAAATGGACAAATTTGTAGAAACACATAGTCTCTGAAAACTGGACCAGGAAGAGATAGAAAACTTGAACAGACCAATAACAACGAAGGAAATTGAAGATGTAATCAAGACTCTCCCAGCAAACAAAAGCCAAGGCCCGGACAGCTTCACAGGGGAGTTTTACAGAACATTCAAAGAAGAATTAACACCTATCCTTCTCAAACTATTCCAAAAAATTCAAGAGAAGGGAAGACTCCCAAGCTCATTTTACGAGGCCAGCATTATCCTCAGTCCAAAACCAGATTAAGACCTTACAAAGAAAAAAAAATTATAGGCCAACATCCTTGATGAACATAGATGCTAAAATTCACAATAAAATATTAGCAAACCAGATCCAGTAATACATTAAAAAGATCATATACCATGATCAAGTGGGATTTATACTGGGGATGCAAGGTTGGTACAATATTTGCAAATCAATAAATGTGATATACCACATAAACAAAATGAATGATAAAAATCACATGATCATATCAATAGATGCAGAAAAAGCATTTGATAAAATCCAGCACCCATTTATAATAAAAACTCTCAGTGAAGTGGGAATAGAGGGAACATATCTCAACATAATAAAGGCCATATATGACAAACCCACAGCCAACAACATACTCAATGGGCAAAAAACTAAAAGTGCTTCCCTTAAGAGAGAGGACAAAACAGTGATGTTTGCTTTCACCACTCTTATTCAACATAGTACTGGAAGTCCTAGCCACAACAATCAGACAAGAAGAAGAAATAAAAAGCATTCATATTGGAAAGGAAGAAGTAAAACTGTCATTATTTACAGATGACATGATACTGTATATAGAGAACCCTAAATATTCCATGAAAAAACTACTAGAACTGATTAATGAATTCAGTAAAGTATCTGGGTAAAAAAATATATATATATCCAGGTAATTTAAATAAATAAATAAATAAATACAGCCAGAAATCAGTTGCATATTTATACAGCAATAATGAACTATCAGAAAGGTAACTAAGAAAACTATCCCATTCACAATTGTTTCAAAAAGAAGAAAACACCTAGGAATAAATTTAACCAAGGGTGTAAAAGATCTGTACTTGGAAAATTATAAGACCCTAAAGAAATAAACTGAAGAAGATACAAATAAGTGGAAGCGTATACCATGTTCATAGTTAAGAAGAATTAACATCATTAAAATGTCCATACTGCCCAAAGCAATCTACAGATTCAATGCAATTCCTATCGAGATACCACTGGCATATTTCACAGAACTAGAACAAATATTCCAAAAATTTATATAGAACTACAAAAGATTTCAAATAGCCACAGCAATCTTGAGAAAGAAAAACAAAGTTGGAGAAATCAAGCTACCTGATATCAAACTATACTACAAAGCCATAGCAATCAAAACAGCATGGTACTGGGCATAAAAATAGACATATACATCAATGGAACAGAATAGAGAGCCCAGAAAAAAACCCACACCTTTATGGTCAATTAATATTTGACAAAGGAAGGAGGGGGTCTGGGGGGGGGGGGAGAGAAACATCTGTAACAAAAATAAATTAATAAAAATTGGAGAAAAATAAAATAAAATAAAAAAATATTTGACAAAGGAGGCAAGAACATACAATGGGGTAAAGATAGTCTATTTAATAAATGGTGCTGGGAAAATTAGACAGATACATTAAAAAAAAAGAGAATAGACCACCACCTACACCATATAAAAGAATAAAGTCAAAATGGATTAAAGACTTAAATATTAAACTTAAAACCATAGAAATCTAGAAGAAAACATAGGCAGTAAAATCTTGGACATTTCTCTTAGCAATATTTTTTTGAATGTATCTCCTCAGCAAAGGAAACAAAAGAAAATAATAAACAAATGGGACTACACTGTACTAAAAAGTTTTTGCACAGCAAAGGAAACCATCAACAAAATGAAAGGACAATTCACTGAATGGGAGAACATATTTGCTAATGATACAACTGATAAGGGGTTAATATCCAAAATTTATGAAGAACTTATGAAACTAAATGCCAAATAAACAAAAAATCCAATTTACAAATTGGCAAAGGGCTGAATAGACACTTCTTCAATAAGGACATACAGATGGCCAATAGACACATGAAAAGATGTCCCGTCACCAATCATCAGAGAAATGAAAATTAAAACAATTAGATATCATGTCACACTTGTCAGAATGGCTATCACCAATAAATCAACAAACAAGTGCTGGCAAGAATACGGAGAAAAGGGAGCCCTTGTGCACTGTTGATGGAAATGCAGTGGTGCAGCCACTGTGGAAAGTATTATGGAGTTACCTCAAGAAATTAAAAATAAGCCCGGCCAGTGTGGCTCAGTGGATTGACTGTAGTCCCATGGACTGAAAGGTCCCAGGTCCATTTCCGTTCAGGACACATGCCCGGGTTGTGGGCTCGATCCCCAGTAGGGGGTGTGCAGGAGGCAGCCAACTGATGTATTTCTCTCACACTGATGTTTACATTTCTCTCTGCCTTCCTCTCTCTCTCAAAAAAATCAATTAAAAAAACATATTTAAAAAATTCAAAATGAAACTGCCTTATGACCCAGCAATTACGCTTCTGGGAATTTATCAAAGAAACCTGAAACACTAATTCGAAAGAATATGTCCACACCTATGTTCATTGCAGCGTTATTTACAGTAGTTGAAATTTGGAAGCAGCCCTAGTATCTATCAGTAGATGAGCAGATAAAAAACCTGGGGTACATTTACACAATGAAATACTACTCCATCGCAAAAAACAAAACAAAACGGGAAATCTTACCTTTTGCAACAGCATGAATGGATCTGGAGAGTGTTATGCTGAGTGAAATAAGCCAGTCAAACAAAGACAAATACCACATGATTTCACTTATATGTGGAATCTAATGAACAAATAAACTAACAAACAAAATAGAAACAGACTCATAGATACAGAGAACAGACCAACTGCTGTCAGAGGGGTGCTGGTAGGGGGGCTGGGTGGAAAAGGTGAAGGGATTAAGCATAAAAAAACAAAAAAACAAAAAAAACCCTCCAAGACAGACTATAGTAAGTACCTTGATTACCAGAGGGAAAGGGGATGTAGTGAGGTAGGGGAGGGTAAAGGTGAGATAAATGGTGATGGAAGGAGATCTGGCTTGGGGTGGTAACACCACAATACAATATACAAATGATGTATTATAGAACTGTATGCCCCCAAAGCCTATATAATTTTATTAATCAATCTGACCTCAATACATTCAATTAAAAAGTAAATAATAATAATAATAATAATAAAACTAACTAGAGGTCAAACCCACTGTCTCCATGTCAACTAACCCCCAAAAGGCCATTTTAATGAAGTGACAAAATAAAATATAAAGTCAAGGTCAGTGTAGGTTGAATTATGTAATATACATTCAGTGACGATACCCAATCATAAACCTTTCTTCTATCCTTCCTGTACTCCAGAGGCTAGGAAACTAGACATTTCTTAGATGCCTTTGCAGTTTGAGCTCTGTAAATGGCCCAGGTTCTACTAAGTAGTCTCACATACACAAAACTGGGAACTGACAAAAACTGGCAGTGAGTAATGAGAGTGAAGTGTTAGCCAGCATGAGGAGACCTGCCCTTCAAGTACAGCTATGGCTGAGGTTCTATAGGCTCTGTCATTCCTAATAGTAAAATGTCAATACTGTTCCTTGTCTCTCCCAGAAATTCTGTTAGCTACCTAATACCCTGAAATAAATCCCTCTCAGTTTTAGACAGCCAGGATGGATTCTATTGTCCACAACAAAAGCCACAACTTAAGGATGATATTTTAAAGTAAACCAACTTATTAAATCTTGTAAAGAAATATTCCCAGACAGCTAAGTATATTTTTTAAGGGTAAGCACAGTTTCAAAAAGAAAGGTAAAAAGCAGATATGTTATAGAGTAAAACCCCAGAATACACAAACTAAAGAATCACATTTATTCAAATGGGATTACAAACTATGCTACATTTCTATCACAGATGTTTGACTCTGTTAGAACAGGTGGAAAAGAAGCAATCAATTCTAGTTTAATTATCTGCAGTAATGTTTGCCTTATAAAAAATGTTTTTAAAAGGAAGTAAGATCTAAAATCAAGGTTGTTGTAAGTACTAATAACCTGTTCAGTATTCAGCAAAGACACTGGAGCAGATGTGGCATTTGGCCTCACTCAGCAACACTCAAATCCTTTCTACTCAGCCAAAATGGAAAGTAGCCCAGTTGGAAGGATGGGGACAGCATGAGGAAAGCTGAGGTTCTATTCCAATTCTGTCACTTCCTTATAATATGATAAATGGGTAAATTGAGTAAAATATCTTCAACATTAAATTAGATAGTATCTGGCACCTAGTCGGTATTTAATAAATGGCAGCTGAATCTGAATGAACTGAAGAAACAAAATACAAATGTGTTAAAAACATTTTTTTTTTATCCTCACCTGAGGACATTTTTGCATTTATCTTCAGATAGAGAGGGAGGGAGAAAGGAGGACAAGAGAGAGAGAAACATCGATGTGAGAGAGACACATCAAGTGGTTGCCACCCACACAACCCCAACCGGGGCTGGGTCAAACTGCAACCGAGGTATGTGCCCTTAGCGGGAACTGAACCCGGGACTCTCTGGTCCATGGGCCGACGCTCTAACCACTGAGCCAAACCGGCCAGGGCCAAATGTGTTAAAATTTAAATCTAACAATCCTAAGCTAACAGTTCATAACACTGATGGAAGTGATATAACAGCGCTGTATGTCAGCAGAAATTCTTGTCTTAGAATTTAAAGAAAAGGTAATATTAAAACAAGTAGGAATTAGTAAAAATAGAAGTTGACAAAGGTCAGATTTGAGCTGGTCTCTTTAAAAATAATATAAATTATTCATCCTTGGCCAGTTTGGCTCAGCGGTTAGAGCATCAGCCTGCGGACCAGAGAGTCCCGGGTTCAGTTCCCACTAAGGGCATGTACCTTGGTTGCAGTTCGTCCCCGCCCCGGTTGGGGTCGTGTGGGTGGCAACCAGTCGATGTGTCCCTCTCACATTGATGTTTCTCTCTCTCTTCCTCCCTCTCTCCCTCCCGCTCTATCTGAAGATGAATACAAAAATGTCCTTGGGTGAGGATAAAAAAATAATAATAAAGAATAATAAAAAAAATAAAAATAATATAAATTATTCAAAGTTTATCCATTCCTTCATATATTGATAGATGACTACATGTGAGTCACTGTTCCAGGTGCTAAGGCACAGCAGTAAAAAAATTAACATGGATCTTATATTCCACTGGGAAGAAAACAAAAATAGAAAAAGGAAAGTAGAGGAGAAGAAGGAAGGAAGGTAGAGAGGAGACACAAATGAGGAAAAATGGCACGTAGTGATTAGTGCTATACAAACAATATAGGGTAATGTGATAGTAAATTACTTGATGGCTCAAGAATATTTTCTCTAAGAATATTCAAGTTGTGAACGGAATGGCAAGAGGCCATGTGAAGATCAGAGAAAGAGTATTCCAGGCAGAAATCCTGCAACAATCTGTGCAAAAGACCTGAAGCAGAAAGACACTAGACAGATTTAAGGGATTAAAGTAGCCAGTGAGGCTGAAACATAATCAGCAGAGGGTTCAGCAGAGAGAAAGAAGGCTGGAAAGACAGGCATGGGTTGGATCATGTGGGGTACTGGTTCTCAACCCTGGCTGTCCATTAGAATTACTGACTAGTTTTTTTTGGGATTTTTTTTTTTTTTTTTTTTAATACTAAAGTCTGGGTCCCACCTCAAATTGTCTGGTGGTGGGGCCTGAACACTGGAAATTTATCAAAGCTCCTTGAGTGGTTCTACTAGGCAGCCAAGGTTGAAAAGTAGTGATAGAGGACTCAGATGCCAGGGTAAGGAATTCTTATAATATTCTAAGTATGTCGGAAAGCCACTGAGAGAGTCTAAGCAGAGAAATGACATGATCTGTATTACAGTCTTTAACTGTTACTACCATCATTCTTTAAAGAATGTAATGTATTCTGATTAAATATCTAAAAATATTTAATATGTACAAATTAAATATATAGAAAAGAGAGAACTTAAATGTTTTCACCAAAAAAAAGATAAATTTAAAAATGAAACTAAAAATATCTACAAATGTTCAGCTAACAAAACTGAAATTATGAGACACTGATTAAAGAAATTAAAGAAGGCACAAATAAATGAAAAGATATTCCATGCCCATGAATTGGAAGAATTAGTGTTGTTAAAATACCCATACTATCCAAAGCAATCTACAAATTCAATGCAATCCATATAAAATTTCCAATAGTGTTTCTCACAGAAATAGAACAAACAATTCTAAATTTTGTATGAAACCACAAAATATTAATAGCCAAAGCAGAAAGAACAAAGTTGAAGGCATCATACTTCCTGATTTTAAACTATATTACAAAGGTATAGTAATCAAAACAGGATGGTATTGGGATTAAAAAACACACACATATAAATCAATAAAATAGAATAGAGAACCTAGAAATAAACTCATTCATACATAGTGAAAAAATGTATGCCAAAAGAACCAAGAATATACATTGGGGAAGGGAAATAGTGTCAGGAAAATAGCTACATGCAAAAGAATTAAACTGGACCACTATCTTACACACACACACACAAATCAACTCAAAATGGATTAAAGACTTGAATGTAAGACCTGAAACCATACAACTTCTAGAAGAAAACATAGGTAGTAAGCTCCTTGGCATCAGTCTTGGCAATGTTTTTATTTTTTATTTGACAACAAAAGCAAAGGCAACAAAAGCAATAATAAACAAGTGGGAGTGTATCAAACTAAAAATGTCTGCACAACAAAGGACATCATCAACAAAATGAAAAGGCAACCTACTGAAGGGAGAAAATATCTTCAAATCACATATCTGATAAGGGGTTAATATCCAAAATATATAAAAAACTCATGCAACCCAATAGCAAAAAAAAAAAAAAAAAAAATTGATAAATAAATCCAATTAAAATGGGCAGAGAATCTGAATTGACATTTTTGCAAAAGAGACATGCAAATGGCTAATAGGTACATGAAAAGGTGCTTGACATCACTAATCATCAGGGAAATGCAAATCAAACCATAATGAGACGTGACCTCACACCTGTAATATAGAAAAGACAGAAGAGCCTGGCTGGTGTGGCTCAGTGAATTGAGCGTGGTCTCATGGACTGAAAGGTCCCAGTTCGATTCCCGGTCAGGGCACATGCCCAGGTTGCGGGCTTGATCCCCGGTGAGGGGTGTGCATGAGGCAGCCGATCAATGCATCTCTCTCATATCAATGTTTCTATCTCTCTCTCCCTTCCTCTCTCTCTAAAAAAATCAATAAAAACATATTTTAAAAATAAATAATAAATTAATTAATTAAAAAGACAGGAGATAAATGTTGGTAAGGATGTGGAGAAAAGGGAATCCTTGTGAACTATTGCTGAGAATGTAAATTGGTACAGTCACTATGGAAAACAGAATGAAGAGCCTTCAAAAAATTAAAAATAGAACTATCATATGATCCAGAAATCCCACTTCTGGGTATATATCCAAAAAAAGAAAAAGAAAACAGGATCTCAAAGAGATATCTGCACTCCCATGTTCACTGCAGCATTATTCATAGTAGCCAAGATTTGGAAGCAACCTAAGTGTCCATCATCCATGGATGACTGGATAAAAAAAGATGAGATACAATAAAATATTATTCAGCCATGAGAAAAAGGGAAGTCCTATTATTTGCAAACATATGGATGGACCTTGAGGACTCTATGCTAAGCAATTAAGCCAGACACACAAAGACAAACACTGAACAGATATCACTCATAGGTGGAATCTTAAAAAAAAAAGTCAAACTTCTAGAAACAGAGAGTAGAAAAGTGGCTGCCAGGGGCAGTAGGGTGGGGGCAGGAATAGGAAGAGGTTGGTAAAAGGTACAAACATTCATGATGAATAAGGTCTGAGGATCTAATGTAAAATATGGTGACTATAGCTGATAACACTGTATTATGTAATCGAAAAGCACTATAATGTTCTCATCAAAAATAAATAAATATTTACAAATGTTCAACCAACGTAACTGATGTGTTCTTAAATACTCTATAAAGTAAAATTCCATAGGCTAAATGCATTTTCCACCAAATTCTCTACAGTGGGTCCAGGCATGGTGGGTTAGAACTACTGGAGATACAGTGTATCCTGTGAAAAGCAATTGATGTTAGACTGGTAATTGGTTGTAGGGGTAGGGTAGATAAGGAAAAGGCTAAAAAGTATGCCATGACTCTAATAACTGACAATTCTTTTGATTGGCTTACTGTAACCCTTCTGGAACCTTCCTCACAAAGCTAAAGCTGCCTTCTCTGAATTGCTCCCCGATGGGAGATGCTGTGCAGTAGGGGGCCAAACAGCTGCTCACTAGGTGGGTGACAGGGAAGAGGTGACAGGATCCAGGGAGCGTTGTTCAGGATAAATGTGGAGTCTCCTGCCTGAAGCAGCAGAGAAAGGCTTGCTAACACTAAAGACACAGGTTAGTGGAGGGAACAGGGCAACCTGCCCAACTTGCACCTATGTGAGGGCATAATGGCTCTCCTGCACACAGGCTGCTACCTAGATCTGGAGAACTGAGGGGAGACGCGCAGGAAGCATCATAGAGCCAGGCTGGCCAAGGCCTCTCCTCCAATTATCTCTTCATAGTGGTCAATAGAGAGTAAAATCAAGATTTTAACAGCTTCTATCCGCTTAAATCACAAACTACTTCAACTCTTAAGTTCCCAGAGGTACTAGTTAAGCTCTGTTAAAGAAGCCTTTCCCATTGCTGTCCTTTTTGACTATCTCTATGGTTCTGCCAGTTTTCACTTCACACACCTCAGAGAGCCCTGCTTCTACTGGCTTGCAAATCAGCAATAGAATGCTATGTATTCAGAAAGTGGTTCGGATCCTGAGTAACTGAGGTTTTTTAATAGGGTAAGAACAGAAAAACAAAGCATTTAGGAATCATAAAAGGCAACTAAATGATAATACCGTGAAGTACCTGTTTACTTTTTATTTCCAAGAATAAAATGTTTAAAAATACATTACAAAATTTGTGAATTTCAAAATCAAATCAAAGTTACATCCTTCTTTTCTTTTGCAACATATTCCCCATAAGGAGAATATACATATATAACTTCATCACTAATCTCACTAAGCTTCAGCAAAGTCCTCACTTTTGCTGTGATCTCTGATGACTATAAAATCCCGAAGACCCTTAAAAGATTGCCCTAAGACCTCTCATCAAAATTACTGTCAAGTTCATTTAAAACAAAAGTACTAGCTAATGGAGATAGTCAAGCATAACAATGTGTTCTTAACAACAGTACTAGGTCTTTGTTACGCAATGTCCTTAAGTTTGGAGCTATTCCACAGGAAATCCCCATATTTGAAATTCCTTCCCTCTTCAAGCTTATGGATCCTATGTTTTTGGATCAGCAAGGATGGTAAATGAAATACCTTTCAAGTTGGAGGTCCTTATTTGGTAGGATTCCTTGGTAACTTTTCTTTTTTTCTTAGGCTAATGGATTTGGTTTAATCATAATGTTTATTTTTGTACACATACCCAAAATCTTCCTAGTATGTTTTTATAAATCTAATAAATACCTTATGATAACTAAACTTGCTAAGATAACACAAAATATGTTTATTAGTTTTATTTTATTATTTTTTATCCTCACCCGAGGACATTTTTACATTTATCTTCAGATAGAGCGGGAGGGAGAGAGGGGGGAAGAGAGAGAGAGAAACATCAATGTGAGAGAGACACATCAAGTGGTTGCCATCCACATAACCCCAACCGGGGCCGGGGACAAACTGCAATGTGTAGGTACATGCCCTTAGTGGGAACCGAACCCAGGACTCTCTGGTCCACAGACTGACACTCTAACCGCTGAGCCAAATCGGCCATGGCATGTTTATTAGTTTTAAAAGTGCCATTTCAATTAATAAGGAGTCCAATGCATACTTACAAAGTTATAAGAGATATGAATATCAAATTTGGATACTTTCTTAAAGCAAATGTATTACTGATTGTTTTTTAAATGGCAAATTTATGTAACATAAGACAGTTTCTTCAAAATGAACCTTTAAACATATATTGCACAGTTAAACCTTAAGATATACTTTGCATTTTTAAAATGCACAAGTTTAAAAGATTATCAGGTTAAACCAGCAAATATCCCTTCTTTTCAATACATAACTTTGTGCTATGTCCTATCATATAAACACTCAAAGTAGTCCTAGTTGTGAGAGTAATTTAAAATACTGCAAGTATCGCCCTGGCTGGTCTGGCTCAGTGGTTACAGAGTCTCGGACAAGGGACCGAAGGGCCTTGAGTTTGATTCCCAGTCAAGGGCACATACCTGGGTTTCAGGTTTGATTCCCAGCCCTGGTTGTGCGGGAGGCAACCAATCGATGTGTCTCTCTCACACTGATGTTTCTCTCTCTGTCTCTCTCCTTCCCTCCCTCCACTCTATCTAAACAAACAAAATCAAAAAAAGTAAAAATATCCTTGGGTGAGGATTAACTGAAAAATAAAATTAAAACAATAGTACAAGTATCATTCTACTCAACTTTTGAGATTATCTTTCTGTCAAAATGAGAGCCTAAGATGTGTTGAACAAAGTTTCAATTATAAAAATAACACACTGTTGAGATGGACTTCTATCAGTTGAGAGCAACACTAATGTTTGGAAAGTCCTTTATTCCTCTATTTTATTATGTTGTTTTGTTTTTTTTTCACATCTTAATAATGCTTTTATTGTCCTCCAAAGACCAGATTCATTCAGGACCAATATGACATTAGTCACATTATAAACCACTTCTATAATATTGAGGGAACAATATCAACCTTGTGAGTTGATACAATGGAGGGAATACAGTATGCCTTGGTTTTAATAAATTTATAGCTTGTATTTACAAGTTGCTTTGGTACAGGAAAACATATTTTGGACCTTTGAATGAAAATCAGTATCAAATGTCATTTGAAGTTTGTTGAACAGAAGTAATCAAGGCCCAGACGCTCGGTGTGACCCTCGGCACTGTCAAGCAGCCCCGAACATCAGCACTTGTTTACAGCGAACCCTGATCAGAGAGGTGCCTAACCCCAGGTTTATTACGTTGTTTTAAAAAAGCTAGCAAGTAGCCCTGGCCAGTTTGGCTCAGTGTTTAGAGCATCGGCCCGCGGACCAAAGAGTGGTGGGTTCGATTCCGGTCCAGGGCACGTACCTTGGTTGTGGTTTGGCCCTTAGCCTTGGTCAGGGTCATGCGGGAGGCAACAAGTCGATGTATCTCTCTCACATCGATGTTTCTCTTTCTCTTTCTCTTTCTCTCTCTCCCCCCCCCCCCACTCTTTCTGAAGATAAATGGAAAAAAAATATCCTCGGGTGAGGATTAAAAAAAAAAGCTAGCAAGTAGAAAAACAGATCAATACTTAAAAACAAACTGTGATGTGACAAGAATACTAGCATTCTAAAGCAAATCAAGCTAATGTGAAGGAAAGCATTCCAAATAAAAACAGATGGTACTTGTAGGGCCTCAACCCAGGTCTCTTACCACAGAGTGAGCCTCAATCTGCTGCTTATTGATGTACAATTTAGCAGGCAAGCAAATGGCCTGGATTTTAATAAGCTAGGGACTGCTGTACAAGCTTTGGCTTAATTTGAGGTATAAACTCTGGTACTTAACCTTTCTGATCTTTAATTTTGAAAGTCAGGAAATTCTAGTTTAGTAGCCCATTTCAGAGTAATTAGTGGTTTAACTTTTAGTAAATAATTCTGATCACTTCAAAGAGGCTGCAAATTTATTATTTACAATAATAAATTATTGTAAAATTTTATTTTTGAAAAGCATAGGAAATACAAACAAAATTATAATTATAAACTCAAATGAATCTGTCTCAAAACAGAATCTTCTGCCTTATCCTATAAGAACTTATTAGTTCTCAAAAATCAGAAATTGATATAAGTAATTCTATCGCTTTTCTACATTAGAGAACACTAAATAAAGAAGCAAATAAATGTTTTCATGGGGGAGATGACAATGTTTGAAGAATCACACCTATCCCTTATGTATATAAAAACAAAAATCATTCTACTTAAAATATTTTAAGATCTCCCAAGCTTCTAAGATGGTGCATATTCAACTGGGTATCTACTTCATGCCAACCACAACGCAGTGGCCTAATCCACTGGTTCTCAGTTCTGTTAGACCCAATATCCCCATTTTACAAACAATAGTTTGTAATGTTTGCTTATAACCTTTAAAAAAATCCATAGGTAATATAATGACCTACAAACATAATTTCAAATAAAAGTTCAGAATAATGTCTTATCTTTAGTACAAGGACAAGATCTTGTTATAAAATAGTACATACTTCAACAAATCAAATGGGTACACCTATACCAAAAAACATAATGACGAAGATGGATACTTGCAGCTGCATGTAGAATCATTGTGAATATGAAAACATTATGGATACAGGTGTGTTCATTTGAACTCAAAAACTATGACTGGCTATGCTCTCAATGGTGTGGCCTTCCAAAATGGTCAGTGTGATAGGCAGATTACCCACAAAGATGTCCCCCCAACAAAGATATCCATGTCTTAATTCCCAGAACCTGTGAATATGTTACTTTACATGGCAAAAGGAACTCTTGCTAATGTGGTTAAGTTAAGGAACTTGAGATGCAAAGATTATCCCGGATTATCATGTGGGTCCAATTTTGTAACATGAGTCCTTAAATTTGGAGGACCTTTCCCAGCTGTGGTCAAAGAGAGGTGGCAGGATGAGAAGGATTCAGTGCTCTGCAACTGGTTCTGAAATGTAAGGGGCTCTGTGCAAGGACAGAAGAGAGGTCAGTCTAGAAACTGAAAAAGGCATGAGTTAATACCTCCATAACCTGGGTATGAGGAAAAACGTTGTCTTCATTCAAAACCTAGATGCAATAAAACAAAATATTAATAAATTTATGCCCTGGCCGGTTTGGCTCAGCAGTTAGAGCATCAGCTCGTGGACCAGAGAGTCCTGGGTTCGGTTCCCGCTAGGGGCACGTACCTCGGTTGTAGTTTGTCCCCGGCCCGGTTGGGGTCATATGGGTGGCAGCCACTTGATGTGTCTCTCTCACAATGATGTTTCTCTCTCTCTTCCTCCCTCTCTATCTGAAGATGAATGCAAAAGTGTCCTTGGGTGAGGATAAATAAATAAATAAGTTTAACTGATAAATTTTTTATTTTACAAGGCAAAAAATAATTTATTCATAAAGTCAAAGTACAAAAATGCATACGTGGAAAGACATCATACTAAAAAATCTCCTGCACAGCAAAGGAAACCATCAAGAAAATGAGAAGGCAACCTACTAAATGAGAAAATATTTGTAAATCATATATGTGATAAAGGGCTAATATCCAAAACATATAAAAACTTATATAACTCAAAATTAACAAATAATAGCAAAAAAAAAACCAAACAATACAATTTAAAAAATAGTATCTGAATAGACATTTTGCCAAAAAAGACATACAGATGTCTAACAGGTACATGAAAAGATTCTCTACATCATTAATCATTAGGGAAATGCAAATCAAAACCACATGAAATACTATCTCACACCTGTTACTATGGCTATTATCAAAAAGACTAGAAATAACAAGTATTGGTGAGGATGTAGAGAAAAGGGAACTCTTTTGTACTGCTAGTGGGAATGTAAATTGTTGCAGCCATTATGGAAAATAATATGGAGGTTCCTCAAAAAATTAAAAATAAAATTACCATGTGATCCAACAATCCCACTTTTGGGTATTTATTAGAAGAAAACCAAAACCCTAACTTGAAAAGTTATATACACCCCCAAGTTCATTGCAGCATTATTTGCAAAAGCCAAGATATGAAAACAGCCTAAGTGTCCATCACTGGATGACTAAAGATGATGTAATATATATGTATGTAAATAATATTCTATATATTATTGGAATATATAATATAGAATATTATATAGCCATAAGAAAGAATACTGCCATTTGTGACACCATTCAGGGACCTCAAAGGCATTATGCTAAGTGAAATAAGTCAGACTGAGAAAGACAAATACCGTATATGTCTTATATGTAGAATCTAAATAAATAATAAATAAATAAATACACCAAGCTTATAGATACAGAATTGATTGATGGTTACTACCAGAGGTAGGGAATGGGGGTGGGAGAAACAGGTGAACATTTTTTTTTAGTTTAAATAAATTGAACAATAATAATAATAAGCCGGGGAAAATGAGGAAGAACAAACATCAGTGTTGGAAGGACAGACTGGGCAAAACCCAGGCTGGAAACAGGAGGGAAGTTTAGGAAGCTAGTGCTGATAACCTAGGTGAGAAGGGCTGAGCATTAGAAATAAAGCTAAAGTAGTAAGGACACAGAGAAGTATTGACATAAACACTAATGAAAATGAGTTAAAGTACCCAGCAATTAAAAAGAGCAAACTACTAATACATGCAACACTATGATGACTCTCAAATGCACTATATAAGGGAAAGAAACCAGACTCAAGAGGCACAACCGGCTTAATTCCATTTATATGCCATTTTGGAAAAGGCAAAACTAATAGAGATAGAAAACACATCAGTGTTTGCCAGGTAGGGGGATGACTAAAAGGGGCACAAGGGAATTTTTTGAGGTGATAGAAATGTTTTATATCTTAATCGTGGTGGTTACAGAAGCAAATGTTTGGCAACATGGACTGAATTTTACTATATGTGAATTATATCTCAATAAACATTATTTAACAAACCACTAAAAATGTGATAAGGTAGAACACAGCCACATTCACTTATTTATGTATTGCCTATGACTGCTTTTCCACTACAACAGCAGAGCTGAGTAGTTTCAACAGGGACTGCCTAGTTTATAAAGCCTGAAAGATTTACAACCGGGCCTTTAAAAAAAAGTTTGTCAACGTTGTTATAAAGTAATATCACCCATTTGTTTGGTTCTTATTAAAAAAACTTAATTGTCTATAAAATGAACCGGGGATCAAATCTACAACCTGGGTATGTGCCCTGACTGGGAATTGAATCAGCAACCTTTCAGTGCACCAGACGACACTCAACCAACTGAGCCAGGGCTCTTTCACTTTTCTTTTGAAGCTGGAAAATATAAATAACAAAGCTTGTGGCATTTTTACATAAAAATAAAGCACAAGCACTACATGAAGATTTTTTAAATGTGATAAGAGAAAAAATTTATACCAGCTGTCTAAAAAAAACCTTTATATATATATATATATATATATATATATATATATATATGTTGTATTTATTTAAAAAATAAAGAAATGTTATAAAATGTTAGTATGCATAGGCAATAATTATAATGGTGACTTACAATTAGTTGGTCATGAACTTGAATAACCTTTCCACTAATGGTACTGCATTACAGAGAATCATACATACTCTGTTGTTTTCAATAAAGTATATTTGTGAAGCAACTTACCTCTACAATTTAATTTGTAAAATTCCTTATGTGTGAATTGCCATCTGTATATTAGTAGCCTGATGAAACTTATTGAGATGATCATTTCATACATGGCATAATATTTATAATTCTGCAATTATGAATAACACCATAATGCATTATAATTTATCTATTAAATTATGGCAAAGAACATGATACATAATTATTGGTCCTTATATAGCATGCTTCTGATATTATAGGCAAGAAATATGAAATCATTTGTAATAAAAATGTCCCTTCAAATTAGGAGGGAGATTTTACTCTGTTAACTTCTTAAATTTTATACTGTATTAAATTTTATACTCAGATGGGTTAAAATAAAATTTAAAGTATATTCTACATAAATGAGGGAGGAGACAAAGCAACATCATTATCAAGGAGAAACTAAAAAAGACGAGATAAAAGCCTCGGTAAGCCTGGGACTTGTAAAGGATTAGTTGAGTCAAGCATTTTGAAGTTCTTATATGATAATGATATACATTGTTCTTTAAAAATACATTTTATTAGCCCTGGCCAGTTTGGCTCAGCAGTTAAGAGTGTTGGCCCACCAAAGAGTACTGGGTTCAATTCCCAGTCATGGGCACGTACCCTGATTGCAGGTTCGACCAGGGCTGGAGCCATGCAGAAGGCAACCAACCAGTCGATGTGTCTGTCACATCGATGTTTCTGTTTCTCTCTCTCTCTCTCTCTCTCTCTCTCTCTCTCTCTCTCTCTCTCTCTCTCTCTCTCCCTCTCTCACTATCTCCCTCCCTTCCTCCCTCCCACTCTACTTAAAAATCAATGGAAAAAATACCCTTAAGTGAGAATAAAAATAAATAAATTTTATTTTAAAAATTTGAAGGAGTTGAGGTAAGTCAACTCTTAGATAGCCTTATGAAAGTTATTCTATGTGGGAAAAGAAAAAAATTCAAAGACAGAAAGGATGACAGTGTTGAAAAATAATAAATCAAAAAACAAGAGCTACAGAATCATGTACAAAGTCAGCCTCCAATGTGGCCTATAAACCACTTAAGTGAATACAAATATCCTGAAATCTTGATGAGAGAAAAGTGCAGAAAGTTAAGGCAAGAACGAGAAGCGAGTTGATAGATCCAAGACAGAGCAGTGAAAACAAATGAGAGAGAATAAAAGAAGTAAAAAGATTTCTACTGTATTTGGATAAACAGGAAGAAGTAGGGACTATAAATTAGATGGAAGAGGGAGAAAAGGATTTGGTTTCAGTTTAGCAAAAGGAAGAAAAATGTAGCCAAGGAGGCCTTGCTGGTATGGCTCAGTTGTTTGGAGCATCATCCCATACACCACAAGGTTGCAGGTTTGATTCCCAGTCAGGGCACATAACAAGGTTGCAGGTTTGGGGCAAGTACTAGAGGCAACCAATCACATCGATGTTTCTCTCTCTCTCTCTTTCAAAACATAAATAAAATAAATTTAAAACTCACCCAAGGAGTCAAAAATGACCTAAGACTTCAACATGTTTTAGACAGTGATTATTTTCATTAGAAGTCCCTTAAATGTACTTCATCTTCAATTATGATTGGAGTTGACTTGGCTTTTAATCCAACCAGTACTTAAACAGAAGAAAGAGATCTTAAATCTGGTGCTGTTTATGGTGTGAAAAGAAATCTGGAAATATGCCCTTATGTGGTTGTGAGGGAAAAGAATAGTAACTTCTGTTTCTTCAATACTATGAAATCACTGGCTTCAACACTAAAAAAAGAATAACCAGTTAAAAGAATCTGACCTAACACTTGAGCCAAATGATGTAAATAAGACTTTTATAACCTATTATAAAACTTATTTTATGTACTGCCACAAGTTTGTGTTAAGATTCTGTTTTTCTTCACATGAAATCCTGCTCTAAAAATAGTCAAGTCTAAAAATAAGGCAAAACCCACAGATTAAGTATAGCTTTATACATGTACAACAGAGAAATCTCCAAATCTAGGAAAACAGATGTTGGGTTACTTATTCACACTAAATTCTCTATTTTGGGTCAAATTTCTAGAAATTTTTCATTAATATGGACTATACTATTATAAGATCCAAATGCATTCTTTAATTCTATTAAATTAGTTCCTCTGTCCCAGAGAAATCAATGAGCTCTACTAATAATATGAGAGTGTGAGCAAAAAGAGTCTTATATTTGATCCCAGGAGATTCGTTTCTATCATGAAAACCAACTGATTAACAGTTTCAAAATCTGAAAATGCCAATACAGTGACTAATATATGCTTTGATCCAGTTCACGGAAAGAAGTCATATGGAGAGAAAAAGAAACACTCACTTAAAAACAGGTTACCATTATTATTTCTCTATACCTTTCTGTATCCATACCTCTGGAAACCTCTGTCTCTTAGACATTGCTCTAAAGACTGATGATCAGAAAAGTAAAAATAGAAAAGGGTTTTCAGAATATGTGATTGGTTTGCTTATCTCTGTACCAGTTTTCCAAATCCTTGCAGGATATCCACAAGGTACACAGAGCACATGCAGAAGATGGGCAAAATATTCTTATGGGAAACTTAAGCTCCTTTCAGTGATCATTACCCATGATTTTCAGATAGAGGATTAATAAGATAAGACTAAATGACCTTATTCTGTGGCAGACACTACAAGAGACTGACTTCATATTTCAGGAGAGTATCAGGAAAGAAAATGTCCTGCCATCAGCTTTAATGCTAGCATCTTCCTACCTTTGTTTATCCATTAATCAACAAACTGAACAGGAAAGTAAAAAAAAAAATTTTTTTTAATAATATTTTTGTGACTCTCCAAAAATATATAAAAAAAAATATGTTCTCAGCCTCTTGTACTAATTCTTTCACATATATAGGTAACATTCTCAATGGCAAGATACTTTGGGTAGTTTTCCAGTGGAGCTGAGAGAACTGAATTGATGGATACACACACACACACACACACACACACACACACACACACACACACACACACTTGCTGGGTTCTTCTTTTAAAGAATAGCAGAATGAGATGACCATAATTTTCACAGCTCAAGCATATGATCTTAGGATAGTTTACCACTACCATATAAAAATCACTGTAAACTAACTACAGAAATCTGATACAGAAACAGAACTGTCTGGAAAAAGATGAGGCAAAATTTCCAGCTTTCACTAGAATGACAATTTTTATTTTCAGGTGAAGAAAATAATCATGTATATAATTTTAGAAATACTAATAACAAATTGGGATGGAGTCAAAAAGAAAATAAACAGTATCCTCAAAAGGTCTTTTCCATAGGATTTCAAAGCAATGGCACCTGAAGAGGTTAATTATGCTTATATTTATCCTTGACATATAAGTGAAATATAATATATTTACAATAGAATTTAACCTGTTTTATAATTATATTAATGATTTTTTTCTACCCCATTATTTGGTAGAAAAGTGTTTCCATTTGCAATTAGAAAGTTGATGGTTAACAGATTGGTAAGATGACAGAATGCCATCCTCAGATCACTTCTAACATGAGCTGTGGAGGGCGAGGACAGATGAACTAGCATACTGAGCTAACCACCTGTTTTCTGACCTCTGACAAAGATATCAAGACAGGTAATTCTGTAAGAGGGCAGGGTATTCTTCTTGGCATCTTCCATAAACTAAGTTAAAGATATTACCCTTTCCCAAATTCCTAATTTCCCTTTAAAAAATCCAATAGACCTAGAATCAACATACAAAAATTAATTTCAAAAAATATTTTCAGAGTTCCAAGACTTCCCACCTGCTATACAATGTAAAAATTTATTTTCTTTTCACTACATGTTTCTCTCTCAAGACTCAGGGTATCACTACTAGTTTAAGTATCTTAACCTTAATTCATATTCTTCATGATTTCATAATCTTGATCACATGCTTTTTCATAGATTTCATATTTTAAGATCATAGAGTACTTCTTAGTAAATATTTAAACTTTTAAATCCTGCATTTAGTTAATTATCTAATTATCTTTACCTTTTTTTTCCTTACCTACCTACCTTTACTTGTCTTTCTTGAAATATGACAATGAAAACTGTGCATAATAGTAAGGGTATAAAGCCACCACAGTTTTGTACAAAGACAAGATGCTTTCTCTTTTGTTTCCAAAATTCTTTTCAATGCAACTCAAAATCCTAAATAACTTGGTGCTCTGAATAAGTTAAAACTATACAGAAGAAAGAGAAAATTTAATTTTAGGGTGAATTCCCACATATCTTTTACAATAGATTATTTTTCTCATAGCCCAAAGGTTGCTAGTACTATGTGATTACAATTCCTTCTAAATTCTGGCCAATTCAACCTTAAAGCAGCATGAAGGAATCTTCTCAATAGAATCATTTGAAATATGAGCTGTTAACAATTTTTTTTGTGATCTAAGGTCACTACAAGTAGCTGGTTTAAATGTCATTTTTCAACTATAAGAACATTTTTAATATATTTAGTGTCAGAAAAAATAAAAACGTTTAACCAAAGAATAAACTAAAAACAAAAGATGCATCCTAAAATGTAAGTAAACAGTATCACATCCACTTCCAAAACTGTTCAAAGAAAAAAAAAGAGACTCTTGCCTTGGTCAGTGTGGCTCAATTGGTTGGGCATCATCCCACACACTGAAAGATTTCTGGTTCAACTCTGGTAGGGGGAGTGCAGGAGGCAGCCGATCAATGTTTTGCTTTCACATCAATGTTTTTCGCTCACTCTCTCTCCCTCTACCTTCCTCTCTCTATATATATAAATCAATTTTAAAATCTTAAAAGAAAAAAAGAGAGAGACTCTTCTTGAAGTAAAAAGATATAACCACCCAAAGGCTAACATAGAGAATCAATAAATTAGCAGAATAAAAATGTCTAAGGAAATATCACTACAAAAAAAAAAATGCATGACAGAAAATTTCACTCTGTAAAAACACAAGCTGTAAGTTTCCTTTTTCATCATACTGTATACAACATGTACATTCACCAAAATAATCTACTCAAAATACACTAGAATAAATTTAACAAAAGAGATAAAAGACTTATACACTGAAAATATAAAACATTGCTGATAGAAATTAAAGAAGATATAAACAAATAGATAGATATCCACATTCACAGATTAATATTACCAACCCAAGGTGATCTATAGATTCAATGCAATTCCTATCAAATTTCAACAGCATTTTTTTTTCATAAGTAGAAAAACATATCCTAAGATTCATATGAAATCTCAAGGGACCCTGAATAGCAAAGCAATCCTGGAAAAGAAAATAAAGCTGGAGGTCTCACACTTCCTGATTTCAAAACTTACTACAAAGCTATAGCAATCAAAACAGTGTGATACTGGTATAATGACAGACATACAGACCAATGGACTAGAATAGAGAGCCCAGAAATAAACCCTCCCATATAAGGTCAACTGATTTTTTATGAGGATGCCAAGACCATTCCATGGGGAAAAGACAGTCTTTTCAGCAAATGGTGCTGGGAAAACTGGATATTCACATGCAAAAGATTGAAGCTGGACCCTTACTTTATACCATATACAAAAATTAACTCTGTCAGGCCGGTGAGGCTCAGCGGATTGAGCATCATCCCACGAACTGAGAGGTCTTGGTTCGATTCCCAGTCAGGGCACATGCCTGGGTTGCGGGCTTGATCCCCAGTGGGGGGCGTGCAGGAGGCAGTCGATCGATGTTTCTCTCTCACACTGATGTTTCTAACTCTTTCTCCCTTCCTCTCT
Organism: Tadarida brasiliensis; assembly: GCA_030848825.1. Taxonomy (NCBI): domain Eukaryota; kingdom Metazoa; phylum Chordata; class Mammalia; order Chiroptera; family Molossidae; genus Tadarida; species Tadarida brasiliensis. The sequence goes on from CM061266.1 coordinate 83,249,622, forward strand.
TTCTATAAAAATATATTTTAAAAAAATTAACTCCAAATGGATCAGAGATGTAAATGTAAGACCTAAAACTATAAAACTATTAGAAGAAAACATAGGAGAAACTTCATAACATTGGACTTGGCAATGATTTATTAACTATAACACCAAAACATAAGCAACAAAAAGAAAATTTAGATTTTATCAAAATTAAAACCTTTGTGCATCAAAGGATACTATCAAGAGAGTGAGAAGACAACCCACAGTATGAGAGAAAATATTTGCAAACCATATATCTGAGAATGGGTTAATATCCAGAATACATAAAGAACTCTTACAACTCAATCACAAAAAAAGACAACCCAATTAAAACACTGGCAAGAAACTTAAATAGGCATTTCTCCAAATAAGATACACAAATGGCCAATAAGTACATGAAAAGATGCTCAGTATCATCAGTCATTAGGGAAATGCAAATCTAAACCACAATGAGCTACTACTTCACACCCATTAGGATGGCTATTATAAAGTATAAAATAAGTATTTTTTTAAATATTTTTCTTTATTGATTTTAGAGAGAGAGGAAGGGAGAGGGAGAGATAGAAACATCGATGAGAGAGAACATTGACTGGCTACCTCCTGCATGCCCCTCATTGGGGATCTGGCCCACAACCTGGGCATGTGCCCTGACCAGGAATTGAACCGGCGACCTCTTGGTGCATGGGTGGATGCTCAACCAGTGAGCCACACCGGCCGGGCTAAAGTATAAAATAAATATTAACAAAGATATGAAGGAATTGGAATCTCTGTGCACTGCTGGTGGGAATGTAAAATGGTGCAGCTACTGTGGATTCAACAGGTTAAACATGGAATTACAATATGATTCAGCAATACCACTCCTAGGTATATACCAAGGGACTCAAACAGATACTTGTACACCAATGTTCATAGTAGAACTATTTACAATAGCCAAAATTCATCACTATATGAATGGAGAAACCAAAGTGATATATACCTACAAGAGAATATTATTCAGCCATAAAAATGAAATTCTGCTATATGCTATAACATGGCTAAATACTGAAAACAACATGCTTAGTAAAATAAGCTAGAAACAAAAGGATAAAAAGTATAAGAGATACCTAGAATAAGCCAATTCACAGGGATAGAAAATTATATAGAGGTTACTGGAGTCTGGGGAAAGGGAAGAATTTGAAAGTTATTATTTAATGGGTGCACAGCTTCTATTTGGGATGATAAAAAAGTTCTAGAAATAGATATAGTGGTGATGATTACACAACACTGTGAATGTACTTAATGCGAATGAACTGTACACGTTAAAATGGTACATTTTATGTATATTTTACCACAATAAAAAATAATCTATTTTATGAATACCTAATTATCTCCCTCTGCTGCTAAAACCCATTTTGTTTAGATTTCCAAAGTATGATTAAAGGCACTGTGTTGTATGCGCATGCACATAAAATGAACCTCCCTGAAAAAACTGCCCCTGGCATGTTGTGCACATCAGATATCCTAGAGTGCACTTTCAAAGCTCCAAATAATTATAACTACACTCCAATTTGATTGCTATTTCACTTATTTATCTACATCAAAATTAATAGGTTATAAGTTAAGGGAAAATATTTATCAGTTCTACTGATGGTCCAAACGTACGTATTTATAGTCCAACTGCTAAAAATGAACACTGTACCTGATAGAGCATGATAGGTTCTATGTTGTATCCTAAGATGTCTGCAAAGTTCTTAGCGATGACTGTTTTACCACAACCCTACAAATAGAAACACAATCATTTAAGGGATAAGTCAAAACAACCAAAAGTCAGGAAACAGAAATTTGCAGTGAGGCTGCCATTCTTACTTTTCCTCCAATTAAACATATGTCCTTAACCATGTGAGACTGTATCAGTTCAGCCAGTAGTTGTTTATGGCTTAAAGTTTGTATAAAACGTTCTGATGCACCAGGTTGACTGAATGGCCTAGTTCCAGCTGGCACCTGTAATTAAAGAGAGGTAAATATAATATGCATAAATTTTTCTCAAAACATTTGTAAATAAAAGCACATAACTGCTAGTTAAGCCCCTACTAATTTCTTGCTTAATTCAATTCTATGCTGTTTTTGATATTTCAATAGAGCAGCAACTATTTTCTCATTCACAGATCTGATGATCATCAACAAATCAAGCATCCCTCTAAAATTAAAGCCCCATGCTGGCAAACATTTTCATAAGAATCATGTCATTTCCATGCTATTTATAATTTATAACAACAATGTCACCACTTGAAAATGAAAGGTTTTATCCAAATTCCAGTTATAAGTACAAAATTTAAAATCAGTCCTCCGGGACTGTCCAAAGTCACCAATGACCTGCTGACTTTTAAAATCCATGTCTACAAATCCTTTTCCACTCTTGTTTTAATTAACCACTCAGAAGCATCTGTTCTTAAAATCTCTCCTCCCATCCCTCATACCTACTTCTCCTTTTATTTCCTATCTCCTCCTTATTAACTTCCTGAGGACTCCATCAGGAGAAGATTTCCATGCTCTGCTGAGGACTCAGGACTTGACCATACTATACATAACATAAACCCTAAAGAATTGTAAATTTGGAATTGACAAGATCAGATCTGCATTTTAAAAAGATCACCCTGGTGGTAACATAGAAGGCTAACTGGGTCTGGAAGCAATGAAGTTAAAAAGCTATCACTACAAGGAAGGAAATAATGAAACCTGGACATACAGCTTAAAATGCCTGAAGTGCCCTATCATCTTTTCACTCCTGGGCCACTGGAAAACTCTTACATCATACTTCAAGACTTAGCTCGAGGCCCACCTCCTCTCTAAAATTTTCTCTACTCCTCCTGACTCCTTGTATTCCTTCCTTCTCTATATCCCCATAGCCATTCCAGTGCAGTCCTTACTTATCCACCTGTATCCTCGACCATCAGCTTGGTGAGGTCATTCATCTGAAGGAGACAGAAAGGTGAAGTGGAAAATAATCCTGTCTAGAAGTCCCAGCTGTGATATTTCCTAGCTGGTGACCATGGTTGAATTGATTACCCTCTTTATGTCAGTTTTCTAATCTATAAAAGGGAGATAATAAAACTTAACCCCAGGGTTACTGGGGGATTTAATAGCATAATATATGCAAAAAGACAAACACAGTGACTCGTCCACAATAGCTACACAATAGCACTAGTAAAGCTTAACACAGAGCCTGGCTCATAGTAGACATAATCAATGTCCAGTTTGATGAATGAAGAAAATAGTAACATGAATAAGTATTAATGATTATCACATTAAAACACACCAAAAAGTCTATAATTAAAGTTTGGTCTGTCACAACATAAGAAAGCAAGCCTTTTCTTTCCTACATTCACTTAACATTTATTTAAGTCAGCCTCTCCCACGCTGTGTTTCCTAGAGATAGTTTCCCAGAGACAGTCTCCCATCGCCTCTTGGAGTTCTTAGAGACCTCAAAGAAAGGGTTAAAAGAAAGGTAGAGCAAGCAGATGGAGTTCTATGACCAGATATCATTCCCCTCCTCTAAAAACTGTTCAACTAGAACAACTCTTTCAATTGTACCATGTGGTTAAGAAATATTTTATTTAAAAAGAGTGTTCCCGCCCTGGCCGGTTTGGCTCAGCGGTTAGAGCGTTGGCCTGTGGACCAGAGAGTCCTGGGTTCGGTTCCCGCTAAGGGCATGTACTTCGGTTGCAGTTTGGGCCCCAGTTGGGGTCGTGTGGGTGGCAACCAGTCGATGTGTCTCTCTCACATAGATGTTTCTCTCTCTCTCTCCCACTCTGTCTGAAGATAAATGCAAAAAAAAAAAAAAAGTGTCCTCTGGTGAGGATAAAAAAAAAATAAAAATAAATAAATAAATAAATAAAAAAAGTGTTCCCGCACAGGCCAGTTTGGCTCAGCAGTTGCAGTGGTTCTCAACCTTCCTAATGCCGCGACCCTTTCATACAGTTCCTCATGTTGTGATGACCCCCAACCATAAAATTATTTTCGTTGCTACTTCATAACTGTAATTTTGCTACTGTTATGTCTTAGGCGACCCCTATGAAAGGGTCGTTCGACCCCCAAACGGGTCGTGACCCATAGGTTGAGAACTGCTGATTAGAGCGTCAGCCCAAGGACCAAAGGGTCACGGGTTCAATTCCCAGTCAAGGGCATAGGTTGCAGGTTTGATCCCTGGCCCCAGTCAGGGTCATGTGGGAGGCAACCAATTTATGTGTCTCTCTTCATAGATGTTTGTCTCTCATTCTCTCTCTCCCCCACCCCCGCCCACTCTAAAAATCAATGGAAAAACATCCTCAGGTGAGGATTAACAAAAAAAAAGAAGAAGAGTGTTCCCTAGCTGCTAAAATGTTTGAAAATACTGTTTCTTACCAAGGATTCAAGACTACAAAATGTTCTCATTAATCAACACTTAACTTCGTTTTCTCAAAGGTCAACTTTTTGTTTTTGATAAAAGACTATCCATATGTTTCTCCTGAACTTTTGCAGTTGAAAACATACATGACAGATAAATAGAGATGCAGATATGTAGATGTGATGCTATAAAACCAAAGAAGAAGAATAAGGGGACCACACACCCAATTCAGGTCATAAAAACTGGCAGAAACAGACACATCTTAAAAAGTATGAACTCTGGACCTGGTGGGTGGCTCAGGTGGCTGGAGCATCATCCTGCGCACTGAAAGGTGGCGGGCTGGATTCCCCGTCAGGGAGTATACACAGTTGTGGGTTCAATTCCCAGTCAGGGCACGTACGGAGGGAACCGATTGATGTTTCTCTCTTTCTCTCTTTTGCTCTTCCTCTCTCTAAAATCAATTTTAAAAAAAGAAAGTATAGTCTCTGACTCATTACCTTAATGGTCACCTCTTTGTCTGCAATCCGGACAGTCACAGAAGCCTGGGAGATGTGGTTTTCAGTTGTCCTCTCCACTCTCACAATCTCTTTAGGAAGCAAGGAGCTTCCTGAATCTTGGAGTTCAAAGCGCTATAAAATTACAAGAAATACATGTGATTTACTTTTCATTTTAGTATTAATGTTGGATATCTAGAAGATTCCATCTTAATTAGGACTGAAATTCACTCTACATTATAAAAGTAGAGGTAAAAACAAATTAATGATAATTTTTTCCTATTTTCATGAGTATCATTCTACTTAACACCAATTACTAAAGGTGATATGAAAGTAGTCCCTAAATTTTACTAAATGACAGGAAATGGAATTATTGAATTCCTGACTTGGTAGAAGTTTGCAGCCTATATTTCTTGATAATAAAATGTCCAGTTTCCTAGAAAGGGATGGTGAGACTCTTGAAAACATGATAAAGTAAAACAAGGCCTATGTTAGTTGATTTCTTAAATAAATCAAAGTTAATATGTTGCCTGAAATTCATGAAACCAGAACTTACTGGACATCATTCTGTTGTGTGTGGGGTTAGCTTAACTGATTACAATAAATTACAACAATCAATTTTCCACAGTATCTGGCACAGTGCCTTCTACAGTGTAGGTCTCAGTATTTGTCAAACCGGATTTAAAAGGCCAACACCATTGATTCTTTCTCCATGTGGGCCAATTATCAGTGTTCTAACACTTGGTTACACCCCCTCACACCAGCTAGTTATGTAAAAAAGGCACAGAAAAAACACAAATAAGTATATGAAAAATGAAAATACTAATTTAAAATTAATTAAATCCTATGGCCTACTAATAGCAGCATGTTCAATATGAACAAGCTTAAATCGTTTTTAGTATTAAACAGGCAGAAATAACTTCCCCCAATCCAACCATAACATTACCCCTATAGTGAGAGAGTTGAACCTCGATGGAAAAATAGATCACCACTTACTGAATAGAATGATACAACCCAAGAAAATAGATTTTTGAAAATAAATTTATCTTCAACTTCAACATTCTAAACATAACAGCCCAGTAAGTCTTTGTTTGGTGTCATAAGTACTTAAAACAATCACTCACTCCCTTCCCCAAACCTAAGAAAAATGATCTATTAGTCTACTACACAAAGTTAGTTTTATACTTTACACATTTTATGTAAGCAAATTCCCATAGTATCACATAATTTGGTAGGAATTGCTTCCATGTTGTAGACATATAACAATTATTGACACTTCAAGTTCATGCAATAAAAGTTACACTGTATTTCGAGGGGGGGTTAATAGGAAAGGAGTAAGGCCTGAACCAAGTGATTACATTCATTAGACTTTAGAACCTAAAAGTGGAAGTAAAAAACAAAATTAATGAGAATTATTTCTTATTTTCATGAATACCATTCTACTTACACCAATTACTAAAGGTGATAAGAAAATAGTCCCTAAAATTTACTAAATGGCATGAAATGGAATCATTGAATTCCTGACCTGACAGAACCTAGAGCCATCACATTCTAAGAAAACAAATAAATGTATGTGCTTAAAGGCATGTTTCCACCCCAGCTGTGATAATGTCAGTCAGGGTTGGCACAGGATTGACGTCAGAACACTTACATTACAGAAATGAACACTGACGCCTTGAACCACCTGCTATACTGGTTACGTCCTTATAAATAATTCAAGCTAAAATATTTCAGTAGAATAATATTTGTAGGATAGATACACTGAGATAGTAAAAGAACTCAAGTTGAAGGTGAATTACCATTGCCAGCATAGGAATCTTAGAGGCCCGTTCATCAAAAAGGTAACTGAGGAGTAAGATAGGTAAGTAATTCTTATAGGCTACATGTTAGCAAGAAGTAGAAAACCAAGTTTATTTACTTTACCATTTTATATTACTGACTATTTCTTATGAATTCTTGAACTTCAATTAAAGAAACAGTGCCAATGTATTTTTGTTACACCTTCCTATGGGATTATATTATTTGAACTGTGAAGTACAATTAAAGAAAAGGAAATGTAAATCACGGGGGTGCTGGTCTGCAAGGCCTCCATATTCACCCTCACAATTCCCAATACTGCCCCACCAAGCTATTTATTTTCTTCATACCTTTTTCTAGGCTTTAGAGCACTAAAAGAGAAAATTGCCATATCATGTTGTCTGGCTACTGAACAAATAAATATGTAGCCTCCAGTCTCTGCTGGGTTCTTTTCCCAAAGCCCTTTAGCAACTGATATAAACCATTTATTACTACTCTCCTTAGAAGTCTACCTGAGCCCATTAATCCCTGTCTCAGCAAGTAATCTAGCTCCTTCTGCCACCCACATCAGAACCTTCAAGCACATACACCTTCCCACTTCACAAGAATATTAACCCCATTAGGGCAATATCAAAACGTAACCATTTGGTTCTCTCTAAATCTCCAGAACCTAGAATCAGACACAAGGAACCTAGTCAATGGTCAATAAAGATTTGCTAAATGAACAAACAAATGACATTCTTTTTCCTTCATCCTCAAAATCATGTCTTTTGATCAATTCTTACTTCCTTCCCACTGTCTCAGTAAAAAGGCTTCTGCTTTAATTACTAGTAAATGGAAAGTCAGAAGTGTGTTTTCTCCACCTCAGTTTATGATAATTCATCACTCTGGTTGCTAGATACAAAATATGTTTTCCACCATTCCAAACCAAGGCACAGCAGTGCTCCGGAAATGGCCTTTCCTGCCTCCCCAAGACCTTATTTCCATAAGTTTTTGCCACAGATTTCGTCCCTTTTTTCTATAAAGTTATTTGTTTTCCCCATTTCAAGAAACAAACAAAAAGCCATTTCTTTATTCTACATCATCCTTGAGTGCCCCACCATCTATTTGTTTCTGCTCACCATCAAACTTCTTTTACAAGTATATAGTTGCTGTTTCAGCTTCCTTCTCTCTGAGTTTCTATTTGGCCCACTGATTTTTGGCTTACAATCCCACCTCTCTACTAGCACTGGTCCTGGTAAGTCCACCAATAATATCCTATTTGCCAAATTAAAAAAAATTAGTTTTGCTATTTTACTGTTTCCTCCTCCTCAGTCTCTCTGGCAGGTCTTTCTTCATCTTCCTGACCGATACACAATAGAGTACTTTAGGAGTGGATCTTTTATATTTTCTACTTATATTCACTTTGTAAATAATCTCATCTAGTTTCAGACTACAAACATCGATACAGTCATGAGTCCCACTTTTCTCTCTTCTAGAAATTCAGACTTCTTTCCTAAACTCTTGATTTGTACATGCAACTGCCCCTTGACATTTCCATTTGGATAGCTAATAGGCACTTTAAATTCAACTTACACAACACTCAGGTCTTGAACTTCCTCCTGTGTTCTCTATCTCCAACTTCTTCTTTCTAGGTGCTCAGTCCAAAAAGTTTGAAATCATCCTTGATTCTTTGTCTCAACCCTACTTCCAATCATTCAGCAGATTATATTCTATCTTCAAAATATGACCCAAAAGTAACCAGTTCGTACCAAGTTCAAAGCTGGTCAAAGCCACTACACTCTCTTAACTAGATTACTGCAACAACCTACTAACTGTTTTTTCCTTTGCTTTCACCCTTATTCTGCACAGTCTACTCACTTTTTAGCAACCAGAGTGAGCCTGTTAAGATGTTCAGTCATATAAGAGATTCCTATGCTCAAAACCTTATAATGACATTCCATCTCAGTCAAACTGAAGGCAAAAGTCCTTGCAATGGCCTGTAAAGCCCTATATGACCTAACCTCCTCTACCTTGTGACTTCATGTCCTCCTCACCTCTTCTTCACTCACTCTGCCCCCTCATACTTCCATCTGCTATTCACAGGATACCCTAGGAATGCTCCTGCCTCAGGGCTTTTACTCTGGTTATTCCTCTGCTCCAAATGCTTTCCGCCCATGTTCTTTCTTCAGATCTTAAATGTCACCTTCTCAGTGAGGGTATCCATTTCTCAACTGATATACTATACACTTATTTACTTATATACTTATTTACTTACTTACATTATTGATTGATTGATTGATTGATTATTACCCTTCACTATGAAATAAAGTTAGTGAAGGTAGAGACTTTTGTCCATTTGGATTACTCCTACATCTCAAACAGAACTGTGCCTGGCTGATTGATTAGATGGAAGAAATGTACAGAATAAAAACCTTTTTGAATGAATAATCTAAAAGTCTTCATTCAACAAGTTATCTCTGAAACTGGCTATTCCTTTCCCCTTAAAACAGTCTCACTCTAAGCTTATAAGAATATTCTCTGCTACTCCACTTAGGTATCTCTGACTGGCCTTCATCTGCCTAATTTGAAGGTTCCTTGCCCATTGCCCAGTCCTTAAATATTGGAGCTTCCAGGATTCAATCTTCAGGCATTACTTCTCACTATATATGTTCCTATTGGGCTATTTCATCCACTGTCATGAATTCAACTAACACCATACATTAGTGATGTCTAAATATTTATCTTTAATATCAAAATAGCTCCCAATTCAGATCCATATTTTCAAGTCAGCTAGATAAACCCACTTGAGAACCTCACATTTAAAAAGACTCCACTGTATTGAACTATTTAGACCCCACACCAAATGTGCTCATTTTCTCTACTTTCTCATGTTAATTAATGGCATCTATATCTACTCCATTGTCTAAGGCAGAATTCATGGACATTCTAGATTTTGCACTTTTACAGCCTCCCAACCCATCTTATACTTTATCATTATTAGTAAGGTCTATCATCCCATTTCTGAAACATTTCTCATATCCATTCAATCTCTATTTCACTGGCCTAATTCAGGTCTTTATTACTTTGATCAGAGTTATTCATCACTATGCTATACTACTCTGAAATCATTACACTAAAATAGTTATCTATTTGTATGTATGATGCAGCCCCAACCAGAACATCAGTTCCTCAAGAGCAGAGATTAGAGCATATCCCTTTCTGTATCCACAGATTTCTGTATGCACATCATTTGCCAAATAATGAGTGCTCAATTAATGTTTGTTGAACTGGAATGAAAACAATAAATGCAAGATCCTTCCAAGTTTCTCAGTACAGACTACAGCTCATTTTATATTATCAGTGGATAAGTGGGAACTCAGTCTTTCTAAATCACCAACAAAACTTACAAATTTAACCACTGTCATGATAAAGTCCTGCCTAAGAAGGACCAAGAGCCACGATGTGGAACTAGGAGCCTGGATGTGAGTATTACTGTACTGTAACAAATACCATTCTCAAAGTATAGCAGATTCAGAATGAGAGTGTTTTCTGTAAGACATCCTCAAGTAAAAGCTAGAAGTGATTTTATGACTACAGAAACATGATTTTAGACTAAGAATATCATAAGATGAGCACCATCTGGGGAATGAAACACATTCCAGACATTTTTATAGCTTGTTTAGAAAAAAGAAAGGCATTCTGAATTTTATCTAACTGCATTTTCAGTGAGTAATAATTTTTCCTTTAAAAATAGTCTAACTAGCCCGGCCAGCATGGCTCAGTGGTTGAGCGTTGACCCATGCACCAAGAGGTCACTGGTTCAATTCCCAGTCAGGGCACATGCCCAGGTTGTGGGCAAAATCCCCAGTTGGGGGCATACAGGAGCGGCCAATCAATGTTCTCTCTCATCGATGTTTCTATCTCTCCCTCTCCCTTCCTCTCTCTCTAAAATCAATAAAGAAAAAAAAATTTTAAATAGTCTAAGTGATTACACTAAAATCCAAATGTATAGCTAATTCAAATACAACTATGCATTAATTTCTATGACAATCTAGGTCAGAATATAATTATTTCTCAAGGAAAAGTTATTGTCGGTGTATACTTTCTTGGTTTGCTATAATAGATATTTCTATTCTTTAGATCAGCATTTTCTTTTTCAAATTCAACAATATTTCCATAATTTTCACCACTCTTAATTCAAAATTATTTGAGGACATAAAAAATTTTGTTCATCTGTGAACATTTCATGAGAAAATAGAGAAACTTAGAATAAAACACAGGCCACACAGACTCCCAAAAGCAGATCATAAAGAATTATACCAATCAGCCCTGGCCAGTTTGGCTCAGTGGTCAGAGCGTTGGCCCATGGACCAAAGAGCTGCAGGTTCAAGTCCAGTCAAGGGCATGCACCTCGGTTGCGGTTCACTCCCCAGCCCTGGTGTGGGTTGTGTGGGAGGCAAACAATTGATGTATTTTTCTCACATCAATATCTCTCTCTCTCTCCCTCCCTGCCTCTCAGTCTATCTGAAAATCCGTGGAAAAATATCCTTGGGTGAGGATTGAAAAAAAAAAGAATTACACCAGTCAGTAGGCTGTTCCTTTTTAAGGAGAGAGATTTAATACGCTAATGTTGATGCATGCATCAGTGTGTAATACCCTATATTAAAAAAGTTCTTAATGAGGTTCAGATGAATGAATTTAAGCTCTCTGCTCACCAACTATTTACCGAGGAATTGGAAAAAGAAGTACTATTCCTTAACTAGCACTTCACATAATTAAGGCAAGAAAAGACAATCACTGTTTCCTCTCTTATCTAAGCAATATCATTCCCTGAGTTTCCTTATTTAAAACTCTACAATCAAATTAGAAATAATTTATGTTTGTCATATGGACCTTTAATCATTTTTCTATGTTCCCCTTAATTATAAAGTTCAAACAAAATAAAGCAACATTAGTTACTTTCTTTACAAAACTCAATTTTTAAAAAAATCTTCATCCCAGGATATGTTCTTTTATTGATTTTAGAGAGAGAGGAAGGGGGGAGAGAGAGAGAAAAACATTAATGTGAGAGAGAAACTGATCAGTTGCCTCCCTTATGTGCCCTGACCAGGGATCAAACCCGCAACCTGGATATGTGCCCTGATTGTGAATCAAACCTGTAAACTTTTGGGGCACAGGATGATGCTCCAACCAACTGAGTCACCAGGCCAGGACTACAAAACTCAACTCTTAAAAGGTATTCTATAATTTTATCTAATTTGTATAACTAGTTTTGAAATTAGAGACCAGAAACACATCTAAGTGGTTTTTTGTTTTTTTTTTTTCCTTTTGTAAAAATAAAGACCTTGCCCTGGCCGGTGTGGCTCAGTGGTAAGAGTGTCGGCTCTCAGACCAAAGAGTCATGGGTTCAACTCCCAGTCAAAGGCATGTACCTTGATTGCAGGTTCGATTCCCAGGCCCAGTCGGGGTCACGTGGGAGGCAGCCAACTGATATGTCCGTCTCTCTCACATCCATGTTTCTCTCTCTCCCTCCCTCCCACTCTATCTAAAAAAAAAAAAAAAAAAAAAATCAATGGAAAATATCCTTGGGTGAGGATTAATAAAAAATAAAGACCTTTGTTCATAACTGACTTATCTAGACACTGAAAATCTTCTCTCAGCTGTATCATGAAAAACTCTGCCTGTTCTGGAGACATTTTCTTCCTCCCTGTCTACCCTGTTCCCTAGGCATTAGACATTGTGCTAATGGGCATCAAGGGTGCTCATGTAAAGTCACAGCCTTTTCCTTAAACACTAGGTGCACTATTTCAATGACCAATGCCAACTTAGCTTAGATGTTTATTAAATCAAAGATGAGTCCTAGTTTTCTTTTTTCCAGCACCTGGAATAAAATTTAAAGCAAACTACAGTCAGAAAATAGTAGTTTCCTGACTCTTTGAGCCTGTGAATTAATTTCTCTATTTCCAAATGGTTCTCCGTTATCCCCTTAATATTCTTCCACCTTCTTCTCCTCCCTCTCCCTCTCTCCTCTTTTCCTCACTCCCCTCTCCACCCCTCTCTCACACACACAGACTTCTTTTCTCTTTCATCAGTGGTGGCTATTTCACTGTGCCCAGCTCTGCTTCTATATTCTGCTGTCTCTTCTACTTTCCTTTGCCTCTTTAGACCATTATTTTCCCTTTGCTTCTTTACGCTTTGTTTTCTATTCTGTCTCTAACTACATTTCTCGGCATCTATGTGGAACAGCTTTTTATTATTTATGTTTCATTATTATTATTGACACCACCAATCAATAAAAATATTGTCTTTTGGCTAGCTGATATGTGAAAAAAAATCCCACAGAAGTAACTAGAATCTACTGTTCCACTCTTCTGAGTTCTTCTCACTGCTACTAGCTGCAAAGAGAATATGTACTCTGTACTCACAAAATCCCTGTGTAGATTTGGGGATAAGGGAGAAACAAATACCATGTCATATGCTTTAGGTTGTCAAATTCTCGCCTCTAGAAGATGAAGGCCTATACACATAGCCACAAAAGCTTATTGTTCATATTCTACCTATGCCTCAGAAATCTGCACCTTGAGCCAAACTGGAAAAGAGAAATAAAAACTGTCTTTTATAAAAAGGAATTAATTTGGGTGATTCAATACATCTTTGCCAAGGGTTAACACTTTTAAATATATAGTTATAAAATACAATATAGTGTAACTGGCTCTTTAGAAAACACTACCATTAACTATGCAATGAGGAAATTATGCCTTGTGTATTTTAAAACAAAAGCATGCTCCATGTATTATAAATCACTTATGACAAAAGTGAGAGCTTTCTTAGTTTAAATGAAAGCTCTACAGCAATTTCCACGTTTTTATATAAAATGCTTTCTTTTCAAGTTAATAATTTAAGTTACAGGCAGATAAATTTTAACTTACTGTTATTTTACATTTGCTTTTAAAATATTTTTTAATTTTGAAATGAGTTATACTGGATATTCATTCACTTCTTAAAATTTTATATCTTGAAATAATTTCAAACATGCACAAAGTTACATGGTTGTACAAAAAACTCTATTTTCTCTTCATCCATACTTCACGGTGGTTAATATTTTAGCACATTTGTTCCCTTTCTCCTTCCAATCATCCCTACACACACATACTATCGCTGGTCTTTTCTAAACTATTTGAGAGTAATCTGCAGATATGATACCCCATTACCCCTAAACACTCCAGTTCATAGTTCTTAAAAACAATAACTCTGCACAACAATCAGACAAAAAGAAGAAATAAAAGGCATCCAAATTGGAAAGGAAGAAGTAAAACTGTCATTATTTACACATGACATGATACTGTATATAGAATCCTAAAGATTCCACCAAAAAACAACCAGAACTGATAAATTCAGTAAAGTAGCAGGATACAAAATAAATACCCAGAAATCAGTTTCATTTTTATATACCAATAATGAACTATCAGAAAAGGAAACTTAGAAAACAATTCTACTTACAATTGCTTCAAAAAGAAGAAAATACCTAGGAATAAATTTAACCAAAGATGTAAAAGACCTGTACTCAGAAAATTTTAAGACTTTGAAGAAGGAAATTGAAGAAGATAAAAGTGGAAGCATATACCATGTTCATGGGTAGGAAGAATTAACATCATTAAAATGCCATACTACCCAAAGCAATCTATAGATTCAATGCAATTCCTATCAAGATACCATTGGCATATTTCACAGAACTAGGACAAATATTCCAAAAATTTACATAGAACCAAAAAGACCCTGAATAGCCACAGAATCTTGAGAAAGAACAAAATTGGAGGACTCATGCTACTTGATATCAAGCTATACTACAAGGCCACAGTAATCAAAACAGCATGGTACTAGCATAAAAGCAGACATAGAGATCAATGGAACAGAATAGAGAGCCCAGGATAAACCTATGCCTTTACAGTCAATTAATATTTGACAAAGGAGGCAAAAACACACAGTGGGGTAAAGATAGTCTATTCAATGAATGGTATCGGGAAAATTGGACAGATACATGCAAAAAAAACCGAAATTAGACCACCTTCTAACACCATACACAGAATAAACAAAATGAAAGACGTCAATGTTAGACTCAAAGTCATAAAAATCCTAGAAGAAAATATAAGCAATAAAATCTTGGACATTTCTCTGAGCAATGTTTTTTCAGATATATCACCTTGGTCGAGGGAAACAAAAATAAATAAATAAATGGGACTACAATGAACTAAAAAGTTTTTGCACAGCAAAGGAAACCATGAACAAAATGAAAAGACAACCCACTGAATGGGAGAACATATTCACCAAAGATACATCTGATAAGGGCTTAATATCCAAAATTTATAAGGAACTTAAAAAACTCAACACCAAAAAACAAAAACAAAAACAATCCAATTAAGAAATGGGCAAAAAACCTGAACAGACATTTCTTCAAAGAGGACATACAGATGGCCAATAGACATATGAAAGGATGCTCATAGTCACTAATCATCAGAGAAATGCAAATTAAAACCACAATGAGATATCACCTCACACCTATCAGAATGGCTATCATCAATAAATCAACAAGTGTTGGAAAGGATGTGGAGAAAAGGGAACCCTCCTGCACTGTTGGTGGGAATGCACATTGGTGCAGCCACTGTGGAAAGCAGTATGAAATTACCTCAAAAAATTAAAAATGGAAATGCCTTATGACCCAACAATTCCGCTTCTGGGAATATATCCAAAGAAATCCAAAACACTAATTCAAAAGAATATATGCACCCCTGTGTTCATTGTAGCATTATTTACAATAGCTGAGATTTGGAAGCAGCCCAAGTATCTATCAGTAGATGAGTGGATAAAAAAGCTGTGGTACATTTACACAATGGAATACTACTCCACCGCAAAAAAAGAAGGAAATCTTACCTTTTCTGATAGCATGAATGGACCTGGAGAGTATTATGCTAAATGAAATAAGCCAGTCAGAGAAATCAAGTACCATATGATTTTAATTACATGTAGAATCTAATGAACAAAATAAGCTAACAAAGTGAAGACAGACTCATGTATATGGAGACCAGACTGACAGTTGTCAGAGGAGAGGGAGTTGGCGGCTGGGTGAGAAGGGTGAAGGGATGAAGCAAAGAAAAAAAAAGACAGACTCAGGAATACAGATAACAGTATGGGAATTGCCACAAGGGGGTGGGGGAGGTAGAAGAAGATAAAGGGGGATAAATGGTGATGGAAGGGACTTGATTTGGGATGGTGAACATACAATACAATATACAGATGATGTATTGTACAATTTTATACCTGAAACCAGTATGATTTTATTAACCAATGTTATCCCAATAAATTCAACTAAAAAAGAAAAACTGGCCAACGTAATCACCATATAAACTTACAAATGAGGAGAACAATTTAATAGAACACTATCCATCCACAGACCCTATTCAAGTTTAACCAACTGTGCCAACAATGTCACTTTTTCCTGTCTGGTCCAGGATCCAATGCAGGAATACACTGCCTTTAGCTGTCTTATCTCTTTAGTCTCTTTCAATCTGAAACAATTCCTCAGTTTGTCTGGTTTTCATGGCCTGGACAGCTACAAAGAATACAGGGCTTTCATTCTGTAAGACGGCCCTCAACTTAGGTCTACACAACATTTCATCCTGTCTAAACTCACACCATGAATTCTTAACCAGAATACCTAAGAAATAACTCTGAGCTCTTCTTAGCATAACTCTCAGGGGGCACATGATATTGATAGTGTCCCACCTGGTCAAGTTGGTGTTTACGATAAAAATAAAATTTTTCTGTTTGGCAGTCAATCTAGTATTGGGGTAGGGTGGTGGGGAGTATTTGTACATTTTGCCAGTATCCTGTTCCTCAGAGAACCTCCACCAGCTTTGACATCCTTTGATGACTCTGCCTAAATCAACCACCACTCTGATGGTTGCCAAATGGTGATTTTTTTCTATTTATATAATTTCTTCTACTTTAATAATAGGCATTCTATTAAAGTAAAACCAAAGTAAAGTTTTAAAGTAAAAACTTTCCCTTCTCCTCCATGTATTGATCTTATCTACTCATTTATATTTGTATAAACTAATGGATTCCTATTTTATTCAATGGTTATCATTGATTACTACCATTATTTTGATTAAAATGTCCCAGAATTTGGCCAGTGGGAGCCACTCCAAGCTGGCTCCTCTATCACTTTAACAACATCAACATTATTTATTGAACATTTCCTTACTTTTTAGCATAAATAAGATGGTCCAGGCTCATCGTGCACATTCCCTATCCCAAGCCCTGAATCAGCCCTACTTCCAAGGAGTACTTTTAGGGAAGTGTGGTATTTAGAAACCTATGTTTCTAAACCTATGTTTCTAAACCTATGTTTCTCAGCACCTGGTATGATCATTGCCACTGCAGTGTCATCGCTTTTGGGGTCCCTTAGAGGATGGAGCTGGAAAATATGCATATATATACACATACATATATACTACTTACTATATCTATCTGTTTATATATATGTTGAAAAAAATGAGCTCATACCAATTTCTCCAATTCCAATATAATACCTGAGGGTCCTTTCATTCTCCCTTTCTATGTTTACAAATTCCTTCTCCAACAGTGAAAAATGCAGCTCTTATTCTCTTCAATATATTCACTCATTTGCCCAATTTACTTATTTACTCAATGTAACCAATCTCCCAACCACACCAGCCACCTCAATGCTTTCTTCCCCAATCACTGACAAGCCAATGCCTCCACGTCTGCAAAAGAAGAGAAGGAAAAGCGAGGGAAAGGAAGAAAGGTAGAGAGAGAAAAGTGGGAAAGGAGGAAGGGAGAGATGGGAAGAAGGAAAGGGAAGGGAAAAGGGAAGGAAAGGAAGCAGATACTTACTTTTAAAACACCTTCCACAGCCATCTTCCCTTCTTCTCCTAGTAAAATAGTGTACGGGTAAAGCCAGTGGATTGCATGTTTGATTGACATCATAGGAAAGGAATCCTATTTAGGAAAAAAAATATACGTGAATGAGGAACATCTAAAATAAATGTGAAAATTTATCTGAAATGTACATATGATATTAAAATTGCCTTATAAACAATAACCAATAGGTTATTCATATTTCCCAGAAGTCTACATAAGCAAATACTCATTATTTCTTCTCTTCTTCCTATTCCACAGCTTTTCCCTTGGTAAGCTATCCCACTCCCAACTTTCAGCTGTCATCATTTTATAGCTCTAGTCCTGACCTCTTTCTTGAGCTCTAAACTTGAACCCTCAGTTACACATTAGATGTGACTATATGAATACCCCACAGACCCCCATTCAGCATGTCTGAAACTGCATGTCTGAACACATCTCCCTATGCTACTTGTACCAAACTACCTCTCCTTCATCTTTATTCCTAATCTGAGTTAATCTCATCCACATTCACCAAGCTTCAAAGTTATAACCACAAAGTTATAAAGTGTTCATTATCCTCAAATCCTTCCCCCCCCAAATCAAATTGTTCCCCAATTCAGTTCACCTTACTTTTGAAAGTCGATTAACAGGGACAATTAGAGAAATTTCAGTATAGACTGTCTATTAGATGATACAGAATTACTGTTAATGTGCTGAGGGGTGTGATAATGGTGTTTGGCTATGTAAGAGGATGTCCTAATTCTGAGAAGTTGCATACTGAAGTATTAAGAATGTTAACTGCCATGTACTTTCAAATGGTTCAGAAAAAAATGAGACAGCAGGCAAATGTGGCAATATGTTAACAATTGGTGATTCTGTTTGAAGAAATTAGAGATGCTCATTTTACTACTGTTGAACTTATTTTAGATTTAAGAATTGTACAAGTAAAAAGTTCTAAGCAAAAAAAAAAAAGATATAATAAACAGAAGATGAAAAACTACTGTAGATGTATAAAACGGTATAAGCAATACCTGGGAAACCTAACTCACAGACTCTAAGGAAATATAAAATAAAACACAACAAAAGTTTAAAACTGTCTCTTCTAGGTGATATCTCATTGTGGTTCTAATTTGTATCTCTCAGATGATTAGTGATGTTGAATATTTTTTCATATGCCTATTGACCATTTGTATATTCTCTTTGGAGAAGTGTCTATCCAGGTCCTCTACCCATTTTTTAATTGGATTGTTTGTCTTCCTGGTGTTGAATTGTATGCAATATATATATATATGAAATTAATCCCTTATCAGATGTATCATTGGCAAATATGTTCTCCCAAACAGTGGGTTCCCTTTTCATTTTTGTTGATGGTTTCTTTGGCTGTGCAGAAGCTTTTTGGTTTGATGTAGTCCCATTTCTTTGTTTTTTCCTTTGTTTCCCTTGCCATTACATGCAAATTAAAACCACAATGAGATATCACCTCACATCTGCCAGAATGGTTACCATCAATAAATCAACAAAAAACAAGTGCTGGTGAGGATGTGGAGAAAAGGGAATTCTAGTGCACTGCTGGTGGGAATGCAAACTGGTGCAGCCATTGTGGAAAACAGTATGGAGTTTCCTCAAAAAATTAAAATTGGAACCGCCTTTTGACCCAGTGATCCCCTTCTGGGAATATATCCTAAGAATCCCAAAACACCAATTCAAAAAAATATATGCACCCCTATGTTCATAGCAGCATTATTTACAATAGCCAAGATATGGAAACAGCCCAAGTGCCAATCAGTAGATGAGTGGATACAAAAGCTGTGGTACAATTACACAATGGACTACTACGTGGCCATAAAAGAGAAGGAGATCTTACCTTTTGTGACAGCATGGATGGACCTGGAGATTATTATGCTAAGTAGAATAACCCAGTCATAGAAAGACAAATACCATATGATCTCACTCATATGTGTCATCTAATGAACAAAACAGAAACCAAGGCATGCATACATTGGACAGGCTGACAGCCATCAGAGGGGAGGAGGGAGGGAGGAACTGGATGAAAGAAGGTAAAGGAATTAGCCAAAGAAGATATATGCATAACCCATAGACACAGACAACAGTGTGGTGATGGCCAGAGGAGAGGAAGGTGGGAACTGGATGGAGGTGGGCAAAGCAGAGGGAAATGGGGACATCTGTAATAGTGTCAACAATAAAAATAAAC
The DNA here is from genome assembly GCA_030848825.1 of Tadarida brasiliensis. Taxonomy (NCBI): domain Eukaryota; kingdom Metazoa; phylum Chordata; class Mammalia; order Chiroptera; family Molossidae; genus Tadarida; species Tadarida brasiliensis. Next base: position 83,269,405 of record CM061266.1, read on the forward strand.
TTTTAAAAAGATAAAAATAAATCAAATAAAAAAGTCTCCTCTAGGTGGTGTTCCCACTACCTCGGATTATGCTCCTTAGCAGAGCCTCTCACTGACTATTTTAAGTCTCCTATGTGCTCCCTGTGCATTCAGGCACCCCCATCCCTCCTTCCTGCAAACAGAGGAATCTTCCTCCAACATACAGGAGTGGGCAATAGCAGGTTTACCAACTGTAAACCTACTTTTGCCCACCCCTGTAGATCTGATTGCTACACACCTGACCTATTTATTAATGTTTTTAATGGGCCGATTCTTCCACATTATAAAACCCAGAAAACTTCACTCACTGGGTAAAACACTTCACTCTAAGGTTCCAACCTCTCTCTTCACTATATAGGCTTGCTCCAGTGATACAATTTATTCTCCAAATATACCAGGTCCTTTTGTGATTCAACGCCTTTGCAAGTGCTGTTCCCTCTGCCTGGAGGGCCTTTCCACCACTCCAGACACCACTTTCATGACCTTTATGACACAGTAGTGGGCAATGTCAGTGCTCCACCAAAGCCCCTCAGATCTGTTCTCATCTTTTCTGTGCCTCCCAGCTGTCCCTTCCCACAGCCAGCTGCTATAGGTCTTCCTCAGTCTTTTCAAAAAGACTGCCCTTGAGCTCCTGCAGCCAGCAGTGCTCACAGGCTGGGAGAACAGCTAGTGCCTGGGACGCCCATTAACCAATGACTGGGGCAAGTCTGAGGCACCCCTACACTACAGCATACCTCTATGTGATAAGGCCAAAGTCCTTCCCTCTGTGGAAGGTTTACCTGAATTGCATATTTACCTTCCCCCCTAAGACTGTAAGCTCTGTAAGGGCTCAGAACACACCACTGGTCTCTATATAGTTTGCTTCATTGCACAACAAATTAATCTCAGTTCTTACAATATTTACAAAAGAATATGACAAGGCAAACTGAAGTGATTAATATCCAAGGATGAACTTCTACATTTTCTTTGCCACATTTGAGTATACCAGTCATTAATTTATTCTGTACATACCAGGATTTGAACTGCAGCTGGTAAACTGTCTAAAGGAAAATCTGGAAGTCCTAGAGTAGAAGATTCTTGGGAACAGAGAGTAGTGGCAAAGGACAAAAGCTGAGAAACTCTAGGGGAAAAAGATAAATAATATTACATTTTATTCTAATTGTTTTAATATATAACATACAAATCTGTTTAATCTAAAAAGATGATATCTACTATTAAATTCTTTTGAAGCAACAGCTCCACCTTAAAATATTCCATTTAAAACTCAGAAGCAGATTAGATAACAGATATATTTCTGAAATCCATCACAATATGTGAAGTTTTTCACAACCTGGCAGCCTCACCTCCCACCTTTTTCAATCTAAATCTATCTCTAGCCACCAGCAGCTTTTTATAGCCTCATGAGACATATACTCTCATATCCCATGCTTCAAAAAAAATTCTTAGAATTCCCTAATTCCATTCTCTATCTGGCAGAGCCTGCTTATTCTTTAGGGCCTATCTCAATGCCAATGCCTTTCTGAAGTCCTTATAAACTCTCAACCACAATAGTCCCAATACTTTGAAAGTATTACCTGACTACACTATGTTAAATTAAAGTATTCAAATATCTTTCATGTCTACCAGATGTTGAGTTTCTTGCCACCAAAGATCATGTCTTTATCATGATTTTTATCTTTATCATCCTCTTTATCATTTTTATCATCAGCACTTACCACAGTTACTAAAAAATGCTTCAAAGAATAGTTGTTGAATGAATGAATCAATCAATGAGCAAAACAAATTCAATGTTAACTGTCCAGATATTTATATAAAAATATGTAAATGTATTGCTGACTTACTTTTCAGCAGAAACATTGGCTCCCACAGAATATAACAGTTCAAGTTGGTCCTAAAATAACATAGAAACATCAAAATAATTAATAAGGAATATAATGGATTAAAAGCAAATTTTTATAGACAGCCCAATCTTTTAATTAAGCAGACACTAAGTAATAAGAACAAAATATAATTTGACACATGTCATTCTCTTTAAAAAAGCAGCCCTTTAAAAAATCTGTTAGAATAATAATACCATAATAATTTTTCTTCCTCATTTCCAGAGATTTTCTTTACCTTATATCTTTTTTTCTTACCATTAACTACTGAGGAAAACATCTACAAACATAGTGACGCTTTCATAGTAATTGAATATATTATGAATAGAAAAACAGTTTAAAAAATAAATTATCCTTGTTCATCCTTACCTTGAAGGGTAGATAATAAATATCTCTGGCTTGAAATCGAGAACGGAGAGGGGGGTCTAAAGGGTTCCCAGAGTACCTAGGCACAGGCAAGCCCAAGGCAATCACGCGGAAATTTTCACTAACTCGAACGATCTTCCAAGCATCCAGCTCTGTTTTGTTATGATCCTTAGAGTATGAGATAAAAAATTACAGCATCACTAATATATATTACAATGGCAGGAGCTTCCTAGGCTAAAGCTAGGTCCTGACGGCTGAGTGAACTCTTTGAGAACACTCTCCAAGTCAAACTGTCAAGGAAGGAAGTGAAGTGAAGTAAGGATCAGGATGCCAGGGAAGGCTCACAAGGAGAAGACTGGTGTTAAAAGGAGAAGCAGTGGACATATGAAGGAACAAAGGAGATGTGGGTCAGATTTCTAAGCCCTACGCAGTAACACAAAGGAACCAAGTCAGGAAGGTAAGGACAACATCCTGGCTCAGACCAGAGGATGTGAAAAGATAGTCCAAGAGGCCAGACCACTGGCAGAGCAGAGCCCGCCCATGGACCTTAAATAGATAACTATGTCTATGGGTATGTTTCTACCAAGGTATAGTAATAGTAATAACTAATATATATTGAAAATTTACTACATGGTAAGCACTTTTCATGAATTTTTCTCATTTAACTTTCACCAGAATCTAAACAGATATTTAATTCCTTTTTATTAGCAAACGAACTGATATTCAGAGAAGTTACATAACTTGCCCTTGGTCCTGCAACTAGTATACAGTGGAGCTGAGAGACTGGAAACAGTACCAGTCTTGGGTTTTTAAAGCCTGGCTCTAGTGCTTGGTGCAAACTCCAGCTAAGTGACCAAGAGTGGGCCACTGTGCCCTATGAGCCTCAGCTTCCTCACCTATAGAGTGGTAACAATATCACCAACATTATATGGCTGTCACGAAAATTAAATGTGATGATGTATGTGAAAGCAACTGGCCCATAGCAGGTACCTATTAAGTGCCATTCTTTCCATCTCTGCCTGACCTCATCCAAGGCTCTTCACTGTCCTCAGCTGTAGAATCCATGGAGATTACAAAGTTGATATGAATGGGGCCCACAGGACAGTGTAGAAACTATTAACAGGACTCTCCAGGCTTCCTGACCAGATTCAGGGCTGATTTTCCCAGCCTCAGCAGCCACTTCACACCCACCCCCTCAGCCTGCCTCCCCTGACCCTGCGCTCCTGCCCATCTCACCACTGAGCTCTCCAGACCCATCACGCTGCTGCCAGCACTGCTCCGCCTATGTGGAGACTCTTTCCACTCTGCACAGCCTAAACACAAGTATCAACCAAAGCTCAGCACAAACAATACTGTCTTTAAAATAGGACCCTTTCTAGTCCCCTCCCTCCATCAGAACCACTTCTGTACCCTCCACTATGTCCTGTGCAAGTGCCTCTCATCATATATCTGTGCACTGACTTCCATACATGACTGTCTCTTGCTGGATCCAAGATCTTGAAAGGACTTATCATATCTGTTGATTCAATGCATAAAATAATTTTAAAAATAACGAACAATTATTTCTAGCATTACCAAAATCATGGCCCTACATTTAATTACTAGGACTAACACTGACACTATCTCATATGCACTAGAAAACAGACTCTGGATATAACCCTGTCTGAGAAACCAAGAGGATAATTTTCAGAGAGCTGAATATTTCCATTTTCCATTTATCTAAAAATTATAATTAGAATATAAATAAAATTTATATAAACCGATTGTATCTGTTTCCCAATAACATTCTATATAATCACCTTCATAAAACCATTAACATTTTTAGATCTTCAAATTTAAAATACTGAATTTAGATAGAAACAAGTGTAACTTCAGTTATGGTGTCGAAATCCTTTTATCATAGAAAATATCTTCACCTGGCCGGTGTGGCTCAGTGGTTGAGTATCGACCCATGCACTAAGAGGTCACCGGTTCAATTCCCGGTCAGGGCACATGCCCAGGTTGTGGGCCAAATCCCCAGTGTGGGGCATGCAGGAGACAGCCAGTCGATGTTCTCTCTCATCAATGTTTCTATCTCTCTCTCCCTCTCCCTTCCTCTCTGTCTAAAATCAATAAAGAAAAAAAAATTATCTTCAAGTGGTGGTGCTTTATGAGGAGATCTTGCCTATATTCTGTGAGGTTCCCATGACACAGATTCTATGAATACAGAAATTACATTTACCAATAAATTTATTTATACTGATATTTACGTTGGGAAAAATGTAGTACATCCTTCTTATTTAATAATAATAAGCCTCCTTGTTGCCCTGGCTAGTTTGGCTCAGCGGTTAGAGCATCGGCCTGCAGACCAGAGAGTCCCGGGTTCAGTTCCCGCTAAGGACATGTACCTCGGTTGCAGTTTGTTCCCGGCCCCAGCTGGGGTCGTGTGGGTGGCAGCCAGTCGATGTGTCTCTCTCATGTCAATGTTTCTCTCTCTCTCTTCCTCCCTCTTTCCCTTCCGCTCTATCTGAAGATAAATGCAAAAATGTCCTCGGGTAAGGATAAAAAAATTTTTTAAATAAATAATAAGCCTCCTTGTATACTAAAACCTGTCTGACCCCATGTCCCAAATTCCTACCCAAAGTAATATGTGTCAATAACTTTGCACAGAATTCTATCACACAAATAAATAACATACTGAAGTTCTGTTATGAAGTAACTTGTATACTTAAAAAAATGATTCCAGGACTTCCGGTCAAGATGGCGGCCTAGGTGGACGCAGATTCGCATCCTCCCACAACCACATCAAAGTTACAATTAAATCACAGAATAACTATCACTTAAAGACCACATGAAATCAAGCTGAATGGAAGCCCTGCAACTACGAAATTAAAGAAGCAGCAGAATGGAGACAGCATACTGCCCTCCAGGACCCTCCATGTCGCCTGAAAGGAAACAAGATCCTGCAGCCAGGGGCGCCTGCGGAAGCTGAGCGACCCCCCCACCATGGAGGAACCCAGGAGCGAGGGAGCCGAGCGACCCCCCCCCCTCCACGGAGGAACCCAGGCGGAGGAAGGGAGCTGAGTGACCCCCCCACCACGGAGGAACCCAGGAGCGAGGGAGCCGAGCGACCCCCACCACCACGGAGGAACCCAGGCGGAGGAAGGGAGCTGAGCGACCCCCCCCACCACGGAGGAACCGGGTGGAGCGAGGGAGCTGAGCGACCCCCACACCACCAATGGAGGAAGCCGGAAACACACAGGAGGACTGAGCAAACTGAACAACGAAATTGACCCAGAGACATGGAGGTGGAGTACGGGATGACGGGCCTCAGAGGAGGGGGGGAGGTGGGGGGAAAGAGATGAATCACAGAGCCTATGTGCATGGGTGCATAACCAATGGACATGGACAACAGGGATGGGGACGAGGAGAAGGGGAGGGGGAGGAGGGTGTCAATGGGGGCAAAAAAAGAAAAACATCTGTAACAAAAACAAATTAATAATAAAATAAATAAATTTTAAAAAAAAAATGATTCCATAACCTAAGAATTCTTTTCCAAATCATTTACTAAAAGTGGCAAATAACTATATAGAGGCAAATAATAGTTATTTTGAAATTAGAAAGTATCTAAAGAGAAAATGTTCTGTATCATACCTACCTACTTTTAAAATAAATGTAAATTATTATTCTTTGATGTATAGTTATTTATATTATTTATAAAATATAAATGTAAAAACCAAGATTTAAAAAATATAAATAAATAATAAAATGGCTTTCATTTCAATAAATTAACTATAACAATATGAACAAATGAGTTTAACTCTTCTTACTGATTAAATCCTCAAGTATGGCCCTAGCCAGGTGGCTCAATTGGTTGGAGTGTCATCCCGTACACCAAAAGTATCAGGTTCCATTCCTGGTCGGGCACAGATCCAGGCAGTGGGTTCCATCCCTGGTCAGGGCATGTGCAGGAGCAGCAAATCGATGTTTCTCACTCACATCGATGTTTCTCTCTCTCTCCTTCTTTCTCTCTCTTCATCTCTCTCTCTCTCCTTCCCTCCCTCTAAAAAAAAATCCTCAAATATCCCCTTGTTATTATACTAGTACGGTGCCATCTTTAGATTCAGACAAAAGAAAACTATACTGCACAATGAAAACACCAGCTAGGATCTCCTGTAAACAGTAAAGAAACAAAACTGAAAGGATCGAAAGACAGGTTTCCGAGAAAACAGGCGCATACAGCAGAATCAGAAAGAGGTGCTCATGTCCTACCGGCCATGGAGCACCAGTTCAGTCAGACCCACTGGTGTCAACATCTATTATTTAGTGCTTAGGTTGTTCTAGGCTTGTATCAGCTCCCTGGGAGCAGGCTCCAGAGGAAGCTTAAGACACAGATCCTGCTCTTGAGCAATTGGTAACCAACCTGGGGTAGGAAGATTAGCACATATGTACCTCTACAGAACAGGAGAGAGAGAGACTCTGAATCCTAGACTGCAGAGGCAGAGCCATCAGACCCTGGGGACTTGGTTAGCCAGAGCACTCCAGTGTGACATTAGACAGACCCCTTCTCCAAAGCCTTTGAAGGGCCCCACCTTCCCTTGTTGTTGCCCTCTTTATACGCACTTGTATCACAGCATTTAAAGATTTTATTGCACTTATTCATTCATCCAATAGTTACTGAGCACTGACCAAGTGCCAGGCATTGCTCTAAGAGCCTGAGATAACATCAGTGACAAATCCCTCTCCTAGTGAAAGTTATAATCTCATAGAGGGAAGCAGAGAATGAACTAAAAATATAATAAGTATATCATGCAGGATGTTAGGTGACTTTACAGGGGAAAATAGAGCAGGGTAAGGGAGTAGAGGGCACATCACAATTTTAAACAGAAGGGTTAGGGCAGGCTTCATTGATAATATTTCAGCAAAGACTTGAAGGAGGCACAGAAGTAAGCTGGGCAGATATCTGGGAGAAAACCACTCCAGAAGAGTCAAGTGCCTGGGCAAAGCACCTATAACAAGGTAGGAGAATGCCTATCCGCACGTTTAAGGCACAGTAAAGGGAACGCTAACAGCTGGGGTGGAGTAAGAAAGGAGAACGCGAGGAGATAAGACCCAAGAGGCAGTAGTGGAACACAGACCCTGTGTTTCACTGTGAGGACGTTGGATTTTATTCTGATAATAGGATTTTGGGAAGTTAATGGGGGAATGACCTGACCTGTTGCATGTTTTAAAGTGATCACTGACAGCTGTGGGGCAGGAAGGATGGAAGCAGGAAGTCTAGTTAGGTGGCCCTTAGAACAGCTCAGGCACCAGCTTGAACCATCAGGGTATATTTTAAATATCTTACTAATTTCTGTCAATATCTACTGGACTTGGGCTTTCTGAGGCCAAGAACTGAACTTTTTTCAGCTTTGTATTCCCACCACTGTCTAGAAGCCATTAGGTTTTTAGTAAATAGTTGTTGGGAAACGGAAAAAGGAAGACAGGAAAGGAGAAAGAAAGGAAAGAATTAAAAGGGGAAGGGAGGGAGGGAGAAAGTTATTAGATTGGCAAGAAAGAGTAAAAATCTTGGAGATTTTCTAATATGGTGTTGGCAAATATTAGAAGAGCTTTGTAAAACTGCAAACTCGTGAATTGACTTCAGCAATTTGCCACAGATATGGGCCACCTGAACATGCGCCCTTCTTCTGATAAAGTCGTGTCTTGTACAAGAAATGGCACTACCACAGCTCAGTAGCTAAGACAGAGCAGCTGAATTTTTCTTTTCTTACTTGGAGAAGTTTGTCATAACGCTCCGCAGACATCAGGAACCGCCCGTCTTCAAGCTGCATCTCCCTATTTTCCAGCAAGTTGTTCAAAACAGGCAAAACATTCCTTTCCGCCTTTTCCAAGCCTTCCAGAATGAGAGTTCTGCCCTCTGTGGCTGCACGAACTGCACACTATTTCCAAGAAACAAAAGCAATATAAAAACATAGAAGATAGCAGAGCATGGCCTAATTTTACTCATAATGCAAAATATATTTGTGCTTCTTATTACAAGGACCAAAAATGAGGAAAGCTGGGTTCCAGTTTTTGATTTTGCTTTATCTGCCTAAATGATCTTAGGCAAGCAATGTTCTCTCTTTAGGCCTGTTTCCTCCATTTGTAAAATGAAGAGATTGGAAGAAATGATCTCTAAGGTTCCTTTCAGCTGTAACATTTCAGATTACACCCAACGAAATAGAAAACTTAGAGCTATCTTTGAATCGGTAACAACTAAACAAGGAAACAGTCCTTAACTAGAAAAGGGAAATGAAGATACAATCTGTCCTATGCATCCCACACTCTTCTTGAAAAGATCGAATAAGCTAGGTGAGAACACATGGAGACTGTAAAGTTTTAAACAAGAGTCACCACCAAAATGTACTCAGGTTTATTCTAATGTTCAATGCTCCCAACGTTACAAACTTACGACATTTTTCTAGTGAAATCTTTAAAATAAGAAGGGAGCAGTACACACATATTTTATGTGGAAAAAAAATACTTGTGATCATTTCTCAAAGCAGAAATTAGATCAACCATAAGGATCCTTTCCTGCCCTGCAAGCTACAGAACTTCCAGAGACCTAATTTTCTCAAATAGCAGTCAGAAAAAATACAGCAAGATCCTTCTGGACAAACCATCTCATACAACAGGTTCAACAACCCAACACGTGGACACAAAGGATTTCAAGATAAAAGCAGCTAGCTGCATGACCTAGAATAAGAAGCTAAGTCCCTGCTCTACATTTGCTTCTGATTTGATAAAAGACCTTAGGCAAACTATTAATCTGGAAGTCTGTGTCCTCATTTCCTAAAAGAGAATATCCTCAAGGGGTATCGTACACTACCACTATTTATGAATTAAAGCAGCACTGGAAAAAAAAATTTAAAGCTATTAAACCTACTAAAATATAAATTATTGTTAATATAGCCATGACTTAATGAAAATAAGATTCCAAAGAGCTTCAAATTACTGAAAATGGCTACAGGGTAATAGCACTGAGGAAGCCAAAGAAAATCTTTAAGAATTACAAATTCTTTATTTCAAAATATCAGAATAAGGTCAGATTAATGTTTGGTTGCTCTAGCACTTACCTGCCATCGGTGGTGACTTAGTTTACTCACTTTATCTCTCTGAGCCTCCATTTCTTTCTAAAGCTACACTAACTTTGTATGGTACATATCTCATTGGTTATGGTGAAGATTAAATAAGAAAACCTGCAGCACACCGAAAGCCTTTAAAAAAGGATTGGCTATTACTATGAATACTATCATCCTTGTAGTCATTGTCACCATTGTCATCATCATCATTGCTTTTTCAGGGAAGGAGAATATGGTAGAAAAAACCTAAACTCTGAAACTGGACACATCCTGGTTCTAATGCCACCTCTGCTATTTATCGGCTGTGTGGCCCTCTAGGCTCAGTTACTTCTCCTATAACCTGAGGAAGTCATCTCCCTCCAAAGGCTGTTTCGAGAATTAAACGCACCTAGTGCAACAGAAGTCTCCTCAATAAAAGTTATTTTCATGTCCCTTGATTTTTTTAAATGAATTATACAAATCTGCCAAACAGCTAACATTATATGAGTAGATAAGAATTGGTCTGCTCAAGATGTCAACATGGGCCCTGGCTGGTTTGGCTCAGCAGTTAAGAGTGTCGGCCTGCGGTCCAGAGAGACAGGGTTCAGTTCCCACGAAGGGCAAGTACCTTGGTTGCAGTTTGTCCCCAGCCCCTGGTTAGGTCGTGCGGGAGGCAGCCACTCGATGTGTCCCTTTCACATTGATGTTTCTCTCTCTCTCTCTTCCTCTCTCTCCCTCCCACTCTATCTGAACAAAAAATGGAAAAATGTCCTTGTGTGAGGATAAAAAAAAAAAAGATGGCAACATGGTAAGGAGCCAAGGCCTGAGTTGTGACTAACACAGAAGCCAGAGTAAATATTGACAGACTCTCTCCAACTGTCCAAGGGACAATGAAAACATATCATAACAATGTGGCTGCAAATGACCGGGTGCAAGTACCAGAATTCAGCCGCTCTCAAGAGCCTTGCTTCTACAGGAGGTGCTTTCCAAATTCCAAGATGTTTTAAGGTGTCCAGACCCTTTGATTAGTAATTATATTTCTAGCACTCAAATCTAAAAAAGTAATGTGATCAAAAATAATAACAAGATATGATACTATGATAGTCACCAAAGTGTTATTTATAATAGTGAAAATTTAGAAAGAAACTGAAAGACCAACAATATAGGAATGTAAATAAAATGGAAATGTTAAATAAATAATGTCACATATATTTGATAAAATACTATTTGGATACTAAAAATCATATTTTTGAATAATAGCTTATATTACAGGAAGATACTCATAAAATAGCAGGTTTTTTAAAAAAGCAAACTATATAAAACTTTATATACATGGTATACACCATATTTGTAAAAATTGCACATGATTAAATAAATACGTATATAGGCATAAAAAAATAAATGCAGAAAATATTCACATTGTTGGTCATGAAGGAGAAGATTACAAGTAGTAATTTTTATATTCTTCCCTATGCTGTTTAGCATTTACTCTATTATACTATCCTTCTTTACTCTTTACTCTATTTCTTTTGTTTTTCCCACTAAAACATAGGCTCTATGATGACAGGAATTTGTTTCTTTTGTTCACTGCACTTAGATAGCCTGACACATAGCAGTCATTTCAATACATATTTGTTAATAAATAAATACTATATGTGTGTGTATATATACATATATTATATCTATAAAAATGAGCATTTATGACTTTATTAATTAGAAAAGTCTTTATTTTGAAAGAAAATAGAAATGCGCCCTGACAGAATTAACCTAATTCTGACCTTCAAGAGTAGCAGTTGAGTTTAACCTCTCACTTTACCATCAATCTTCCTTAATCCTATATGAAAATAGGTGGAGGTCAATGGCCATGACCTCCAACTTGGACTTGGGAGTTTTGCCAAGGTTTCCAGCTGAAATGTCCATTAGTAATTACTTGGACATCACTCATAATGTGTGTACAATGTCAACCGCACTGAAAACCCCAAACTTTTGCTCCTGGCACCCACCACGTGGCCACATGTATTTTTTTCATCTACCTTGGCCCTCCTAGATTTAGAGGCATCATCTGATGGTAAATGAAGATAGTGCCTCTCCCCTGACCCCAGATATCAAATTTAATAGTTAAGAATATCGAATAAATAAAAAAAATTCTAAATAAGATAAATATAACGACCTTTTAGTCAAACAAACATATGATTAGCTGGTAATCAAATGGCAAACTCATCTATTGAGAATTCGGATGGGAATTACTCATTTTGATGACTCAAAATAGATGTCAAAAAGACAGATATCTTTTCCATTGGGAAGCCCCCTGATCTCATCCAGAGCCTATTTACTCTTAATTCATTTAAAATTTTAACAAGGTTGATTAGCCAAAGGAGAAATTACCATCAAATATAAGTGCCAATTATATTCCAGATGGTTTTTATGTGCCAGAGATAATCAAGACAGTTACATTCTAGTGGGGAAGGCAGACAATAAACATGGAAACAAAGAAATAATTAGGTAAAGTCAGATAGTGATGGGTGCTCTGAAGAAGATTACATTGTGTAATATGACAGCATGGTACAGGTGGAAAGGGTGTGGGCATGATCAGTGATTACTTTAGCTAAAATATTCTGAGAATTCATAATCTGAATGATGAGGAGGCAGCAACAGACAGATCTGGGAGAAGATACATCAAGCAGAGGAAATATCAAGTATGAAAACCACGTGGTCTGTTTTTAGAGAACAAGAAGGCCACTGTAGCTGGAGCCTAGAAAGCAAGGGCACGAGGGGAAGGAGATGAAGTGGACAAGACTCGATCCTGGGAGTACTGCGGGCATATTAAAGGGTCTGGACTTTATTCTGGGTGTGATGGGATTGCAGGGCAGAGAAATGACAGGACCTGAGCATCAGCAAACAGTAAGGAATATTAATGGCCTGGAAGTGAGATAGAAGAAAAATATGAAAACCAGATATAATCTCAATAAATAGTTAGAAGTAACTTAGAGCAAGGACCAACAGGCATACACCAGTCACGGGCTCTGAAGGGGTCAGTGCATTACAACTTCCTAAATAACTGACGTTCATAATCAATCAGTTTCCCCAAGAAACCATAAAAGTATAGAATACTACCATACATTTACATAGCACTTTAAATATTTTATAAACTGTAAAATAGATAATATATGAAAATATGCTTTTTAGAATGGCAGGAGGGTATAATATTATGGAGTTTCATCTAAATATTTTACTTTGTGTTTCAAGAAATAAAGCTTTAGCTAATCAATAAATTTAATTACTTAAAACAACTCAATTTCTGAGATTTTTGAATAGCCAAATTTTTAAGCTGTCTTTAAAATTACAATCATAAAAATCCACATTTTCTTCCTCACTATTTATTTGCATTGCAATAATCCATACAAATATTTTTTAAAAATCAAAAAATGTTGCCCTGGCCGGTTTGGCTCAGCGGTTAGAGCGTCGGCCTGCGGTCCGGAGAGACCCAGGTTCGGTTCCCGCTAAGGGCATGTACTTTGGCTGCAGTTTGTCCCCGGCCCTGGTTGGTCGTGCGGGTGGCAGCCACTCGATGTGTCCCTTTCACGTCGATGTTTCTCTCTCTCTCTCTTCCTCTCTCTCCCTCCCACTCTATCTGAACAAAAAATGAAAAAATGTCCTCGGGTGAGGATAAAAAAAAAAAAAAAAAAAAAAAAAAAATCAAAAAATGTTTTTAAATCCATACTCTACCAAACAAAGCCAGTTAACTGTCATTTAAATATATTCCTGTCTCCTCCCCTCTGTTTAGCCTGTTATCTCATTGTCTAATCCCTCTTGCCAGCTCCTCACTATCCCAACTTAAATCTCACGTCCTAACATTCATCCTCATTGGGTCCAGAAAAGAAGCAGGCATTGTAAAAGTACATTTTCCCATCTGTAATTAGAAATAATCTATGAAGCGAACCTTTGGCATCATGTGAATAAAATGGACTTCTTTAAAATGTGCTGTGTGCTTCATCCACAAGGGATTACTTTTTAATTGTTGGAAATCCGAACTTCTCAGATTTTCCCCCTACATCAGCGGTTCTCAACCTGTGGGTCGCGATCCCTTTGGGGGTTGAATGACCCTTTCACAGGGGTCGCCTAAGACCATCGGAAAACACATATTTCCGATGGTCTTAGGAACCGAGACACCACTCCTCTATCCATCTCCAGGCAAGTCCACCCACATGCAGATACGCCCACATACAACATGAGGAACTGTATTAAAGGGTCGGGCATTAGGAAGGTCGAGAACCACTGCTCTATATGATGCTAAGTTTGATCACCATCACGGTGGTGACTGCCATATCTCTCCATTTTAAGTGCATTTTTCCTTTTGTAATCAATAGTAATCTATGCAACATGTGAATATTCTGGTCTCAAAAAATTCTTTCATTCAGTGTTTTTTTACATTATACTTTTTAAAATTATAGAGTAGTAGTGTGCTCGTGTGATAGCTTCATATTTAAATAACTATGGAAGTTCCTTCCTCACCCCACTCCAGATGCCCAATACCGTTTCCACAGAGGTTAGCGCTGATAACTGATTCCTCTGTTTTCTTCTGGAAATTTTCAATGTGTATACAAACATTTACGTATTTTTTTTCTTTTTATCACAAACGGGATCATATTATAAACACTGTCTTGCAACTTAATTTTTTTCATTCACATCCTGGTTTTCTTTCTTATCACTACATATAGATTCACCTCATTCTTTTTTTTTTTTTTTTTTTGGTACGTGCCCCTAGCGGGAACCGAACCCAGGACTCTCTGGTCCGCAGGCCGATGCTCCAACCGCTGAGCCAAACCGGCCAGGGCTCACCTCATTCTTTTTAAAGGCTACACAGAACTCTGCTTCTCATTTTTTATTTACCTCCTAAATACATATCATTATAGTTTTCATTTATAGTTTTATATGATATCAAACAATACTTCAGTAAACATCCTTGTATATATAACTTTGCATGCCTGTGTGAATAACATTGGGAAGAAAAATTGCTAGAAACATAACTACTAGGTAAAAATATATTCTTTCAAAGATAATGCCTAATTTTCTTTCAAACTGCAACAGCAATGCTCCTTCCTCAGCCCTTTTACCTCATCAACAATGGACATTAGCAATTCTCTCCTCTTTGCCAATCTGAGAGGTGAAAGAAAGACAGCAGTGCACTATTGTTTTCATTTTTGTAAACAAAACGGTCAAGCATCTTGCCACAGATGTGTTGGACATTTAAAATATATTTTCTATGAATTGCTCATTTAAAGTCTCTGTCCTTTTTTCTATAGGTAGTCCTAACAAAGAACAATATTTAATATTTTAAGCAATAATTAGAAGAAACGTGTAACAAGCTTCATGATAATAGTCATAAAATATTATTTTAGTTGGTAATCTGTACCTAAGAATCACCCCTGCCAAAAAAAGCTTTAGTTCCTGGAAGCATAAATTTAATTTCACTATGTTTAATACACCTTTACTTACTTGACTTTCAGATTGAGAATACTTTAATGTGCTAGAGAATATCCTATATTAAAATTTCCTTAATTCTTTTCAAAAACTCAAATTTCTATAGGCAAGTAGTAGAAAGTAACTGAAAATTAAGGAAACAGCATAATGATCTTTAGCCAACATTTTAGAACCATTAATTTCATCTATGGTTTCCTATTTAGTACTAAACCAAGAAGGCATTTCCAAGAACAGAAACTCAAAAAACCTAAATCAAATCTGTCTAGAGAGAGTACAGACAGTACAGCTATCTTTCACTACAACATAAGCTACCACTCTCCTTCTGCTTTCAAAATCAGCTCCGCACAGACCCGGAGTAAACAGTCACGGCTCAGAGGTGCTGTGAACTTGCCTGGTCGATGTAGAAGGCCGTGCCGGCGCGGATCTCCCGGCGCTGTTTGAGATCCGTTTCCGTGGTGTCCCTGGACAAGGCAATGTATTCAACTTCCCGTTTGGTCAGCTCCTGTAGAGCAGAGAGTGAAATTGTTCCAAAATCAAATCTAATTCCCAACATATGCTTGGGAGCTGACGATGCCACTGCCCTAGAGAGGAGCATTTAAATGCAATTCTGGGTTAAGACCTTTCGAGTCTCAGCTTTGAGAAAAACGCAATAAATTGAGCATTAATCAAAACATGCAGAGTTCTACTTTTACTGCACCCCATAATTTAACACTTAATAATTATTTACTACTTAAGCAATAATCAAAATGAGATCTTATAAATCTTAACGTCTCCTATAGAATTCTTTTCAAGTACCATGAGTAATAATTTGACTACTTGGTTTTATACTAAATGATAGCCATTTCTGCAAGTAATGTTTATCTTTTTTTAAGGTTGATTTACATTAATTCCATTAGCCAATGTTTACCAATTGTATACAATGTGTTAGGTACATGTGAAAATAAGGTATATACCAACAGTCAGATCAACGGAAGAGAGAGACACATACACAGCTATTCAGGGAGGAAAAGGATGAAGAGGAGGAGGAGGGGGAAAAATAATTATTTTACACACCCCCCAAAAAAGTCACATATGATTTGAAGGGAAAACTACCTAGAATCCATTTCTTTTAGAATAATTTATCCATTCCTAAAGTCATTTTTCCCTACAAGTAATATCTATGAACAAAAAGTTTTTGACATTATCCTTGATTTTACAATGTTGAATTAAAAACAATGACATTCTCCAAATGAATAAGGCATACAATATGTTTTCACTAAACAGGGAAAACAAACTAATTGACTGGAGCATGAAGAAAACAGTTGAATGAGCATGCTATTAACGGTCATTAATCACACACTCATTCAGCTTATTTCTTTATACTCCAATAAATTACTTTATACTCCAGAAAAGGGATTTTTTTCTTCACTTTATTTCCATGTGATGTTGATAAAAATATATTATCGTTGTTAATTAGTTTTCTTAAAATGTGCCGGTTCCCATGCACCCATAAATTTAAGTATGTATGGAAAGAAGGAAAAATTTTTAAATAGAGAAAACACACATGATAGTAATGATGGTTTTTTAAATAAGAATAAATTGCGTGTGAGCACACACTTTTGGAGTAAAGTAGCAAGTTCTTCTTTTAGCAGATACCCACTTCTTGCTTCTGAAACCCTGTCTTTCAAATTGGTTGACAAAGTGATGCATGCCTCTTATCACTAACCTGTACCACAGTATTAGCCTGAACTGCCACACCAAGGATGCTACCTCAGTCTTGACAGCTTCCTGGGACTCTTCATCAGCCTAACGAGCACCGAAGTCTCGGCTGCTGCCTCACAGAAGCATTCCCAGGAGCTCACAGCACCAGAGCAGCAGATGGAGGAGGCGGCAGTGGTCTGCTAAGTTTTTTTGAACTATCTATAAAATCCCTTTTATATGACTTAAGTGTAAACACAACTATCAAATTATTTCTACTTAATTTCTCATTGATTCAGCAGGCTTGCCCCAAAATTTCTGCCTTTATAGACCTCATCTTCTGTGGCTATTACTAAGTTAAGCATAGGCCCTTATATCTAATTGCAACAGTATCCACTGCAGAGTTTGCAAGGCAGCTTGGGCTAGTACGTTTTCTTATGTGTATTTCTTTTTTTTTTTTTAATCCTCACCCGAGGATATTTTTCTATTTTATCTTCAGATAGAGTGGGAAGGAGGGAGAGAGAAACATCGATGTGAGAGGGACACATCGACTAATTGCCTCCCGCACAACCCCGACCAGGGCCGGGGACAAACTGCAGCCTTCTTATGTGTACTTCACATCGTAAAGCTGCCTCAGGTCTATTTCACAATTTAAAGTTTTGTTTTGTTTTCAGATACAGACTTCACCCTTATATACTTATGTTGCATTTTTAACCAAGAAGACTCCTATAATTTCCTAGCCTTTCTCATTCCACATTCCTTCCTAACATGGTTCAAAGTCGTGCCAGAAACAAATTCAAAGTGAGATATCGTAGTCCTTGAAATTAGCCAGGTAGAATGCACACATCTTCAAATTAAAGAGGTTAGACTTAGCGGATTCTCAGTAGCTGACTCTGCATTCTTAAGCAAGACACATTTGCCTTGTACATTCATAAAGTGAGGATACGGTGCATACAATGGCACATTATACCGCACAAACTGGTTCTAGGAACAAAAGATATGAAATGTATGGGCTAGAGATAGTTAGGTTACGATTTGTTCATCATATTATCATTCCTGCCCTACATGATTTTGTAAGTACCAAAATAAATTCGACAGTGACATAAAAGAGTACACAAAGTATATTTCAATAGCATAAAAACAAATTATTTAATATTAAGAACACAAGGCAGATTTAAGCAAGATTTTTCTCTTCATCCTAAAAAGTACCTTCAGAACAAAACAACTTCAATTGATAACATTCTTCCTCGAATCACTAGAGCAATGCCTATTAATAATGACAAAGTAGGAAAAAAAAAAGTCTTATAATACTGTTTATTTTGGTTGAGAACTGAATAGTTCAACTCACTTCACAATGTTCTCAGAGAACTGCAAACATTTAAGAGGATAACATGTCAGAAAAAGAAACAATATGAGATTTGAAGTCTAGCTCCATCATTTACTAGCTGAATAAAGCTTGAGTGACTTAATGAACTTGTTTTCTCATCTATTTAAAGAAAAAAAGAGAGTGTGTAACACGAGATATTCTATAAACCTTAGGCTCCCTTTCTAAAGACCATTTAATATCAAAAAAGTCAAGAGAATTATTGGGCCTTTTAAAATGTGGATCTGAGATAAAAGATTGTTCCCTAAGTAGTATAAATCTAAGTACTGTTTTGTAATCTCAGAGTTGCTGAGTCTATCTGCTACTCATTGACTGAATTTATATTTCCTTTCCAACTGGAAGTGGAGGGCTTTCTAGTTATCACAAAAATTTGCTAAAGCTATGAAAAGCAATATATTTGCTTCCCAAATAACTTATTCCAAACTCTTTGTAAACAAATCAACCTTCAACATTAACAATTTTCTTCAAGTAAGGACTAGTCTTGATATTTTAATAAATTCTTAATCTTAAGTTACTTTCCAACATGTTAAGACCCTTACAATTGCACAAGAATCGAATGCTCACCAGGTACTGCATAGCAATAGAGCGTCGAAGAGGCCCAGGAGGTCCTATCAGAAAGACATCCTGCCCCAGAAGATCCTTCTGCATTATCCATCTTAGATGCTGAATTACAGATTGAGCCAGAGAGTCTGAAACTTTACAGGGGGGAAAAGACAAAGTGAAATGCAAATCAAACTACTATATATAATATAAACCTCCAAGTAATCAATGAAAGTTGTATATTATATTAAAATATATACACACATACATTGATACATACACCTGGTGAATTTTCACACAGTTTTATAATAAAACTATCATTATCAATATTAAAACAGGACAAAGTTTATGATATCACAGAGAGTCACATAACACTTAAAAGCTTATAAGAACATTTGAATGCTCACCTATAAGTGTCACTAAGGGAATGACACTGATTTTCAAGTGTGATATGAGGAATAGTATCATTACTTTATCACAGTTTTATAGACCACCCCTTTTGTTCTAAAAAGAAGATGTGATCAAATCATCCCAGACAATTAATGATCATTGTACTCTTTTAAAATTTAAGAAAACTATATTATAACTTAGTTGGCAATGGGTTGTGAGATCTCAGACTTCACAGTTAAAATATTTGAAGACTTAAATGCCTTCTTTAGAATTTGTCTATTCTTCTACACCAACTCTCTGGGGAATAGAAGAGTACTCCATACAATGCCCTTCTAAGTCTACTATTAAATCACCCATCAATCTGCTCATCTTCTGCCTAAGCATTTTTGAAAATGTTTGAGTTAATACAATTAATTTGTGTTTGCTCATTTGTAAATCACCCAGTGACCGAGCAGGTGCATTCCTAGGTACATGAGAAAAACTCTCACCCTTGTATATTAGGAGACACATAGAATACTGATAGCAGTGCTGTTCAAAATAAAACTAGAGATAGGAGATGGGTAAAACACACACAATGGAATGTTACATAATGACAAGAACAGAATGAATTACCTCTACTTCCAACAATATGTTTAACTCTTAAAGGTATACTAAGTGGAAAAACTAAGTCTCAGAGTAAATCACATATGATACAATTTTGATAAAACTCAATAAACTAGCAAGTTGAATTCATTAGAAATATATACATATGTGATAAAACAGTGCTTGAAAAAAGCAAAAGTGCAATGCATAATGGATACCTGGGCATGGAATCAGACTCTCACAGCATCAGTGGTATTGAAAATATTCTAGTTCTTAAATTGGGTGTGAGCTACAGTATGTGTTTTATTACTGTATTGCATTTTATATATAAACACACACATACAGATATATATTTATATGTATTGAATATTCCATACTTTCAAAACTTTGTTTAATCACCCAGTGAGGTCATGAAAGTGAGGTTCACTGATCAACTAAGAACGCCTACCTAGGGCTAACGTTGTGCCTTTTTCCCCCTGACAACACAATATTGCTAGCGTAGCTCCCCCTGCTTCCCCCAAAAAACTAACATCTAATCATTGGGAAAAGTAAAGATAAGTTTCTGATTTTCTTCTGCTGGGAAGATCAAGGACAAGGTTTTAGGAAGACTGGTTAGTTTACTGTATCACTGGGGTCACACCAAAGCATCTTATCATTTCCCCAACCAAGTGCCTCTAAGTCTGAAAGTCAGGAGACGCATCACCTCAATGGGGATGCCTGGCTTTCTCTCCTTCCTCTATGAATCCTCTAGGACATGCATATCACCTCAGGGGAATATCACCCCTATGGGGGCAAACACTGGTTCCTGGAGAGGGACCTGAGAAAAATTCTTAGATTTTACAATGGTCTGTCGTCCACTAAAGGGCCATCGTGCATAAACAGATACACAGTATATCTGTGGTATTGAAATGTCATGGGGTTGGGAGAGACAGTGGAGGAAAAATGTCCTTGGGAGAGCAACAATGAAAAGCAGATTGAGAAACATTGCTCTGAGACCTGTGCCTTTGAGAATGTATCAGGGAGTTTCATTATACTAGGATGCAATTCACCTGAGCCTAGAGAGTCAACCTCATTCCTACCAGATATTCAAGTAACTATTTTCTTTCCTACTTCAGACTTAAATCCATTGTTGTGACATACAGCCTACTCTTTCTTACTTCAAAGAGTCAGTCCGTTTGCTATTTAAGGATGAAACAAAATAAGGGTTAAAAAGCTCCGACTTCTCTATTAGTAAAATTATACAATGTTCCCTATGCTACAGAACTACTACCTCTTCTTACTCTGATATCAAATATATAATTAAAAACTTAACAACTTCCGGTCAAGATGGCAGCATAGGTAAACATGGTATCGCATCCTCCCACAACCACATCAAAGTTACAACTAAACTACAGAACAACCATCATTCAAAGCCGCCTGAAATCGAGCTGAATGGAAGTCCTACAACTACGAAATTAAAGAAGTCACATGGAGACTGGTAGGAGGGCGGAGGCGTGACGGGCTGGTCCCACACCCACGTGTGGCAGATAAAAATCAGGAGGACACCTCGGCTGGGAAGGTCCTCCCTGAGGACTGAGGGGTCCCCGTCCCACACCAGGTGCCCAGCTCAGGGTTCCAGTGCCAGGAAGAGAAGTCCCCATAACTTCTGGCTGTAAAACCAGCAGGAACTGAGGCTGAGGCGGCTGGAGCCCCAGGCAGCTCCTCTTAAAGGGCCCGCGCACGGACTTACTTGGACTCGCTCCCTCTAAGCTCAGAGAAGCAGCAGCTTGAGGGGCGCCAGAGACATAGAGGGAAGAACTGAGCTGTATGGCATTGGAGCGAGGGCTGCAGAGGCAGCTTTCTCCTGGACAGACGTGCTGTCAGAGGCTCACCTTTGATGAGCCCTTCCCTGGGGCGGCAGACAGCAGCCATACCTGGCTCACACTGTTGGCCCTGCCCTAGTGATTCCCTGAGGCCCCGCCCCACCCAACTTTCAGGCCCACCCAAGCTGTTGCCAGTTGCTTTACCATAGGATTGGTTTGTCTTGGATCCTGCTTCAGCTTTTCCTAAATTCTTTCAAACAAGCAGCATCTGGTCTCAGCTAGCCCCATACCTCTCATTAAGTAATACATAGAAACAAACACAGGGAGGCAGCCAAAATGAAGAGACAAAGAAACAGGTCTCAAATGAAAGAACAGAACAAAACTCCAGGAAAAGAACTAAGCGAAATGGAGATAAGCAACCTAACAGATGCTGAGTTCAAAACACTTCTTATAAGGATGCTCAGTGAACTTAGTGAGAACCTCAGTGAACTTAGTGAGGGCCTCAAAAGCATAAAAAAGGACCAGTCAGAAATGAAGGAGGCACTAACTGAAATAAAAATTTACACAGAACAATAGTAGAGTAGGTAAAGCCAAGAAGCAAACCATCAATTTGGAATATAAGGAAGCAAAAAACACCTAATCAGAACAGCAAAAAGAAAAAAGAATTTAAAAAAGTGAGGATAGTGTAAGGAGCCTCTGGGACAACTTCAAGCGTGCCAACATTTGAATCTTGGGGGTGCCAGAAGGAGAAGAGAGAGAACAAGAAATCGAAAACCTATTTGAAACAATAATGACAGAAAACGTCCCGAACTTGGTGAAGGAAACAGACATACAAGTCCAGGAAGCACAGAGAGTCCCAAACAAGATGAACCCCAAGAGGCCCACACCAAGACACATCATCATCAAAATGCAAAAGGTTCAAGACAAAGAGAGAATCTTAAAAGCAGCAAGAGAAAAGCAGTCTCTTACCTACAAGGGAGTTCCCATAAGACTGTCAGCTAATTTCTCAAAAGAAACTTTGCAGGCCAGAAGGGAGTGGCAAGAAATATTCAGAGTGATGAAAAGCAAGAACCTACAACCAAGATTACTCTATCCTGCAAAACTGTCATTTAGAATCGATGGCCATAAAAAAAGAGTTTCCCAGACAAGGAAAAGCTAAAGGAGTTCATCACCACCAAACCATTATTATATGAAATGTTGAAGGGTCTTCTTGAAGAAAAAGATAAAAAATATGAACAAACAAAATGGCAGTGAATACATATCTATCGACAATTGAATCTACAAACAAAATGAACAAGCAGAACAGAAACATTCTCATAGACACAGAGAACTTTTGTTGGTTGCCAGATGGGAGGAATGGGTGGAAAAGGTGAAGGGATTAAGAAGTACAAATTGGTTGTTAGACTCACAAACCTCAAAGGGAAGGGGATTGGGGGGTGGGAAGAAATAAACCAAAGAACATATATGTATATATGCATAACCAATGGACACAGACAACAGTGTGGGGAAAGACAGGAGGGGGGCGGGAGTGGGGAGGAGGGGGTCAATGGGGGAAAAATGAGGAACATCTGTAATACATTCAACAATAAAGATAAGTTAAAAAATAAAAATAAAATAAAAACTTAAACACTTTGATTTTGTTTTTTGTTTGTTTTTTAATTTTCACAAATCTCAGCTTACTTAGGCCACAGACCTCCACTATCCTATTCTTACAGTTCTGTGTTGCTCATTTGTATCCAACTTTGGCAATGTGCCTGACTTTCCATTACCTAACCTTGACCATCTAAAACACGAAATTTCAAGGTTCTCGAAGGTAAAGTCAAGTTGGTCTCTTCAGCTTCCTCCCACCTTTTATTATTTATAACTATTTGTAACTATTCATAATTATAGACTCTCAATTTAGTTCTATATGGTTCCATTCTATTTTGAATGCCTTGACCTTGGAACTATATTCGTTTTCAAGATTTTTTAAAGTCAAAGGCAGCAGTTCCTAATCAAATGTGAGGTCTGCCCTTCACATGTTCTCTGTGTTTATAAAGTGCTAAGGTTTAGGAAAAAAAATTTTTTTAGCAAACTGGAGAAGAATCAGAGTTGTACCTATAATCACAGAGCAGTTTGTACACCAATGTACTTTCTTAAGTAGGAGAGTATTAGAATAAAATATAGGCATAGAATTACCTATAGCTGGGACCCTGGGAACTGTATATAATCCTGACTATGCTCATGGGAGTGTCTTCTACTTAGCATGATCCTCCTGTGTGTTGAGAACCACTGGCCTAAGGCACATCTGACAATTCTCAGCAATCCCTTCCTTTACTCGCGTCCATGTCCATTCAACAGTGGTTCTCAAATAGCGGCAGTACTACAAGCATTCTATCTATGCCTGCCAGAAGGCATTTGGAAACGTCTGGGGGAACTTTTAGTTGTTGCAAAGCTTTGGGGGACAGGGATAACTCAGTACACTGCTGACATTTAGGGATGCTACGCAATGTCCAAGACAGTCCCATCTGCTTAGTATGTCAATGGCACGCTGTTGAGAAATAGTGTTGGCATCAACATCTGTTTCTTTTCAAGGTTTATGTTGCTTGCACACCACTACTGAGTTATTTCTAATTCACAATTAAGCCCAGAGAAAGAGTTGCTCTCAGTTTCCCTTACCTTCTGAAAGATGCAATTGTCAAGGAGGCACGTCAATAGTGAATAAGTTCTACCTTTAAACTGAGCTTCTAGATATTGGGATATCTAAAACTCTCATCAACACTACATTTCAATTCCACATATTATTCTTAATATGTATAAGCAGCTTCTGAATCCTGTGGCCGGCCTTGTAGTTGATGCTATATAGCTTCACAAAGGCCTCTTCTTTTCCCTTCTTTTATCTCCCCTCAATAATAGTGATAATGGCCCTGGCCGGTTTGGCTCAGCAGTTAGAGCACCAGCCTGCGGTCCAGAGAGACCTGGGTTCGGTTCCCGCTAAGGGCATGTACCTCGGTTGCAGTTTGTCCCCGGCCCTGGTTGGTCGTGCGGGTGGCAGCCACTCGATGTGTCCCTTTCACGTCGATGTTTCTCTCTCTCTCTCTTCCTCTCTCTCCCTCCCACTCTATCGGAAAAAAAATGAAAAAATGTCCTCAGGTGAGGATAAAAAAATAATAATAAAATAATAGTGATAATGGTTATAATTTATTGCATTCCTGTCAAGTGCCAGGTAAGAATACAAATGATTTTTCGTACAGTATCTCATCTGGATGTCACAACCCTAGAAGGTAGCAGGCTGTGTGTGGTGTGTAAGGATACAGACTTGAGCTGAACTGCTCAAATCCCAATTCTGCTGTTTACTAGCTACGTAACCTTAATCAGTTATTTAAACACTCTGTGCTCAGCTTCTCCAGCTGTATAATGGAGATGCTAAATGTACTTAGTTATACAGTTGTTATGAGGACTAGATTAAGCATTTAGAAATGTCTGGTAATAGTAAGCACCATATAAGCCTTTGTTAAATACTCATGACCCTTTGCCCACAGGTGCTAAGTGCATAATCCAAGATTTAGACCTAAACTGCTTGAGTCCAAAGCTTGCATTCGTCACATGTCCTGTTGCCCCTCCAAATCTTTTTAACAGGCTCTACCTCAGGTCCAGAATTTTTCCTGTAAGAGTGGACCTCACCGGGTTCCATCACATTTAGTGGACTTGCTTTTCTGGCCACTATGTCTTGGATTTTGGTGAAACCAATATCACGTTGAATTCTTTTTATTAAAATTCCAAATTCATTCTGTTGTTTACATTATGTTATCAAACGACCCACTTCTCCAAAAAATAAATCCCATTTTCACTTATATTTTAGTATAGTGTATTTTGTCATAGAAAATATTTGTCAGGAAACTGCATTAAACTACTGAGAGAAAACATTATGTACTGCTGCGTGGTGTCTGTGGTGTATTTTACATTAATGCTTGAAACTAGCTGTATTTTTAGTATGGCCTCAAGAAGGCATGAGTCATACTTAAAAGCATTCCAGAAATAGAAACAAGATGTAAGACTGTACATTACAAACATCTGCAAAACAAACTGCCAAACTGCCATGCATAGGCTGATATAAACACAGCCCAGTGCATGAGAGACATGTTTTCAGGCAAAAACGCTACCTTCCAGGAGTCCACATAATAATAAAATTATGTCAAAATAATACTGGAGAGCTTGATCCTACATTCTATAATTTCCTTCTCTATGTAAGAATAAAACATCTGGTTCATGTTGGGCTAAATTCCTTATTCAATTCCTAGTCAATACTTGTTTAAAAAAATATATGTACTGTTTTTGCCCAGGCATATTCAAGGGCTTTAAAATAATTTTACTGCCCTGGCCGGTTTGGCTCAGCGGTTAGAGCATCGGCCAGTGGACCAGAGAGACCCAGGTTCGGTGACCGCTAAGGGCGCATACCTCGGTTGCAGTTTGTCCCCGGCCCTGGTTGGGGTCGTGTGGGTGGCGGCCAGTCAGTGTATCTCTCTCACATCGATGTTTCTCTCTCTCTTCCTCCTTCTCTCCTTCCCCTCTATCTGAAGATGAATGCAAAAATGTCCTCAGGTG
This sequence comes from Tadarida brasiliensis, assembly GCA_030848825.1. Taxonomy (NCBI): domain Eukaryota; kingdom Metazoa; phylum Chordata; class Mammalia; order Chiroptera; family Molossidae; genus Tadarida; species Tadarida brasiliensis. The sequence goes on from CM061266.1 coordinate 83,295,185, forward strand.
AGGATTAGAAAAAAAAAAGTAAAATAATTTTACCCAAAGTACATAAATTATAATTTTCTCCCTCCGTGAACTCAAATTTATCATATATATAAAAATTAAAATTTCAGAAAATTATGCATAGATCAAATTCCATTATAACAAATACTTCAAAACCAGTGAGGTTTTCTTACTTTCCCAAGAAGCAACATAATATAATGGAAATAAAAAGTCTTTGAAGCCAAACAGACTAAGTTGTGATTTTTCATCCTATCCTTTATCAATGTCCTTGGACAAGTATTCTGAATTGTCTGGGCATAACGTTCCTTATTTTCAAAAGACAGGGAATACTTACTGAGCATGGTTATTGTGAGGATTATAGGTAAAGCACCTCGCCCAGCCCCTCAGCCAATAGGAACCAGATATGGAAGGGTATTAAAGAGACCGATCATACCAAGAGCTGGCAAGAATATGGAGGAACTGGAAGTCTTTTTTCATTGCTGGCAGAAATAGAAAATGATACAACTGCTTTGGAAAACAGAATGGCCGTTTCTTAACACTTACCATGTGATAAAGACATTTCACTACTCGGTATTTAGACACACGAAAAGAAAGCATATGTGCAAACAAAGACTTGAACACAAATGTTCAGAGCAGCTTTATTTCAAGAGCCTCAAAATGGTAACAATAATGTGTATCAATAGGTGAATGGATAAACAAATTGCAATCTTTCCATACAATGAAATACTACTCAGCAAGAAAAAAGGAATGAACTACTAAGAGATGCAACATGGAAGAATCTCAAAAAAATTATGCTGAGTGATAGAAACTAGACAAAAATGGTATATATTGTATGATTCCACTTACACAAAATTCTAAAAAATCCAAATGAATCTCTAAAGCAGATCATCAATTACCAGAGAACAGAGGAACTAGGTGTTTCATGGTTATATACATATGCCAAAATTTATGAAATTTTACATTTTAAATATATGAAATTTACTGTATGCAATTTATACTTAGTTACACCATTTATTTATTTTTTTAAACATATTTTTATTTATTTTTCTTTAGAGAGAGAGATAGAAAAATCGAAGAGAAATATAAACCAGCTGTCTTCTGCATGCCCCCTACTGGGGATTTAGCCTGTGACCTGGGCATGTGCCCTGACCAGGAATCGAACCGGGACTTCTCAGTCCATGGGACAACTCTCAATCCACTGAGCCATACTGCTCGGGCCTTAGTCACACTGTTTAAAAAAAGATTAGAATAACGCATTAAAATGTTAACTGTGTTTATTATTTGGCTTATGGATGACTGAGGTTTATCCTTTGTGTTTTTTTATTGATTGATTGATTGATCTTTTAAAGAGAGAGGAAGAGAGAGAGAGATAGAAACATCAATGAGAGAGAGAGAAACATCCATCAGCTGCCTCCTGCACGCCCCCCGCCAGGAATTGAGCCCACAACCCAGGCATGTGCCCTGACTGGGAATTGAACCGGGACCTCTCAGTCCATGGGACAACACTCAATCCACTGAGCCATACCAGCTGGGCTATCCTTTGTGTTTTTTGGTGTTTTACAAGTTTTCAGTATTAGCTGTGTTTTATTTTTATAATAGAAACAAAAAGTTATATATTTTTTGGAAACTATATTGCAAAGTAATAATAGCCATACTGGAAGTAGGGAAGAACTGTGATAGAGAAAGTAGCAATATAATGAGTGACATCTATTAGAATACTTTGACTGATCATTAAATCACAATTAAATACCCAAAGTTCAATTCACAACCCAGCCTCCTAAAGTGCTTATCTATAGGGTGTTGCTAAATTATGAGAATTTGCTGAAGATATATTTGTTGGTCTCAGTACTCATGACAAGATGATGACAACCACAAATATAAAATGAAACAAAGGAATGACCTTTCTTATGAACATATCTCAGAAGAACCAGGAATTTTCAGGTCCTGCCAAATGAGTCCAAATTCTTTAAACATAAAATATGAACTTTCTATTTTTATGAGTCAGATTGCAGAAAAAGCAATTAAAACTTATAATGAATCTATTCTTTACTTTAACAAAAGTTTCACTTTAAACATGGGGTTTTTATTAGATTTGGCTAATACATACATACCATAACAAAGAAAAAAAATCTAAAATGTAAAAAAAATTGCAAATGATCTCACTTAACCCCTCCCATTCTTTATATATATTTATTTATATAAATATATATGCAGATTTGTGTGTGTGCATGTGTGTGTGTATATATATATATATATATATATATATATATATATATTTTTTTTTTTTTTTTTTTGGATACATGTAAAAAGCAACACACGGAAATTCTCTGAAAAGGAAGCATCACCAACCTTCCCTGTTTCAGAGCCCCATCTTCTCTCAGGGTCACTCCTACACCTGATATATGATCCAAGCAAAGGTCCCAGGGTTCATGTCTACATTAAGTATTAGTAAAATTTAATTTTGATATTTTTTAAGATAAAAAAAAAAAAAAAACAGTTATTTCAGTAATTTTTTTCTCTGCTCCCCTAGTGAATCATATGTATACCCCCAGGGGTGTGTACCTGTCTTATACCAAACCCAGACTACTGGAAATTCCCTCAAATTAGGAAAGGCATTAGTTGAGCTGCGAAAAAGATGATGAATATGCATTATGATTATGTATGTTGTGTTTTATCACCAAATATGTTACAAAAAAAAAAGAACCTCAACACATTTTGCTACTTGAAAACTTAAAATTTTAGAATGTGTTTTGCATATAAAAATGTAATGCTATATGACAACAAACTGAGAGTTTTACAACAAATATGAGTGGAAATTGGTCAATATCTTATTTTTTTTTTACAATCAACAAAATATAGAAAGACTTCTTACAAATAAACTTTTAAAACTGCTGGAGAAATTTTTAAAATCACTAGGCATGAACAATTCACAGAATTACAAATAAGAAACTCACAAATAAACAAATGCAAAATAAAACTGAAGTAAAATTATCATCACCTCTATATCAAATTATCATCACCTCTATATCAAATTAGTAAACGGTCTCTGAAGATAACCACCCGCAATTCCTCCGCTGCTGTACATGCTGCCACGCCTCTCATCAAGAGGTGGCATTTATTTCTTCTTTACACTCTGGGCTGATCTTGTAATTGCTTTGAATAACAGAATGGTGTAGAAGTAATGCTGTGCACCTAATAAACAGGCAGAGATGCACATTGCTGATGTGCATATAAATTGGCAAATCTTGATCATATGGTAATTCTGTGTTTACTTTTTTGAGGTACCTTTATACTGTTTTCCATTACAGTTGCACCATTTTACAATTCCACCAACAGTACACAAGTGTTCCAAGTTCTCCACATCCTTGCCAATACTTGTTCTTACTTGTTCTTTTCCTCTTCCTTCCTTTTCTTTCTTCCTTTCTTTTTCTTTTTTCTCTTTCTTTTTCTCTTTTCTTCCCCTTTCTTCCTTCCTTTCTTTTCTTTTCCTTCCTTCCTTCTTTCCTTCCTTCCTTCGTTCCTTCTTTCCTCTTTCTTTTCTTTCTTTTTATTATTGACACTATTATATATGTCCCCCATTCCCCCCCCCCCCACTTTGCCAACCTCCACCCAGCCCTCACCTCCACACCGGCCTTCACCACACTGTGTTCATGGGCTATGCATATATGTTCTTTGGCTAATCTCTTCACCTTCTTTTATCCAGCCCCCCAACCCACCTCCCCTCTGACATCTGTCAGTCTGTTTAACCTCTCCCATTCTTAGTCCCACTCCTAAACCAATGCCTCAGAAGGAAGTAAAAGTTTAAGAGCTTGGAGTACATCCTTCAATACTTTTCTCTGTATATAGAACACCTGCAAAGGTGTTTCAAAAAAAATTTTTAAACAAAAATAGTATCATACTTTATGTACAACTCTGTAATTTTTATGTACAGTCTGTAATTTTTACTTAACAATATCACATGGACAGCCTCTAGGTCCACAGATATAAATCTAATCTAATCTTTTTAAATAGCTGCAGAAGATTCCATGATATGGGTATATAATAATTTATTCAACCATTCCCTTTGATTCACTCAGACAGCTTCTAGTTTTTGTCACTACCAAAACACCAAAATGCTACAAAACATATTGTGTACAAATATCTTCTTTCATGTGCCAATTTTCCTTAATGGATATAACCTAAAAAGAAAGTGCTACATCAAAAGGTATGTATATTTTTTATTTTAATAGCTACTACCATATTATTTTCCCAAAAGGTCCTATGCACTCACACTTATACCAGCAATGTATGACAATGCCATTTCTCTGCAACCTTGCATGTACTAGATAATACAATACTTGTAAATTTTGACCCAGGTGATGCATGAAAAGTGCTATCTTATTGTATAATTTGTATCTCTCTAACTATTAACCAGGTTAACACATATGTTCATACACTTATTGTCCATTTAGATTTCATCCCCTGTGGCATGCCTATTTAAATCCTTTGCATATTTTTTACTGTATCACATGATGTTTCTCATCAATTTGTATGATATATGTGTATACTATGGGTATTAATCCTCTATCATATGTGTTATATATACATTAAAATGTGATTTTTGAGTTAGGGGTTTACTGCTTGAATTCATTTTCTCTTTAAACAATGTCATTAATGGTGGCTAAATTACCAGGTGGGTCCAAAGAAGTCTATAGAACATATTATACAGATCAAAAATTATTTATCTACAATGAAAGCTGCAGATAGCAACAACAATCATTCAACAAAAAATAAATGCATCAAAGAAATTTAAGCTATCTTGAATATGGTACCAAGGAAAAGGAAGACTGAAGAAAAATTAGGCACTGAATGAAGACTGCTGTAGAGGCTCAAGAGGAGACTTCAAGTCACCTTAAAGGGTTTTAAGGTGATGGGACTCTTTCGATGGAACTCTTCCTTTTGAGGGCTCTATTTTTAAAAATACATTTAAATACATCCTTTTATCAAATTTTCATGTGATGAGAGGCAATTAGTGCAACTATTAAAAATAAGGTAAATCTAAAGGATTGGAGGCCTTGTTTCTCAGACTGGTTTTCAAGCTCTGACTCTATTAAGTAAGAGAATCTGCCCTGGCCAGTTTGGCTCAGTGGTTGGAGCATCGGCCCATGGACCAATGAGTCGTGGGTTCGAATTCGGCCAAGGGCACATACTTCGGTTGTGATTCATCCCCGGCCCTGGTTGGGGTTGTGTGGGAGGCAGCCACTCGATGTGTCCCTTTCACATCAATGCTTCTCTCTCTCTCTCTTCCTCTCTCTCCCTCCCTCTCTATCTGAACAAAAATGGAAAAATGTCCTCAAGTGAGGATAAAAAAAAAAAAGAGAATCTTGGGTAACACCTTCCTGGAGGCCATCTGTGTAACCTTTGTCACTCATTCATCACAGCTGACAAGTAGCTGCAATGACTGCTCCACATTATCTACATTTACACCAAAATGACAGTTTCTTCCACAGTGTTCTGTCATTTATGAGGTTGATGAGTTTCTTAAACTTCTTAAAATGATTTACAAACTAAAGACAAAGCACCCCCCCCAAAAGAAAAACTCTCATCCTGTTGACTTTATGCCAAAACTCACCATTTTAAGAGGGCAACGTAGTAATTCTCACAGAAAAGATCTGTGGGCCCTAATTGCCTGGATAAGAGGTCAGTGTGTCCAGTAAACCTTAAATGACCTCATATATAACTGGTCCACAGACTGCAACAAGATTACATAAGGAAGTGGAAATACAACTCTGAGGTTAGGTTCAAAGTCATCTATTGAAAACTGCTACCCAGAAGCACAACCCCATAAGGCAAACCCTGGAAGAAAAACCAAAGTTGATACTGTCTAGTTTAACTTCAAGCACAAAAACATAAAGGAACCTCTTTTCAGAAGCTGCTGATTTCATCTAAGTGATAAGATTCGGTTTTCATACAAAAAGGCAAAAAGAGCTTTAGTTATCCACTTCAATACTTGCAGGTGAGAGACTAGGGACTAAGATGATAAGTGGAAGTTATAATGGTCAAGGCAGGAGGTGAAAAAACCTAGATAATTAAAAACTGAAGAGCAATCCAACTCCTGTGTCCATACGAGCCAGGCTCTGGGCTACAGAGATGCTGGAGACAGAAAAGACGGCCTGTCGTGCCCAGCACTGACAGTTCGAATGAGAAGTTGACAAGTGACTATAAAATATAAGTATTCATTATCTCAATCAGACAGTCACCAATTGAAGAAATTTTACTTTGATGAGGCAATACTATATTCCTGGGGTTTTTAATAGAATTTTAGACTTCCACTTAAGAATATTTCCAGTCTACAGAATCGGCCAGTTAGAAAGATTTCTACCCTTCTATTAGATAGATATTAAATATGAATATTAAAGTTTGTATTTCAATGTTGTGATTTTCCTTTCTTCATTACTAAAAGACAATAGTGAGTTTCAGTGGTCTGAATACTAACTTTGATAAAGACAGAAATAAAATAGCACTACTATGCCTCAACTATTTCAATATTTTTCATTAATCTTTCACACTTAAATTCAAAAAGAGTTTTCTAATATACCATTCTTCTTCCCATTCCAGGACTTATTTTAAAGAATAGTAGCCAGAGACACTGAGACAGACTCTAAAAGGAAAATCAATCTGAAGTTAGGAAAACTAGGTTTTGCTACTAATTAATGAGTCTTCTGACCTCTTTCTCAAGGTCCTACTTTCCTGGCTATGAAAGGAGTTTCAGAGAGAATAATAATTGTTAATGTTCCTTTCCTTAACAAAAATCTATCATTTTATGTTTCATTTGAAAATATTAAATATCCAAAAGGCAAAAAACTAAACTGAAGCATAAATACAGGAAGGAAAGTAATGCATTATCACAGTTTAACAGAACACCATTTCCAAGATATTTTTAAATAGCTCCAAGAGAGGGGAAAAAATCCATCAAAGTTTTCTAATAACCAAAACCCATAATCTCTAATCAATCATGTAATAACAAGCTAAAGAACTGTAATTTTCCCATTTGGGAAATAGTCCCCAAGAGAAGGAAAAAATAGTTCAAAGAATACAATGTTTGAACTTAATACAGTAAACAGATGTAAAATGCATGTTATAGTACTCAATACAATGTACCTGTCCAACCCATATGTAGCAACCACACAATGCTTATGTGGATGCATAAGATTTGGTTGATTTAGCTCAGCCACTTACCCTATTTCAAGTTAACCAAACACCCAACAGTCTTTCTCTTACAATTAGGCAGTTACTCATAAGAAAGACTAGTAGAAACTATGTAACAATTTACTACTGAGTAAAACATATGATATACACCATCTTCTTGATAAACAAAAAATAATAGATAAGGATACTTATCTTGTGAATGTGGTAGGAATAATGATGAATGAATATCAAGCACAGAAAATGCAAATTGGAGTCTATGGACCATCCAACTAACTGCTTTCAATATAAACTCTCTTCAGATAAATTTCAAAGGGTAAGTTACTAATGATTAAACACAAAAGAAATGAAAATTTTTATTATATAAGAGATGCATGAAAACAGTAATAAAAATGGAAACTATCTAAACCAGAAAATGCTGAGTTCTTCTGGGGGTTTTGGTGACAATGTATGGGAGTTTTCCTATATTTAGAAACAGATATCTTTTACACTTTGGGACTTGATCTGAGCCAGCCACTGTATTGCTCCTCTGTCATTTGCAAAATATAAAAATACATTCATTCAAAGCCTATGTTTATAAGTTTAAAATGTGATGTTATTGCTAAGAGCCCCTGAATCCTTAAAGCTAATATAGGTTAATTCTCTCCCTTAATAAGATCCCCAAGTGATTAAGCATTTGAGACTATGACAAGATATTTCAGCAGATCCCAGAGAGCAGACTATGGCATCTTAGTTGTTAAAAGAAGGGATGGCCTGGCTGGGTGGCTAGGTTGGTTGGAGCATCGTCCTGAGCACCAAAATGGTTGTGGGTTCGATCCCGGGTCAGGGCATGTACAGCAGGCAACCAATCGCTGTTTCTCTCTCTCTTTCTCTCCCTTCCTCTCTCTCTAAAAACCAATAAAAACATAGCCTCGGGTAAGGATAAAAAAAGAAGGGATGGGGATAGCGATCCTCTATTGAGAGCTGTCAGGCAATGACTATGCGTCATGTTTAGGTGAGACTGAAAAGGCCAGCATTCTTTCCACACTATAAATACATTTTTTAATCTTTGAAATGAAATTAAAGCTTATTTGAAGAGTCTACGGCGTAGATTCTACATCATTTGTGATCCTGTAAACAACCCGAGGGAAAATTCAAAATCAAATCTAGATGAACTGTATTCCAGATTCATCTTTTAAGGGTAAGACTGAATGAAGAAATATTTTTAGCATATCTCTGAAGCAGAATCAGAGCAACCTTAGTAATCCCATGCTCAGCAGTGTCACAGGCAAGGAATGATGGAAAATGAAAAGAACAAGAATCAGGAGACTGGGGAAATGGCTGTGTCTGGAGCTCACATTTGTTGAGCACTGTGTGCCAGGCACCATCCTACACACTTCACATGTGCTATTTGATTTGATCCTTACAATACACCCATGAGGTTGAAATGATCATCCCCATATACATAGTCAAGGAGACTCAGAGCAGTTAAATGACTATGGAAATTAACACATCTAAAAAATAAAAAGAAAATGAAATCCACACATCTAGAAAGTAGTACAGACAAAATTTTAAGTATAATTTCCCCCCAAGCAGGTTGTTACCCTATAGAACTCAGACTACATAAAAGTTTTCCAATTGTCTATTAATAGTGGATATTATTCCTCTCTTCTGAAGCATATTATAAAAACTTAGCCTCATTCATAATAAGAAAAGAGCCAAAAATCAGAAAAATGAGTGATTTTTTCCAATCATTATGTACCTACGGCATGTAAGGTGTTATAGATATATTTTGTTAATTCTTCTCTAGGTAAGTATAATAACTTAAAGAATTATGTCACTAGTCTAACCCCAGAAAAGAAAGCCTATCTATTACAATAATATAATTAGGCATAACAAATAAATAACAAACACTGAAAATAACTCCCACTTCTAGTTAGCTTACAGAGAATTACAAGAGAATTTCACTTCCAACATAACAACCAGAACAAGCCAGTTAATCTAAAAAACAGTTTCTTAAAAACCCATCATACAGCTAAGGATATAAAGAAACCTAAATGAACTAAATTCTAAAAAGTAATAAGCCCTTTCGAGGAGGGAAAAGACGCAGAGCTAGTTTTCATCCCTAGTAGAATGGCAAGAGAATGAAGGAAGAATCTGCCACAGATGTGCCAGGATAAACAAGGTAAACTTTTTTATTTTTACTGATATTAGAGAGAGAGGAAGGGAAAGGAAGGGAAACATCGATGTGAGAGAGAAACATCGGGCATGTGCCCTAACTGGGAATGGAACCAGCCCATAATGGTGGTGAAGAACAGCAGCAACCACTGAGGGGGACAGAACAGGGTCAGAGCTCCCCAAAGCCTCACCCCCAGGGAACTATCTATAGTGACCTCTCCAGCAGCTCCCTGAAAAGCTCCATTCTCAGAATTTGTCTATTTGACCCACTCAGAACTCCCTGTGTGCAAACAGCACCACCCTAGGGCCTTTGTCAAAGAAAAATCAGCAACACTTGCTTAACAGCACAGCTGCCTGAGGGAGCAAAACCAGTTGGAGCTAAGATGAGGATGACAAAAAACTTAAAAGGAAACACTGGGAATGATCTGTCCAAAGGAGGCTTTGGAAAGCTCCAGTGAATGCCTAGGTGTCTCGAAGGCCATGCACTTGTCCAGGAAAGTCCTGAGAAGGGTCTAATCTCACACGGCTGGCTGACATTAAAGCTTTGCACCAGCAGAAAATAAAGGTTAAGACACCCTCGTAAGCCATCTGTGGAACACTGAAATCATGCCCAATGTGCTCACAGAGATCCTAGGCAAAGGCTGAGAGAACTTACTTGTTTGAGGCATTTAAGAAATTTCTGTCCAATCATTACCTGAGCACTACATGACAAAGAATACAGACTTCAGCCCTGGCTGGTTTGACTCAGCAGTTAGAGCACTGGCCTGCGGACCAAAGAGTCTTGGGTTCGAGTCCAGTCAAGGGCACGTACCTTGGTTGCGGTTCGTCCCCAGCCCTGGTCGGGTCATGAGGGAGGCAACCAATCTATGTGTCTCTCTCACATCGATGTTTCTCTCTCTCCCCCTCTCTTTCCCTCCCTCCCACTCTATCTGAAGATAAATGGAAAAATATCCTCAGGTGAGGACTGAAAAAAAAAAGAATACAGACTTCAGAAAAATACTCTTTGAAAGTCAGGGAACAAACAAACAGCAGCAACAATGACCAAAAACAAACCTTGAGGAAGGGAGGAATCTGATTTCCAGACTTGCCACATTATACTATTTAACATGTCCGCTTTCTAACAAAAAATGCATAAGAAATGCAAAGAAATAGGAAATTATGGCCCCTATACAGAGAAAAACAGCAGTCAATACAACTATCTCTGAGGAAGCCAGACATTGGACTTAATAGACAATACTTTTAATCAGCTATTACAAATATGTTCAAAGAACTAAAAAGAAAGCATGTCTAAAAATTAAAGGAAAGCATGTCAACAGTATCTCACCAGAAAATATCAAAAAGAAACAAATTATAAAAAAGATCCAAATAGAAGTTCTGAAGTTGAAAAGTAAAATTAAAAAATTCACTAGAGGAGCTCAACAACAGATGTGAGCAGGCAAACTTGAATATAGGTCAACTAAGATCATCCAGTCTAAGAAACAGAAAAAGAGACAGAGAGAGAATAAAGAGCCTCAGAAATCCATGGGACATCATGTAGTATACTAACATATACATACTGAGAGTCCCAGAAAGAAAAAGAGAGAGAAAGAAAGAAGTCACACACACACACCACACACACACACACACACACACACATTCTATCAACAATGATGGTTATTTTAAAAATTGCTCTCCAATGCTTGGTAACTTAAGTATCCTTACCTTGTTAGGATTACCTTAGTAATAAATCAAATATATTAGTCTTGTTTTAGGTTAAAAATTTTTTTTAATTAAATAAAAACCAATAAAGAATAATTGCCAACTAAGGAGAGCTCAGGGAGCACAGAAACCTCCCGTGGAGCAGAAGGGCAAAAGCTCCCTTGATATTGATTTTCAGTACGAATACAGACCGTGAAAGTGGGGCCTCTCGATCCTTCTGACCTTTTGGGTTTTAAGCAGGAGATGTCATAAAAGTCACCACAGGGATAACTGGCTTTTTTTTTTAATTTTTCATTATCTTAAAAAAAAAAAAAGAATTGCCAAAAACTCCCCCAAGTTGATGGGAAAACATTAATCTGCACATCCAAGAAGCTCAACCATCTCCAAATAGGTAAAACTCAAAGAGATTTGTTATCATACATACCATAGCTAAACTATCAAAAGCCAAAGCCAAAGAGAGAATCTTGATAGCAGAAAGCACAGTGACTCATCACATAGAGGAGGATCCTTAATAAAATTAATAATGACTCATCAGAAACTATGGCAGCTATGGGCAGTAAGATGACATATTCAAAGTGCTGAAAGGAAAAAAACAAAACAAAACCTGTCAACCAAAAATTCTATATCCAGTAAAATTCTCTTTCAAACAATAAAGGCAAAATTAAGAAATTTCCAGACAAACACTAAGAGAACTCATCACCAGCAGATCTTCCCTACAAGAAACACTACAGGAAGCCCTTCCTTCATGCTGAGATGAAAGCACACAAGACATACCTCAAATCCACACAAGGGAAGAATACCAGTAAAGGCAACTACATGTGTAAACACAAAGAGCGTAAACATACTTTTATTTGTAACTCTTTTCTTACATCTGATTTAAAAGACAAATTTCATAAGACAATAATTATAAAATTGTGTCAGTAAATTTTTAATGAATGAAGTATAATTAGTATAAAATAATAGCACAAAGGAAATGGCAAGGGAACAGAGCAAAGTTTTGTTACTATTAGTATCCATCTGAACAAGTTTGTTTTAAGTTAAATTGTTCATTGTAATCCCTGAATGGACCACTAAGAAGGTAACTCAAAAGATATATAAGTAAAGTAAAAGAAAAGTGGGACAGAGTGCAGAAGACAGATTGCTGAGCCATCTGGGAGGTAGAGTGAATGGGAATCTATGTTAGATGAAAGTGAGATATTCTTGCTCAAGGAGCACACAGTCTAGAGCAGCGGTTCTCAACCTGTGGGTCGCGCGACCCCTTTGGGGGCCGAACGACCCTTTCACAGGGGTCGCCTAAGACATAACAGTAGCAAACTAACAGTTACGAAGTAGCAACGAAAATAATTTTATGGCTGGGGGTCACCACAACATGAGGAACTGTATTAAAGGGTCGCGGCATTAGGAAGGTTGAGAACCACTGGTCTAGAGGAAGAATCTGAAGAGTAAACAAAAAAGTATTCTGTATTGTGCCCAATGACCGAAACATAAAATAGGGAAAGGAAAGTGGCAAAAAGATGAGGCTGAGACTAGATCATGAAAGGTAAGGGTTGATCTTTGTTCCTAAAGCATTAGAGATTAAAGAAATTTGAGAAAAGAAGTGACATGATTTTGAGCAAAGGAGTGACTGAGTCATTACAGAAATGCAAATCAAAACAATACCACTTCACACCCACAAAGATAGACGGCTATAATAAAACAGACAAGTGTTACTGAAGATGTGGAGAAACTGGAACCCTCATACATTGTTGGTGGGAATGTCAAATGACACACCTTTCTTGGAAAACAGTTTGGTAACTCATCAAAATGTTAAACAGGGAGCTAGCAATTCGACTCCTAGGTACATACTCAAAGGGTAAAATGGTACAACTACTTTGTAGAACTGTTTGGCAGTATCTTTATAAAGTTAAACAGGAATCCACCTATGACATATCAATTCAACTCCTATTAATTCAAGAGAAATGAAAACTTATGACCACATAATTGTACAGGAATGTTCATAGCACCTTATTCATAACAATCCAAAAATGGAAACTATTCAAATGTCCATCAACTGGAGAACAGATAAACAAAATGTGGTATATTTAGACAACAGAATAATACTCAGCAATAAAAACAAACTGATAGGTACAGCAACATGGATGAACCTAGAAATCATTACCTTGATGGAAAGAAGACAGTTTTACACACACACACACACACACACAAATGCCATACTATATGATTCTATTTATATACAGCTGAAGAATAGGCAAAACTAATCTATCTTAGTAGAAAACAGTACAGTGGTGTCCAGAGCCAGGGAGTTGGAAAGGGACACAAAAGAACACTCGGGGATGAAAATAATATTGGTGTTTACGTGGGTTTATAACATTGTAAAAACTAAACAAAATGAATACTCAGAACTGTGCTTTTATTGTTTATAAATTTTATCCTAATTAAAAAAGAAATTATAGTACATGAAAAAATAAAAGTTTTACTGGAATATTCATGGGTGAAGTGATACAATGTCTGAGATAGGTTTTAAATACTCCAGAACAAAAAAATGAGTCAGATAAAAAAGACTGGCATGTGCTGACAAATGCTGAAGCTAAATGATGTGTACATCGGGTTTATATTATTCCCTTTAGCTTTGTATATGTTTAAAAATTCACATAATGAAAAGTTACAAGTTAGTCATTCATAAATAAATATTTCTTACTGTAGTTCTGTGGCACAAGTTCCGGGCTCTTAGGAGTTTTCAAAGTGTAGGATACATCTCCAATACTGACTGTATCACCTAAAAAGAGAATAAAGAAACACAAGCATTACAAGAGACAAGTGAGAAAACCATACCTATGCCTTTCCCAACAATGACCTTCCCGACTCTTACTGAAATGTACCCACATCAGTCTGTGTCAGGCACACAGAGGCTGTGCTCTAAAGCTTCTATCCAAAGTATAAGTTATGGAAAGGAGAAGGGAAGCATTGGTGAAATTCACATTTTAAATGTTACGCTAGCAAAAAAGGTGAAGTTCAATAAAATATGCATATTAAGCAGTTTTATTTTCTCATTAATAGTAATACTAACAGCATCAGCAACAATACAGAAGGAAGTATTTTGTTTAGTATCATCCAAAGTATCCACAGGGTGGTATTGTTAACACAAAACTGCAACCTCTTGACATCTCTATAGGTTCTTATTGTTACTACAAACAACTTCAAGCTCTCTAGTAACACAACCCCAAATTCATTATTTCTAGGTACATAAAAAGAACAAAGCCCCAGTGGTATATATGCTAAGAATTCCTACAAGAAACAAAACAGAGCAAAAGTTCTAAATAACTGCTACATGGTTCTAATTTTTGTTGCTGTTTGTTTGTTAATCCTCATCCAAAGATACTCTTCCATTGATTTTTAGATAGAGTGGAAGGGAGGGGGAGAGAGAGAAAGATCGATGTGAGAAAGACACATGGATTGGTTGTCTCCTGCACAACCCCAACGGAGGCTGGGGATCAATCTTGCAACCCAGGTATGCGCCCTTGACCGGGAATTGAACCCACAACCCTTTGGTCTGGGGGAGCCAATGCTCCAACCACTGGGCCAAAATGGCCAGGGCCACTGTTCTAATTTTTTTTTTAATAACATTAATTTCTGGCTGATAGTCTAAAGTGCAAGACTAAACAGAACAATCTCTGCGTTGCTTTCTCCAACAGCAAAATAGGCATATTGATACCATCGGTACCTGAAACTTCATTTGGAAAGGGGTCAAAGACTCAGAAAAAAGAAGCTGTGACATCTTTTAACACTGCCAGTTCGAGCTAGTGAGGTATCCTGGAGACTAAGGCCTTAAATCATAGTAATAATAACAATAGCCAATACTTGTTGAATGATTACTATCTTCTAAGTACTTTACACATTCCCAAAATAACCCTATGAGACACACTTAACAAATGAAGAAGTTTGTGAATCTGTGGGAATAAAGTTTTTATAGATGAATAAATGTATTACAGGTATGTGGTAAGTTGAGAGAAATGTAGAAACACTGTGTAATACCCAGGTATACTTTCTGATACAGAAGATGTATGTTTAGAGTTCAGTTGCACAAATCAGAATTTCCCTCTGAACTAGTCTAATCGACTAACTGAGGACTTATTGAATACTGGCAATTTGGCAAATATTGTTATAGATACATTATCTATGCTATTTCATTTAATCCTGACTCTAAGTAACCTTGGTTCCTGTGAGCTCCCTCATATGGCTGCTGTAACAGAAACGCCATCACAAAGTAGCTTAGTAAACGTTCCTGTTACAGCAGTTATACGAAGTAACTTACAGAACCATGGGTCACTGAAGAGACCTAGACTCAGAAATAGTCCACAGCTTGGTAGAGATGGCAACAGGAAACACAGTCAAAGTCACTCCCCAGGATAAACACACTGAGATCCCGCCCCTGGCAAACACTAAATCCACACCACGGGACAACTTGAGCAGAGGACAACTTTTTCCCATTTTATTTTTATATTTTTCAAACCTGTAAAAAGTTGGAAAAACACTATCTTAAGTTGCAGAAATCATGATTCTTCATCTTTAGTCTAAAGGCTTCTGATGCATCTTCTAACAGTAAGAACACTGCCATAAGTGAACTGTTCCTGCAGCCTCTGCGCAACTGCCTCATGATTCAGTCTTGGGCAAGGGCATTTAATTAGCCAAACCTAGGTTAGTACCCACAGCCTAGCTGCCAGGGGTAAGGTCGCTGTAACTTCCAGAGTGGAGTCAGGGCCCTGTCTCCTGTCAAACTCACAGTAGGATATTCCACCTCTCCCCCTCCCTCCACCTTTCCTTCTCCTCCTTGCCCCCTCACCTCCTCTGTTTTCCTCCTACCTCCCTCTGATTTCTCAAGTCATCTTGGCTTCCTCTTCCTTCTCAATTTCTTAGCATTGGGTGCAGAGGCCCAGTTCTGGCCTCTTTTCTATTTTATGTATAACCTCTCCTTGATATGTTCACCCAGTCTTATGCTTTTAAGTGCAACTAATATATATTGCTGGTTCCAAATTTTTATCTCTAACCCAGACCACAGAACTCCAAACACAGATACCAACAGATACTGAGATGTCTAATAGTCAACTTAAACTTAACATTCAAAACTGAACTTCTGATCTTTCCACAAAATGTGCTCCACCCACAATATTCCACAGTTCTGCTGATGGCAATTTAATTCTTCCACTAGCTCAAACCAGAAATCTTTCAGCCATTCTTAACTGTTCTCTCTCATATCCCATCAGAAAATCCCACTAACTCTGTCTTTAAGATACATCCAGTATTGTCCACTTTTCACCACATCCTCTACCACCACCATGCTGACCCAAGCCAATTAAGGGTTTGCTAGTTAAATGATTTCCTCATTTAAACAGCATTCTCTCTCATCTCCTAACAAATCTCCTGTTTCAACTCTTGCACCCTACAGTTTATTCTCAACAGAACAGCCACAATGATCATAATAAAAGAGGAATCAAGTCATGTCAGTCCTCTGGTCAACCCTAAGGTCTTTGCAATGGCCTAAAAGACTATTCTGATGAGGCTCCCCCATTTCCTCTCAGACCTCATCTCCTTCTGGTGTCCTCCTCACTTACTCTACTCCAGCCATACGGTTCTCATCACTATTCCTTAAACATGTCAGACATATACTCATTTCAGGCTTTTGAAGTGGATTTTCCTGCTTACTGAAATGCTTGTCCTAAACATATCTATTTATCAATCAGGGTCCCAGCAAGAAACATATGGTATATTCCAACTGAGTAACAGTATAATAAAGGAACCATATATGTAGGTATGGGCAGAGCTTAAGAAAACCAAGAATGGAACTAGCAGTAACAGAAAGCCACTACCACCCCTAAGCCTAAAGGGACCAGGGGAAAGAGCAAGCAGAGAAAGTGTATTTAGAAAGCTTCCTAAGAGGAGCTGTGACCCTTTGTGGAGGAACACAGCAAACCTATAGTGGTGACCTGGCCAAGAGGGCACTGAGGAATAAACATGAACCAGAAACTGACAGACGTAAAAGTAGAAACTGACAAATCCAAAATCATATCTGCATATTTTAATATATTTCTCTTAGTAATTGATGGAAGGGGGGGCAGAATAGAAGGATACAGAAGTAAAGATAATCACTTCTCAACCTTTTGGCTAAGATTAAGAATAGAAATAAGGATACAAAGATATGAAAACACTAATAGCCCTGGCTGGTTTGGCTCAGCGGTTAGAGCGTTGGCCCGCGGTCCAGAGAGACCCGGGTTCGGTTCCCGCTAAGGGCACATGCCTCAGTTGCAGTTTGTCCCCGGTTGGGGTCATGTGGGTGGCAGCCAGTCAATGTGTCTCTCTCACATTGATGTTTCTCTCTCTCTCTTCCTCCCTCTCTCCTTCTTGCTCTATCTGAAGATGAATGCAAAAATGTCCTCGGGTGAGAATAAAAAAAAATAAAATAAACACTAATAGCCACTTACCCTAAATAACCTTTTATAGAACACTACACTCAACAAGAGCAGAATAGATATTCTTTTTAATTGTGCATGGAACATTCACCAAAACAGATCATAGCTGGATCATAAAGCAAGTATTAATAATTTTCAAAGGACTGAAATCATACAAAGTATGTTCCCTAATTAAAATGGAATCAGTAACACAAAGATCTGGAAATAACTGGAAACTCTCTCAACACTAGGAAATCAAGCAACAGGGCTTCTTTAAAAATCCAAAGAAGAAATCACAATGGAAACTGGACTCGTTAAGAAGTAGGGCAGTGATCAGTTAGCCATGCCTGCTACTGTAGGCAAAGAGGAAAATGACATTCATATGAGCTAGGCGTTAGCCCTCCCTGCCTCGGAGGCTGATGTTCTTGGCCATCTTCTGTTACCATGCTACAATTTCCTGAGTCATCTAATCCACACCAATGGCCCAACTCTGACACTATAACTAAAGTGTTAAATGCCTACTTTGGCTCAGATCTGTCTCCTGAGTTTCATACCTGTCAATAACCTACTGGAGATTTTACTCAGATATTCCAGAGACACCTCAACTTTAACATGAGAAAACAGAACTCGACATTCTCCGTTCTGTACTGTCCAGCCATTTCTAACCACCTCACCTCTTGTATTCCTCTCTCAGTGACTGATTCTTTATTTCCTCAGCCTAGAAGCCCTTCCGAATCTCTCACACCCCTTTCCCTTCACACAACTACGCATCAAATATCTTCATCTCCCTTCCCTAACTTTTCCTTTTGCACAATCGCCACCTCCCTCAAGAACTGATCATTTCCATCTTTCTGCTAGTATAGTATTTGGTTCATGTTCTGTAATAACATTTCTCATACTATATTACAGTTATCAATTATGTCTCTTCTACAGTAATGGTTTCATTTTATCAACAGCTTCTGAGCACATTAGACTAAACAGCAGCCTCTGGGTGAGAAAGTAACTGTAGCCATTTGATACATTTTTGCTAAAGCCTTTTTAGTGAACCTCCCTAGTTTAATGATTCAATGATTTCACTTGCTAGTCAAGTTGCCTCTGATTCTTTGTGACCTATAAACTTGAAAAAGACTGTAATAAAGTTGTCAGTTGATAAACTATTAAAAGTAACATTTTATAACAAATCAACATACTGTTTGTCTTATAACTTAGAAAGTGTACAAAGAATTGAGTAATATTACTATATCAAAATTCCTTACATTTTCCACAATAATTAATATTCAACTGGGGGACGGTACCACTCATGTCATCAACAGGTATATCTCTACAAAATTTTAGTTTTTATGAAAATTTGGAACCTTTTGATGTTCTTGTGAACAATGTGTTCTAATAACTGTAATGATAGAAACTACTTTAACTTTTAAACATTTTTGTTGCAGAAAAGTGCAATAAAAATAAAACTTTCAAGAATAAAAATATATTAAGTTAAAATTATGAGAAGTATAACTGAAATACAAATTCAAGAAGATAAAGAAACAATGTAGCCCTGGCCGGTTTGGCTCAGCCGTTAGAGCATTGGCCTGCGGTCCAGAGAGACCCGGGTTCGGTTCCCGCTAAGGGCATGTGCCTCGGTTGCAGTTTGTCCCCAGCCCTGGTAGGTCGTGCGGGTGGCAGCCACTCGATGTGTCCCTTTCACGTCGATGTTTCTCTCTCTCTCTCTCTCTCTTCCTCTCTCTCCCTCCCACTCTATCTGAACAAAAAATGAAAAAATGTCCTCAGGTGAGGATAAAAAACAAAACAAAAACAATGTAAAATTTCTGACAAAGAAGAGCTTTTTAGCTATTTTCAAAATAGAGATCCTAGCTAATAAACTACTAGGATATTCTGATTCCATTTACAAGATATACTTTAAAGAGGACTGTGACAGTTCTTGTTTTAAATGTCAATATTTACAATACACTGGAAACATCATCCCCTGCAACTATTTATTCTTATCAGGAAAATTTTTAGATATCATCCTAAAAATGTTCAAAGGGATCATATTTGAAAAATCCTTTTAGGAGATAAGTGAGAAAAATATTTTTAGGTTTTTTTTCTGGACTTTGAAGTTTTAAGGAAAGATTCATGAGGAACTTAAGACAAAATATATACTGTCATATACACAGTATTGAAATAAAATCCATGAACTATGTGGCTGAGATTTATTATTTTACTCTTACTCTCGAATTTACTCATGTGGCAAAACAATTAAACACATAAACAAATTATAAAAAGGAATTAAAAATCTTACCAAGCAAGCAAATAAAAAACTAATACCTTTAACACTAGAGATCTGTGGATCAGTATGAAAACAATCAACTTGCCATTCAAAAAAAAAATTGTTGCCTTTTTTATAGCAACTTTTCCGAGAAAAATATTTAAAGATCACTGCTCAATCTATAAAACCCTAGCATTTTGTGGGCAGGAACCATATTTTAATCACCTTTGTGCCAAAAACAATACCTCAAACCAAGTAGGTATTCAATAAATGTTTGATAAATGAATAAATAAATGAATGACTATAGTTTTAAATTTTGTTTTCTTAATTACTTTAAGCTCTGGTTCATGATTTTCTGTGAACAGCCCATCTTCAATATGCTCGGAAATCAAGCCATTTGTAAAGTATTTGTTTAAATGAACTATAAATTAATTTAAATAAGTATTAATGTAAAAGGGAATGAAGTTACTTATAACACAACAGGTAACACAACAGTTTATACTGTATGCCTGTTTTCAAATAAACTATTTTGGTAAAGTGCAATAATTTTAAAAATTATATTTTAGTAAATAACATAAGATATTCAGAATGGAAATTGTTAGAATAAGTAGAATATAATAAAAAGTACAAATTGTTAATAAAAAGGTAAAAATTTTTATAGAATATGTTGCTTAACATTTAATTGCATTTATTACAAATAATGCATAAAAGCAACCACACGTAACTCAGATTAACCTAAATCCCTGTATAGTATATAAACTGTCACTACTGCCAATAAATTAAATTATATATTTTATTCAGGCATGAAGCATATGTACTTGAGATTTAAAAACCCAGAAAAGAATCCAAAAGATAAAACCTTCCAAATGAAATTAAATTTAAGGCCACACCTAAAATAATAAGGCTTGATTTTATCACATGCAATAATCCTAATTTAAGGGGATTTACCAAAGGTTTATAGAAAAATAATTTCTGTATACAAGATAATTAACAGTATCTTTTATGTAACACTTCTTGACCAAATACTTTTAGACATTATTCACTTGATTTTTAGGTAATTTTAATGGACAGCTATTTTGTTTTACATACCCAATATTCTTTCCCCTTTCTTTTGACAAGAGAATCCCTCTCTCCAGTGGAGAATCCATCCCATTTGGTTTGAGTAGAGTTTATACCACTCATCCCAACCTTAACTCCTACGCCTAAACCCCAGAAGTAAGTACCCTGCACAAGCTTCACAAGAACATTCCACCCTCAGGCCACAATGCTTTAGAGACGCACATGAACTTGGCCCATAAAAGCTCTCTCCAAGATTTTTATCAGAGCTCATAGAAAAAAATGTTCTCTCTTCTTCTGACACTGAGTTGTAAGAACAATGAAAGTCTTGGGCAATCCATAAGGCTATCACTGCCACCACTTGAAAAAAGCCTGCCAGATATTTAAACCAATAGAACAAAAAAAGTAGATCTAATAGATGGAGAGTGGAAAGTAGTTAAAACCATGGGGAAAGGCAGAGACAGTCCAAACCCGAAAGATATTTGAACATCCTGCATCTAGCCTGGCCTGAAGCTTTTAGACCTCCCACCTTTGTGAACTAATCAATGTATTTTTCTGTGCACATACCTGTCATTTAAAACCAAATGATTGCTAGCTACTACATTTTTTGTAAGGTAAAGGCAGACAGAGCAAGCGTAACAATTCCTATTTTACAAAGAAGATATATGCTCAAAGAGCAATATAGGACATTCTGTCCCTGAGGATATTCTGAAAACAAACATTGTAATCAGAATAATATTAACATTCATAAATTTTCTTCAAGTAATTAGCTTTCAAAAAAAATTAAGCCAAAGGATTCTGTTATCAATAGAGTACATTTTATTAAAGCATTATTTTAGAGTGAATAGCTTTTTGTCCATATAGAATTTTACCAACTATATCACCTAAACCTCTATGTTTTTCCTTTGTGGCCATCAACAAGGGTTGAATACCAAAAAGATTTTATTCTTTCATCAATGTTTAATCAATAACAAATTTTTCAGCTTATAACATTGTCAGAGGATTATTTAATATTGTTAATTTCTAATAATTCTTAAATAATTTTATACGACTGATAGTTTTTATTTAATTCTTAGCTAACCCATGAGAAATCTGTATATTTTCCTCAGATATTTCGAAACTGTTATATTGTCAAGATCTTTACCAAGTTCAAAACCACTTTTCTCAGTTATGTATCTCAGGTACATCTGTGGTAGACCATGTAAATGTGCCTTTAGCCCTGGCCAGTTTGGCTCAGTGGTTAGAGTGCTGGCCAGAGCACCAAAGGGTCGAGGGATCAATTCCCAGTCAAGGCCTCGTATCCAGGTTGCAGGTTCAATCCCTGGCCCTGGTCGGGGTCATGTGGGAGGCAACCAATCAATGTGTCTCTCTCACATTGATGTTTCTCTCTCTCTCTCTCTCTCCCCCTTCCTTCCTCCCTCCTTCCCTCCCTCCCTTCCACTCTATCTAAAACACTCAATGGAAAAATATCCTCAGGTGAAGATTAACAAAAATAATAAAATGTGCTTTTAATGCTATTAATCCACTCAGAATTGTAAACTATAGATTATATTAATGAATATACACACTTTAATATTAAAAACTATGAAATGAGCTCACAATTCAGTGACTTGTAGCTCTGACAAAGAAGTTGCTTTAGTTCAGGGGTTCTCAACAGCAGCATTACTAACATGTGAGGCGGCATGATCCTTTGTTGTGGGGGCTGTCCTGTGCATTGTATCCCAGGCCTTTACCCACTAAATACTAGTAGCAGCCCTGCCTCCTGGTTATAACAACTAAAAATGTCTTCAGATATTCCCCTGAGAGAGGGGAATCTCCCCGGTTAAGTGTCACCATTTTTATTTTTATTTTTTGTAATACAAAACAGACTGAAGAGAAAACCAAATATATCAGCAATTTCCATATTAGTCTGCAGGCTCCTAATACAGGTCTTCCCAACGATTTATTAGGTATAATTGTTCTGAGATTTCATTGCTAAATTCTTTAATATGCAATAGGATCATAGTGTTCTCAGGGTCACAACAGCCTGCTACAGGTTCAAAGTAGTTAATAATTTCCCCAAAGTTAACACCTAGTAAATACAGGGCTAAGACCTGAACCATAATATAGTTTTTCCCTTTATACCACATTTCTCAGTTGAAGCCACAGTTCTTTCCCCCTCCCCGAAGTCATCAATTCTATTGCACCCCAGGAATATAATCTTTAAAATCACAAAAATGCATATACACAGATATTTATTGCACTGTTTATATATTTAAAAATAGACAACCTAAATTTCCAAGAATAGGAAATTGGTAAAATAAATATTATATAGATGAATATATGAACTGAATACCTAATTAAAATAATCATGTATAACAATATTTATCACTATGTTACTATATTTGTAATAATGGTTAAGTGAGAATAAATTATAAAACACACATGATCCCTATTTTTAAAAAAGAAATATGTTTGTATAAAAAATAAATATTATCTATTATAAAATCTGATAGGATTAACAGCAAAAATTTGACAATTATGATTTTGTATGGGAGGATTATGTTTTAGGAGATTGTATTGTTTGTTTTTCTACAATGAACAAAGATTTCTTGTACAAAAAGTATTTCTCTAATATTTCTATTAAAAATGTATTTCAGACAAAAAAGTCATAAAGATAATAATGGTGTTAAAGAACAGCACTAAATATGCCATGGTGGATGTATAATAAAGCTGTATTTCCAGGTTTATCAGTTGATCTTGATCTGTGGCATATCTGAACCTATCTAACATCAGAGTCCTACTGAACCAGCTTGCTAGGCTCCATCTGTGAAACCACTACACTAATTTCTATTGAAAAATCTTTGCAGTAGCTAACCTCCTTGTTAACCTCTTTGTTCCTAAAACCAAAATACAATACTACTATGAAGTAAAGAAAACAAAGCATTTACAAATTATGGACTAAGACTATCTGATAGCAAGAGATAAAAAACTGTGGGTTTAGGGAAGTTTTCTTTACATAAATGACTCCCTCTTCCTTCTGCTTACCAGGCTTTATAAAGCTCCTATCTTGAAAGTCAACAAGGCAATTCCAGCCTCTCCTGCTCCTTCTCCATATGAACTTTAACATAATAAGCCACTGAATGCTTATTAGATACAAAGTATTGACAGGCACCGAAAAGAATATAAAGATAAATAAGATATACATACTGTCCAGGAAAAATAAGAACAGTATATAACTTGCATTTAGTGTCTTATGTTACTCTTTTTCCAAACTACATGTTAGAAAGCAGGGTCAGCCCTGGCCGGTTTGGCTCAGCGGTTAGAGCGTCAGCCTGTGGTCCACAGAGACCCGGGTTTTGTTCCCGCTGAGGGCATGTACCTCGGTTGCAGTTTGTCCCCGGCCCTGGTTGGTCGTGCGGGTGGCAGCCACTCGATGTATCCCTTTCATGTCAATGTTTCTCTCTCTCTCTCTTCCTCTCTCTCCCTCCCACTCTATCTGAACAAAAAATGAAAAAATGTCCTCGGTGAGGATAAAAAAAAAAAAAAGAAAGAAAGAAAGCAGGGTCAAGTATATGCAGAGAGGAGATAACGAACTGTCACCTGTGTGAGTGCTCCTAAGAGCATCTGTCAAACCTAAATTGTAATTCATTAAGGCATACTGCTGTTTGTGGTTTTACATTTGTCTGTGTATAACTTCTGATTTAAAATGGGACACTCCAACCTTGATGGCAAGCAAACATCATGGCCCAGGGTAGCCAAGAGTTTGCCTCCTGTTTACCTGTCTTAGAGCTGTTCTTACTTGAGTCCAGATTTCTGGTAAGTTCCCTGCTACATTTGTCCACAGTCCTCATGCCTACTCCTTGTGGATCTTGCCAGATTCAATGACTGAGTTTAAGTTAATATGTTGTCTTTAATGTGTCCATGATTCTCACATTTGAAGCAAAGCTTGTATTTGGATTTGCTGGACAAAACACAAATTTTGAGGACATTTACAACTAATCACCAATACCTATATAAATACAGACTTTAAAAATTCACATCCACATGGATTTCTAATGTTTTTATAATCAACATGTATTATTCATGTACAAAGAACTTTTCTTTCTTTTTTAGAAAGTTCACATGAATTAACTCTGTTCAAATCTGCCTACCCAGATAGTTCTGATCGTCTCAACCTAAAAGGAACTGGTTCAGTTCTTCTAAAGTCAAGGAAACAGAACAACTCTCACAGAGCTGAAAATACATATGCTAAGAATAATAAAGAAGCTAACTTTATTGAATATTAATATGTGCCAGGGACTGTATTAACTAATTAAATCCTCACAACAACCCTATGAGGTATACTCTCTTTATCCTCATTTTACAGTTAAGAAAACTGGGTCACAAAATTATGTAAGCTACCCTAAAATCCCTACATCTAGACATTGCAGAAATGAACTGCAACCCAAACGAACTCCACAACCCAAGTTACAGATTATACTACACTTCCACCCTTGACCTTTACCTTTTAAGACAAAGGAGCAACAAACAAACAAAAACTCAAAAAATAACAAAGGAATAAACAAATACCCTAAAAGTCACAATAACTGATAAGGGGCGAAATATGACATCACAATTCCATACAAGAAAAAAGAAAAAGAAAAAGAAAAACAAGTTTGTTCAGTAAATGAATGAATGAATAAAATGTATGGGACTTAAACTCCCTCATTTCCTGGCAAGAATTATTTGGAGCACGGACAACGGGGAAAGCAAGAGAAACAAGGAAACCTTCAATTTCAGAGTGAAAACCTCCATTATTCTAAGCAACAACAACTGACAACATCTTGCCTAGAATCACTTTGCCAATCAAGAGCAGCAACAATATACACCCCTTCCTGTTTAACCAGAACACATGCTCCAACTTCAACACACAAGAAGAGATTCGGGTAGAGCCAAGAAATACTGAGGTTAGAAATCAGAGCACGTGATTCTAACGTCACTAGTTCCCTGTGTGATCTCCAGCAAGCCACTTTTCCCTCTGTGTCTCAATGACCTCAATTGTAGCGTCAGGGGTTTTAACTAAATTATTTTCAGCTCTCAGAAAATGTGAAACTATGAGAAAGGAAAACTCCTGTAAAAGTTGGAAAGGCTCGTGGATACACTGAAAACACCGTGAACGGTGGGTTCTTGAGCGAGAAGGAACATTTCTGAGCCACCGCTGGCCCAGGCTGGAACAGGGCACAGGTCGGCTCCCAGGCCCTTGAGACTCAGAGGGCAAGGTCAAGTTTGGCTTTCAACAAGCTCTGAGGGCTGCTGCATCCACCTCTGCGTGTACTGTAATCAAGTCAGAATCAGGGGGTGAAAGCACTACTCCGGGTCCTCAGAAGCCGCGGTCCAGACCCCTCCGGCTGCTGGACGAGGCCCTGAGTGTGCAGACGCTGCCCTCCGCGTTGCACAGCAGTTAGCGGCGGGGTGGAGACGGCACGGTCCCGGCGCCCCGCGCAGCGCTCCGCCCCAGCGCGGCGAAGCAGCGGGGAGGGCCGGGCAGAGGCGCGCGGAGGGGCGCAGCGGCCGCGGGGCGCCCCGGGGTTACCTGTCTCGGCCCCCGCCCCGGCGTGCAGCAGTCTGACCTCCGGCCGCCGCCCGTCGCCAGCCGGCCGGCCGCGCACCACCTGCCGCAGGAGCAGCCGCACACGCCGCGCGGCCGGGCCGCCGGGGCCGCCGGGCGCCCCGAGGAGCAGGAGCCGCGACTGCATGGGGCCGGGGGCGCTGCCGGGACGGCGAGGGACTCCGGGGCGAGCCGCGTCCCGGGCGGGCGGCGTGAAGCGGCGCGGCGAGGGGGACAGGAAGCTGTACCGCGCGGAGTCCGCCGGAAACTCCTTCCCCCGGCGCGGCCGGCTCAGGCGGCTCGGGCCGTCCGGCCACGGGGACACGGAGCCCGCGGCGCCAGTCCAGGCAGCTGGCCGGCCGCCGGGAGCGGAGCGCGGAGCCGCGGGGCTGCGGGCCTGGCTCCCGCGCCCCACCGTGCACCTGCCTTCACCCGGCCGGCCTCCCCGGAGTCCCCTGCAGTCCTGCGAGCCTCTTGGCTCAGGATTGCCGTAGGCTCTCAGGGGCGAGTGATGGTGTGATTCCAGGTGTTCGTACTGAGTCTTCGTTTGTTGGTTAATAGCCCAGCCTTATAGCGCGCTGGCCCTGAACGCTGCTTCGGCTCCTTGCCAGAAATTCAGTGTGTATTCACCAGATTGCCGGAATTTCACCTGTCTTGAGTCATTGTAACCATACCAGTGTTTCCATACAGTGTTTGACAACCTAGCTCTTATCTTATTTTTCTAAATATATTTTTGTTGATTTTTTTTTAGAGAGAGAGAGAGAAACATCCATGTGAGAGAAATAGCTGCCCCCTGCACGCCCCTCCTCCACCTCCCCAGGGATGGAGGCGGCACCCGGGCTTGTGCCCTGACCCAGGATGGAACTGGGACCTCTCAGTCCATGGGACTAGCTCAGTCCACTGAGCCACGAAACCCGGGCTTATCTTTTTTTCCTACTGTGTTTTTCCCTAATTTTAAATAGAACACTCATATTTTAGTGATATATAGAAATTGCCAAAATGTCGGAAAGGACCCAAATTAAGCATTTTTAAGTCAGTCTGCAGTGTGAGTTATATAAACGTAATTTATGTGTTTGGTAAGAGAAAAAAGTAGGACAAGGCTGACTCCCTTTGGACATGCCAAAAGCCGAAGTGGTCCTACCACAAAGCAAACTAAGTCTAATATAATTATACTGTGTCTCCAAAATGTCAGGAGTGAACTGATCAAGGCAAACTGTTCAAATCAAGTTAAACAAAACAAGCATCAAAAAGAAGGCAGAGGCTTCGCTTCCAGCTGAAGGACGTGTTCATTCTAGAGTTGCTGCTCTCTTTAAATCTGTGTTGAGTACCTACCATGTGTATATGTGCTGAGAAGAAAGTGATAAGACGCTGTGAAAGAAAAGCTGAGCTGGAGAAGGCTGCATGCATTTTGCTGAGGACTTACAAGGAGAGGGTGAAGACTGAAAAAAAAATAGGCTTCTAACCTAGTTGGGGAGACAGTAATACTAAAGGTAGACATTTGTGTAGTGCATTGCCACATGGTTTTACATATATGTTCTCATAATCTTCACAACAACCCTATGAAAGGCTAGGGAAGATGACATAAATGTAAGATGTAACAGTTTATGAAATGCTTACCTACTTTGAGTACATACTATCAGCCAGGCATTGTACTGTTCACTTTAATGCATTATGTCATTTCACACAGCAACACTTTGATTGAGGTAGTGTTATTATCCCCCATTGTACAGATGAATAAAGTAAGGCTGGAAGAGTGGGCACCTTGATTGGGGCATCTCCATTTAATCTTATTGGAATCCAGTACACAGTGTTTAGTAGAAGAATAATCTAAAGTAATTTAGAAAAATGATATATAAGCACTAAGAGCTCTTAGAGTTAAGATAGTGGGGAGATCAATACAAAGTTAGAGCATTCAATCATTCAACAACATTTATTGAGCAACTCTTGTATAACCAGTACCCCACTATGTACTGGGTAACAGTGGGTTCACATCAAGTATATAAAAACAAACATGCAAATAAAGAATTACAATACATCTCTCTTGAGTCACCCCTACACATTCTTCTTGCAGTGTGTGAACAGGACACAGTCCCTGCCCACCCTGCTCTCTGGTACTTGCATCTCTTCACCCTCAAGATGCCTGAAGAAATGCACCATGGACGGGAGACTTTTGTCTTCCAAGTAGAAATTGCCCAACTCATGTCTCTCATCATCAATACCTTCTATTCCAACAAGGACATTTTCTTTCAGGAGTTGATCAATAATGCTTCTGATTCCTTCAACAAGATACACTATGAGAGCCTGACTGACTCTTCCAAGTTGGACAGTGGTAAAGAGCTGAAAATTGACATAATCCCCAACTCCCAGGAATACATCCTGACTCTGGTGGACACAGGCGTTGGCATGACCAGAGTTGATCTCATAAATAATCTGAGAACCATTGCCAAGTTTGGTATTAAGGCAAACTTGGAGGCTCTGCAGTCTGGTGCAGACATCTCCATGATTGGACAATTTGTGTTGGCTTTTTTTTTTCTTTGTATGTTCACCACCCAAAGTCAAGTCTACCTCCATCACCATTAATCCCCCCCCTTTACCCTCTTCTACCTGCCTACCACCCCCCCTTTTCCTCTGGTAATCACCATACTGTTGTCTGTGTCTATGAGTTTGTTTGTTTTTTCTTGCTTAATCTCTTCATCTTTTATACCCAGTCCCCCAAACTCTCTCCCCTTGGGAGTTGTCAGTCTGCTGTCTGTATATATGAGTTAATTTCTATTTATTATTATTATTTTATTATTTTGTTGTTGTTGAGACTATTATAAATGTCCCCCATTTTCTCCCCTTTGCCCACCTCCACCCAGCCCTTGCCCCTCCTTCCCTGGCATTTACCACACTGTTGTCTGTGTCCATAGGCTATGCATATATGTTCTTTGGCTAATCTCTTCACCTTCTTGTGTTGGCTTTTATTCTGCCTACCTGGTGGCAGAGAAAGTGGTTGTGATCACAATGCACAGTGCTGATGAGCAGTATTCCTGGGAATGTTCTGCTGGGGTTTCCTTCACTGTACAAGCTGACCGCAGGGAGCCCATTAGTCGGGATACCAAAGTGATCCTCCACCTTAAAGAAGACCAGAGTACTTAAAGGAGAAACAAGTCACAGAAGTAGTGAAGAAGTACTCACAGTTCATAGGTTATCCCATTACCCTTTATTTGGAGAAGGAATGAGAGAAAGGAGTCAGTGGTGATGAAGCAGAGGACCTGAAAGGTGAGAAAGAAGAGGAAGATAAAGATGAGGAGAAGCCCAAGATTGAAGACATGGAATCAGATGAGGAGAATGATGGCACCAAAGGTAAGAAAAAGAAAACAAAGGAGACTAAGGAGAAATATATTGATCAGGAGGAACTGAACAAGACCAAGCCCATTTAGATTAGAAACCCTGATGACATCATCCAGGAGGAATGTGGAGAGTTCTACAAGAGCCTTACCGATGAATGGGAAGATCACTTAGCAGTCAAACACTTCTCTATAGAAGGTCAGTTGGAATTCAGGGCATTGCTATTCATCCCCTTGGTCTCCTTTTGACCTTTCTGAGAACAAGAACAACAACAACAACATCAAATTCTGTGGACTGGGATGAGTTGATAGCAGAGTATCTCAAGTTCATCTGTGGTGTGGTTGACTCTGAGGATCTGCCCCTGAACATCTGAGAAATACTCCAGCAGAGCAAAATCTTTTTTTTTTTTAATCCTCACTCGAGGACTTTTTTTCCATTTTTGTTTAGATAGAGTGGGAGGGAGAGAGAGTATGAGAGGGAAAGAGAGAGAAACATCGACATGAAAAGGACACATCAAGTGGCTACCTCCTGCACGACCCCAACCAGAGCCAGGAACGAATCACAACCGAGGTACATGCCCTTGGCCGGAATCAAACCCATGACTCATTGGTCCACGGGATGACACTCTAACCACTGAGCCAAACCAGCCAGGGCTAAAATCTTAAAAGTCATTCATAGAAACATTGTTAAGAAATTCCTTGAACACCTCTCTGAGCTGGTAAAAGACAAGAAGTATAAGAAATTCTACAAGGCATTCTCTAAAAACCTAAAGCTTGGGATCCTTGTGGACTCTACTGATTGGTGACACATTTCTGAGCTATCATGCATCCCATTTTATCCGGCAATGAAATTACTTCTCTTTCAGAATATGTCTCTCATATGAAGGAGATCCAGAAGTCCATCTATCACATCACTGGTGAGCAAAGAGCAGGTTGCCAACTCTGCTTCTGTGGAACGAGTGCGGAAGCAGGTCATCAAGGTAGTATATGTGATGGAGCCTATCAATGAGCACTGAGTGCCGCAGCTCAAGGCATTTGACGGGAAGAGCCTGGTCTCAGCTACCAAAGAGGGTCTGGAGCTACCTGAGGATGAAGAGGAGAAGAAGGAAATGGACAAGAACAAGGCCGAGTTTGAGAACCTCTGCAAATGCATGAAAGAAATCTTGGAAAAGAAGATTAAGAAGGTGACAATCTCCAAGGCTTGTGTCTTCACCCTTCTGTACTGTGATTAGCACCTACAGCTGGACAGCCGACATGCAGTGTATCATGAAAGCCCAGGAACTTTGGGACAACTCTACAATGGGCTACATGATGGACAAAAAACACCTGGAGATCAACCCCGACCACCCCACTGTGGATACTCTGCGGCAAAAGGTGGAGGCAGATAAGAATGACAAAGCTGTCAAGGACCTTTTAGTGCTTCTATTTGAAAATGTGCTCTTCTGGCTTCTCACTTGAGGATCCCCAGACCCACTCCAACTACATCTACCACATGATCAGGCTAGGCCTAGGCAATGATGAAGTGACAGCCGAAGAACCCAGTGCTGCTCTTCCTGATGAGATACCCCCTTGGGAGTGATGAGGACACCTCTTGCATGAAAGACATAGGTTAGGAGTTTCTACCTGCAGACCTTGTGTCCTCTGTGTAGTGTCTCCATGCCTCCCCCACCACCCTGAGTGACCCTGGCCCACCTGGTTTCCTCTGCTGATGTCTAGTGATATTTTTCTCTCTTGTATTCCTGCCTAAAGGCCTCAAGCCTTTCTATCCCACATTTGACATCAGGTTGGGATGCTATGTACTTGGGGGGGGGGGGCGTATTCTGAAATTAAAGTATGCAAAATTTTTTAGAAATTGCAATACAATGAGACATATGTTTGGGGTATTTAGTTTCAAGATACTCTGAGTGGAGCACTTCACCTGGGAGAGGTCAGTGAGGTTTCACAGTGAATGTTTGAAATCATTTTTGAAGGAGATGAAAGAGTTTGTCAGGCTGAGGAAAGAGCAAGACCTATCTGGCAGTGGGAAGAGCATATGCAAAGATACAGAGAGCTGAAAACACATGACAAAACAGAATAAGAGAGGGATGCACTGTGTCTGGAGGTCAAGGACATAAAGCAGTTTGTAGAGATAAGACTGGAAAGAAAAAATGGGACTATGTTGTCTGCAAGGGGTAAGAGTTTGCACATTAACCTCCAGGAAATGGAGTGACAAATCTGCAATGTGAAGAAAAAAACTGAGCCAGAAAAAGGGTAGCACCAGAGCTTTATATTGAAAGCTAGTTTAGATTTGGGTAAATAGAGATGAGGATTACAGAGCATCAGTAGAAGCTTCGAGTTCTGACAAGCATGGTTAGTTTGTAGGGACAGTGAGACCAGCCAGGTGAGAGGGGTGTAATCTTTGGAAAGTAGGAGAAGGTATTGTCAGAGATGGAGGAAAAGACTGAAGTGAACAATAGAGGGAAAATCTTAAATGGCTGGAAGAAGTTGGACTTCATTTTATAGGCTAACTAGCTAACCATGAGACATTTTTATCATTTTTAAGGCAGTGACAGGAACTATGAATTGAGTAAGGAAGAAAAGAAGCACCAAGTTCTAGCTATGTGACAGTAAAAATAGTCTCTTGCTCAAAACAATGAACTTCTGTTGGTGAATGGGAAAGAATGGACCTTAGCAATGTATGAAAGATGAACCAGAGGTATTTGGTTTCAAGGAGGTATTTTTCACAACCTGTATGTAACTTTTCTCACATTCTCACTAAAATAATTGGTCATGTACTTTTTAAAATCACACCACCAAAAGCTGGTATTGACTGTTAAGCTTTTTCCAGAATCTGGGAGGAATATTTTTTTACCTACCACACTGATGTAACTAGATGGAGATGCAATTAATAATCCATCCATGTTATGTCCAATTACGAGAAGGTAGGTGCTTCATCCCTCTTTACTGTCCATCCCACTGAGAAATTACAGATCCACACCAATGGTCCCCAGACTGCAGTGTGCATCCCCATCATCTGGACAACGTGTTAAAATGTAGGCTCTGAGTCTTCACTCCACCCCCACCCTGAGATTCTGATTCAAGAGGTCTGAAAGGGCCCAAGAATATGCCTTTTTAGCAACACCCGTGCCACACATTTTAATCGTAAAGCTAGAGAACAGTTCTCTCCTTTATTCTGTTGTGCTGCTAAGACTGTCCCAACTCTGCTTCCTCTTCAGCACTTCTTTTAACAATTTGAAAGCATTCTCCCCTCATTCACAAGCCACCAGCATACAATACAACTGAGCAGGGATTGGAGAAAATAGGAAAGAAGAGAACATATGAGGGCTCCTTTACATCATGAAATGTTTTTTAGATGAGGACACGGGCAGAAGAACAGCCCAGAGAAAACTTGGAACTGTCATTTTTCTTGAATTCCATCCATCCAGAGTATGGGAAAGTTGTGTGTGATAAGACATGAAAATATACCGTCTATTTTATTATATGGGTTCATCCCAGAGGAACGGCAAGAGCCAAAGCCTGCTAGACCTGAAGATCTGTGAAGGGAATTTGAACACCGAAGTGGATGGAAAAGAGAGCCAGAGCCAGTTTGACTAGTCTTGTCTGCTGGCAAACACCAGGTCAGAATAGATCATTCTACATTCAAGAATAAGTAATAAGGGGGGAAATGGAAACTATTTTTAAAATACTGTGGAACAAAAAATAGAATAACATCCTGTCAATTCAGATGGTATGTAAACTGCTGAAAATTTTTTACAGTGATTGGGGTCGGGGGAGAATGCTGCTTGCTATACTTAACAAGGATACAAGAATAAATAGCCTTTCTGAAATAAGAACATGACCAACTGAGGGAGAGAGAGAGGGAGGGAGGGAAGGAGGGAGGGAAGGAGAGAAGATACACCAGCAGAAACCCTCCAACAACAAAACACCTAATGCTGGATAAAATATTTTAAAATATCATTTTAAATGAATTTTCAACCTTATATGAAAATAGGGAAAATTCTCCAAAACTAGGAATGAAGCTAGAAGAAGGGTCTGAGAAGGAAAGGAAGTGTTGAAGGTGCTGGGTGCCTTGGTGACATCTACTTCTATTATCTCTGGTGCCTACGCACCAACAGGGAAGGAAGGAGGTCAGAGATCCCAGCATAAAGGCAGGACTGACAAAGGGCTACACAGTTAGCCAAATGGGAGACTAGGAAAAAATTTTTGCAGAGGTAGCAGCAAGAAATCATGTCTGAATGGAGCACTTGACCTGGGAGAAGTGAATCAGGTCTGTTTGATTCTAAGTAGAATTATTTTTTTTCCCTCTAAGAATTTGTGGCTTCTCCTTGAAACTCAGATGGGTTTGAGGCATGAATATACAATATTTGCTTGTAATTCAAAAATATATGTCAATAATTTTATTTTAAAATGAATTAGTAAATATATAAGACATTTAAATAGCACCGTTAACAAGTTTTATTTGATGAACACAAAAAAGTCAGCAAGCATCAGTTGGAGAGTGTACATTATTTGTAAGAACAAATAGACATTAGAAATGGTTATATTACAAGACATAAAGCAAGTTCCAACAAAAATCAAAGAATAGAGAACACAATTTCTGATATTAATAAAATTAAGTAAGAAATAAATTTTATGCAAATTTTTAAAAATAAATATGGTTTGACATACTCATGGATCAAAGAGGAAAATAAAATTGGGAAACACTAGGAATTGAACAATAAGGAAAATGCCTCCTATTAAATCCTGTATGTGAAGATAAAGTCATTCTGTGCTTAGAGGCTAAAAATTAATGGGCACATTTTTCAACTTAAGTATAAAAATGAATAATAGATTAAATACAAAGGAAGTTGAAAGAAGGAATAATAAAGAAATAATAAAGAAAAATTATAAAGGTATAAAAACAAGGATTAGAGAATTAGCAAAGATAAAAATTGGTTGTGTGTGAAGACTGATTTTTATAGCAGAAATAAAGTCAATAGTAAGCTTGGAAGATGAAATTGAAAAAAATCCCCCAGAAAGGGGAGCAAAAAAGACTAAGAAAAGGAAAATAAAATATTTAAAATGTAGAGAATCAGTCCAGGAGATCTAACATACAAATTCTAGAGTTCTGAAGTTCCTCAGGGAGAGAACAGAATGAACATGGAAGGAAATCATTGAATCATCGAAATTCAAGAAAATTTTGTAGAAATGAAGGAACCAAATGTCAGATTAGGAGTTGCTTAGCCCTAAGAAGGCATTTGTGGAATTTCAGTAAACTGAGGACAAAGAAAAGAATTATTGCTTCCGGAGAGAAAATCAGGCTTTATATAAAAATTACTAATTAGCCCTGGCCAGTGTGGGTCAGTGGTTAGAGCATCGGCCCATACACCAAGGGGTCAGAGGTTTGATTACCGGGAAAGAGAATCCCTGAATCATGGTGAAGAGTGATTCAAAGAAGACTGCTGGCAGCAAGCCAAAAGGCCATCAATCTCCATGGGATCAGGTCAGAGTGTTCAAAGAGACTTCTTCAAGAAGATCAAAGTCACTAGGTATTGTCAAGAAAATGTAAAATACTAGGGGGTTTGAATGTAGTGAGTTAACAATGAATACATGAAAACTAAGCAAACAAAGTATAATTATTAATTACAAGAAAAATAGAATGTGCAGGAAAGGTATAGTATCGTATGTGACTCAACGTAACTGGCATTGCATAGTCATAGTAATGTAAACATTGAATATGAAGCCAGCCAAAATTATGACCGTAACTGTAGTGGCAAGATACTGGATAGTGACTAGGGAGGGCAAGGGAATGAATGAGAGCTAACTTCCCATCTTCCAAAGTGGAAAGTCAGTAGTTGATACCTAAAGCTGAAAACTCAAGAAGTAGCAATATAAAATTGTTTTTTCTCAAAACAATCTTTAAAAAACTAAATTTGGGGAAGCTAAATGGACTGTACCAATGTTCACTCTCACCAGTTTGTATGAGAGTCTCTGCTTCCCTGATCCCTTGCCTAACTGAAGAAAGGGAAGAAGGGAGGGAGGGAGTGAGGGAGGAAAAGAAGAAGGGAGGACAAAAGGAAGGAAAAAGAAAGAAAATCGTCTGTTAGGTGCCCCCAAAGTGATACTCATTGCTATTTTAATGTTTATCCCTTTGATTACCAGTGAGGATGAACATTTATTCACAAGTTTAAAAGCTGTTTGTATATTTGCTACTAATTGTCTAATTCTCCTTCGTGTATTTTTTGAAATATTGCTCTGATTTTAAGAGCTCTTTCCAAAAAAAATATTAACACATTTTCAGTAGGATTCCAATACACTTATGTTGCTTTTTCCATCCACTACACTTATGCAGCTCAAATTCACAAATCTTTGTGAAAAATAAGTTGAACTGAGGAAGAAATGTGAAGTAGTAAGACTATAGGTGTTGGAACCAGGCAAATCTGGGTTTCAATCGCACTTCACTTCTAGTTGTATGACACTGAGCAAATTACTAAGCCTTTCTGCACCTCAATATCCTCATCTGTAAAATAGAAATAACAATACATAATAGGGCGTTGTGAGGATTCAATGTAAAGTGTCTAGCAGATCACATAATTAGGTATTCAGGAAATGTTTGGCTAACAAATTGGCTAACCAATCTTCAAAAATTAGGCAACTCAATAATTCAAAGGATTTTAAATGGATAGTAAATGTAAATTTGATGTTAAGATGTAGTCTGGAAGTCTTGATTACTATTACAAGTAGCTTTGGTTACATTTGACAAAATGAATAAAAGGGCACAACAGTCTTCTTCTATCTCTTCTCCAAAAGAACAATTTCTTTTGGAGAAGAAATTTTTGGAGAAGCAATAACTTTCATTACATTCAGGCCTATTCAGGAAAAATTTTAACCAATCTGTGTGCTTCCAGCTAAAGACATCTTTGTCAGGCTATTTGACCCTTGACTTCAGCACTGTATCAGCAGAGGCCAGCAAGGGAGAAGAGAGTCATCCCAAGTGTCCCTGCTCCACACTTTCCAGCATTCTGGAGACCCATTTTCCCAAAGCCACCTTTGTCTCTGATTTAATACCTGTTACATCAGTCTTCTAACACTGGGTTTGGTCTGAGGACCACAATCACAAATGCTGCTTCCCAGAGGAACTTCCCTATTTGCCCTGTCAAAGTAGGCCGCCTTCCTTACTCTCTCTGTCACTGGCCCTCACAATCTATAATACTGCTTCCCTGCTGTTGTCTCTCTCCTTCACTGGACCCTAAGCTTCGGGACAACTGTCTGGCTGAGCATTGTCTTCCAAGTGCCTAGCACACTGCCTGGCAGAGTAAGTGCTCATTAAGTATTTCTCGAATAAATGATACGTTCTTTTTTCTACATTCTCAATAAGTGTCGAGACATTAGCAAGGCTGGTAATGACTGCCGTTACTCCCGCCGACACCAGATTCCATAACACAAACCCTGGATAATGAGGTTGGTAAATAACACACACACAGTTACACTGCTGCATTTGATTATTGTCATCACAGCCAACTTTGGTATGTTTAATACGTAAGACTATTAGTTGGCTTTCAAAACTTCTAAAATTTTTTTAAATTGTGGCAGAATGCGTGTCACATAGAATTTATTATCTTAACCATTTTAAGTGTACATTAATGCATTGAGTGCATTCACATTGTTGTGCTACCATCACCACCATCTAGCAACAAAACTCTTTTCATCTTGGCAACTGAAACTCTGTACCCCTTGAACACTACCTCCCCTTTCTCCCTGCTCCTAGCCTCTGCCAAACATAATTCTACTTTCTGTCCCTATGAATTTCACTACTCTAGGTACTTTACATGTATTAGTCACAGTTCTCTAGAGAAACAGAACTAACAGATTATAGAGCTAGATAGATGATAGGTGATTGATAGATGATAGATAGATAGATAGATAGATAGATAGATAGATAGATAGATAGAGACACAGCTAGAAAGAGTTATTGTGAGGAACTGGCTCACACAGTCATAGAGGCTGTTCTACATTCAGCAAGCTGGAGACCCAGGGCAGCTGCTGGTGGTGACCAGTCTGAAAGTTGGCAGCTTGCAACCAGGAAGAGCTGATGTTTTATTTTGAGTCCAAAGGCAGGAAAAGGCCAATGTCTCAGTTCAAAGAGTCAGGCAAGAGAAGTTCCCTCTTAAAGGAGGGTCAGCCTCTTTGTTCTATTCAGGCCTTCCACAGATTGGCTGAAGGCCACCCACAATAAGGAGGGCAATTGACTCAATCTGCCAGTTCACACTAATCTCATTCAAAAACAACCTCACTGACACACCCAGCATGTTTGACTAAATAACTGGGCATCCCTTGGCACAGTCAAGTTAACACATAACATTAATCATCACATCATAACCATTTGTATTATAACCAAATGGTTATAATACAATATTTGTCCTTTTGTGACTGTCTTATTTCATTTCACACAATAGCCTCAGGGTTCCTCCATGTTGTAGCACGCGTCAGAATTTCCTTCCCTTTTAAGGCTGAATAGTATCCCTTTCTGTGTATACATTACATTTGTTTATTCATTTGTCCATCAATGGACACTTGGGTTTCTTCCACCTTTTGGCTATGGTAAATAATGTTCTTGTGAACATGGGTTTATAAATATATCTTCTAGTCCCTGCTTTTAATTCCTTTGAGAATATACCCAGATGTGGAATTTCTGAATCACATGGCAATTCTACTTTTAATTTTTTGAGGAACCACCGGCAGCGGCACCATTTTATATTCCCACCAACAGTGTGCAGTGGTTTTAATTTCTCCACATCCTCACCAACACTTGTTATTTTCTGTTTCTGTTTTTGTTTTTTAATAGCAGCCTTCCTGATTGGTATGAGGTGGTTATTAGCTTGTTTTATACTTAAACTTTAGTCACTTTCTGTCCATTTTTGTCACTTTTACTAGATTCTTTGGCATAATCTCTTTAAGACTATAGACCCAGGGGTCAGAGATGATACCTGATACAGTAGATGACACATCAGTATTATTTAGTGCTAATTTTCAAAAGACAATATAATAAATAGAGGCTAGAGAAGAAATAGGAAGTCATTGCGTTTGGGCAAAACAATCAAAATAGGTAGCAAAGAGGAAATAGGCATGGACATGGGCTGTATGTAATGGAAAATCTTTGTCTCTGAACCAAATGGTTATAATAAAAAGTCATTTATATTTATAGTTGGAGTGGGAAGCAAGAGGGAGGAAAATAGTGTAGTTCCTCATCATCTAAAATGACTTCATACCAAGCACACTGATCATCACTGTAGTGATAGAAACTTTAGCAAGTATATCTAGTAATAAAATGTAAATTTACTAACAGCTTCAAAAACTCTCTCTTAAGAGTAGAAAAACGGATGTCAGGGACTTACACGGGGGAGGAATAGGGAGAGGTTGTTAAAAGGGTATAAACTTTCAGTTATAAGATAAATAAAGTCTGAAGATCTAATGTATAATATGGTGACTATAGTTGATAACACTGTATTGTATAATTAAAACTTGCTAAGAGAGTAGAACTTAAATGTTCTCGACTTCCGGTCAAGATGGCGGCGTAGGTAAACGCGGTATCGCGTCCTCCCACAACCACATCAACGTTACAACTAAACTACAGAACAACCATCATTCAAAACCGCCTAAAATCAAGCTGAATGGAAGTCCTACAACCACGAAATTAAAGAAGAAGCCCATCGAGACTGGTAGGAGGGGCGGAGGCGCGACGGGCTGGTCCCACACCCACGTGTGGCGGATAAAAATCAGGAGGACTCCTCGGCTGGGAAGGTCCTCCCTGAGGACTGAGGGGTCCCTGTCCCACACCAGGCGCCCAGCTCAGGGTTCCAGTGCCAGGAAGAGAATCCCCATCACTTCTGGCTGGAAAAACCAGCGGGAACTGAGGCTGAGGCGGCTGGAGCCCCCGGCAGCTCCTCTTAAAGGGCCCGCGCTCGGACTTACTCGGACTCCCTCCCTCCAGGCTCCAGCGTGCGGGAGGCAGCTTGAAAGGCACCAGAGTCATATGGGGAAGAACTGAGCTGTTTGGCATTGGAGCGAGGGCTGGAGAGGCAGCTTTCTCCTGGACAAACGTGCTGTCAGAGGCCTTTGTTCCTTTGGTGAGCCCTTCCCTGGGCCGGCAGACAGCAGCCATATCTGGGACTCCAGCAACCTGGCTCACACTGTTTGCCCCGCCCTGGTGATTCCCTGAGGCCCCGCCCCACCCAACTTTCAGGCCCACCCAAGCTGTTGCCAGTTGCTTTACCATAGGATTGGCCTGTCTTGGAGCCTGCTTCAGCTTTTCCTAAATTCTTTCAAACAAGCAGCATCTGGTCTCAGCTAGCCCCACACCTCTCGCCAAGTAATACATAGAAACAAACAGAAGGAGGCAGCCAAAATGAGGAGACAAAGAAACAGGTCCCAAATGAAAGAACAGAACAAAACTCCAGGAAAAGAACTAAGTGAAATGGAGTTAAGCAACCTAACAGATGCTGAGTTCAAAACACTGTTTATCAGGATGCTCAATGGACTTAGTGAGAACCTCAGTGGACTTAGTGAGAACCTAAGTGAACTTAGTGAGGGCCTCAAGAGCATAAAAAAGGACCAGTCAGAAATACTGGAAGCACAGTTAGAAATGAAGGAGGCACTAACTGAAATAAAGAATAATTTACACAGAATCAATAGTAGAGTAGGTAAAACCAAGAAGCAAACCATGGATTTGGAATATGAGGAAGCAAAAAACGCCCAATCAGAACAGCAAAAAGAAAAAAGAATCCAAAAAAATGAGGATAGTGTAAGGAGCCTCTGGGACAACTTCAAGCGTGCCAACATTCGCATCTTGGAGGTGCCAGAAGGAGAAGAGAGAGAACAAGAAATCGAAAACCTATTTGAAACAATAATGGCAGAAAACTTCCCGAACTTGGTGAAGGAAACAGACATACAAGTCCAGGAAGCACAGAGAGTCCCAAACAAGATGAACCCCAAGAGGCCCACACCAAGACACATCATCATCAAAATGCAAAAGGTTCAAGACAAAGAGAGAATCTTAAAAGCAGCAAGAGAAAAGAAGTTAGTTACCTACAAGGGAGTTCCCATCAGACTGTCAGCTGATTTCTCAAAAGAAACTTTGCAGGCCAGAAGGGAGTGGCAAGAAATATTCAGAGTGATGAAAAGCAAGAACCTACAACCAAGATTACTCTATCCTGCAAAACTGTTACTTAGAATCGATGGCCATATAAAGAGTTTCCCAGACAAGGAAAAGCTAAAGGAGTTCATCACCACCAAACCATTATTATATGAAATGTTGAAGGGTCTTCTTGAAGAAAAAGATAAAAAAATATGAACAAACAAAATGGCAATAAGTACATATCTATCAACAGTTGAATCTACAAACAAAATGAACAAGCGGAACAGAAACATCCTCAAAGATACAGAGAACTTTTGTTGGTTACCAGATGGGTGGGGGCTGGGGGAATGGGTGAAAAAGGTGAAGGGATTAAGAAGTACAGATTGGTTGTTAGACTGACAAACCTCAAAGGGAAGGGGGATGGGGGTGGGAAGAAATAAACCAAAGATCTTATATGTGTATATGCATAACCAATGGACACAGACAACAGTGTGGGGAAAGGCAGGAGGGGGGCGGGAGTGGGGAGGAG
The DNA here is from genome assembly GCA_030848825.1 of Tadarida brasiliensis. Classification (NCBI taxonomy): domain Eukaryota; kingdom Metazoa; phylum Chordata; class Mammalia; order Chiroptera; family Molossidae; genus Tadarida; species Tadarida brasiliensis. The sequence continues at coordinate 83,336,515 of CM061266.1, forward strand.
GGGGTCAATGGGGGGAAAATGAGGAACATCTGTAATACATTCAACAACAAAGATAAGTTAAAAAAAAAGGAGAGAGAACATTTTTCTCACCAAAAAAGAAACATATAGCCCTGGCCGGTTTGGCTCAGTGGTTAGAGTGTTGGCCCGTGGACCAAAGGATCACAGGTTCGATTCTGGTCAAGGGCATGTACCTGGGTTGCAGATTCGATCCCCAGCCTTGGTCGGGGCCATGCAGGAGGCAACCAATTGATGTCTCTCTCTCATGTGGATGTTTCTCTCTCTCTCCCTCCCTCCCTCCCTTCCACTTTCTGTAAAAAAATTAATGGAAAAGAATCCTCGGGTGAAGATCAACAAAAAAGGAAGGAAGGAAGGAAGGAAGGAAGGAAGGAAGGAAGGAAGGAAGGAAGGAAGGAAGGAAGGAAGGAAGACATATATACATATGTAAGGTGATAGCAATATTAATTAAGTAGATGGGAGGAATATTATCACAATGTATACACATATTAAATCATGACAATGTGCATTTTAAATATCTTAAAATTTTGTCAATTATAAGCTGAAAAAGGCTATCTTAGAACATAGATGATGCTTAACACTTTTTCTAAACTATTGATCTCCACACACCCTAACCCTTAATAGGCTTTTCTCAATTAAATAAGACATTCCAAAATGTCATTGTAAATTAGTATCTAAAATTACCATTGTGAATGATTTGTGTTATGATGAAATTGTTATCTGTCAATGTGGGGGATCCGTTTACCCACTGTGCACTGGGGTCAGGTTCTTACAATATCATGAAAAAAAGAATTTTCTAAGACTCACAGGGGAGAGTGAGTGATTTTTATTTTTGTGGAATTACATCCCTTAGTTTCTAAAATCCCAGTTCCATTAAACGAGTCCTGGAAGAAGGGCAGCTGGGGACTCAGCAGAGCTAGAAGCAAAGCCAGTGCCCAGAGTTTCCGTTCCATGGTAGAATTGAGTCCAGCACAGCATCAGGCTAGTTCCAGTCCATCAGTCCATTGTGTGGGGTCCACATGGCTGTGGGCCATGTAGGCAAATGCAGGGGATTGCGGCCCCTGCAACAAGAGAGTGAAAAGCCCAGCACATGAGAAAGGGAACTCCTTTATTCAGGAACTGAAATATCAAATCTTCCCGTGCTTGCAGTAGCCATGCCATTCTGGCCAGTGATCCATTCCCAGGTGTGACTGACACGCAAGCACCCTCCCCTACATCACCCAGACTTTACTGGGCATGCATCTAAACTGTAGCTTCCCTTTGCTCCTTTTCTCTTATTAATAACTGGGTTATTACAATGATATCAAACTCATGTGTGATATCTGTTTTCTTTTTCTTTTTCCATCACCAGTGTCATTTGAAGTAAATTATTCTTTGAGCATCATGCATTGTGATTGTTCATAAAGAAGAATTAATTTGTTTAATAAGCACTTATCACACCTTTAGTCAGAATATACAAAGGCCTCTGGCCTCCAGGAGCCTACAAACTAGATACGGGGAGGGGAAAATGCTAATTGGTGCTTGAAATAACTAGGAAAAAAAGTCCCAGACAACATATGGTTGAGTTTAAGGAAAGTTTCATACACTTACTTAGTGCCCACTGTATGCTCCGTATTGCATTATTCACTGGTGGAATTTTAATGAATAAACCAGTTCCCCCCGCATGAAATTCGTAATCTTTTTAGGCTGTATTATATTTAAAAGCTTAGCATTTGCTTTGTTAGTGGTTTTCTAATTGGGCTCTGTAGCCTGTCATATAATAAAGAATTTGATCTTCGTCTGAGTTCCTGGCACAGGTAGGAGTATCTCTGTTATTGGTGAATCCCTTGGATTACACTTGAGTTTATGCTAAGGAGTGAGTCATACAGCTTGACTGGGGCTGTTCATGCTGGAAAGACCAACTGTAGGTGATTACAGGGTAGGGGCTTTGAACTGTGGTATCAGCCCAACCTCCTGACCCCTGGGGAGAGAATGGGCTACAGAGTGAGCTCAGTCACGCGGCCACACTCCAATAAAAACCCTGAACATTAAAGCCCAGAGAGCTTCCTGACAGCGGGCACAGCGATGTGCTGGGAGGGTGATCCACCTTGGTTCCAGCAGGAGAGGGCACAGAATATCTGTGGGACCCTCCCAGATCGCACCCTGTGTGTCTCTTCATTTAGTTGTTCTTGATTTGTATTCTGTATAATAAAACTGTAATCATAAGTATGGTGCTTTCTTGAAGTCCACTTGTTATATATAGTTGTTGCCTCTGGGGAAGAAGACAGAGGGTCTTGGGTGGGAGGCAGATGAACATTTCACTGTATATGTTTGTACTGTTTGAACTTTGTATCATGTACACCTATTATTCAGTTAAAAGCTATTTTTATTTTTTTTAACTTAAAAAAAAATTTTCCCCTTTCTTTATTGATTTTAGAGAGAGAGGAAGAGAGAGGGAGAGAGAGATAGAAACATCAATGAGAGAGAACATCGAATGGCCACCTCCTGCATGCCCCCCCACTGGGGACCTGGCCCACAATCTGGGCATGTGCCCTGACCAGGAATCGAACCAGTGACCTCTTGGTGCATGGGTCGATGCTCAACCACTGAGCCACACTAGCCGGGCTAAAAGCTATTTTTAAAGGGAGGAAGAGTAAATTAGTCTGTGGGTATTGACTTTAAATGATGTGCATGATGTACTGTTAACAAAGCAAGCTGCAGAGTAATGAGCATAGTAGTAATAATAGTAATAGAGAAATAATAGGCATAATAATAAAGGAAAAGAAGGGAACAGTCCCCCCAAGCTTATGTTGGTACATGTTGTGTGAGTTCGGCTCCAAGAGGTGGGGAGGGTCACATACCAGTCTTCTAACATGATTAGCTCAGAGGGGTGGATGATAGGATAAGGGAAAAGTTTTGTTTCCTTTGGTATTATTTTAAATGACAAAAACAACACATGCTTGTCGTGACAAATGCAGGTTCGAACAAGCGTATGTTATTTTTGTAATTTGACAAAGGAAAGGAAGAAAGAGAAGGTGGAAGAAAAAATATCTTACATCATCATGCCCACATTACAAACCCAATGAACAAATCAACAAAGCAAATGGGAGCTCTCATCCACAGGTTTGCTTGTCACCAGAGGCAGGCTCACCTGCTCCCTCCCTTTGTTCTGACACTTGGTCGGTCAAGTTCCAGGAACACATACTTAATACACAGGCCTTGATCTCACGCCCTCGGGACCCACCCAGTCCTTCAGGACAGGGGTCTTCTCCTAATCCTCCAAGACCTGTAAGGCCCTGTATGGTGGAAGAAACATATCACTGTGATTGTAGGTAAAAGAAACAAAACCAAAATGTAAATGCTCTTCTGTGGTTAAGAAAGTTGGCCATACCCAATATCTATCAAATTCGGAGAGCAAAATTTGATAGGGGAAAAAAGCATAATGATGCCGGAAGCGCCTAAGACAGGGGACATTGTAGGAGGCAACTGTGTATAAAGAAGTTCTGGGTGTGAACCCACTTTACAGCCCCCCCCATGGTACCCGCCCTGGGAGTCCCAAGCAACAGATCAGCATGAATCCGTTTCCTTTCCCACTGTAACAATGGGCATTTTGTCCCTTGGAAAACAACTAATAACACAAATCTTATTGCCCAACTTAAGGTGGAAAAAAAAAATGCTTATGCACATCAGACGGGCAAAGATATTTTTAAAAGCCTTGATAATAAAGGTGAGAATGGGGTAAGAGGCTCATCTTACATGTCCCTGGTGGGTGCACAAAGTGGTATAGTTATTCTGGGATGCAATGTGACAGGCATCAGGGACCCAGAAACATTTTGCACCCCTCTAGGATTCTAGCTTTAGGAAATACACAAAGATGCTATCAGAGATTTGGTTCAAGGGTGTTTGTGCAACATCATTTATACTGAAATACTGAAGACTGGTTGTTCCATAGGAACAACTCTTCACAATACAATGTTTAGAAGGCTAGGGAACAAAACTATATATTCAACATGATTCCAATTTTTTTAAATGTAGAATAAGGATATATAATATAAATTACATCTAACTGATCAGTTCATAAGAAATTTTTGTTTATCCCTTTTATGTTTCAAAATATTTCTACTACAAACATATATTCATTTTATTATTGGGAAAAATAATAAAATAAAGGTGAAGAACATCAGCTCTTCCTATACCGAGAGAATGTGTAGGAATGAATTCTCCCTAACACATTTAAGCCCTTGAATTTAGGACAACCCAATTTGACCAATTTTAGGTAATTGAAAAGCCTGTTGTTGAATTCTTAGATTTCCCTAAGGTCCTAAAAGATCTACTCAGTTAGCTACAAAGGAAACATTACTCTCAAGAAAAAAATAGAGCCCCAAATAAAAGTATAATAGTTTCCATTTTTCTCTTTTTCTTAAAACAGCTTCTCCACACATACAAGAATGTGACAACAGTTTGTGCCCCTTCCCTTATGCATTTTAAAGCACTGGCAATGGCATTCTGAATAGAACTTGTGCAGATGGAATGTAAATACCACCCTGAACTGAATTGGGGCCCTCCTCCTGTCCAGCCAATCTGGCAATGTCGAGTTAGCTGTTTATGCTGTGAGTCCAGAGCTCTGGAGAAGATGTGGGCTGAGATTCAAATATGAGTACATTAGCATCTGCATGGCAGTTGTGACCCTGGGCTCGATCACCATCTGAATTCTCAACAAGGAGCAGTTTTGCCTCCCAAGGAACATTTGGCAATGTCTGGAGACATTTGTGATTTTCGGAACTGAGGATAGGGTAGTATTGGCATCTAGTGGGTCAGGCTAGGGATACTACTAAATTAAACATTGTACAGTGAACAGGACAAGTGCTTACAACAAAGAGTTGTCTGGCCTAAAATGTCAACAGTGTCTACACTGTGTAATCCTAATCAAAGGGACTGAGAGCTACCTTAGACTCAAAACGGAATTCATCCTTCCTCCCACAAAACTTAATTCTCCTCCTCTATCGCTAGCCTAGTCAGAAGTAACTCATTTTAATTTGTTGACCAAATTAGAAACCTTAGGTCCTCCTTAAACATTTTCATACCTTTCTTATATCCAAATGATAGCCAACTCCTGTCAAATCTACCTCTCTCAAAGGCATCTACTCTTCTCCTCTTCTCAGTCTCCCTGCCATTGCCCTTAACTGTATCTTCTTGGTATGTTACAGGAACCTCTCTCCAATCTTGTCACCCTTTCATCTCTTCCCCACCTCATTTCCAGGATGATCTTTCTAAAATGCAAATCTAATTTGTCATTCATTGCATGATATCTGACTGATTTCCCTTAACCCTCAATTATATAGCATATGTCATTGTATATACTTACTATATATATTTGTGTGTATGTACATATGTATGTATTGTATATATGTAATAATTATACATATAATAATATGTCCTCTTCATTATTCCAATCCCAGCCCAATTTCAAATTTCTTAGGGAAGTCTTTTATAACTTTTCTAAGTCAATTTCCTGATCACATTCTCTTATACTGTGTATCTCTCCTTTATAGCATTAAGCACCACTGCAATTTTACATTTGTTTGTGATTCTTTGATTAATACCTGATTAATAACTGTCACACTACAGTGTGAGCCCTATGAAGGTTGGAACTATGTCTTTGTGGTTATTGTACTGTTACATTCATAGCATGTACTACAGTGACTGGCACATAGTAGGAACTCAATAAACATTTGTTGAATGAGTGAATGACAATAAAACAAATGAGATAATATTTTGAAACCTCTTCGCATAGTGCCTGATTTGTAAGCCATCAGCAAATAACAGCTGTTAGTGATCATTAAAATTCTCAAATGCATTTAACCATAAAATTGCTTCCTAATACCTTGGAACTAGTATTCCTTGGATGCTTTGGAAAATGATGATATGGACTGTCTTTTGAGGATTTCGGCTCTGAAGAAAAAGAAAGAGGTGGGAAGTAGCTAGATAAGGATTCAGGATCAACGAAAAGTTTTGATTTCTTGATGGAAAAGGCTTGGGGTATCAGGACAGAGAAGCTCAGAAGTATTTCATCAAATATTTCCTTTACAACTAGAATTTTTTTTTTAGTTACACATAGCATCTTAAAGGTGCAGCACAATCTCTTAGAGCTCCATTGACTTCAGGAGTGTTATAACAGTTTCTGTCAAAATCCCCTCCCACTGGAGCTGGGTGGGTGTGCAGCTGACCCTGACTTAGGAGGAGTGTAGAGTCACTGCTGCACAACAGGGTCAGGGTAGAATATGTTTGGTGCTCAGGTAATCTTAGGAGCATCTCTTAGTTCTCAGTTACGCAGTTTAATAGCGAGTGAACAAATACAAAACCTGCAGGATTATGGTAACCAGGGGGCTCAGAACCCTCAAGAATGGAGTCTGAGTCACTGTGCTAGGCAAGCCACCTAGACCAGCATGGGTGGCAGCTGAGGTTAAAGGGGATCTAGAATGGGTAAAAGAAGAGGTGGATATTGAGTATCAGTTACAGCCTCCAGATCAACTGCACCAGTAGGGCTTTTGTTCTTTCCACTGACCTTTTCTTGTAAGTTCCCCAGGAAACAAGAACAAGCAGAATCCTGAGTAAGCTATTTCCAGATGAAGTGAATTTACTATTAAAAAAGTACATGTTGATACCTCATTGTGGTTTTAATTTGCGTCTCTCTGATGATTAGTGACGTTGAGCAATTTTTTGCATGTCTGTTGGCCATCTGTATGTCCCCTTTGGAGAAGTGTCTGTTCAGGTCCTTTGCCCATTTTTAATTGGATTGTTTATCTTCCCCTTGTTGAGTTGTATGAGTTCTTTGTATAGTTTGGAAATTAACCCCTTATCAGATGTATCATTGGCAAATATGTTCTCCCATACAGTGGGTTCCCTTTGCATTTTAAGGATGGTGTCTTTGCTGTGCAGAAGCTTTTTAGTTTGATGTAGTCCCATTTGTTTCTCTTGCCCTAGAAGATGTATTTGCAAAAATTCTGACCTCACATCTGTCAAAATGGCTACCACCAACAAATCAACAAACAACAAGTTCTGGCAACGATGTAGAGAAAAGCGAACCCTTGTGCACTGCTGGTGGGAATGCAGACTGATGCAGGCACTATGGAAAATGGTAAGGAGGTTCCTCAAAAAATTAAAAATGAAACTGCCATTTGACCCAGTAATCCCACTTCTAGGAATATATCCTAAGAATCTCAAAACACCAATCAAAAAGAATATATGTACCCCCCTCTCTCTAAAATCAATAAGCATGTCCTCGGGTGAGGATTAAAAAAAAAAAAAGCACATGGGTGTGAGTGGTCAAAGAGTGGACTATCGTGGATTCTATAGTTATAGTGGATTCTATAGTGTTCTGCTCAGATACCCTCTTCAGGGCCTAAATACCCCTACCTCAGATGCTGGGAATATTGGCTATGTCCCTCACAAGAAAATGTGCTCCACCACAGGGAACTGCACCCTCCCTTCCCAGCCCCCCAGAGCAGCCTATGGCCAATGACTGGCTACTGCAGGAATACAAAGGCCCAGCTGGCTTGCCTCAATATGGGACAACACTGAAAGGCTGTCTTCCTTCCTGATTTGATCACAGCACTGGCTGAGCTCTTGGCTTCTCCCTCTGCTCACTCTGCCTTCCTTACTTCTTTATAGGTGTAGATACTGAGAGCACCCCCAAAAAAACCTTCCACATGCAATTGTTCACCTCAGAGTCTGTTTCCAGGGAACCCTACCTAAAACAGAGAAGAGCTTGGAAGACAGCACCCTTGCCATGGACTTGACCATGGTATGTCTTGGCATGGCCACCATGACTTATGACACTAGGAGTCTCCACGTGACTTTGTGATTAGAGGATGGGACAAAGAGATGTGAAACATTCACTGAAGTTGCTCAGAAACATCCAAACACTCTAACTGAGGAGACAGAGGGCCTGAATGAGCAGTGGGGTCAGGGAGAGAAAAATTTTAATTGTTAATGTCAGTGAGACTCATTGTTGGAAGATGATGGTGAGGTCCCAGGGAGCTCTAGAAAGTATTCAAAGAAAATGGTCAAGTCACTACATGTATGTCTTCTAAAATGAGACTGTATTGTGTTGTATTGAAATAGCTTTATCTTTAGAAGAGAGTTACTCAAATTGTCCTTCGGGGGCCACCTGGGTCAGAAATACCTGGGGACTTGTTAATGATGCAGATTCTAAAGTCCCAACCCGTGCTTGGAAATCCACGTTTAACAAGCTTTTAAAATAAATATTTCCAGATTGCTTAGTGGGTATGGAGTTTCTTTCGAAGTTGATGAAGAGCTCCTGAAATTAGGTAGTAGTGATGGTTGTACAACATTGTGAATACACTTAAACCACTTACAATGGTTTAAATAGTCAATTTTAAGTTATATGAATTTTATCTCAATTTTTAAAAATACAACTATAGGGACAGAAATCATATCCGTGTTTGCCAGGGGCTGCAGATAGGGGAAGAAAATGAACTAAAAAGTGTCATGAGGTAATTTTAGGGGGTGATAGAAACTTTCTATATCTTTTTTTTAAATTATTTATTGATTGATCTTAGAGAGAGAGAACATCGATTTGTTGTTCCACTTAGTTATGCATTCATTGGTTGATTCTTGTATGTGCCCTGACCAGGGACCGAACCCGCTGGCCGGTGGCCTCTTGCACGCTGGAACTTGTGGCCCTTGGAGCCCAGGTAGGGTTTGGTGTGGCTGCTGGGGAGGGGGCGGGGGTGGAGTGTCCCTGGAGCATTGAGGATGTGCCTGGACACCTCGCCGCCCTTGCGAAGGCTCTTTGGGGGAGTCCAGGGCCCGCTGGTCCAAGGTGGGATCTTGCCTTGGCCTTGAGAATGCGGTTCCGGGCGTGGCTGCTCACGCACCGTGCACACACCTTCAGTTTGGGCACCGCCTGGACACGCACGTCATCCGCTGTAGTGCCCACAGCCACAGGAAGCTTCCGGACGCTCGGGGAAGGGGACGGAGGCCACAGGTTGGTGCGACTCATGAACGACCTCTTGGGCACCACTTGGTTGGTTCCTCTGGGCAGAGACCTGTGTGGCTGGACCCCCAGCCTTAGGTAGATGTCTTGGCTCTTGGACTCCTTTCCCAACCTTTCCGTTCTTTCAGTGGCGGATGTCGACTCCCGTGATGGCGCCTTCTGCTCCACCAGGTCCCGAGAGCTGAAGAGATCATTTTGAAAACAGAAGTTGGCAATATTTCTTTCCATCCTTAAGTGATGTTGTTGCCTAAGCAATGTAAACAGGACACCTACTAAAACTTTCATATCTGCACACCTAAAAATATAATTTTCTAACCAATGTAAAAATCCACCAAATGAAGAGTTTCAGTGGGCTTTGGACCCATTTTTGAACAACGTTTTCTCATTAATCTGCAAGAACAACCAATTGATATAAGGGAAAACCGAAACTGACCCTCTGGATTTCAACAAAAACTTTTGCATAATTAATGTATAGGGTAGAAAAATGAGTATTGTTATTTAGTTTGTGCTGCCAAGGATGCACTTTTGTCCCTTCTGTGTATCTTGGTGAGATACTTTACCATTAAAACAAAATATAGCTATAAGTCACATTAGCAATAGGCATTTAGATCAATGTATCACAAAATGCCAAACCAAAATATTGCAAAACAATGCAGCATATTCAGTTACATTGCTTTCGCTAAAAAAAGTTATTACAATAGCTTAATGAACGTTATTTAATAGTTTAATGTTAAAGAAACATTCACTTTTGGCCTCTCCTTTCTTTACTCTCCAAGTCATACATTTTTCCGTTCACCCTCACTTTAACTGTCACCCTCACTTTAACTGATGACAGCTTTAACTGTCATCTCTAAGGGGATGAACTCCAGAATTAAGTCACTAGCTCTGAGTCTTGTATTCCCAATGATTAAATTACAACTTCCTTCAAGTCCTTCAAACACAATAGGTCTAAGACAGAGCTCGATGTCCCTCCTTACCTCCTGTCTTGGTGTTTCTCATCTGGATTAGTAATAACCACCTTTTACTGAGGTTTGAAACTTCTGTGTCTACCTTTCTGGCTCTTCGTCTTTCTTTACCTTTGCATTTGCACATTCACTTGTCTGTGTCTACCTGGCTCTCCTCTTTCCCTCTTGCTGTATTTCCAATTCTGTTCCCTTCCTCATTCTTTCTTATCCTCTGCCTTCCTTGTCACCTGAAGAAAGAACAAAAGTATTTTTTTATGTGCTATATTTATTAAATATTTATTGTGCTAAAACATGAAATAGAATACTTTCTCTTTTTCAAACCCATATTAAATTACATATTTATGTAGACCTTGATTGATTTTGTTGTTGTTTCTGTGGGTTTGGATAGAAAAAAAGGGGGGGGGGAGGAATTTCCATTCCAAAATTAGTAAATTAGTGTTTCCCTTGTAGCCTGACATAGTTAATGCGTGGACAAACCCAACTCCTAAGGAAAAAAATTTCTTAGGCAAGTGTTCCCGTTACCAGGAATCTGGGTCTAGTTTGGTTGCTCTTGTTTTTAAAAAGTGCTATTTTTAAGAACAAGATTCACTCGGGAGGAAAAGTTTTGTAGATTGAATGAGGGTTGAATCAGGGTCTTCCTATGCAAAAAAAGTCCAAGCTAATACATTTTGTTTTTTTTATCCTCACCTGAGGACATTTTTTTTTTTTTTTTTTGGCATTTATCTGAGGACATTTTTTTTTTTTTTGGCATTTATCTTCGGGCCGGGGACAAACTGCAACCGAGGTACGTGCCCTTAGCGGGAACCGAACCTCGGTCTCTCTGGTCCACAGGCTGACGCTCTAACCGCTGAGCCAAACTGGCCAGGGCTAAGCTAATATGTTTTATTACACATATAAGGTGTAATAAAGGTACATATATGTACCTTTTATAAGGTACATATATGTTTTTATATGTACCTTACATATAACTACATATAATGCATGTATATAGATATAAATGTATATGTAGATATTTGCTTACATTTGATGTTAGAAGTGTATCATATGAAGTTTTTTTCACAAGAATAACTGCATTTCAAAGAATTTAAAAAGCAAGATATATATTTAGCACTCATTTCCACTGGAGCTTATAAGACTAAAGCATTAGAGCTGTGATACTAATTTCTAATATTTGCTTTTTTATGCTGTGATAGGGTACAAGAGTACAGGATGTTCCGGGCTTACTTGTGCCCAGTTTAGCCAAGTCCCTTGCCTGTGCCCTGGCGGCTGCTGTCAAAGTGGCCCTCACTCTCGTCTGCTGCTGAGAATCCCCCTCTCACTCAGGAGGCCTTTCCCGTGTGCTAATGCAGATTCTCCACCACCCAGAATGACACATCTCTCTCGCGTGTGTTGCATTTCTTACCCCTAGTCACTCCTGGTCATGTCTCACCTTGTTCCAAGGTTTCACCTTACTTGTCACCGTGCCCAAAACTGGTTGTATTATAAAATGGACTTAATTTTGCAACACTATTACAGATAAAAGATTCAGTGTCTCTCCTCAAGGTGCTCACAGTCTAGTGGGAGAAACAGAAGGAAACACTGGTGGGGTACAGGGCTGAAGGACGCCTACTAGATCCAATCTGAGGGTCCAGGAAGGGATCCGTCAGACGAAATGGATGGAGGGGTGGCAAGGAGTGAGGCTCAAGAAGTAGCTAGGACCCAGATATAAAGGGTTTAGATTTGATCGCAAAGTATCAGGGTCCTTAAGTAGGAGAGCGACGTAATAAATTTGCCTTCCTCACAGGGTGGAGACTGGATGGGAGGCATAAGAGTACAGACGGAGAAATACGTGGGCTGCGGGTAACAGGTGGTTAGAGCCTGATGCGGGCGATGGCCATCGGGCGCAAAGTGGAGATAACCTGGAGAGGAATTCAAAGGTGGAAACCACACAGCCTAAGAAGCATGGGACATGTGTCTCAGAGAAGAATAGAGAGGCTTTCGAGAGAAAGGGAGAGAGACAATGGAGGAGAATAAGGAGGAAAATGGAGAGGAGAGAGGAAGAAGGGAAAGGAGAAGAGACAGAGGGAGGGAAACTTCCATTACTGCCCTTCCCATCCCAACAGCATGGGCTTGTGTTTGCAAGGTAATTGAGAGGAACTGGGGACATTAGGAAATGGTGAAAGCCAAGACAAATCAAAATTGGAAAAGAGGAGGGGGTACGTTGTCCAGTCTTTCACTTCACATCCCTACTCCAAGCTCCTTGTCCCTCCTCCTTTCTGAGTCTCTCTTCCCATCTTTGAGTCTTCTTTATACTGTAAGTGGCAGTATTAAATTGTATTGTGAAGGGGGTGAATATGTCTATTTTAAAATGTTTTGATGCCCTGGCCAGGTAGCTCAGTTGATTGGAGCGTTGTCCCGTACACCAAAAGGTTTAGAGTTTGATTTCTGGTCAGGACACACACCTAGGTTTCGGGTTTGAGGCCCAGTCAGGGCACCTAAGAGAGGCAACCGACCGATGTTTCTCTCTCACATTGATGTTTCTCTCTCTCTCTCTCCCCTTTCCTCTCTTTTTAAAATCAATAAAAGCATATCCTCGGGTGAGAATTTAAAAAATATTTTTATATGCATAAATATATGCAAATACAATATGTCTCTAAGTATATTCTGTAATAGAAGAAAAAGTAAGTCTTTGCAGTTCCAGATACATTGCCTCTTGTTGATTCACTCAGGAAAGTGAAGGCCATCTATAGCATTGTTTTAACGGGAAATATGCTTTGAGCTCCAAACAAATGTCTTACAATTAACTCTTGGAAAAAAATCTGTATCTGAGCTCAAGACTAACCATATTAAGTGTATACCATGAAGAGGAAGAGTATAAAATGCTTTGAATGTTCTCTTCTTAAACTTTGGTTGTTCCTGCTGATTACTCACTATTTGAAAGTACGTGACAGTTATATTTAGAATGAGAGTGAGAAATTGGATCAAGAATGTTTTCATACATCCATGCATATTTGGCACTATATAGATTTTTTTTTTTTTTTGCATTTGTGTAGAAAACAAACCTTGGGGCACTTTTTACATATATTCTTCATTTTTTAATAAGGTTCCCTGGATGGAACGGAATTCCAAGACTATGGCACTCTTGAAGAGAAGAGACCGGTAAGTAGCTTTACTGAAGATGGCACAGTGCCCGTTGGGTTAGCTATTAATATGCGAACATGTGGTACTTTTCAAAATAGAATAACCTATATTTGGGAAATACAGTTCATCTCCAATTTTTTCCCCACTTTATGATGATGTGAAAGTGATATGCATTCAGTAGAAACCATACTTCAGATTTTGAAATTTGTCCTTTTCCTAGGCTAGCAATAGGTGGTGCACCTCTCTCAAGATGCTGGGCAACAGCAGCGAGCCAGGCTGCTACTCAACCATGCAATCCTGAGGGTTAACAACCAGCACTCTATCGGGTACTATGTTGCCAGCGTTTGGGGGATATTGTATTTTGTATTTTTGCATCCCATCATGTCTACAAAAGGTGAGTGTCCTTCTTCTAGTGAAGTCAATTACAGATGCTCCTTGACTATGATGCGGTGATGTCCTGGTAATGTAAGTGTTCTGAGCACGTTGAAGATAGGTTAGGCTAAGCTATGATGTTCCGTTGGTTGGGTGTATTAAATGCATTTTTGACTTACAGTATTTTCAACCTACCATGGGTTTATCAGGATGTAACCTCATTGCAAGTCGAGGAGCATCTGTATACTAATATTAGACCTTTTTTGTTATGGTCTTATCAGGGCCATAGGTGAGCCACACTTTGTGGGTGGCAGTAGGCTTTCTTATGAGTGGAATGGACATTCCCATTATCAGTCCTGTGGGGGAGAGGTCTGTCTTGGGGCAGAGCATGAGGATAAAGGAATCAGGCCTTCGGTTTCTCTCCTCTCTGGAGTCAGAGGTCAGTTTGGCTAGAATGGGGGGCAAAGTATTGCTGAGGCATTTCTGATGATTTGGAGTGGGTACCTAGCTATGCAAAACTGTGTGGCAGATGGGACTGTATGCTGCTCAGAGACCCCTTTGAGAAAGACTCATTGCCCAGCTGTGAGGGGTATGGTCAGCTGACAGCCTCCAGATGTTAATGGCTTCGGGTCCACCTCAGCAAAGAATCTTTGCTCTGGAGCTCCTATTGGATAAGAGAGACTTTGTCAGAGATGCATCTCAGTCTGATGGCTCTCCCACTCAATCCCAATTCCTCCCTGTTCTTCCCACAGATTGTAGTCCCCAATAAACCTTTTACACTCTTAATTCCCAAAGGGCTCAACCGACACATGCTGCCTCAGGAGACAGATCAGGAGAGGGGTCAGGGAGTGGTCACTCTGAGAAGCCCTTGAATGAGTCTGGACCTGTGTGGAAGTTACACGTTATTCTCCATGTCATACTTCCTAATATCCCTTACATGTCATGAAAAGTCACATGCTGGTATCCATCATGTGTGGGGAAGAAAGAGGAGGCTATTCACCACTAGGGAGAACAGAAAGACAACTCTCTGGAGAGCCCTGACTCTACAGCAGTGGGGTGGCAGCTTGACAGAGATGTTGCAGTGGGGCACCAGAAGGCCCAGATCCCGAGCTAACTTAGGCAGTGCCTTGGGGCTCCTCAGAAATAGGTAGGACCACTCTGAGGGGCTTGTGTCCAGTAATAGGTCCACAGGCAATTTGTAACATCAGTATGGGGTTACAGTTCACTGGATTTGTACCATAAGAACTCAAAAGAGAGATAGATACATTTTCTTGTCCCCATTTTACAGGTGAAAAAAGTGAGGCACCACTCTGGAAGTTAATTAGGTTATCTTTTCATGTTCCACAACTGTCCCTGCTCCCTACCTTTTATTTATTTTTTACTTTTATTTTTGTTAATCCTTACCAGAGGATATTTTTCACTTCATTTTTAGAGAGAGTAGAAGGGAAGGAGGGAGGGAGGAAGAGAGAGAGAGAGAGAGAGAGAGAGAGAGAGAGAGAGAGAGAGAGAGAAACATTAATGTGAGAGAGACATATTGATTGGTTGCCTCCCACAGGGTCAGGACACGGGATGGAACCTGCAATCCAGGCATGTGCCCTTGACTGGGATCAAACCTGTGACCCTTCGGTTCATGGTCCGACGCTCTAACCGCTGAGCCAAATTGGCCAGGGCCACTCCCTACCTTTTTTGTTTTGTTTTGCTTTGCTTTGTTTTTATTAATTTATTTTTGTTACAGATGTTTCTCCTTTTCCCCCCTACATACCCTCCTCCCCCTCCCGCCCCCACAGCACTATTATCTATGCTCATTGGTTACACATACATGCATATAAGTTCTTTGCTTTATCTCATCCCTCCCCTCTGTCCCCCTCCTCTGAAGTTTGTCAGTCTGAACTATACTCCTTTCTATGTCTCTGGGTCTATTTTGTTCACCAGCATTTTTTGTTCATTATATTCCACAAATAAGTGAGATCATGTGGTATTTGTCTTTCTCTGATTAGCTTATTTCACTTAGCATAATACTCTCCAGGTCCCTCCATGTCATCTCAAAGGATAAGAGATCTTTCTTTCTTACAGCTTCATAGTATTCCATTGTATATATGTACCATGGCTTTTTTTCCCACTCATCTATTGATGAACACCTGGGCTGTTTCCAGATCTTAGCAATTGTAAATAGTGCTGCTATGAACATAGGGGTACATATATTCTTTCTGATTGGTGTTTCAGGCTTCTAAGAATATATTCCTAGAAGTGGGATCACTGGGTCAAATGGCAGTTCAATTTCTAATTTTTTGAGGAAACACCATAGTGTTTTCCACAGTGGCTGCACCAGTCTGCATTCCCACCAGCAGTGTACTAGAGTCCTTTTTCTCCACACCCTCGCCAGCACTTGTTGTTTGATGATTTTTTGATGGCAGCCATTCTGACAGGTGTGAGGTAATACCTCATAGTCATTTTATTTATTTATTTATTTATTTATTTATTTATTTATTTATTTATTTATATTTTTTAATCCTCATCCGAGGACATTTTTTCTTTTTTCTTTTTTTTTTTTTTTGAGTTGTTACATTTATTTATTTATTTATTTATTTATTTATTTATTTATTTATTTATTTATTTTTTATCCTCACCCAAGGACATTTTTCCATTTTTTGTTCAGATAGAGTGGGAGGGAGAGAGGGGAAGAGAGAGAGAGAGAGAGAAACATCGACATGAAAGGGCCATATCTAGTGGCTGCCACCTACACGACCAACCAGGGCCGGGGAAATACTGCAACTGAGGTACATGCCCTTAGCGGGAACCGAACCCGGGTCTCTCTGGACCGCAGTCCGATGCTCTAACCACTGAGCCAAACCGGCCAGGGCCCTCATAGTCATTTTCATTTGCATCTCTCTGATGATTAGTGATGTTGAACATTTTTTCACATGTCTCTTGGCCATTTGTATGTCCTTTTTGGAGAGGTGTCTATTTAGGTCCTCTGCCCATTTTTAAATTGGGTTCTTTGTCTACCTTTTGCTGAGTTGTATGAGTACTCTATATATTTTGGAAATTAAGCCCTTATCTGACGTATCACTGACAATTATGCTCTCCCATGTAGTGGGTTCCCTTTCCATTTTGATGGTTGTTTCTTTTGCTGTGCAAAAGCTTTTTAGTTTGATGTAGTCCCATATATTCATTTTTTCCTGTTTCTCTTGCATTAAGTGTTGTATCAGTGAAAATTCTGCTGCGTGTGATGTCTGAAATGTTGTTGCCTACATTGCCTTCTAGGATTTTTATGGATTCACAAGTCACATTTAAGTCTTTTATCCATTTTGAGTTTATTCTTGTGTATGGTGTAAGTTGGTGGTCTAGTTTCATTTTTTTGCATGTAGCTATCTAATTTTCCCAACACCATTTATTAAAGAGGCTGTCTACTCCATTGTATGTTCTTGCCACCTTTGTCAAATAATAATTGAGCATAATATCTTGGGTCAATTTCTGGGTTCTCTGTTCCGTTCCATTGATCTATATGCCTGTTCTTGTGCCAGTACCAAGCTGTCTTGATTACAATGGCTTTGTAGTATAACCTAATATCCGGTATTATGATCTCTCCTATTTTGTTCTTCTTTTTCTTGCTGCCTTTCAGATTCTCTGTCTTTAATTTTTGGTATTTTAATTATTATTTGTCTTGGTGTGGGCCTGTTTGGGTTCTTCTTACTTGGGGCTCTCTGTGCGTTTTGTATGCCTTTTTCCTTCACCAAGTTAGGGAAGTTTTCTATCACTATTTCTTCAAATATATTCTCTAACCCTTGCTCATTTTCTTCTTCTTCTGGAACTCCTATGATGCGGATGTTGTTAAGTTTCAGTTGTCTCACGGTTCTCTTAGTCTGTCTTCTTGTTTTTTAATTGTTTTTTTCTTTTTGATTCTCTAATTGGGCAATTTTTTCTCTGTCTTCTAATTCACTGATCTGATCCTCAGCCTCCTCTACTCTGCTGGTTATTCCTTCCAATGTGTTCTTTATTTCTGGTATGTCATTCTTCATTTCCAGTTGGTTGCTTTTCAATGCTTCTATATCATTACTCATGCTGTTGAGCTTCCTCATGATTATTACTCTGAACTCTCCCTCTGATATCTTGCTCAATTCCCTTTCATTTATTTCATCTTCTATCGAATTATCTTGTTCTTTCATTTGGAATTTGTTTCTTCGTTTCACCATTTTGGCTGTCTCAGTGGGTTTTGGAGCCTGCCAAATTTTCCCTGTGGGTTTTGGTGTTCTGCTGGTTGTGGCTCCCTCTACTGGGTTTGGATGAGTGTGGGAGGACCCACGTTAAACATCACTGTCAAGTCTTACTTTCCTGGGTAGATTTGCAAGCCCAGGAAAGGTTCAGTTATCCTCTAGCTTTTTGCCTGGAGGCTATTTGTCTCAGTTACTTGATGAGCCTTGGATTGTAGCCCTCAGCTGAATGAAAAACTCCCTCAGGTGTTCAGGGTAAGAAGATTTCCAGCGGGTGGGGCAGATGCTTGCTGGCTGTTAATGAGCCTCAATTTGCATTTCTCTGGCCTGGCTGGGTGGTGTTAAATTCCTGAGGGAGGGGCTGTTGCTTCTCCCCAGGGCTCTGGGAAGGGGCTCTTTTAGTAATATGGCTACTGTCCTGTGAGGGAGTGATTCAGCACAAAACTCCCAGTGCCCTCCAAATCCCAAGTCTCTCCACAGAGTTCCAGTCCAGTCTGCCCTCCCTCTGCCGGAGCCCAAGGTGAGTGGCTGTATCTAATTTAGTCTTCTGTGCTGGCCCTCTGCTTGTGGAGCCAGCTTGGGATTTTAACTCCGAGGGAGCTGCTCACAACTAAAACAGCTGCTGTCCATGGGCTCCCAGCCCCCCCTCTCGCACCTCCGCAGTTCCTGCCAGGCTTGATTTAGTGTCCTTTTTCTGTCCCTGATTATATGGGTCCTCTCCAGCTGCTTTTCTGTTGATTTTTCCTGACGATTTGTCTTTATTTTAGTTGTAATTCCAGTTTGGTCCTGGGAGATGGTCTGTGTAGCTTCCATTCACTCTGCTGCCATTTTGAAGTCTACTCCCCACCTTTTAAACATAATGTAGCTACTGGGTCACCATTTCCTATTAATTCCTTGAGTCAACTATAAAAAGGCATCTTAGCAGTCTGAAACAATTTAATGCTTTTTGTGTGGAAGTCAGTTCTCCAAAGAACAGTACTATTTCACCATTAGATGCCTTTAGTGTAACCAGGAAGCTCATTTGTTTAAATGTTACCAAGTAAATTTTATGAGAAATATGAGAATCTGTGTTAGTAAAAAAAAAAAGTACACAATTCCCCCTAATTTTTATTTCTGACGTGCACCCATTTTATGACAAGATGGTTTGTTGAAAAACTTAAATGAGCAAGCATTCTCTAATATCTTAATTATTTAAAATAAATGCAAAGTTAAAATAATTTTTTTCCTACTAATTCTAAACATTTTTAACTGAGTTTTTGTGCCCCTCTTTGATCCATGGAATTCCCTCTACTGTGTGGGCTCCCCTCGCAGAATCAGTATTTCCTGTAACAGATATTTTCCTCCATATGAGTGATCCTTTATCCTTTTTCCTCTGGTAAATTTGTTGTGAGTAATGCTGCCTTTGTCTCTTATTTTTAATTGTTTTAGCCTTACTACGCTGTCTTTTCTTAATAACGTCTTTATTTTGCTATCCTTATTTTCATTGTTATTGTTGTTACACTTTAACATTTTTTGGTGAATCTCCTTTGTTTAAACCCGGAATGGTCTGCACTCTAGTAGCTCAGGCTCTGTTTTTGTTTTTAAAAAGATGTATCTTCTTTGCTTTCTTAAGACTTTCTGGGATTTTTCTTTTTCTTGTCCCCACATCTTTCTTATACAAAAATGAAAATAAATTTAAAACATTTACCAATTTCGATTTTATTTCAACCAGTCAATCCTTCCATAAGAGTAAAATAGTCAGAATTCTTTGTTATCCCTTCATCTGGTACAAATTTTCAGCTGCCCTGGGCGAGTGACAGAGTGGTTATTGCTAAGCCTGCTTTATAGCAGTAAAAATAATTACCTTTGGATTTCTTTTTCATGCTCAATTTTCCCCTGGACTTTATTTCTAGGCTTTGTATCTTTTCCAAGGAAAATGAACAATGATTTTACTGCCCTTATTTGTGCTTCAAGCTTTTTATACTAAGCTCTGTGTCTAAAGGAATTTTTCTTTTATTCTCTGTACCATGGGCCAGGAAAAATTTTAACAAATATTTTATAGAACTTTTATTCTCTGGCTATTATGCTTTGTGAACAATTTAATAATGTCCTTCTACAGAAGGAGAATGGGGTAATATCTCTCAATGAAGATATTTGGATCTGACCTCTACAACTGAGAGAGAAAAAAAAAGGTTACATGGGCAAGATTCAAGTTTATTTTTGTCTGAGTTATTCATTAACACACAACAGGAACCATTGTACTATGAAATAATGATTAATTATATAATATTGCTTTTACTGGGATGCTAAAACCTTCAAACTTTTAAAGTTTTGAACAATATTTCTGGAATAATTCCTACCAGGTGACCTTTCTTACATTGCTGATAGAAATGTAAAATGGTGCAGCCACTTTGGAAAACGGTTTAGCCCTTCCTCAAAAGTTACACAGGGCCGCCCCATGGACTGAACAAGACATAGTGGCTGCAGCAACCGGGAGACTGTCGGGAAAAGCATGGCTCTTCTCATTCTTTCTCTTTGGCAAATCAAGTTCATCTTCCAAAACTGAGGATTTTGTGTGTTCTAGAGATAGAAAGCAGTGAAATGAAAAAGGAACACTATCATTTGGTGGACTGGAGGGAAATCAAAACACCCAGAATTCATTTTATTTCAGGGCAAGGGAATAAAAAATACTGAAACTACTGAATTTATTTCCATTTTCCAACTTAAGTTTTCCCCATCAGCTCCAATTGCCCACCTGCAGCAGACAAAGGTTTTTGCGTCCTGCAGCTGTTTTCAGAGAAACTAAAATAAAATAAAGTCACCCTGGCGGGTTTGGCTCAGCAGTTAGAGCATTGGCCTGTGGACCAAAGGGTCGAGGGTTCAATGCCCAGGCAAGGGCATGTTCCTGAGTTGCAGGTTCAATCCCCGACCCCGGTTGGGGTCATACAGGAGGCAACCAATTGATGTGTCTCTCTCACATCGATAGTTCTCTCTCTCTCTCCCTCCCTCCCTTCCCTATCTCTAAAAATCAAGGGGAAAATATCCTCGGGGGAGGGTTAAGCAAAATAAATAAATACATAAATAAAATAAAGTAGAGCACACCCTCCTGGAAGGGCTGCTGTTTTAGCAGACTTGGGAAACTTTGTCAAATGTGTAAGCATGTTCTATGTGTGTCAATAAACAGAATCCAAGGCAGGAAGCCTCATGTTGACTTCTTTTTTCTGCCTTCCTTCCCTCTTTGCTTCCTTCCTTCCCCCCTCCCTTCCTTCCTCCCTTCCTTCCTCCCTCCCTCCCTCCCTCCCTCCCTCCCTCCCTTCCTTCCTTCCTTCCTTCCTTCCTTCCTTCCTTCCTTCCTTCCTTCCTTCCTTCCTTCTGTATTGGTTCAGAATAAGTCACCCTAAGAGGTGCCTCTGTGGTATGCAAATTGTTTCGAGCTAAAGGCAACCAAGACCCTGCAGGCTCAAGAGCACTTCCACACCCATCCCACCCATCCCACCCCCAGTCCCTTAACTACCTAGAAGAATTTGAATTAGTGGCTTGCTCATAATAAGAAATTATCAGAGATAACCTTTTTTGACCTATCTATAGAATAAGACAAACTTCTAATTACTGAACATCTGCTCTTCGTACCGTCCTCCTCGTTGAAACCCCAAGAAGATCCTTAGCTCAAAATGTCATCTATACCTCATTTTCCTTTTCTGTCTTGGAACCACTCATGTATGGGGGCCTCTCTGACTCTCACATGTATGTAGGGTTCCCATACACACGTGTGTAATTAAATTTGATAATTTTTCTCTTGAGATTTAATCTATTTCATGTCTGTTTGCTTATTAGACCAGCCAAAAGAACCTTAAAGGTAGAGGAAAGTTTTTTCCTCCCCCACACTTCCTTATATAAAGTTTTCAACAGCCCGGCCAGTGTGGCTCAGTGGTTGAGCGTTGACCCATGCACCAAGAGGTCACCAGTTCGATTCCTTGTCAGGGCACATCCCCAGGTTGTGGGCCCGATCCCCAGTGGGGGGCATGCAGGAGGCAGTCAATCGATGTTCTCTCTCATCGATGTTTCTATCTCTCACCCTCTCTCTTCCTCTCTCTCTAAAAGCAATAAAGAAACAAAAAAAATTTTTTTAAATAAAATTTTCAACAGTGCCCAAAGTACAAGACTGGAAGAAGTGGGGCAAGAAGGCCCTCATTGTCTTTTAACAACTTAAATCTCCCTACTTAGAGGTAAATCTTTATTATCCTTGACTCCCAGCCTCAATCCGCATCCTTCCTGTCTTTCCACTCCCTTCCCAAAGAGCATCTTAAAAAACCTATCTCGCCCTGGCCAGTTTGGCTCAGCGGTTGGAGCATCGGTCTGCAGACCAGAGAGTCCGGGGTTTAGTTCACTCTAAGGGCACGTACCAAAAAAAAAAAAAAAAAAAAAAAGCCTATCTCCTCTGCTCCCACAGTAATGAGGATTAATTTGCATATTTTAAACTCTTGCTCCTCCTCTGGGTCAAGCCCAGACTTGTGAGCCTTTTTGGCTCACACACAGCATGCAAGTGTGAGCAGGGCCTTTTGTTCACTAACTGCTGTTGCTGAGAGAACTTTTATTGAGCAACTATTATGTTCTAAGCACTCTGCTAAGTACTTCCCTACATTATTTCAGTTAACCCTCAAATAACTTTGTGAAGCAGAATCTGTTATTATTCCCATTTTATAAATATTATCAAGCAGCTTTGATAAATAAAGTCCCTCACATAGCTGGTAAAAAAAAAAAAAAAAAAAAAAAATTTTAAATTAGTAAACATAAACCTCATTTAAAGTGAATGGGGAGGGCCTGCAGAGGGAGCTCTCATGCCCTATGTCAATCAAGAAGCACAACAGGGAGCACTCTGGCTGTAACTTGCCTTCTCCCTCTATAGAAGAGTTTCCCCTCATCTGTTTTAGCAGACTTGCATGCGGCTCACTGTCGTTGCAGGTGCTGGCTTGCAATTCTTCGTTGCTCCCAAAAAACCATTTTGTTGGAGAACTTTGTGTATTTCTACAGCTTTAGCTTGTAGCCACCATAATATGACTGATTTTTCACGTTAAAACTCTTTGAAATCTTTGACTCTGCACCAATATTATTTTTGTGGTAAAATATACATAAAAGTGATCATTTTAACCATTGTTAAGTGTACAATTCAGTGTCAGTAGTTATGTTCACAATGTTGTGCAACCATCATCACTATCCATTTCCAGAATGTTTTCATCGTCCCAAACAGGAAATTTATACCCATTAAATAATAACTCTCCATTCTTCTCCCCCTAGTCCCTGGTAACCTCTATTCTACTTTCTGTCTGTATGAATTTGCCTATTCTAGATACCCCATATAAGTGGAATCATACAATATTTATCCTTTTGTTAGACCTATACATTTTTGCAGAATAAAAGAATGAATGATTCCATCCTACTGAAGATTTTGAAATACATCTGTCCATTCCTTCCCTGTACTCAAAGTTTAATCTCCCTGATTCTCAATATCCAGCTAATCTTTCCAAGCCTGAGTATTTCTCTGCTCTCAGCCGTGGTCTTTTTGGTCCGGATACCTGCCAGAATCACCAGTGGTACTCCAAGTTCTGGCCTTTCTGCACACTCTCTTCCGACACCACCATATTCTGCACATACGACACAAGTAACGGACATCCGCTAGGCACTTCATTGTTTACAAAATGCTTTATTTTATATGTAATATACAGTAATATATAAAATGCCCTTATGAGGTAAATAATGCTGTATTTTACAAATGAGAAAATGAAGAATTAAAGACAGGCTGTGACTTACCCACATGTAGATGGTTTACTAATGCAAGACCAAGAATCTAGAGATGATGGGCTTCTCTGTATATCATTTTGCCCTCCCCCCAAAGTCGGTCCCCTCTCTCTTTTTAAAGCTCAACTACTGGTCAAGGAAGAGGGATGTTCAGGGATCGCCCGTGTATATATCATTGAGTTTCCCTCCTAGGTCCATCTGAATCCTGCCTATTGCCTATTGCTGTGCTATGATTTATAAGAAATAAAATGTAGGAAAATGTTCCAGCCAAGTGCACACTCTCCTAGAGTTTCTTTCCTGCATCTTTGTCTGCTGTGCGGTCCTGTTGAACTAGCTGGAGAATACAGACACCTTAATGTTCAGTGTATCCTCTTTGGCCAGCTCTGAATGGCCAAGTTTTAAATTCTACTCTCTTTTGGCCTTATCCTGGTTCCTCTTAAAATTCCAGAATCAAATATATTACCTAAGAAGGTACATGCAGCCCATGCCTCATTCTGTAAGAGAGAAAGCACAGAGAGAGGAGAGAGGAAGATGACATTTGTAATCCTGTCATTCCCAGCTAAGTGTTGTGCCCTGAAGAGGCCCTCCCTGGGCAGGCTGAAATGCAGGGTGCAGCTAAGTGTGTGGCTAACACTTCTGCACATTCTGTAACATAAATTGCCTTAGGCTTCCGCAGCCTAGAGGTGTGGGTAGGGTTATGTTAATAGCATTTACTAAATTCCTTTGGGTAAATGGACTTTTGCCCCATCCAACTGTTCTGAGTCCCTCTGCAAAGACTCCTCCAAATACTTCTGTCCCCAGACAGTATCTTTTATGTCCCTGCAAACAAATTTCCCCTTTCCACTGGGAATCACCATATCACACCTGGCATTTGCCAGCTTACTGGGGCATCAGCACCTTCTGAAGCAGCTGACACACCAGAGCTTTGGAGGTGTCAAAGCGTCACGGTGTTCTGCTTCAAAACAGGGAACAGTGCCTCTCATGTGTTACTCTCTTTAAGGGGGAGGAGAGCTGAGCTTGTGCTGTGAGATGACACAGAGGTCAGTCTCTCCTTTCGTTTTTCCTAATGACTCAATATAAGTCCAATGGATTCTGGGTCAGGAAACAGATTTGAATATCAGTATTTGATATGTGAGATTGATATTTGAATATTAATACTGTTTTCATAATACCCCTCCTCCAACAACAACAAAGCTGTCTTACTGAGTCAAGCTCTCGCAACGTCTGGCATCTCCTTTCTACAGGATGAGTTTCCCCCAAAAGGCTTTTAAGAGCTCAGAAAACGGTGCTTCTGGAAGCGTCGGCCCACTGTTTTGTCAAGTGTGCTCAGTCACGTCTGATTTTCAACTCACCTACTATACAGATGTATTATTTCCACAGCGGTCTATTCCCAGCCAAGACAGAGTATTGGTTTGGTTAAGAAGGTGTTCCAGCTGCAGATAATATGATACCTGACTCATAGCAGCTTCCAGCAATAGGATTTCGTTTGTGCCTCATAACAAAACGTTCAGACGCAGGAGTCCAGGGCCAGTGCGGGGCTCAAGGAGGCCGTCAGGGACCATGCTCTCTCTGTCTCTGTCTCTGTCTCTCTCCTTGCCTTGACATTCTTAGCCCATGGCTTTTGTCTTCATGTATCTCATGATCACTTATGGCTGCTGCATCTCCCAGCCACAGGTCAGCAGAGTAGGAAGGGGAAAAGGCACACCCTCAGACTTCTGCTTATATTCCTTCCAATGGGGGCAGGGGGGCAGTATTTAAACTCTCCATTTGGTCCAGGCGGAAAACAGATTCTCCATTATGCATCCCAATGACATTTACAGGGTAGTATTTTTAGACATTCTCCTGGCAGCAGCTGCTCTGCTGGACTATTCACTCATTTTGTGTCCCACCCCCAACATGGGACACGTACCTTTACGTCTCACCTTTCCCTGTGTAAACTATTAACACGAAGCTAACTAATGTGAGACCTCTAGAGTTTTTATGAAGTTTTTTAGTATGGCTCCTAGAAAGCCACCAATTGTGTTCGAACATTACTTCAGCTAACCACACACCACGCCAGACGGTTCTCTAGATCAAGAATTCGTCTGATATACCAGTATTTCCCCATGTGTTTTGTAAAACGCCAGTCCTATCAGATGTTCCGAAACACGCGCACATGCTGGAAATGCTGCTCTCGGTGCTATGCAGTGCACGCTGGCATTTTAAAGGTTCTTAGAAGTCACGCTGTCAATGGGCTTAACTTCGTTTAACTCACTGCTTCCCACATGCTTTGGACAGAAGAACCTTTTGAGTCATGATGGCTGTGTACATGTTATGGAACCAGAGTTTCATGGAACATGCTTTTGGAAATGCCAACCTGCTCTGTTTCTTATGTTAAACTCTAGTTATGTTCTCCAACCACGCTCACTAGACTGAGTTGTCAAGTGTGAAGTATAAATGATATAATTCGTATAATGCTGTGTTAGCAGCTTAACGGGCTTCCTGGTGGTTCCTTTTACCTTTCCCCTTTGAAATGTATTAATACAAACCCTTTTCTTTTAACAAGAAGACTGTAATGTAATTTCTTATTCAGATAAAGAAAAATTAGTATTTTAGTTTTAATACACGGTAAAGGTTTTGAAATAAGGAACAGTTTGGTTTCTTGAAAAAGAGAAAAATAACTTTGTACATGTTTAAGGAAAGAAAATAATGTAGCAAAATAAAGTTAAACACAGTAACACATAGAATATATTAAAGAGACGAAGAATTTTTTTAAAAGCATGCCGCAACCAAGAAGGAATCAGCTAGACTGTGATATTAAGGCCACCGATGTGAACTGAAAAGAAATCAGCAGAGAGGCATCTATCCAAGGGGGGGAAAGTAAGGAAAAAAAACTCTTGAATTAGAGCTGCTGACTATTTTCCACAAAGGTAAACAATTTTGAGGAGTCAAATAATTGAACAGAACCCAAGTTCAGATTATATGCTTCATTAAAATTTGTGGTCAGTGAACAGAACATTCTCAAGTGCCTCAAGCCTGGACTAATTTTATATCATACACACACATTCACATGCAAAGTCATGGTGATGAACACCCAACAGAGATAATGGCCAAATCCGGCTGGCCTCATGGTGACGCTGAAGAAGCAGCGGAGACTGTGGCCTCCAAACCCGCAACGTGGACCCCTGGGTGCCGACAGATTGGGCACAAGAAGGGGCTGCCTTCTGGTAATGCTGTTAGCATTTTGCAGTTAACCACAATATCATATTTAACTCCTAGAAGGCAGACTCTCTTCCTTTACAATGGAGAATCAAATAGGTTCTATTACACAATTAGGCATAAACCTAAATGATTAATCTGAAAATATATAGCTTTAAGTCCCTGTCTCCCAACATGGAGGGACCTTGAGAGTATTATCCTAAGCGAAACAAGCCAAGCAGAGAAAGACAGATATCACATGATCTCACTTATTTGTGGAATATAATGAACATAACAGTCTGAGGAACAGGGTAGACCCAGAGATGTGGAAGTAGGGTACAGACTGACACCCCTCAGAGGAGGGGGTTGGGGGGAGGGAGGAGATAAACCACAGAACTTATGAGCATGTATGCATAGGTGATGGACATGGACAACAGGGCTGGGGATGGGGTGGGGGGATGGGGAGGAGGGTGTCAATGGGGAAAAAAGGAGAAACATCTGTAACAAAAATAAATTGATATAATAGAGCCTAAAAAAAAAAAAAGTAAAAAAAAAAATGGTAACTATCTGGATAAATATAAGACTTTTATTTTCCATGTAGTTTCTTTAAAGTAAATAAAAGTGATTATAATAAAAATTAAAAAAAATAAAATAAATCCCTGTCTCAGAAACAAAAGAATGTTTAGTATCATATATATATACATATAATTATGATCATATATATATATGATTTTACATAAACTTTTTAAATTGACTTTTAATTGATATTTTACATCTAGATTCCCTAGGAAAGAGTACAAAATTTTACTCATTATCAGATCTGTTCATTGGCTGCAACAAAACACTGGCATTACTTTGTTACTATGATAAACACACAAAACAGAGGTTATTACAGAAAACATGTGACCCAATGAGATGAGATTCTTTACTGAAAAACCTTCCTGAATGTTGTAGAGATGGCACAGGAGGCAGGGGAAGTACAATTTCTGTGTAATTACATATTTAATGGCTTCTGAAAGAGTGAAACCTCAGTTACTATGCTGCCGGAGGAAAAGTGTTAAAACCTAACATTATATATGAAAGTTTAAGGAAGAAAGGATTTATGGGGTTTTTATTATTATTGAATTTTTAGAGAAAGAGAGAGAGAAA
Organism: Tadarida brasiliensis; assembly: GCA_030848825.1. NCBI lineage: Eukaryota > Metazoa > Chordata > Mammalia > Chiroptera > Molossidae > Tadarida > Tadarida brasiliensis. The sequence goes on from CM061266.1 coordinate 83,364,297, forward strand.
CATCAATGAGAGAGAAACATCGATCAGCTGCCTCCTGCACACCCCCTACTGGGGATCAAGTCTGCAACCCGGGCATGTGCCCTGACTGGGAATCGAACCAGGACCTCTCAGTCCATGGGACAATGCTCAATCCATTGAGCCACATTGGCTGGACAAGGAAGAAGGGATTTACATTTAAAAGGGTGATTAATCTATAGATAGAAACAGACTATATAATAAGATTCAACTAGAAGTGGAAAAAGGAACAGCTTTGTAGGTGCAGCAGACTTGATCGTGTTTGACATTCAGCTCTTGCCAGTCTATATTTAGAACAAGTCAAAGTCAGTGCCTAGACACGAATATGGAAATAGGTAGAATGTGGCACTCGGTATTTATTTGTCTGTTTATTCTAGAGGAAAAGCAATCCTGTTACAGGTAGCCTATTATCACTCTGAAGACTTGCCTGTTGAAAACAAGTCCTGGTATGTGTGTTTTCTCCCTCTATCACATACTAGTCGAGTGCTTGTTTAACCATTAGACCAGACAAATAGAATAAAATAAACAAACTCATTAAAATATACTATATTCAAAGAGCTATGTTCCTTTCCAACACACAGCCAGCATGTACCTGAAGCTGTGCGTTCTTCACATCATTCATTTGAGTTGGGAAAATATTTTTCTACGGAAGTGCTTTGGTTCTATTAAGATACAGTAGGAACACCCCCCCACCCCACCCCCTGCCAGGGAAAGAAACTTGCTAAGTTTTCATTGATATAATCTTCCTTAAATTTGTTTTTAATTGTGGTAAAATATCCAAAACATAAAATTTACCATTTTAGCCATGTTCAAGTGTACAGCTCAGTGGCATTAAGTACATTCACATTGTTGTGCAACCGTCACCACCATCCACCCACAGAACTCTTTACATGTTGCAAAACGGAAACTCTGCACCCAATAAGCACTGACTCCACATTTCCCCTGCCCCAAGGCCCTGACAATTACCATTCTACTTTCTGTGTATATCAATTTGCCTGTTGTAGGTGTCTCGGATAAGTGGAGTCATGCACTATTTGTTCTTTTGTGATTGGGTTATTTCACTTAAAGTTTTTAAGTTTTATTCATGTTGTAGGATGTGTCTACAGTCTCCCATTTTGGTGGCTGAACAAAAAAAGCAGCCTGGTCACTTAATCTTTTTATACCCGTGTAACCTTTCATGTTAGTTTGTTTCAAAGGGGCGCTAGAAACCACGCTGGAGTGCGATTCGAGTCCCCTTCAAGAGACACCCCAAAGAACCAAGCAGTGGTCATGGTGGTGGTTCAGATGAAGTACCTGATAAACTGGAAGAGGCATGAAAACAAGAGGCAATTTCAGTGGTTCTCAACCTTCCTAATGCCGCGACCCTTTAATACAGTTCCTCATGTTGTGGTGACCCCCAACCATAAGATTATTTTCGTTGCTACTTCATAACTGTAATTTTGCTACCGTTATGAATCACCATCGGAAATATGTGTTTTCCGATGGTCTTAGGTGACCCCTGTGAAAGGGTCGTTTGATCCCCAAAGGGGTCGTGACCCACAGGTTGAGAACCGCTGGGCAATTTGGGCTCTGGGTTGAAGATCATCTGCTCTACTCTCAAAAATTCTGTATCCACATATCTATCTGGGTGAGGTCCCAGAATCAATATTTCTAAGAGTCTTTTGAACACACCTTTCCCTAACTGAGCCTCCAGGGGAGGTTTCAACCAGCCAACACCTTGATTTTAGCCTCAGGAGACCCTGAGTAGAGGACCCAGTTAAAATACACCAGATTCCCACCATAGCCGGTGTGGCTCAGTGGTTAGAACATCGGCTCTAGGACCAAAGGGTCATGTGTTTGATTCCCAGTCAAGGACACGTACCTGGTTTGCAGGTTCGATCACTGGCCCTGGTCGGGAGGCGTACGGGAGGCAACCAATGGATGTGTCTCTTTCACATCCATGTTTTTCTCTCTCTCTCCTTCCCCCCCCTTTCTGTCCCTCCCCCCACTTCTTTCTACTCGCTCTAAAAAAAAAAATCAATGGAGCCCTGCCTGTGTGGCTCAGTGGTTGAGCATTGACCTATGCACCAACACGTATCCGGTTCAATTCCTGGTCAGGGCACGTGCCCAGGTTGTGGGCCCAATCCCCAGTGGGGAGCATGCAGGAGGCAGTCAATCCATATTCTCTCTCATCGATATTTCTCTCTCTCTCTCTCCCTCTCCCTTTCTCTCTCTCTAAAATCAATAAAGAAAAAAATAATTTTTAAAAATTCCTTCGGTGATTTCTCCCCAGTTAAAAAAAAATCAATGGAAAAAATATCTTTGGGTGAGGATTAAAAAAAAATATATGCCAGGCTCCCGAATAACAGAAACCATGAACTAATAAGTGGATGAAGTTTTAAACCACAAACTTTAATAATGTGTAAATGCAACAATAGATAACGAATACACTGCCTCTTGTATTTTATGTTCCAATAATACTTATCTATTTGCAGTTCCTAAATGTAACTTGCTCTCAGGCGTACATACCTTTCTGCTCATGATGTTTCCTTGCCTGGGGTATTCCCTCTTACTTAGCCAGATGGGTAAACTTTCCTCTTCCTGTTCAAGACACATCCCGGCATTACTGCCACCAGAAAATGTCTCCATCGTCCCTAGATAACTTACTGTGTATTAGCCCCTTCTATCTGCAGGAATTAGAAAAAGCCCTGAAAAAACTCCAATGGCAGGAGACTTTTTAGTTAGCAACTTCAAGATTTTATGGAGAAAAAGAATATGAAGACTGAGGCTGGGAATAAATATATAAAAGTCTCATTGAAATGTTATATTCCCTAAAATAATGCAAGCCGTTGATCACATAATGATAGTTAACAATGATATTCTATGATTATTGCCATCATACTGATAATAATTGGCAGTCTGCTTTTTGTATTTTTCACCTTTTGCTAAGGAGAAACTTTTAAGGATTTCCTTACTCTGCAGTTTTAATGAGATGCTTAAATTTCTCCTGTTTTGTTCCAGAGGAGTGTGTGTGTGTGTGTGTGTGTGTGTGTGTGTGTGTGTGTGTGTAACTCTGACGTTTTGTGTTTCTCCTGCCTCCCAGATTCTGCCAACTTTGTCAATGGGGTTTCTGGCGAGGGCAACGATAGGTACAGCAGCCAATCTGAGCACATCAGTGTACGTGTTTCGGAAACCACTCCCCAGTACCAAGAGATTATACAGCTTTCCTGATAATTTCATACCACACCACAGATGCTATTCCGCTTCCTCCTCTCCACCACCTGAGATTCCCTTTTCTTTTCACTGTCGTACTAAAACGCAGATATGAACACCACCAATTTTATTTATCTGGCCCCAGGATTGCAAACACTCTCTCTGCACTCCTTTCTACTTCCTTTTGCTGTCCTAATCTTAAATTTCTTTTTCTAATAAAAGCGTATCCTTTGTGTTCACAAGGACTGATCCTCTAATCTTTGATAGTCCTCAGATGGACAAGTACCTCAGAACATGTGTCAAGCCCCTATCATGAGAGAGGCCCTCGGGCTACAAAGAAGAATATATAATTCTGTCTATGTTTTCAAGAACTTCATTTGCAGATACAAACCATCCAGTTCAGCAGATAAAGCGATATCCAGAAATTAAAGCAACCAATGGTGGTTGATGTAAATTGTATCAATGGATTCAACATTTAACAGGTATCCCATGTGGACAAAACATGAACATTGACATTCGGGTGCAGGATTTTAGTCTCTGGTGGGGAACTGACAAGAGCAAAGCAGAGCCTCGGTTCTTTAAGGATCGGAGTGCTGGTAAAGAAAAGACAAGACTCCCACATGGAAAATCAAATCTGTGACCCAATTACCAGAAGTAGGCCACAGGCGGGGGTTGGGTCTTGAATACCGTTTTTAAAACTGGAACAAGCCAGAAATTCCACGATCTACTGTAGAATTCCATTCTACAGATCTACTGTGCAAGTATGCAGCTAGGTACATGCAAGGCTGTTCGTTGCAGCACTGTTGGTGATAGTGAAAAACTCTGAAACAACTGAGTGCTCACCAGTGGGGGCTTGGTCAAATAAATGATGTATATCCAACCAAGGGAATATTTTACAGGTCTTAAAATCAATGAGGTATCTAGCTCATATGAGCTTATGTGGAAAGACTCCCAAAATGTATTTATCATTTGAAAAAAAAAAAAAGGCAAGATAACGTGAGCAGTTCGGTATCAGCAGTGTGGATGAACACTACCTCCCCTGCACACACACACCTGTCATGTCTAATAGTCATTCAGAAAAACAAAACACCTTTGAAGTATTTAAAAAGAGGAGATTTTACACAAGGATTGGTTAAAATTTGTTGCAAAGCCAAGAGGGAAAGGAGACTTGACCCAAAGGAAACCACAGGATGGAGCAAAAGAAGTTATTTAACCAACAGTCCATAGTTGCTGCTGGGGATCTGCCTGGGAAGAATCTCACACACTCCACATCCCAACCATGACACCCCCTTCTTGTGCGTTTTGGGGGGCTCCCATTAGACTGAGGGATGGTCCTAAAATGGCAGTCTACTTATTATTATACATTTTATGAAATTAGTAAATTGTGCCAAGAAGGGAATTTACATCCATCCTTTGGTTTGTTTATGTTTGTTTTTAGATACGCTCTTGTGGTTTGGTAAAAGTTGAATGGTAACAAGAAAGGCCTAACTTCGCTTAACTAGTCATGGCAGTGGAGGTGGGGAGAGAGGCTGATACATTATTAAAGACAAGATAATTTACAATAATAATCTAAGAATGGTTTTATTTTAATCTATCTGAAAAGAGGAGTCTATTTAAAACTGCACAAGAAATGTGTTGGTTTTTCTAGATTAACTGTGTAGTATACATATTTTCAACTGTTATTTATTTTTAATTAGATTTATTGGAGTGGCATTGGTTAATAAAATTATATAGGTTTCAAGCATACAGTTCTATGCTATATCATCTGCCCATTGCATTATGTGTAGTCTATTTTTTAAGAGACAGTATGTTGCTTCTTTATAATAGTTAATCGAGTCCATTTCATTATGAAAGTATAAGGTCTTCCATCTGATCATGCTGGGACACCACCTCAGGCTTTCTCTGCCTCATCTGGCTCTTATTCCAGCCCCTACTGTGGCAACCAGGAAGAGCAACCGAACCAGAGACTCAGATGCTATCAGGACCTCGTCTGCATCTCATCTGCTTTGTTTCTGTCTCCGTCTCTCTGTGTTTCTGTTTCTCCTTCTTGCAGACAGTTCCATCTGTTTTTCTGGTTCACCTGGAAAGAAAGCACTGAGTTTGTGGGGGGGAACCTCACCGATTCCTCTCGTCTCCACGTGGAGGCACAGCTGTCGAGGGACACGGCCTTTCTCTGCAGGCCGACTTCCCGATAGCAGCCCAGAGTAAGGAGTGGTTTTCTGATTTGCAGTTTGGGGAAAGGAATTGAATACACGTATGTGGTTCAACTGCATCCTTCCTCCTTTCTTTTTAGGATCAGTCAGCCTGCAGGGTGCACACATTTTTCACCCTTCCAAGCAATACGTTTTGAAGGGTCAGACACCCCTGGGGGAAGCCAGCTCTCAGGCTGCTGTGACTGGGTGGGTAATTCTGTTTAACTCAGAGGTGGGATGGAAGCTGGCCCATGTACTATATGCTCTGCCATGATCTCCAGGCTGACTTTGGTCAGTAATAAATGTGACATCTTGATCTCCAGTTGTCTGAGTCCCACATCTATTTCCTGATTAATTCTGAGCTTGGGTGAATATATACATATCAAGGGTTTTATATATTGATCCTATTGAAACCCCACAGCCACCAACACCCCAGGCTTTTATATTTCACAATCTTTATACTCCAGAAAACATAGGTTTTAAAAGGTTAAGACAAATTGTAACACAGCATGGCCAGTCCAGCGTAGCTGCACCATCGTGGAAACAAGCCACATGCACCCGTGCTGTGTCACCGATGTTCTGGGCAGGACCAGCGGCAGGGTCAGTGGGGGAGGAGTGCGTGGAGCTCACGGACGAGCCGAGCTGCTCCATCATCGCACACGTGCAGGGCCCCACGTGTGAGGGCGCTGCGCTCACCCTGTCCAAGTCAGAGCGAGAGGACCCGGCTGCCCGGGCCCTGGAAAGGTCAGCCATTTGACCCACGGGGATTACCTGAGACTGTCAAAGCGTTTTTGTTGGACAGGAGGGGAATGGTAACATGGCCGATCCCATTGAAGCTGGGTAGATGGCATGGGACGAGAGACAGTTCTCAAAGGAAAAGGCCTGTGAGGTCCCAGAATTAGAGATGTCTGCTTCTTCCTCAGCGGGTATTCCGAAGCTTTGTCTCTGTCCTGTCTCCTCACCCTCATATTGCCCTTCTTTGTCTCAGAAGAGGAACTGGTCATCTTAATGGACGCTGACATGAATTACAAAAGCTTTCTCCACTCCCACATAACAAACTTCTGCTTCTACCCATCCCTTACCCTCTTCCCTCCCATCCCATGGGAAAGGTATCCCACAGGTCATGCCACCTGTGATGTATTATAGTGTAATTTTAGGCTTGGGATTCAGGTGGCCTAGATGCCAGTCTTGGTTCTACTATTTCCCAACCTTGTGACATCATCTTTCTGTGCCTCACACATCTCATCTGTACAACTCAGACAAAATGGTTGTAACAACTCAAAGGGTGAATTTGAGGATTGTGGCTCAGTGGATTGAGCATCATCCCATGGACTGAGAGGTCCTGGTTTGATTCCTGGTCAGGGCACATGCCCGCGTTGCAGGCTCAATCCCCAGTAGGGGGCGTGCAGGAGGCAGCCGATCCACGTTTCTCTTTCACATCGATGTTTCTATCTCTCCTTTCCTCTGTCTCTCTAAAAAAAATCAATAAAAACATATATTTTTTAAAGTAGACACAAAGCCATTGGTGCAGCTCTGGCTGGTTTGGCTCATTGGTTACAGTTTCAGCCCTCAGACCAAAGGGTCGTGGGTTCGATCCGTGGTCCCAGTCCAGGTTGTGTGGGAGGCAACCAATTGACGTGTCTCTTTCACATCCATGTTTCTCTCTCTCTCTCTCTCTCTCTCTCTCTCTCTCTCTCTCTCTCTCTCTCTCTCAATCTCTCAGTCCCTCCATCCTTTCTACTCTATCTAAAAAAAAAAATCATTGGAAAAATGTCATCCAGTGAGGATTAACAAAAAATTAAATAAATAAAAGCCACTGGTGTGGAATAGTGATAGCAACTTCTCACTATGTGATCACCCACAACTTCCCTGTCACAAAATCCAAAAGCTACTTCTTATCCTTGACCTTTCTGCAGTATTTGACATGGCTGACCTCTCTCTTTTTGACATTCTCTCTTCCCTTGGTTTCCATTTTACTACTTTCTTATGGTTTTCATTCTATACCTCTACCCATAGGCTCTCAACATCCATCATGAAGTTCTTTTTCTTTGACTGACATTTAAATATCAAGGCTCTGCCCTCAACTCTCCTCTTGTCATTCTACACACTATCCCTTCATGATTTCATCTACACCCACATTCTTGGGTAACCCCTGAAGGTAGGTTTATATAAATCTGTATTTCTAGCCCTCGCCTCTTCCCTGAGCTCAAACATAGTTAATATGGCCAGATACACCTAGATTTATAAATATAATAAAGGCAGGTATCTAGTGGATTCATAGTTTTAAATCCAACTATCTGTGGGATTTGTGCACCTTGTATGTTCTGTAGGCACCTTAGACATTTTGAATGCAAAGCAAACTCATTATGTTCCTCGTCCCACAAATGGGTCTCTTGCCCTCCCCCTGTATGCACCTATTCTGCTGCCCTAACCAGAAACTTTTTTCTCCCCTTTATTAACACACAGTTTGACCCAACCGGTGTGGCTCAGTGGTTGAGCGTTGGACCCATGCACCAAGAGGTTGCCGGTTTGAGTCCTGGTCAGAGCACATGCCCAGGTTGTGGGCCCAATCCCTAGTGGGGGCATGCAGGAGGCAGCCAATTGATGTTCTCTCTCATCGATGTTTCTATCTCTCTCTCCTCCCTTCCTCTCTCTCTAAAATCAATAAAGAAAAAAAAATTATTTTATTATATTTATTAATCCTCACCTGAGGACACTTTTTGCATTCATAGACCGGGAGGGAGAGAGGTCAGGAAGAGAGAGAGGGAAGAAACATCGATGTGAGAGAGACACATCGACAGACTGCCACCCACACAACCCCAACCGGGGCCGGGGACAAACTGCAACCGAGGTACGTGCCCTTAGCGGGAACTGAACCCGGGTCTCTCCAGACCGCGGGCCAACACTCTAACCGCTGAGCCAAACCAGCCAGGGTGAAAAAAATTTTTTTAAAAACAAATACAACACAGTTTGTCCTCAACAAGTCTTATCAGTCTACCTGCTAAATCCCTCTAGGATTTATATCTTTCTATTTTCTCAGTATTCGGCCAACCAAAACACTTGTACTTCTCCCACGGTGCTAGCTTCCTCTTGTTCAAGCTCCTCTGTGTATCAGAACGCCCCTTTCCTCCTTTGCTTACTCCTGCTCTGTCTGAGATTTAGCTTAGACCTTGTTTCCTCTAGAAAATGTCTCCCCCCCCCCCAAAGATCAAGTTAGAAGCCCCTTGATCCTCTCTGTAGCAAATACTTGTGACGCACTGTGCCATGTCCTCTTGGCCTACCTGGGGCAGTTCCATGTCCTGTGTCCCTCCCCAGATCCGGTCTGAAGTAACTTTGCATTTTGCTGCTTTGGAGCTTTCTCAGAGTCAATGGAAAGCTGTTCAGCCTGGTTGCAGAAGCAACATGAAAGTGTGGTGGAAGCTAACTCCTGCGGAGCCAACCCCAATTAACAGGGGACAGGAGTCCGCGGATGAGCTGAAGCCCTTCCTGGGCCGTTCCTCAGACGGGCTCCAGTGGGACTGTGCTCTTGAGGTCATCACTGCTCATGGACATCCTTTCTTAGCTTTTCTCTTTCTCTCACTCTCCATTCTTCCTCACCTCTGCTTCTGGGCATGATCACCCAAATAAACTACCTATATCCAAATGGTTTTCTTAGGCTCTGATTTAAAAATCAAGCATCTTTGGGTTGGTGGGAGTACCCAAACTAACACGTGTTCTAGTAGCGTTCCGTCTATACTGCTGCTGTAGCATTTATTATATTGAATTATCATTGCTGCTTTGCCTTATTCATTTTTGCATCTTAGTGCCCAGTGCCCTGGCATAGGGCCTGGCTTAAAATAGGCATTATGTCAAATATGAAAAAGCAGATAGGAAGGAGAGAGGAAGTGAAGGAGGGAGGGAGGGAGGGAGGGAAAGAAGGAAGGAAGAAGGAAGGAAGGAAGGAAGGAAGGAAGGAAGGAAGGAAGGAAGGAAGGAAGGAAGGAAGGAAGGAAGGAAGGAAGACCTTGGTCAACATCACTTCTGCTGAGTGCTGGTTATTCCTACGTTCTAGCTTTCACTTTGTGAAGGTGCAGATTGTGAAAAATGCATTGCAAATGTAGATTATTATCAGAAAATTATTTGAAAAATGAGACACAGACACAAGGTGGGCCTCTTGGTTTTTGTTCATCGTAATGTGGTTATAAGACTAAGCCCCTCACTGGAGCTGTGATACACTCTCTCAGTCTTGCTGTGAGCAAAACCAGAGCACTGGCTCTTGGGGGGATGCGATTAGCACAAAGCAGCTGGGAGACAGAGGTGAAGATGCAATCAGCAGAGGCGCGGCTATCGAACTGCTTTCAATTTCCTCAGGAAGTTTGGAAGCAGGATGGGGAATGGGAGATGGAGCCAAAGTAGACTGGGTGCGGGTGGTATTTAAAAAAGAAGATGAAGGCTTTACTGGAATTTCACAGATGATTTCTTCAAAACAACTTTAAAGAGAGCAGTGAAGGATGTGCTACCCTAACACATAATTATTTATGAAGTGCTCATCACAGTGGCACCTCGATGCTTCAGAGAAATGTGCTGCGTGGTCCAAATGCGTCCAGAGCTCCACGAAACTCGATGCACTTACAGTGCAACAAAGGCAGATGTCTAATGGATTCGCATTAAAAAAGAATTCCCCACTGTCGAGGCCCTCGCAAATGTTCAGTTGTTTCGTACTATATGAATACCAATCTCAGGAGAAATAATAGTAACAGCGCATAAATGAGTGGGGCTAGAAGTTCTTGGTCTCTGAAGAGGATTCGTGCCAGGAAATAAAATACAAATTGAGGAGAAGTAAGGATTAATAACAGCAGATGCTTATATCTCTTTTCAGATAAGTTTTTCCCCCCATTTTTCTTCCATTTTAGTGTTTCTCAGTCTGCTATGCTTTTCCCAGAAGTTCTTTTATTTATATTCAGAAAATCTAGATAACCAGGTTTTCTTGGAGCAAATCATTTTGTTTTAAAGCGATCTGTGAGGATCCCTGGCCAGGTAGCTCAGTTGGTTAGAGCATCGTCCCAATGTGCCAAGGTTGGTGGCTTGATCCCTGGTCAGGGCACATACAAGAATTGACAAATGAATGCCTAAATAAGTGGAACAAGAAATTGAAGTTTCTCTTCTCTATCTCCCCCCCCCACACACACACACACACTTCTCTCTCTAAAATCAATCAATATAAATAAATCAATGAATCTATGAGGAAGCAGGTACTCCTCTCCTAGTCTATTTCGCTAAGGCAAAGACTATCTATAGAGAAGGATTTTCACAAAATGAATGTTTAAAAAACTTGAAATACAGCTATATTTGGATCCATGAGCTATAAACGGTAGAACCCTGTAAGGTTCTAAAACCTGCTACTTCCCCTCTTATTATCTCTTTTGTTCAGTGCTTCATGTGTCCCACCTTCAGAAGCTATCTCAGTGATCCCAGTTCAAGAAGATTTATCTTAGCAGAGCGTGCAGTCTTGGGGTGTTTCCGACTTGACCCGCGGTTGTCGTTCCAGAAACGATGCATGCCGCTCAGTTCAATTTGCATCCTCGCACACAGGGACTCTCCTTGGAAACCTTTTATGTGCTTCAAAAACATAATAGCATTTCAAAGAAATGTGGGTTTTCTTAAGATAATAACTGCTGTTAACTCCCCCACTAGATCTTGCTGAAATATTCGACAATTAACCCAGCTTACCACTGGCTTGATGTGATTTGACAGTGATTTAACCCTTTGGGGAAGTGTTTTTCTTTAACCTACTACTAAGCAAACTAATTTTTTGCTTTTCAATGTATTTTCGTGCGTTTAAATTTCATCTCTGTACTTCTCTACACTTATCCCTTGCGGTGTGAATTCATTTTTGGTTATGTGTGTTTGTGGTTCTTAGAAACAAACGGGAGCATTGCATGCGGCTGAATTGTGTCTCTCTCAAAGTCCTGTCAAACCCCAGTACCTGAGAATGTGACTGTTGTTTGGAAGGGGGGCCTGAACGCAGTGAGTAAGTGAAAATGAGGCTGTTAGGGTGTGCCCTAATGCAATCCGACTGCTGTTCTCGTAGGAAGAGGAAATTTGGACACACGGAGAGACACGAGGAATGTACACACACAGAGAAAAGACCATGTGAGGACAAGCAATAGACAGCTGTCAGCAAGAGCAGTGCAGGGACCTCAGGAAACCAAACCTGCCAACACCTTGATCATGGGCTTCCAGACTCCTTGAGGAAATAAATGTGTCTTCGCTGAGCCGTGTGGAATTCTGTCATGGCAGCTCTAGCAGACGGCTGTGACAAATCCTCTCTGCTCTGGCCCTTCCAGTGGTCATTGCAGCCTTGGCTGGAAGCTCTTCCGTGTGAGGGAAGGGCCACTCCTGCCTGTCCCACGCAGGGCAGCACTTTGATTAAAAATGGCCTTAAGTGATTGAATTTTCAGGCAACGCCTCTGAACTCCATTTCACTATCCATACAAATTTATCGGCGAAAGCAAGGCTCCTCCATCCCCGCCACATCATTCAAGGCCGGCTGTTCCTTCCTGATTCTCTTATTTTGTGAGGCCTTAACTACCATCTTGCTGGCCTTCCTACCCATAGCTTTCAGTAATTACCCCCAGAAAGATTTATTTTATGAACATTGGAGGGGTAAAGTATGCTGTGGGCTAAGCATCCCCTTCCCACCACCCTGACCATTTTTACTTGGTGAGATTAAATTAGAAGGAACAATGCAGCCTTCTTGAAAGGGAATAAGACAGTCGCGGGGAGGGGCAGTTAGGGGCATCACTGGAGAAAGCCCTGTGCCTTGCAGAATGTGTGTGTCGTGCTAGCCTCTAGTAAGGGCCTTTTTCTGTCCTTGCCCTCAATAGTCTACTCAGATCATAGCAGCTTGATGATGATTCCAAATTCTCAGTTGTATTCGCACAACCCTCCTTGCCCTCAGCTTCTCTTCTCACTCAGGATAAAACCTGGGTCCTCCAAATGCCCAGTGAGGATGCCTGGCTCCCTGTCGTCCGTGGCTCCTACTGTCCTCAAATGCCTCAGGCTCCCACAGTATGGCTTTTGCTCCGGTCATTCCTTCAGCTTGGAATTCATTTCCCCCAGGTATCTGTCTGAGCTTTGCTCAGAGGACACTTTTCACCCTGCCGCGGTCCCACCAATAAGAATATTAATGATAATAACAATAAAAACATAGTCTTTCCTGCCATTGTTTGAAGTTTTACTAATGGCCCGTGCACTCAGCTCTCTAGGAAGAGGTAGGATGTAAACAGTGTTGAGTTTAAACCGTCGCTGAGGACACGGCTGTTCTTTACTCTCTCAGTGCCATGCTGGGGAACTCACGTGGTGAAAAACAGTGCAAGGATATTTATCAATTGTGGGGCACTCGTTTGCAAAGCTCATTCCAATCAGATTATTTAAAAAGTTACACTTGGTGAAAATACATTTGGTGAATGATACGTAAACGATGGGTTCGTGTCACTAAACATTTGTCCAAACACATAGAATGTATAGCAGCAAGAGTGGACCCGAAGGTAAACTATGGACTCTGGGTGACTATGATGTGTCAGTGTAGGTTCATCGATTGTAACAATGTACCCTCTGGTGGGGCGTGTTGATAATGGGGGAGGTTATGTAAGGGGAAGGGCAGGGGGTATATAGGAAATCTCTTTTTTTTTATCCTCACCCAAGGACATTTTTCCATTTTTTTGTTCAGATAGAGTGGGAGGGAGAGAGAGGAAGAGAGAGAGAGAGAGAGAGAGAAACATTGACGTGAAAGGGACATATTGAGTGGCTGCCTCCTGCACGACCCAACCAGGGCCGAGATGCAAACTGCAACCGAAGTACGTGCTCTTAGCGGGAACTGAACCCGGGTCTCTCTGGACCACAGGCTGACGCTCTAACCGCTGAGCCAAACCGGTCAGGGCATATACAGGAAATCTCTTATCTTCCCCTCAGGTTTGCTGTGAACTTACGACTGCTCTTAAAAACTTAAGTCTTTTTAAAAAAGGGTTACATTCGCAGGCTTTTATTTTTATTATTATTTTTTTAATCCTCACCTGAGGATATTTTTGCATTTATCTTCAGACAGAGTGGGAGGGGGAGAGAGAGAGAGAGAGAGAGGGAAAGAAACATCAATGTGAGAGAGAGACATTGATTTGTTGCCACCCACATGACCCCAACCAGGGCCGGAATCAAACCCAGGACTCTTTGGTCCTCAGGCCGATGCTCTAACCGCTGAGCCAAACTAGCCAGGGCCATTTGCAGGCTTTTGCAGGGTTAATATAAAGGAGTGAGTGAATTGATACAATTGGATTGCTTAAGTGACTATTCCTTTGCTTTCTGGATCAAGGTCAAAAACTTAATTCTTAACTCACCCTTTCCTCACAAACCAGATCCTCAGGGGCTACCTGGAATAATCCTAATAGAGGGTGCTTTCAGTGGATGCTGCACCTAAGTGTTTTGGAGACTTCAGAGGTTCACCTGAGACCTTGCATTTATCTTGTCTCACTTGTGTTTCTTTGAACATTTAATGGAGTGTGTATCACACTCTCCTGCAATTCTTTTTATATATATATACATACATATATATATACATATACATATACATATACATATACATATACATATACATATACATATATATATATATTTTTAAATCCTCACCCAAGGATACTTTTTTCCAATTTATCTTCAGATGGAGTGGGAGGGAAAGAGAGAGATAGAGAGAGACATCAATGTGAGAGAGACACATCGATTGATTGCCTCCTGCACGACCCCGACCAGGACCTGGGACTGAACCGCAACCGAGGTACATGCCCTTGACCGGAATCGAACCCGAAACTCTTTGGTCCTCAGGCCAGCGCTCTAACCGCTGAGCCAAACTGGCCAGGGCTCTCCTGCAATTCTTTATCTGTATGTTTGACATATACTCTGAGCTCTTTAAGGAAAGGTCTTTAGGAATTATTACAAAATTTATACATGCTTAAAAATTAAACCAATGCAGGAATCAAAAGTCCCTAATGCCCCATCCCTCCACTTCTACTACCTGGAGATGACTCCTTTTAAATTTCTGAAATACATTCCTGAATTTCTCTATTTATAAGTAGGTATATATCTATACATAGCAGGCAGGATTATTTTAAGAATGCCACATTCAGAAGTGCAAAAATGTAACTTTTTAAAAATAATATCTTAACCTCTATTTTTTTTTTAATCCTCACTTGAGGATATGGTTTTTAAATTTTTATTGATCTGAGAGAGAGAGATCAGTTGCCTCCCATAGGTGCCCGGACTGGGGGTTGAACCGGAAACCTGGGTATGTACCCTGACTGTGCTACCCTTTGGTGTATGGGCCAATGCTCCAACCAGCTAAGGCACCCAGCCAGGACTTAATCTCTATTTTTGAGCACCAGTTCTGCCAAGTGGCAGAAAATGTAACGTTTGTCAATTCAAAGGAAACACGGGCACTTCAGGGAACTTCTTAATCAAAGAAGGAGCTTCCTCTCTGCTGCTCTGCCCTGGATGGCTGTTGTTCTAGATTCGAGGGGATGGCACAGAGGGGCTGTGGAGGAGGTGGCCAGCCATGGGTCAGATCCGAACAGGCAGGCATGTACGGCCGTGCCCACCACATCTGGCTCTGGGCTGCTGCCGCCCATCAATCTTCCGGATGGGCATCTGCCAATGGGGTTGCTTCATGCTGACCCAGACGTCCCAACTGGCTGATGACTCTTTACCAGACACCTGAGGCTGCTCCCTGGGTCCCAGCCAGTGAAGCCGCCCCAGGCCTGGCTGCCTGTCACAACTTATACTACCTGGCTCTCCCCTGGTCTGTGCCATGGCAGCAATGGGAACCTGACAGGAAACTGGGCACAGCTCAGTTTCTCCGGGACCCCTACCCTCTGTGGCTCAGCTCACGGTGGACCCTCGTCACTGCATTGTTCTTACCGGCTCTCCTCTCTCCACTTCTCTCTCTCGGAATATTTCTATCGAGTTTAAAACAGGAAAACTGGCTCTTGTATCAACATTCTTTTCAAAGCTATTGTTTAACCTATTGTCTCTGCCAGGAGTTTCAAAAGTCTTTTGAAACTAAAAAGCTGAGAATTGATTCTTTTGTTCCTTGCTCCCCTGAGGCCTGGGGCTGCCCTGGCTTCTGCCTGCAATGGGTGGAAGGTCATGGCAGCCCTGGTGTGGCTGAGGTGGGAGGCGGGCCTGGCACATTAGTAAGCACTTAAAGAATCATCCCACTACCTTGCTAGAGATCCTTTTTATTTCCTTTTGCCCACAAGTATTATTCCTCTATTCCCACTGTTCTATAGATTGCTTTTTTCATTCACGTACATTTACCTCGGACCTTTGCACGGTTGCATACTATGTAATTGTCTCAATATATAGTGATACTTACTGAATCAGTGCACACTTAGGTAGTTCCAGGTTTTGGGTTTTCCATCAAAGCAACAGTGAGCATTCTTATAAACACATATTTGAAAATTTATTTGTGATAACCATAATATACTTTGGCTACATTACAGAGTATATCCATTTATATTTGGTTCTTATTGCCACAATGTCTCTAAAAATATGTACCAACTTACCTCCCACCAAAACAATTTAAGAAGTTCAGTTTTCTACAACATTCG
The DNA here is from genome assembly GCA_030848825.1 of Tadarida brasiliensis. NCBI lineage: Eukaryota > Metazoa > Chordata > Mammalia > Chiroptera > Molossidae > Tadarida > Tadarida brasiliensis. The sequence goes on from CM061266.1 coordinate 83,380,330, forward strand.
CCAGCACTAGGCATTTGTGAATCTAGATGGTTCTTCTTTTTCTTCTTCTTTTTTTGGGGGGGTTTCTTTTTTGCATGAATTGCTTGCTCCTTCCTAAGAATATTTTCTATTAAACATTCTGTTTTCTTGTCTATTTGCACAAGATCTTTATATGTCAAGGAAATTAGGCCTTTGACTATGTTTCTTGATTTGCTTTGTTTTTAACTCTGTTTATGTTTTTTTCTGTATAAAAGATTAAATTTTGCATGGGGTGAAATCTATCAAATCTGTCCTTTTCTACCTTTGGTTGCATATTGGTAGAAAATAATAAATGAATGCATATAATTTATATTTTATTATATTACTTTTTTATTTTTTATTTTACTTTTTTGGAGTTTATTCCAGTGCAAGGTATAAGGTATATGAGGAAGGCACAGTGTCATCGTTTTCCAAATGTTTCAATACCATTTAGTGGATATCATATATCTTCATATTGTGTACTTTTCAGGAAGAAGTACTAAATTTAGTTATATGATCTACTATTAATAATTTTTTTAATTATGTAGGTTGTGGTCCCCTCTTCCTCCTCTTTTCCCAATATTCCTGATTATCATTTCTTCCAGAAAGTAGAAAGAGGTGTATATTGCCTTTAGGTGAGTCTGGTGAGGAGAGGAGACCAAGGCAAATGACCCCACTTGTCTCTCCTTCCTCCGGAAGGACAGGAGCTCCTGGGAATGGCTACAAATGGATGCTTCCCAGAGAGGTTCTGCTCATTAAAGGCTCACACTTTCTGTTAGCAGTGTTAGACTTTTTGCTAAAGCCTAGGTGTTACTAGCAATTCAGCAGGCCATTCTGTTTGAAGGTGTGTGACCTCCACGGTGTCACAACGCTGAGCAAGTCCTAGCCTAAATGCCTACTCTGAAAACGCCAAACACTTGCCCCTTGGGAAGATCGGAGTCCTGAGCATAATGCAGCTTCCTCCCTTCTTGGCTGATACTTTCTGAGCAGAGTAAGCCAGTGGTGATGCCTGTCACCTCTTTCTCAGGTCCAGCTTAAAGTCCCTTCACAGTAAAAGCTAAACCCATAAAATTAACATGAACGTAAATGTTACATGGAATGTTTGAAGATGAGAAGTGCCGTAGGAAAAAGCAAGGCAGCGAGCGTAGGGCATGCCCGGGGAGGAAGGAGCAGGCTGAACTCTACACAGGGCAGTCCGAGTAGGCCTTATTGCGAAGGTGACATTTGAGCAAAGGTTTGTAAGAGACGAGGTTGTGAGTCATGAAGATTTTTGAGTAAAGAATATTCCAGGTAGAGGGATCAGCCCATGTGAAGGTCCTCAGGTAGGAGAGACCTGGACATGTAAGGTATAGCAAGGAGGCCGGCCAGTGTGACTCAATGGATTGAGCATCGTCCCATGGACTGCGAGGTCCCGGTTCGATTCCCGGTCAGGGCACGTGCCCAGGTTGCGGGCTCCATCCCCAGTGCGGGGCGTGCAGGAGGCGGCCAATCGATGTTTCTCTCTCACATCAATGTTTCTATCTCTCTCTCCCTTCCTCTCTTTCTCTAAAAATTCAATAAAAATGTATTAAGGTCCAGCAAGGAAAAGCAGTGTGAGTGAGGGGAAGATAGAGGAGAAAAGGCCAGAGGTAGGGTACAGGTGGGAGCAGATAGATCATGGGGGGCCTTGAAGGCCTACTTTCAAAGTATGGAGCCATCACTTCTCATTTTTATTATTATTTTTTCACAGTCCAAAAGGCAAAAATTTAAAAACTGATCCATATAGCACTAAAGTAATTCACTGAAGCAACTTAGGGAGGGGCAATCAAATTATCAATTAATGTTTTCCAAAACAGAGTAGGCTGAATATTTACAGTGAGGTAATCCAATGTTATAAATTAATTCAGATCAATAAGTTTGTTATATTGCAAATTTATAATCCAAATGAATTTATATGGCTATAATTCAGTAAAATATAATTCAAATGAAAAGTTTGTTATATTGTAAAGTCATAAATTGAAACTATTTAAATGAAAGCTACACCCTGGCTGGTTTGGCTCAGCGGTTAGAGCGTCAGCCTGCAGTCCAGAGAGGCCCAGGTTCGGTTCCTGCTAGAGGCATGTACCTGGGTTGCAGTTTGTCCCCAGCCCTGGTTGGTCATGCGGGAGGCAGCCACTCGATGTGTCCCTTTCATGTTGATGTTTCTCTCTCTCTCTCTCTCTCTCTCTCTCTCTCTCTTTCTCTCTCTCTCTCTGCCCCCCTCTCTCTCTCTCCCTCCCACTCTATCTGAACAAAAAATGGAAAAATGTCCTCGGGTGAGGATAAAAATATAAATAAATGAAAGCTACTTTTTAAAACTCTAAAAATACTATTCAGCGTGCAAGAGCAAAGGAAATGGGCATGATAGAAATACGCATGTTGTAAATAGCTTTTTCTTAACTTCTTTCTCACAGAACAAACAAATAATTAAATCAAAACAGAAACAAGGAAATAACAAGAAACAATGCCTGCTGGCATTTTGTCATTTCCCTGGGAAATTTTATTTGCTTATTATTTGAAGAGGCACTATTGTCTTGGACCAGAGCTAAGAACTAGGAGTCAGACTTGTATAAATGCCACTGGATCTTTTCTTTTAACTCACTTGGTAACTTTGTGTGCATGACTTCACTTCGAGGCCTGGGTTTCCTCTTCAGCACAGAAAAACAAAATTAGCTCTTTGGGACAATGTGCTTAAGTATTGATAGCCTAAAAATTGGGGGACGAAAGATTTGAAAAAACATAAGAAGAGAAGGGGCATATGTCATATTATAAATCTTTCTGATCATCAATGCTAATTTAATGTATTTAGCAAATACGTATCAAGTGATAAAGCAGATGGAAGTAGAAGAACTTGCGAAGAGCCTGAGAGAGTGTGGTTGGACAGGTAAGGAAACAGAAAAGTATCAAAGAAATAAGCAAGGAGAGGGTTGCAGGAGGAAGCAAATGTCCAACAGGTTTCAATGTTGCAAAGCAATCAAGTGTGTCCAGTGGATTTGGCATGTAGGTGACTATTAAAAAATGGTTTCCATTGTGTGTGGTGTTTGTAAACCACCCTCACATTTTATCATTGTATTAAGTTCTGTCTGTTGAAATGTCTAGAGTGGTTTCTGTACTCCAGGTTGGGCCCCTATTAATACAGCAGGCCTGTAAGCTAGTCACGGTTAGGCGTGAATTCCTGAGCAGGTGAAGTTAGGTGGTACTATCCCCACCCACCCCTTCTGGCATCACTGATTTGTGTGGAAGCCAGGAGACTCCTGGATGGAAAAATGAAATCTTGCTTCCACCTATGTGTAGGCATAGATGTAGATATATGGAGAACTGATGTGTGGGTGAGTTATGAGGGTAGGGGTTGTGATGAGAGGTGATAAATCACTAGAAGAATATGGACTCTGTGACAAAGAAATCACTATAATTTTTTTTTTTTATCCTCACCCGAGGATATTTTTCCATTTTTTGCTCAGATAGAGTGGGAGGAGGGAAAGAGAGGGAGAGAGAGGGAGGGAGAGAGAGAGAGAGAGAGAGAGAGAGAGAGAGAGAGAGAGAGAGAAAGAGAAACATCGATGTGAAAGGGACACATCGAGTGGTTGCCTCCCGCACGACCAACCAGGGCCAGGGACAAACTGCAACCGAGATACGTGCCCTTAGCGGGAACCAAACCCGGGTCTCTCTGGACCGCAGGCCGACGCTCTAACTGCTGAGCCAAATCGGCCAGGGCGAGAACTCACTATAAAAGGGGTCAGGCCCAAAGAAGAAGAGAGTCTGAGAGTCAAAAGAGAGTGGTGGCCACAATATGACTGAGTCCCAAGCAAGCCTAACAGTTGTGCCCTGAGGGAAGAAAGCTGTGTGTAAACCAAAAGAAGGACCTGGATACACTCTGGAACACCTCTGCACCCAGAAGATACTGTGGGATCCCTTTAACAGACCGTCAGTCAAGTGGAAGAGAGCCAGCATTCACTGAGTATGCCGATTTCTCATCACACATGAGCTTTCAGAAGAACTGCACCTCGGAAGGACGAGAGCAATGCCATCAGCAGAGCCTGGCAACAAGCAAAGAAGACAGCTACTTGGACTAATCGCAACTTCTTGGAACCTTCTAGGGACCACCCCCTAAACCTTTGGGAGAGCCAAGTAGTACTTTGCAAAAGGCTAAAGTTTCTGCCTGATTGGATGGATGACAGAATCAGTGTAATTTAGGTTACAAAGAGAAGACAACGTAATTGACTATATCTCAAACTAACAGGGAGGGAAAGATTTTCTGAGATTTAAAACAATAGAACAATTCTCAAATTTTGTTTTCTATCTCATGTCAGTTTTATATTTGGAATTTTCACTTGAGTTTAAAAATTCGTGCATAAATTGCATATGCTAGTCTTTAATCACTTTTCCATATCAGTTATTATAGATCTTTATTTATAATTTTTAAATTTGGTTTCTCTCTCTTTTCGCTAAGTTATGCTAGTGGTCAAATAATTTTAGTAGCACAAAAAGCAACTCTTGCTTCAGTGTATCAATAAAATTGCTTTCTAAATTTCCCAATATGTTCTTGTCTTTATTTTTTATAAAATCTATTTTTTTCCTACTTCTCTTTGTTTCTCTGTGTTTTTATTCCAAAATTGTTTTGGTATAGGAAAAGAAGGAGATTAACATATCTTGAGCTGTGTACTATGTACAACGTTTTAGTATAGTTTAAGGTCATCTTTATCTTTTAGTATTATTTTCAAACTTTAAATTTAGTTCAGAAACAATTTGCACACTGTTCTAATTTTGTGTCTTAAATTTTGTAACAACAATACTTTACTTAAGGAATTTAACTACCTTTGCTGTGATAGTCATCTAGATCACTCAAATTTACTGTCCTTTCTGTAACCACAATCTTTTGTAGTTTATTTTGTAGATGCAGATTGTGTTAAAATATTTCTTCAGGTTCTGTGTTTGCAAAGGACTTACTTCTGCCTTAAACACTAACAACAACCAAACCCAATAAAACAACTAATATCCCCAACAAACAGTGGCGATGGGGCATGATGTTGGATGTGCAGTGAGAATCAGGTACCTTTAAGGGACTTATGATAATTTTATTCTTAGGGCTTGCTTATGTTCTATCTGTTACAGAAATTTAAAACCCTTATACTCTTAATCTTTGAACGATATCTCTCTTCCTCTTTATCTGTTTTCATTAAATATTGTATGTTTCTATAGTTGAGGAATTTGACAAGCAGATATCCAGGAATAATTCTCTAGATACTTAGGAGAGATTTCTTGTTCTTTCTTAGCTGAGAACAAGTTATTTTCAATGATTTTTCAGTATGCTCTCTATGATCTTTTTCTTCTTTTTTTCTCTGGCAACACTATTCACAGTTTGAATTGGAGAGATCTGGTTTTTTAAGTCTATAGGTATACTTTGAAGCTTTAAATTTTAAACTATCTCTTCGTTTTTTGTTTTTTTTTCTATTGTTGTTGAACCTTGAAAGATACCTGCTGCTCTCGTAGTGGGATTAGGTTAGAGGAGGCCCTTGAGCTGTTTAATCTTTGCAGGTGAATTTAGTGGAGCTCAAAATGACCAAGTGAGTCTCAACCGCCAGCTCAGTAGAAGACGTACTGTATACTTAGAAGGAAACATTACTTCCTTGAGAACTATGGCCTTAAACCAGCAGAGCCTAAAGTTGCAGGGATGGGAAGCAAGTGTTTGCAAGCGGGTCCTTTCCTGTGATAGTGAGAGGAGTGAATCCCAGCCCCATACCTTGATTCCTGGACCTGGAGTTCTGGCTATGGGAGAAACACCACCATATATTGGTCACTTTGATCACTGGCTCAAAGCATGGACTCCAGTCTGGCCGCTGTGGCTCAATGGTTGAGCATCGACCCATGCACCAAGAGGTCACCGGTTTGATTCCCGGTCAGGGCACATGCCCAGGTTGTGGGCCCGATCCCCAGTGGGGGACATGCAGGAGGCGGCCAATCGATGTTCTCTCTCATCGATGTTTCTATCTCTCTCTCCCTCTCCCTTCTTCTCTCTCTAAAATCAATAAAGGAAAAAAAATTAAAACAAAGCATATACTCCATCCTGGAGGGCAGTGCTCCAACCTGGCACCCTTTCAGCATTCTCTCAGGGGCCGCTAGTTGATGGGGACTTGGTAACATCTGTGAGTTTCATGGGCATGAGCCCATTGCCCATTTCTTTTATCTTTTTTTTTTTTTTGCATTTATCTTCAGATAGAGCAGGAGGGAAACGGGGGGAAGAGAGAGAAAGAAACATCGATGTGAGAGAGACACATCAAGTGGTTGCCACCCACAGGACCCCAACCAGGGCAGGGGGACAAACTGCAACCGAAGTTCGTGCCCTTAGTGGGAACCGAACCCGGGACTCTCTGGTCTGCAGGCCGACGCTCTAACCGCTGAGCCAAACTGGCCAGGGCTATTGCCCATTTCTTTTGCTGTGAAATTAGTTCATTGGTCAGAAGCAATTCCAAAATTGATCGTTTTCATTCAACTCCCTAATCTATCAGAATTCATTTTGGTGTATGGTATGAACTATGTTTCTAAACGCTCACTGATAGTTTACTAGAAATTGATTGTTTACCAGAGAAAATAGTTATTATCAGAAAATAACTTCGTTTATGCTGAGTCTCTGTTTCTTTTTTGTCATCATGACAAAACAAAAAAGATAAAGGAGAGGACAAAGAAATGTGAGGTGCTCCACTAACATTCATCATTTTGAGAGTTTTGGTCCTTTTTCCAATTAGTAGCTTAAAATCTACTTATTTGCTTAAAATATGTTAAATACATTAGATAAGTAATCCTCAAAATATTAAAAAGTAGAAATCTTAAAACAAAAACAAAAATTTTTTAATCCTCACCTGAGGATACTTTTTTTCCACTTATCTTCAGATAGAGGGGGAGAGAGAGAGAGAGAGAGAGAGAGAGAAAGAGAGAGAGAGAGAGAGAGAAATATCGATTGGTTGCCTCCTTCACGACTAGGGCTGGGGACCAAATAGCAACCAAGGTTCGTGCCCTTGACCGGAATCAAACTTGAGACTCTTTGGTCCGCAGGTCAACACTCTAGCTGCTAATCCTAACCGGCCAGGACCAAACAAAAATATTTTTAAAGAAGTTTCAACTTCTCTATATATTATAAAATAGGTATTTGATAAATACAAATTTTTAGTCCATGATTTATTGGGTAAATTAATATTTGGCTATATTGATTGATTATATATGTGACATTGATATATAATGTATAATTGTATATATTATATATACATATATAGATTTGGTTATATTAATTGATTGTATTGATGATATAATTAAAATTGTTTCTTCAATTAATAAAACTCTGTTAATAGTTTACTGTTCAACCTTCCAAACCTTTTTTTTTTATGCGTGTATATATAGACAACCACAGATTTTTGTTTGTTTTAAATATGACATCATACTGTATGTATTGTCCCATAAGTTGCTTTTAAATATATTAGGGACATCTATAGATAGATGTAACCATTTGTTACAAAACTAATTGCATTGGTTTTGTAGACCAATTTGGGGAGAATTTACATTATATTATACTATAAATATATATTAAATATATAATATTTGTATTTATATGTACTATATATAAAAATATACTAATATAACATATCATATATTAATATAACATTAACATTATACTAATATAAAATATGTAATGTAATAATTATAATATATATTAGTATGTTAATATTAAATATATAAAATTAATGAATAGCCCTGGCCAGTTTGGCTCAGTGGTTAGAGCGTCAGCCCATAGACCAAAGAGTCCTGGGTTCGATTCCAGCCAAGGGCACGTACCTCGGTTGCAGTTCGTCCCTGGCCTCAGTTGGGGTTGTGCGGGTGGCAACCAATCAATATGTCTCTCTCACATTGTGTTTCTCTCTCTCACTCTCTCTCACCCTCCCACTCTGAAGATAAATATAAAAATATCCTCAGGTGAGGATTAAATAAATAAATAAATAATAAAATAATGAATAAATATTAAGATATTTTATATCTCATATTGTATATAATTATATATTATATATAGCACAATTATACATGTTATATATAATATATAATGTAATATTTATATATATACTATTTAAATCTTTCTATGTAGGAATAAGATATATTCATATCTGCTTGAATGCCCTTTAGATAAATTTTATAGTTTTCTTTATATGAACCTTACATATTTCTATTTACCCTAGGTATTTTATATCTTTTGTTACTATTATGAATAAGACTTTTAAATGTACAACTAATTGCTATTGATTTTTGTAAAGAAATTTATAGTGATAATCATGGGTATTTTTTTCTAATAATATTTGTCCAGTAATAGTGGGTAGTTGCTCTTTGGGCTTTGTGGATAAATATCAACTGTGATATTTGCTAGCGTTTGTGTTTGACACCCTTGTACAAGTTGGGGATGTTGCACTCTTTTCCTAGTGTGTGCAGAGTATCAAATGGGAATGGGTGCTGAATGTTACCAAATGGCATTTTGAGATGATTTTTCAAATATTCCTGTCAAGACATTTGATTATGAAATCCAATACCAGAGTCAATCATTATATTTTGGATCTTCTTATTAGAGGTGTGCAGTGGCCAGCTGTAAAAAATTGTCATATGTATTCAAGAAGACCATTAAAATCATTTAAATAAATTTTAAGATTAGCCTGGCTGGTGTGGCTCAGTGGTTGAGCATCGACCCATGCACCAAGAGGTCACCGGTTCGACTCCTGGAGAAGGTACATGCCCAGGTTGTGGGCCAAACCCCCAGTGGGGGGCATGCAGGAGGTGGCCAATTGATGTTCTCTCTCGTCGATGTTGCTATCTCTCTCTCCCTCTCCCTTCCTCTCTCTAAAATCAATAAAGTAAAAAAAAAATTTTTTTTTAAGATGAAAGCTAGTTATGTATAAATACCCACCTTACGGGTAAGCTGTGCCTATTATTTGAATCAATTCTATTGAATTGATGGACAGAAGTCACTTGATTATTATAGAAGTCAGATTGAAAATAAAAAACATGGTAATATGAATCAAGACAGATTGTTTTTATGTTTCTTCCAACAAATGGCAAAACCACTTTATATTCGTGCACAAACTAAGAACAGCTTTATGATCTTTACAGAGCATCTGCCAAAGCAAATTATAAATACCTCAGTTAAACTTTGAAATTATATTGGAAAATAGGACTATGGTTAACAAAGATGAAACATCATTAAAAGCGTTTAAACACTTCTGAACTAGGTGTGAGTAAAGTACAAGCTCCTAAATCTAACACCTAGGGTGAATGGAGCAAAAAGAGCAGGAGAGTGGTTAGAAGGACTAAGCAAGGTGGTCCCCAAATACCGGCCCATAGGCTAAAGCCGATTTAGCCCCAGTGTCCTCTGGCCCCCAGCATCCCTCTGAGATGGACTTCTAACTGCTCAGGGCCGGTGGAGGCCTTAGCTGGGCATCCCCAGGCAGAGGGTTCTTGCAGCCCTAATGCTCTGAGAACAAGATAGGCACAACAGCTAAACCTCTAGGGGCTGTTGTTCCTTAGCCTTTCTCAGTTCACCCAGAGTATTTCTGGATCACGTGAGAACATGGCATCCATTTGCTCAAAATCCTTGGTAAATCCACAGTACTAGACTAAGTTGGACTTTTGAGCTCTTCTTACTTACTGCGGTGTCCAATAAAGATGCCAAAGTCAACAAACATCAAAAACAATGACATAAAATGTACCTTTTTAAATTACGGTGTGATTTTTTTCTATGTTTGAAAACATTTTATATCTTCTTAAAATAAGTTTGTCTCTTCCTAAATGTTTTTATATTAAAAAGACCTTTCTATTATGAAATGATGGTGATAGTAGATACTTTCCTTCTGTACAATTACTTATTTACTTACAGTCCTGTTCAATACTAAAATGAAGACATATAAGGTGCCACATGATCTCGCAAAGAGGGGTCAACCTGGGTCCAGGGGTCAGGGAAGGCACTCTTAAGCCAATGGCACAGCCATTAGCTTCATTCTGGTGAGATCTATGAAATCAAAGTCTGTTTACCTACATAAACGGAAGTTATAAGAGTTAAATGGCTGGTATCAGGGAAACCCTCTCAACACACCCTATACTCAGTATTTCCTGCTGCTAGTTTCCTTTTTCAGGCACTGAACCATGGGTCCAGTCACCTGAAAGCTGTAAGCAAACATGAAAATATAATGTAGCTATGAAAAGAGAAAGGGAAAGTTAGTCTGGGATGTTCCCTAGACTTGACATATATTCTTTCCTTTTCTTTCTCAGTGTTTTTCTTTCCTTCCCTCCCTAGTTCTGTCTTCTCCTTATGATCTGTCTCTTCCTTTTTCTTGTTCTACCTAAGACGATGAGCTTAGAGAAAAAGACATTAATGGAAAACAACTTTCCAACCCAGCCAGTGTGGCTCAGTGGATTGAGCCTTGTCCCATGGACTGAGAGGTCCTGGTTCAATTCCCAGTCAGGGCACAAGCCCAGGTTTCAAGCTCGATCCCCAGTAGTGGGGGTGCAGGAGGTAGATTGATGTTTCTCACATTGATGTTTCTATCCCTCTCTCTAAAAAAATCAATAAAAAGATATATTAAAAAAATTTTTCCAGATCATCAAGGCTATTTAATATTGTAACCATAAACTACTGAAGCATTTTAACAGATTATGTAGACACTTGGTAATGACACCTTGTCTTCATGGCAGAGATCTTTTCCGTGGGAGTTCAGCTGCAGAAGTCAGGGTAGGAATTATTCAGAGGGCAGCGAGGGACAGACAGGAAGTGAGGTGCCCGAGCTGTTTGCCTTTATTGAACCTGCTGTCTGGAGTAGCTGAGGAGGTTCTCTGGTGCCATATTTATCAGCTCTCTGTGGGCAGAAGTGGGATTGCATTTCACTTCATCGCACTCTTCAGCTTATGTATTTCTGAATAAAAATAGCCATTTCTCCCCCAAGCCCCCCTCTCCCGCCGTCCACCAGAGAAAAAAGTCTTAAGCAGACATGAATCTCTGATGCCAATTAACTGGAAAGAAAATCTGTTTGTTTTTCTAATACCTTCTATTTGCGAAATAAAATAACAAGCATCCCTCTTAGACAAGATTTGTGGTTGCAAACAAACAAAATTCACTCCAGCTAATTTGAGCATAAAAGGATTAATTAAGGAACATAGATAGCTTATCATGAAGACTGAAGAAATGAACTCTAGATATCACTCCTGGAACCACTTTGCAGAACGGGCCTCCCTGCTTCTCTCTCAGTCAGGAACTTGTTCAGAGAAGCCAGGGAAGCCACCACCACAGCTCCTGACATGGACCACACTGCCTATGCTTGGACTCTTGCCCTGGAACAAGCTTGAATCAAAGTCTCCTGGCTGAACCTCGGTCACAGGTCTGAAGCCTAGAGACAAGAGAGGCTGGGAAATGGAGCTTTGTGAAATTGACTATGGGAAGGAGAGCTTACAATAGGGAGGAGTATCACACTGTGCAGAGGGTATTTGAAAGGTTTTGGGCCTTGTCAATGACAGCTTTTTTTGTTGTTGTTGATCCTCACCCAAGGGTATTTTCCATTGTTTTTTTTTGTTTTTTTTTGTTTTTTAAAGATAAAGCAGAAGGGAGGGAGAGGAGAGAGAGATAGAGAGGTAGAAGCATTGATATGAGAGAGACACATCGATTAGCTGCCTCCCCCATGAATGCCTACCAGGGCAGGATCATACCTGCAACCCAGGTACATGCCCTCGACGGATAATCCAACACACCAACAGCTGAGCCAAACCAGGCAGGGCTGAAGGACAGCTCTTCACTACAACATCCCCATATTGGTCTCTCAAAATCAAAACTTTCTCTGGTTTATGAAATTCCAACATCTGGGAACTACAGTGAGTGAATAATAATCTAAAAAGGGAGCATGGTGAAACTAAAACCTGAAGGTCCTGGATGTACATTAAAGAGCTTGAACTTGATTCAGTAGGGAATAATGTGTCATCAAAGGAGCACAGAAATGTCACTGGAATGCATATTTAAGCCTAGAACCCTTCTCTTTTGAAGATGGGGTAGAAAATAATGTCATGTATTTCCACAGACAAAATTACAACTCTGTCCTCAAGTCAGTTTTTTCCTTTCTCTATCTGGTTTTGTTGGTCTTGCTTGCCTGTTACCTATTGCTGGTCACCTGCACTAATGGTGGAATTCCACACGGTCACTGTAGACCACCTTCAGACAAATAGTCTTCATGTGTGAGAATTTTGCCTTTGTAATTGTTAATTATATATGCTTCTAGATTGGTTGCCCCAGGTCATGCTCCCTTGTATAAATAATTCAACTATTTTCCTATCTTTGCCAACATCTTAGAGCCAATCCTAGATCAAAGAAGGGGCATGTGGGAATGCCTGTGTCTTATCAGCAGTCTCTTTGAACTCTCTATTGCAAGCTCTCTTGTTAGTTACAGACCTCTGCTCTCCATAATTAAGTGGGGGAAGTAGTCAGAGAGGCAAGGAACAGGGCCAGTCTTAGTGGTCTGTGTGGTTTGACAACAGGACTCATGGAGGTCCCCATGGATGCTAGAGTGTAGCTATGGGTTTCAGGGTCCTGGAATGGTAAAGTCCACCAGTGATCAGATACAAAGGAATAGGTGGTTGTGCCACATAGCAAAAGTATATCTTCTTGGGAAGATTTTAGACCATCAAAAATCTACACATCAACAACATCACTTTAACAATCCCTGTGTTCGAAAGGCATTGGTTATGGGTCATCAGGTTGGGACAGAAACAGTGGGATGTCTTTGGTCAGCTGGCGAGTGGCACAGGGTGTTGTAAATGCACAGAGAGCTGTTGCCAGGAAACAGTCTTAGCTTTAGACATGACCACAGAGCTGAAGGAGAAAAGGATCCAGAGAGGTGATGGCTTGAGATCGTTTTGGTCAGGCTGGCCCCACGTGAAAGGGGGAAAGAGTGCATACTTGTATCTAACTGCTTTTCAAGATTGAGCCTGGAAGAAGTAGGGACATCTAACTGTTCTGTGATCGGAACTGGTGATTGGATGTAACGTAATTAATAGAGGCAGAAGGAAGATCTCAGGTCCCATGAAGGATGAAAGTTCCCTCTGAGTGCTGTGGCTACAGAGACATAGCAAGGTCATGTTGGGCCCTTGAGGGGCTGAGTCTCCCATCTCACTGGTTCTGGGAGATAACTCATGGGCAAAGGTACAGGTGGGCAGCAGGCTTTTGTAGGTATAGACAAGGTTCTTTCAGTGTTGTACTGGTCTCTGCCCCACCATTGTGGTGACTGAACGATCCTCAGGGGAATGTTGGCCCTGATCCCCCTTTTCCCCTGTCCTCATTAGGAGTGGCACGTGATGGGGTGCACACACACACTTACATACACTCAGAACATTGCTTGGAGCACAGAGTGGTTGGAGCATTCTGCGATGGCAGCGAAAGCCATCAAGGTCCAAGCTCGGGCTGATATGTTCTTTCTTTAACACAGTACACAGCTCTTTCTGCCTTCCCTTAGGATTCTCTCTCCCTCAGGTATGTGAGGGTTGACAAGCTGGAGGGTCCTTCCCTGACCTGGGAAGGCCCCAGGTGGGCAGCTAAGCCAAGAAGTGTAATGTGTGTTGAAGAGCATAGACTCTGGAGCGAGGCTGCCTGAGCAAAATCCAGCTCTGTTACTTACTAGGTGACCTCTCAGTGCTACATTCTCATCTGGAAGGTGCAGAAATAACAGTACCTGGCTCTAGGGTTGCTTTGGGGTTGAAATGAAAGCACATGTGTAAACATTTTATAACAGGCTCTGGTTCACAGCTGGTGTTATACACGTGTTAGCTTTTAAACATTGGGACAACGTATGCATCCAACAAAAATTTATTGAGCATCTATTATGTGTCAGGCATGTACATTCTGGGAATGAAGCAGTGAACGAGACCAGATCTGTGCTTACATTCTAGAAGGGAGGCAGTTAGGAAACATATGAACAAATAAAAGACAAAATAATATTAGACAGAGGTATGTGCTATGAAGACTACAGAAGAGCAGGTGAAGTGATGGAGAGAGGCTGAGGAACTGTTTTAGTTTGAGTGCTAGGGACAGCCTCTTAGGGGAGATGACAATGAATGAGAAGGAGCAGCCATGTGCAGAGCAGGGAAGGAGCATCACAGACAAAAGGAACAGCTTGGTCTCCAAGGCAGGAAGATGTTTGACGTGTTTGGGGAACACAAAGGACAATGTGTATAGAGAATGAAGGGAGAGTGGTGGCATAAGGTCAGAGAGGTCGGCAGGGGACACATTAAAAGGATCTTAACATTTTTAGAATGTTTGCAAGAATTTCAGGTATCTTCAAAGTGGTGTGTGAAGCCATTAGTAAATGCTAAGCAGATAACTGACATCATTTGATTTGTGCTTTAAAAAAAACCCTTCTGCCCTGGCCGGTTTGGCTCAGCGGTTAGAGCATCGGCCTGCGGTCCAGAGAGACCCGGGTTCGGTTCCCGCTAAGGGCATGTACTTCAGTTGCAGTTTGTCCCCGGCCCTGGTTGGTCGTGCGGGTGGCAGCCACTCGATGTGTCACTTTCACATCGATGTTTCTCTCTCTCTCTTCCTCTCTCTCCCCCCCACTCTATCTGAATAAAAAAAAAAAAAATGAAAAAATGTCCTCGGGTGAGGATAAAAAATAAATAAATAAATAAATAAATAAAAATAAAAAAACCCTTCTAACCCTGGCCGGTTTGGGTCAGCGGTTAGAGCGCCAGCCTGCAGTACAGAGAGACCCGGGTTCGGTTCCCGCTAAGGGCATGTACCTCGGTTGCAGTTTGTCCCCGGCCCTGGTTGGTTGTGTGGGTGGCAGCCACTCGATGTGTCCCTTTCATGTCGATGTTTCTCTCTCTCTTCCTCTCTCTCCCTCCTACTCTATCTGAGCAAAAAAAAAAAAAAAAAAGAAAAAAATGTCCTCGGGTGAGGATAAAAAAACAAAAACAAAAACCCTTCTATCTGCCGTGTTGTACATGGATTGTGCACGAAGGGCGACAGGGAAGCAGCGAGACCAGTTAGGAGACTGGTGTAATGGTCCAGTAAGAGTCATGAAAATGGGAGATTCATTTTGGAGGTAAGTTTGACAGAACTTGCTGATGGATTGGATATAGGGATTGATGGTAAAAGATAACTCATTTTGGGTCTTTCCCTTGAGCTACTGTGTGAATATTACTTTCACGGGGAAACTGGGAGGGAAACAGGTTATCGGTGAAATCTATTTTGGATACGTTAGGTTCATTATGCACGTCAGATGTCAAAGAGGAGATGTGTGCAGGAGCATATTTTCAACTTGAGAAAGAGCCTGAGTTGGAAATATATAGATGTCATCAGTATATAAGTGGAATGTAAAGTCATGAGACCGAATGAGAGTGCCGGGGAGGAAGGAGCAGATAGGGAAGAGAAAGGGCCTGAAACTGAGCCCCGAGTCTCATCATCATTCAGTTTGAGCAGAGGAGGAGGACCCACAAGGGAGCCTGGGGAGTGGCCAGTGAGGCGGGGGAGAAAACCAAATTGAGTGTAATTCCACAGTTCTTTGTAAACACAGAAGTCAAGAGAAGGAAGTATTTTTAAAAGCAGGGAGTGGTCAAATCTGTTGAAAGGTCAAGTATTGTTGACAGGCTAAGTGAGGAGAGGACTGAGAAGTGTCCATTGGGTTTGTCAACCTGGAAGATGCTGGTGAGTTGACAACTGGCTTCCGTGGTTGGGGAGGGAGAGAGCTGGATTGTAAATGGCTAAGGAGAGGCTGGGGAGTGGGGAAGTGGAGTTAGGGACTATTTTCTTTGGACTGCTCTTTCCTCACCATGAGAGTCGCAAGGAGAGAAGGCAAAGAAAGACTAGTTTGTTTTTCAAGGAAGAAAGGGCAAGAGAGGTCTGCTTCTGGCTCCTGACTCCAGGCTTGCCTCGGCCTACCTCAGCTCCGAAAGGGACTGAATTATGGTTTGGGACAAAGCCTCATTGTAATTCAGAGGCACACTGTCCCTTTCTGTGTTTTTGTGTGTGTTTTTTTTTAAAATCTCTGAAGAACCTTTGGGAGGGCTGGCCATGGTAGGGCAGAATCCTAGCTTTCTGTCACAATCTATCTGTTTCTCTCTCTATTCACTGAGAAACCCAACTTCTAGTTATCTTTAATACTGACAAGTACTGGAATACTAATTTCAATCAAAAACTTCATTTGGGGGAGTTAGGTGTTCAATGCTAATGACACTTTCCCTTTAATCCCAGCTCTTGGAAATCTTTTAAACGTGTTAACTATATGCTTAAGCACACCAAACAACATGACTAATTCTGTGGCCTAGTCACCGACTGATTCCAGCAGGAAACTTTTCTGTAGGGAAGTTTACTCTGCAGGTACACTCATCTGATGTCTAGTCACAGATAGTATATTCTTTAGACAGTGAGGCAAGAATATGATATTCTAATAATAGGCCAGTTCAAACTACAATTGTTTATTCACTTTGATTTCTTTATTCAAAGCTGTGCTTTAAAAACTAAATTATAAGAACCTTGTGTTTAAAATAGGTTTCCAACCTCGTCCCCACCCCCTCCCCAAAGGGTAAAGCCTGTTCCAGCCTGTATTTGTTACTCCACCCTGGAGGAAACTGTTAATTTCTAGATCTTTCAAGATGCCAGACTGGTTAGTCAGAGGATTTCCAAGCTTGTTCAAAATGCCTCTCTCCACGTCGGTCACCACTCCTATGAAAACCCACTCCTTCAGCCTCCATTAAAAAAAATCATATATATAGATATCGATATCTACATAGATATTGATAGATATACCTATATATATGAAAAGAGAAGTCAATCTTCTAAAATGCTATCTGCTCTCTACTTTTGATGACATAATTCCAGGGTATTAAAGATAGAGGATAATAAGTTGTTATAATCGAAACTTACTTGTCTTCCAGGAGTTATAGGGATTAATTAATCAATCAAAGGATGTGCTCGCTGCTTCCTGTTCTCATTGTGTTAAAGATGAGAACATAAAGTCTTTGCTGCTGAATTAAGCCCTCCACGATCTATTCTGTGTTCATTTCTTTAGTCTCATCTCGTGTTCACCACCTCATACTGTAGTTAACAGTCATAATCACAATTCTTTTCAGCACTTGAGAGGAGGCAGAGGTCTCTTTTGCCTCTTGGCAGTTGTAAAGAATTTGTTTTTCCCCGTAGGACTACTTTCCTCCCACCCCTCCCCTTTCTAATCACCTTGGCCTAGCTAATGAATGAGAGTTAGGGCTCACTTTTAGATGTCACTTCCTCCAGGAAGCCTTCCTTAACTATCCAAGATTGTATTAGATACCTCTTCTACATGCTCTGAGACTCCCTACATCATAGCATTTAGCATACTTTATTATAAAGGTACAGACATGTCTCTGGTACCAAGCCTACGATATAGTAAGTGGTCAATACATATTCACTGAATGAATGAATGGATGAATGAATGAATGAAATAACAATGATCTTGTAAGTAATAAAAAGTATTTTCCTTTAACACATTCAAAAAATTACAGTGATAAATAAAACATTAAATGGATTCCTACTTTAACTTCAATGCAACAGGTTGTAATGTTCTCAAAATATCACACCTGTGACCAGAGACACTTAGCTAATTTTAGAGAGCATTTTAAGGTGATTTGCACGTTAATGATTTGCACAAAGCAGGTGTTCAATACATTCTTATTGGTAAAGACATTAAAATGTATGGTTTTGAGACGCTTCTTGGTGGCACAAAAAGCAGAGGTATCATTAGATGGTTTTCACATCCAAGTTAGCAGCCCTGTGACACCCTCTCTGACTTGCTGCTGTGCACACCCCCGCACCCCGTTATGAATATTAAATGAAAACAGCCCACTCTTCCAGCCCCGCCCCGAGTTTCCTCCTTTCCCCCACCTCTTAGGCACTACCCTCCATGCCCAGCCCGCCGCCAGCCTCACTAGGCACACATGTTTGCGTGTCCACTGGGGTGGGGCTGCGTAAGAGGGAGAGGCAGAACCCAGCAGACAGAACGGCATGTGCTTTGTTCGGGCTCAGGTACAGCTGGAACCCCCTGTGGCGGAGGCTCGAGGCAGTGCTGGCTGGGTCAGCCAAAACTCCTCCTGCCCCACTCTCGGCTTGTGGTTCTCCAGGTCCCCATCTGGGCTGAAAAGGCCAGACTAGGAAAGGTGGAGGAGAGGAAGAAGCAACTGGAGAAGACCGGCCAGGTCCCTGGGTGGGTGGGAGGACAGTGGTATGGGAAGCAGAGCCCAAGGCAAGCAAACTGTCGAGGCAAGGTCGCAAGGGGGCAAGGGGGCGCCCCAGGCAAGAGGCTGGGGAAGAGGCGAGCCAGACTAGACGCAGCCTGTCTAAGACCTTTGTACTAAGGGCAGCTGCTGTATCCTGGGGCAACAGGAAAGAAAACACGCTTTAGTCCTAGATTCCAGATCACGTCATAACAACAGTTAACCTTTATGGTGCGTTTCTCTTCCTTGACTCCTTTATTCTTGGCTCTGAAGGAACCGTTCTGTAACCTTTATTCCTCACCTGAGCATCAGAACCCTTCCCAGGATTTAGGCATTTCAGTCATGGTTCTCTCCACTAGCTCCTTCCCACTTGCCTAAACACATGTTTGCTTCCCTACCTACAAAACAACACTAACTCCTCCCAACGAAGTTCTTGAAGCACGTGAGGTCCAGTCTCCTATCGCTCCTTCCTCTGACTTCTGTCTCCTGATTCTTACTCTGCCTCTCTGACATGCGGGTCGGGTCTGCTCTCACAAGTCCTCTGACATCCGGCAAATTGCTTAATCCCTGAATATCTGTCTCCTCAGCTCTAAAATGGGGATAATAATAATTACCTCATATAGTTGTGATGCTTAAACCCAAAGTATCACTTATTTAAAAGGGGCTTTAAAAACCTATGTGTACATTTTTGCAAAAATCCATGGTTTTCTAATTCCAGTAGCTGCTCATTTCAAAGGTATATGACTTCCTTCGTGAGAGAATAAGGGGCAATGCTTCCCTTCTCATTTGTGTGACTTCTTTTCCTTTTCAGCTGGTACTTTTATGTTTGTGAGAACACCTATATTATGCCGAACGTTTTCATCACAGTATTTAATGTAGCCCTCAAACAGCACTGAGAGACTGATGTGATTATGTTCAATTACAGGGGAGGAAATCACTTGCTCAAGGTTGATAAGTAGAAGAGCATGAGTTTGACACGATTCCCTATAACAGCGAATCCCATGTGCTTTCCACTCATTGTTATTACCCCTTGAATTACAAAGTGCCACACCTCACTCTTCTTGCCTTTATTTCCTCCTTGCATAATTTTCCAAAAGGAAATACTCCTGACCTGCTCTGAGAAAACCAGTGTATAAATAAATATTCATCCCTCTGGACTGGTTTTGTGGAAGTTCATTGCCCCCCATCCCTGGTCTCACTGACACTGTCTCCCTCACCCACCCCAGCCTCCCTGACTCCTGATTTCCACCTCTGGGGGGGGGGTGTGTGTGTCACTGAGCTGGGTGCTGAGCTGCCCAGTCAGAGATCCCTCCAGCCATTGCCCCAGCTCCTGGCACTTTGCTTTGGCTTGATTCCTTCTACTTGGTTCTTCACAGCCCTGTCCCGGGATCTAGAACTCTGACCTTGAATCTAAAGTGGCTGGGCCTGCCCTGGCCGGTTCGGCTCAGCGGTTGGAGCATCAGCTGGCTGAGCAGAGAGTCTCAGGTTCGGTTCCCGCTAAGGGCACGTACCTCGGTTGCAGTTTGTCCCCGGCCCCGGTTGGGGTTGTGTGGGTGGCAACCACTCGATGTGTCTCTCTCACATTGATGTTTCTCTCTCTCTCTTCCTCTGTCTCTCCCTCTCTCTCTATCTGAAGATAAATGCAAAAAATATCCTCGGGTGAGGATAAAAAAAAAAAAAAATTGAAGTGGCTGGCCCCCTGTCACTGCCCAGGTAAAGTCCATTGAATGTATTCTCAGAGATCACAGAAGCTAGATTCCCCATACTTGGCTCTGCTCACTTAGTGGGAACCCCACAGTTTGCCATTGTTTGAATCACAACTAAACTTGTCACATTTTATTTTAACTTTAAACCCAATTATTCACCCTTATCTGGCCTAGAGGACAGAACCTCGATGCCCCTGTTATTTTCTTTTTTCCTCTGCCTCATTTCCCAGTCCCAGTATATCTCTTTTTATGCATTTAGGTATTTATATTTCCCTAAATACATGGATTTTTTTGTTAATGTAATTATGATCAATTATTAATAATTTTCTTCTCTAGAAAGCAATAAATGTTTATTGTGGGAAAATAAGAAGATCAAAGAACACCTATAATTCTACCAAACATCAAACAAAACAAGAAAGGACAATTATTTGGGATTATGGAATTCAACTGCCCACCAATAATCACTAACCACTTTGGGGTATATCCTGTCAAACTTCTTTTTTTTCTATCCTCACTCGAGGACATTCTTGCATTTATCTTTCAGATAGAGTGGGAGGGAGAGAGGGAGGAAGAGAAAGAGAAACGTTGATGCGAGAGAGACACATCGACTGGTTGCCACCCACACGACTCCAACTGGG
Organism: Tadarida brasiliensis; assembly: GCA_030848825.1. NCBI lineage: Eukaryota > Metazoa > Chordata > Mammalia > Chiroptera > Molossidae > Tadarida > Tadarida brasiliensis. Next base: position 83,400,929 of record CM061266.1, read on the forward strand.
GCCGGGGACAAACTGCAACCAAGGTACGTGCCCTTAGTGGGAACCAAACCTGGGACTCTCTGGTCCGTGGGCCGACGCTCTAACCACTGAGCCAAACCAGTCAGGGCCTGTCAAACTTCTTAATGAATATTTACATAATATTTACACATTGTATTTTAAAACCAGCCTTTTCATTTATTGTAGTTATGGCATTCCTACAGGTAAATATTCAGCCAACAAATTTTTAATAATTTTGAAGTTTTCTTTACTTTTTATTAATTTATTTTTGTTACAGATGTTTCTCCTTTTTCCCCACAGATATCCTCCTCCCTATCACGCCCCCCACCAAGCATTGTTGTCTATATCCATTGGTGATACAAACATGCATATAAGTTCTTTGATTTATCTCATCCCTCTCTCCCACCCCTCTCCTCTGAGGTTTATCAGTCTAAACCATACTCCTTTATATGTCTCTGGGTCTGTTTTGTTCATAAGCTTTTTTGTTCATTATATTCCACAAATAAGTGAGATCATGTGGTATTTGTCTTTCTCTGATTGGCTGATTTCACTTAGGATAATACTCTCCAGGTCCCTTGATGTCGTCTCAAAGGATGCGAGATCTTTTTTTCTTACAGCTGCATAATGTTCCATTGTGTACATGTACCACAGCTTTTTTATCCACTCATCTATTGATGGACACCTGGGCTGTTTCCAGATCTTAGCAATTGTAAATAGTGCTGCTATGAACATAGGGGTACATATATTCTTTCTGATTGGTGTTTCAGGCTTCATAGGATATATTCCTAGAAGTGGGATCACTGTGTAGAATGGCAGTTCAATTTTTAATGTTTTGAGGAAAACATTGTTTTTAATAGTGTTTTTAATAGTGGCTGCACCAGTCTGCATTCCCACCAGCAGGGTACTAGAGTCCCCTTTTCTCCACACGCTCGCCAGCACTTGTTGTTTGAAGATTTGTTGATGGCGGCCATTCTGACAGGTATGGGGTGATACCTCATAGTCATTTTAATTTGCATCTCTCTGATGATTAGTGATGCTGAGCATTTTTTCATATGTCTCTTGGCCATTTGTATGTCCTGTTTGGAGAGGTGTCTATTTAGGTCCTCTGCCCATTTTTTAATTGGGTTCTTTATCTTCCTTTTGTTGAGTTGTATGAGTACTCTATATATTTTGGAAATTAACCCCTTATCTGATGTATCATTGGCAATTATGCTCTCCCATATAGTGGGTTCCCTTTCCGTTTTGATGGTTGTTTCTTTTTAGTTTGATGTAGTCCCTTGTATTAATTTTTCCCTTTGTTTCTCTTGCCTTAAGTGTTATATCAGTGAAAATTCTACTGTGTGTGATGTCTGAAATTTTGTTGCCTAGATTTTCTTCTAGGATTTTTATGGATTCATGAGTCACATTTAAGTCTTTTATCCATTTTGAGTTTATTCTTGTGTATGGTGTAAGTTGGTGGTCTAGTTTCATTTTTTTGCATGTAGCTGTCCAATTTTCCCAGCACCATTTATTAAAGAGTCTGTCTTTACTCCATTGTATGCTCTTGCGACCTTTGTCAAATATTAATTGAGCATAATGTCTTGGGTCAATTTCTGGGTTCTCTGTTCTGTTCCATTGATCTATATGCCTGTTTTTGTGCCAGTACCAGGCTGTTTTGATTACAGTGGCTTTGTAGTATAACCTGATATCTGGTATTATGATCCCTCCTACTTTGTTCTTCTTTTTCAAGATTGCTGTGGCTATTCGGGTCTTTTTGGTTCCATATGAAATATTGAAGTATTTGTTCTAGTTCTGTGAAATATGCCGTTGGTATTTTAATGGGGATTACATTGAATCTATAGATTGCTTTGGGTAGTATGGACATTTTAATGATATTAATTCTTTCAATCCATGAACAATCCATGAACAAGGTATATGCTTCCACTTTTTTATATCTTCCTCTATTTCTTTTTTCAATGTCTTGTAGCTTTCTGCAAATAGGTCCTTTACTTCTTTGGTTAAGTTTATTCCTAGGTATCTTAATTTTTTTTGCCACAGTGGTAAATGGGATTGTTTTTTTAGTTTCTCTTTCTGTGAGTTCATCATTGGTGTATAAGAATGCCGTCGATTTTTTGATGTTAATTTTGTATCCTGCTACTTTGCCAAATGCATTTATTAAATCTAGTAGATTTTTGATGGAGTCTTTAGGGTTTTCTATGTACAATGTCATGTCATCTGCAAATAATGACAGTTTCACTTCCTCCTTTCCAATTTGGATCCCTTTTATTTTTTCTTCTTGTCTGATTGCTGTGGCTAAGACTTCCAGTACTATGTTAAATAATAGTGGCAAGAGTGGGCATCCCTGACTTTCCTGTTCTTAATGAAATGCTTTTAGTTTTTGCCCACTGAGTATGATGTTGGCTGTAGGTTTTTCATATATGGACTTTATTATGTCGAGATATGATCCCTCTCTTCCCACATTGCTGAGCATTTTTCTCACAAATGGGTGCTGGATGAAGTTTTCTTTTCTCTTGATATTGTGTGATTTGAGGGCAGGAGAGCAAGATAAGCTCATTTGTAGAATTTGTACAAATTCTGCAAATTGTGATAAATGGAGATCATCACCAAAACCCTGCTGCCATGAAGAACCATGAAGGATCTTTTTATTAAGACAGCAGGGATAACAGCCAATGTGGCTCAAGCAGAATGGGGTTTGCTATGGGTCTTTTTTTTGTGTGTGCTCCATGTTACTTTTATAAAGCGAAACAAGAGCTGGAATTTCTATTTCTTGCTTCAGGTGAATTATTACAAGATATAATCTATTTTTAAAGTTGCTTCAAGTACATTCTTTAAGTACAGAGTCTTTAGCAGATTATTTCTATGGGAAGGTTTGTGAGACTCCAACATGCTCCATAAAAGATCTAGCTGGATCATTGAGATGCTGCAGTTCATTGCTTCTCCAGTGTGAAAACTATGCCTGTATTTTAGTTGGGTGTATTCCTCATGGACAATAATCCATGTTCTTCAGGTGCTGTGTCAGAAAGAACGAATATCCCTCTACATTTATAATGAAATCTGAGAATGAATCTCTGGGTGCCCAGAAACATAACCACTGAAACTTAGTGAGGTATATACCATTGTGGTAGATTGCATGTTCCAAAGAGAGTTGCACCAGTGTATTTCATTCTATGTGTTCTTCCTACAATGTTTCTGAAAATCCTCCAACAGACAAGTGGGGTCTAAGTTCCATACCCAAGGAAATGGGAAGAGTTTTGTGACAGCTCCAATCAGTTCATTTTGTGGAAGTGATGCTATATGATTCATGACGTGAGTTCATAATAGGATACAGCATCCACCTGGCTTGCTCCCTCAAGAAACACCTTGGTGCCCTGGCTGGTTTAGCTCAGCGGTTAGAGCTTTGGCCCCCGGACCAATGAGTTGCGGGTTTGATTCAGGTCAAGGGCAAGTACCTCAGTTGTGATTCGTCCCTGGCCCTGGTTGAGGTCATGTGGGAGGCAGCCAATCGATGTATCCCTTTCACATCGATGTTTTTCTCTCTCTTTCTCCCACTCTATCTGAACAAAAATGGGAAAATGTCCTCAGGTGAGGATATAAAAAAACAAAAAAGAAGAAGAAGAAGAAAGAAACACCTTGGGAGCCCTGATCCTACATATAAGAAGTCCATCCAGGGACCTTCAAGCCACCATTTGGGGAAGAGTAGTGGACAGGCCTCTTAGAGATAGAAAAATAGACAAGGAGTTTCAGCTGTGCCAGCCATCATCTGTTTGAGTCTTCTAGCATTCACTGCCAGATGTGGAAGTGAGCCAGGAAAACCTGTAGGTCCCAAAAAGAATAAAAAGTAATACCCCATAGGGCATGCATCAATCCCATAGAAAACAAGTTGAGCTCACTGTAAAACATTATAAAGCACACAAGGAAATGTATCCCCACAAATGTGTCTCAGCAAGTACAACAGATGGGAGACTTTACACTCTATCAACTATAGATAATAGTACAATTTGAAATCAACATTTAGATAAATGTGTTTAAAATGGTCAAAGAGAAAGACAAGAATAGACTCCAAGATAAAAGCAAGATATGAAAAAGAGTACAGGTAGATTTGAAAAAATATGAAATGAAAATTCTAGAAATGTAAATAAATAAACATTCAATGACACATTACAGAGTTGAAAATATAGCTGCAAAGAGAATTAGGGAACTGGGTGATAGAGCTAAGAAAATTCTGCAAGATCAGCACAGAGAAGTCAAAAGATGGAAAATATGAAAGAAAAATTAAGACATGGAGGATAAAATGAGAAACTCCAATTCTTATCTAATAAGTGATCCAGAAATATAAAATAGATAAAAATGCATGAGATGTGTGTGTGTTGGGGGGGGGGGTAATATTTGAATTATGTAAAGGCTGAACATTTTCCAAAACTGAAGGACATTAATTTAAAAATTCATACCAAGTTCTGAACAAGATATCTAAAAACAAAATCCACCTAGACACTAATCAGTAATGTAAACATCAAGTGAAAAAAAATTCAGTGACTATAGAGAAAAAAATCTATAAAGAAATAACAATGAGACTGACTGCAGACTTCTAATCACCAACAATAGATGCCAGAAGGTAATGGAGTGGTAACTTCAAGGTGTTGATGTCAATAATGTCAACTTAGATTTCCTTAGCTGATAAAATTATGATTCAAGAATCTGAGAGAAAATAGAATGAGAGTGATATACAGAGACAGAGAATTTTACTCACAGATGTGATATAAAAAAATGTACTTCACCAAGATATAAATTGAGCCCAGTAGGAAAGAATTAGATACAAAAAGCAAATAGTAAGGACAAACAATGATAAAATATTTTGAAAAAAATAATTAAATAATAACTATAAAAGTAGTAATGATACCCGCTGGTGTGGCTCAGTGGTTGAGCCGTCGACCCATGCACCAAGAGGCTGCCGGTTCAATTCCCGGTCAGGGCATGTGCCCAAGTTGTAGGCCAAATCCCCAGTGGGGGGCATGCAGGAAGCGGCCAATCAATGTTCTCTCTCATCAATGTTTCTCTGTGTCTCTCTCTCCCTCTCCCTTTTTCTCTCTCTAAAATCAATAAAGAAAAAAAAGTAGTAACGATTAATTTAGTAAAGAATTTTAAAAATAAGTGAGGAAATGAAAAATACTAGAGCAATACTAGATAGGAGAGGGACTTGAGAGTGAAGATGTTTTATTTATTTTTGTTTGTATAAGATTATCTTTAGCACTGGCTGGTTTGGCTCAGCGGTTAAAGCGTCCGCCTGCAGTCCAGAGAGACCCGGGTTTGGTTCCCACTAATGGCACGTACCTCCGTTGCAGTTTGTCCCTGGCCCCGGTTGGAGTCGTGTGGGTGGCAGCTAGCCTATGTGTCTCTCTCACATCAATGTTTCTCTCTCTCTCTTCGGATTAAAGAAGAAAAAAAAGCTTATCTGTAAAAGAAGGAAATGATGCCCGGACAGTGTGGCTCAGTGAATTAAGTGTTGTTCCATGGACTGAGAAGTCTTGGTTCCATTCCTGATCAGGGCACATGCCCAGGTTTCGGGCTCAATCCCCAGTAGGGGGTGTGCAGGAGGCCGCCAACGATGTTTTTCTCTCACATCTATGTTTCTATCTCTCTCTCCCTTCCTTTCTTTCTAAAAAATCAATAAAAATATATTTTTAAAAAGTTTAAAGGAAGGGAATGATGATATTGACTAACCTTGGATATTAAAAATAAATATTAAGCCCTGGCTGGTTTGGCTCAGTGGTAGAGGGTTGGTCCATGGACCAATGAGTTGTGGGTTCGATTCCGGTCAAGGGCATGTACCTTGGTTGCGGTTGGTCCCTGGCCCTGGTCGGGGTCATGCGGGAGGCAACCAGTCGATGTGTCCCTTTCACATTGATATTTCTCTCTTTCTCTCTCTCCCTCCCACTCTATCTTGAAGATAAATAGAAAAATATCCTTGGGTGAGGATTAAAAAAAAAAAGTTCATATTTTAAGGGTAACCACTAAGAATTGAAATACAAGGTATAAATTCCAAATCAGTAGAGGTGTTTAGAAAAGGGAGAAAACTAATGAAAATGCATTTAATAGAATAGAAAGCTAGAAAGGAGAAAAAACCAGGCAAAGTAAAAGAAAGTTAAATAAATATGAAATGACAGGGTGGTAATAAGCCAAAGATGATGATCATGATGTGACAGGGAGTGCTAGTTTTCACCAAAATCTATTCTCTGTCTTCCATAGTAATAGAGTTGTGGTTGGGACGTGGCTGCCTGGCTAGTGGCCTCATTTTCCTACTTCTTACTGCTAGATGTGACCATGTAAGCACATCTGGTCAATGGGATATGAGCAGTTGAGACGTGTGTTACTCAGGGTCTAGGCCTGAAAAAGTTGGTCTTGTGCTCCTTCATTCCCTCTTCTTCTTTCCTTGAGCTGGAACTTCCTGATCAGTTTCTACCATGTAGATAAAGGCTCTGCTCTTGGGGATGAAATAGTAATATGGAGAACAGGAGCCACAGCAACAGCCTGGACCACTATCCCATGACTGTTTCAAGAGAGAGAAATATATATTGTGTTTGGAGAAAGGCAGGGAGGAAGGACGTCTTTCTTATAATAACCTTTACCCTGATTAATATACATGATGAGTGAAAACTGATTAAAATAGACTACTGAAAGGCAGACTCTCAGAATGAGTTAATAATATCGAAATTCAACTGTTATTTACATGACACGCTTAAAATGTAATGACTCAGAGCGGTTGAAAATAAAGAGACGGAAAGATATAAACTAGGCAACCACTAACAAAAAGCAAGCTATTGTATCATACAAAATAGAATTTAAGCTGGAAAAAAAGAGCAATGAACAGATAAACATGTAATAAACTTAACTAAGCAAACTGGTTTATAATCCTGGCTTTGTAATTTGGGCAAATTGCTTTATTTAGTTTCAGTTTTCATCTCTATAAAAGATGATAGCAATATATTATTGGCAGAATTGTGAAAATTGAATGAGATAGCCCATGGGAAATTGATTTTCTATAGCCATGTATAGAGCAACAAAATTTCATCACATAATTAATTCCTTCAACATTTACTGAGCATCTACTATACATCAGAAACTGCACTGAGAACTAGGAAGGTGGAGATAAATCAGTTATACTTGACATCAGGGAGATTATATGTAAAAATTAGCTTAATAAAGTCTTCTAAGGCATTATGGTGGGGAGAGGGTATATTCAGTCTAGAAAGAGTGGCCAGTTCTAACCTGCAGCGGGGTCAATTGATTGTATCAGGAAGGTGACTCTCAGGCTGAATCTTGAAAGATGAGCAAGTATTTGGACAGGCTGGAGCAAGAGAAAGGGCATTCCGTGAGAGGGCACAGAACACAAATAAGTGATGTGACAGGGAGCTGCATGTGAGGATTCCGAGTGTTTGATGAGACTGGAGAAATGATACTGGCTAGAATATTAGGACTTCATCCTACAGCTAATGCAGAGCCAGTTGAAGGGCTTGTCTAGAAAGGACTCCCTCAGTTTTGTATTTTAGAGATGGCAGGGCAGGTGCCACCAGCTTAGAGGCAGTGAGACTAATGAAGGAAGTAATGCAATGTTTCATGGGCCTGAAACAAAGGATCTGAAACCAGGAAGAGCAGTGAAATGGAGGGAAGGAGGTAGACAGACACATGTGGTGTGAGGAGGCCATGGGAGCAAGAAGGAGGAGGCTGGGACAATTTTCAGATTTCTCCTGTGGGTGTCTGGGTGGATTGTGGAGACATTTTACTGAGAGAATGAGACTAGAGAGAGAAGGCAACTGGCAAGAAAGTTCACATTGCTTCAGTCAAGCTGAGGTTAAGGCCCCTAGGACATCTGAATAGAAATTTCTGGAAAGAAGTTGCCTTTACAGAACTGGAAATCTGGGATAGGAATGGGAATTTATAAGTTAGCACGTGGTTGGTAGTTTAAGTAATGGGTGGACTGAGCAGACCAGGCAGCATCAGAAAGAGACCAAGAGCAGACTATTTGGGCACTCCAACATGGAAGGTGTGGCAGAGGGGCTCAGGAAGAAATGGTTAGAGAACTTGGAGACTGATTTGTCACAAGGGCCAATAGAAGGTAGAGTTTCAAGGATGAAGGTTTGGTACAAGTGCTGCACATAGATTAAGTGAGAAAAGAATTGGGAAAGAAAAACAAAGCCCAAACCCAGTGGTTTAGAACATTTTCAAAGCCGTAGATGACCTTTGTCAGGGTCTTCCCTGTGTAATAGTTACCCGCAGAAGTTGGTTTGCAAGGACGAATGAGTGGCAGATTAAGAAGTGCATGTAAGATTAATAACAAGATTTTATCTCCCAAAGAATTTAGGCAGACTTGACCAAGTAAGTGTTTTCAATTTTTATTTATTATTTTAAAAATCCTCACCCAAGGCTATTTTTTCCATTTATCTTTAGATAGAGTGGAAGGGAGGGAGAGAGGGAGAGAGAGAGAGAGAGGGAAACACTGATGTGAGAGAGACACATCCATTGGCTGCCTCCCACACAGCCTGGGTCAGACCACGATATGTGCAACCGCGGTATGTGCCCTTGACAGGAATTGAACCCTTGAGTCCTTGATCCGAGGGTGATGCTCCAACCACTGAGCCAAACCAGCCAGAGCTCAGTTTGTTTTTAAGATGTATGATTTGTGTTTGACATGATTAAGGGCCATGGGAAGATTATGACAGAAAGAGCCTGAAAGTCCAGGAGAGGAAATAAGCCGTGAAAGCCAATCTTGGATTGCAACTAGATGGAGACAGACTTAGATACCAGAAAGATGATGGAAAAAGCTATTTGTAAGGCTTTCAAAGGGTGGAGGAAGGCGACTTGCCATTTATTGAACATACGCTGTGTCAACATAAGACACATTCAAGCCTGTAAAGAATTTTTGTGAGTTTATTTGAGCCAAATTGTTGACAATTGTTGGAAAGCAACATCTCAACACATGAGATAATGCTCCGGAGAATGGCAGTTTTGCACCTTATTTTATACATTGCAATAAAAAGAGAAGATGCAAGTGAGTTATAAGAAATCCATTGGTGATAGATTACGGAAACCTCTGGGATTGGATGAAAAGTAAAATGACAGACACATACATCTTTTACTTAGGTGGGTACAAGAGAGTTAACAGTCAACAACTAACCTGATAACAATAACAATGAGAGGGTTTATGGTCTCCACCCCGGTGCATGGATTGTACTCTGAGGGGTCTGGAGAAAAGGGGAGTTACCTTGACATTCCAAAGGAATGTAATCTTAGATGCAAGAGACAGTAGAATGGCTCAGTTAAGGTAAAGATTGTTTTTTGTCAGGGAAGATTCTAGCCTAGGACCTGACTACTTGCCATAAACTGCTTTAAGTTAAAAAGTTTTAATTTCAGACCATCCTTGGTGGTTACTTTAGGTCTCTGAGTTTGCAAGGCCACCAGGAGGCCTTCCCTGAGCTTGTCAGGTTAGCATGTGGCCCCTTTCCCTCCACAATTGCGAGCCAGCTGCTTTCCCTAATCTGAATGTAATGCTCCCGATGGAAGACAGATCCATTCCTTAGCGAGTTTTCCTTTCAGGAAACCATCAATGATGAAAAATGAATAAAGAAGCTCAAGCTTAACCCCTCTCGCAGAAGCTAACCAATCTGCAATCTTATTAACCTCACAGTGAATAAACTATCCCTGGTGCAGAGGGTTCAAGAGCAGCTCTGGACTGTAGTTTCTCCCTTGCTCTGTCAAAGTCGGGCACTGTCCAGTGGGATTTCGTTTAAGCCTCAGCGCCCGGAGGAGGGGAGGTGCCTGCAGCAGGGGCAGCCAGCCTTTGGAGTTAGGCGGGCGCAGGCTGCAGGGAAGGGAGAGGGAGAGAGGGGCGCTGGAGGCGTCTGGCGGGGCTCCTGAACACCGTGGCTCCGGGTGCCACCGCGTGGGCCGGCCCAGCCCGCCCTGCCGCCTGGTCCTGGGGGAGGCCGCTCCTGGGCGCCCGGTGCGGCCGGTGCCCGTGATCCCCGGGCGGCCGCTTTCAGTTCCGTGCCTTATAAGGCCTGACAGGGGGGTCACGTGCGTCCCGGGCCGCCCGCCGGGAGGAGGGGGCGGCAGGGGAAGGGGCGGGAAGCGGGGAGGAAAAGGGGAGGGAGCGGGGGGCGGAGGAAGGAGCGAGGGGCGGATTCTGCAGCCGTGGGAGGCGGCGGCGGCCGAGGTGGGGAGCGGATCGCACGGAGCTGGACCGAGGAGGAGGTGGAGGAGGAAGGGACCGGAGTGAGGGCCGGAGAGCTCAGCGCAGCGGAAGCCGGAGACAGCGGGAGGGCCGGTGACTATCCTCGGGCGGGGTGGCAGCGGCAGCGGCTGAGAAGACTGCGGCGAGGGAAGCGCATCCAGCGTCCCCGGCGGCGGCCCGGGTCCGTGCGCTCGGGCGGCCGGCGGGCGGGGGCCGGCGCGATGGAGCCGCAGCACGTGCGTCCTGCGCCCGGTGCCTGCAGCCCGGCCTGGGAGGAACCGGTGGGTACAGCGCCGCGCCCACCCCCTCCCACTTCTCCTCTGCCCTCCCCCTCCCGGGCCGGGTTCCGTTCAGGAAATGGCCCGGGATGAGGTCCCCAGCTGCTTCCCAGCCGGGGCAGCGCTTCCTCCGCAGCCCGGGCTCCTCCGGAGCGCCTTTGTCCCGCCAGCCGAGGTTCTTCCCCAGGGGCCGCTGGCGAATCGCTGACGATGGCTCTGGGAGCACCGTTTCGGCGCTTCATCTATTTTTCAACTTTTAAAGTTGATTTTAGATCGTAGTGGGTAGGGAGGAGGTGAGAAGGAACCCAGGCTTTGGGACCAGCGTGTGGGGCGCGGAGGACACCGGTTTCCCCTTCGGAGACCGCGCCCTGGCGGTCACCTGGGCGCTCAGGTTCCCAGGCACCGGCGCTTGGGGAGGCTGATCGCAGCTTGCAGCCCGGAACCACGCCTCCGACTCCTGTTCCCTGCTAACGCCCCGGGCTTTTCTAGGGTTCAAGGGTTTTGTCAGGGATGAAGCGGGAAGCCAAACTCGATTTCGCTGCCATACAACACGGAGGTTGGGTAATTTTAGGGACTGAGAGTAATGTGTGTATGCATATGTATTATGTGTGTGCGAATAGGGAGGAGGAGACCGGGTTGGGGGCGGGGGGCGGTGGCGACGCCTTTGGGTTTGTTCCCTCTAACTCCTTCAACTTCCTTCTTTCTTCCAACTCAGTTAGAACCACCTCACAACCTTCCAGGTACCCTGGAACCCCTTTTTCACTCAGAGCTCTGTAAGCCTCTGCGGGCTGCTTTCTCCCTGGCATCGAATTTTGGCTCTCCACGCCCTGCCTACTACGTCTTAGTTGAAATTCTTGAACCTATATGAAAAGCTTCGTCCAGAATTTCTGGGCTCACCCGTGTTGTTTTCAACGTCTTGAGATGCTCTTTCCCCAGGGATTCCGCGTGTCTGCTCAGGCTGGCCCCGTGCCTGCTCAGAGCTTCTAGGTCAGGTGCCAGGCTTGGTTCTCCTTTTTCTTTTCTAATATCTATACTCCCAGCTCCTTTGCCCAGACTACGTTTCTCTGCCTCCTGTTTCCCGACCTTTCGTAAGTGTCCTTGGACTCTGATCCTTTTGTATCTGCAGCTGTCTTTGCTTTTGTAAATTTGAACATGTTGTTAGGTTGCCCATCTGCTCATATTCTATTGTGATTATCACTGGGGATCAAATTATTCTTGAAATTAAACATAAAATTTAGTTTTGAAGTTTAAATCGAAGACCACTGAGGACTAAATTCAGTGACTGACCCGTTCTTGTTACTTTTTTATTTTTAAACTTTCCTATATGAAGTCCGTTTGAACCGGGATATTTTAAGCCATCACCAATCACAATGAAAAATACTCAGTTATATTTATTTTACTTTAGGGTGCTGATGCCAGAACTACTTTTGTGTCTAGAAATTACATCTCAAAATGACAAAAATGAAAACTTTCATTTATTAGCTTTTAAAACTTGAGCCCTAACACAAATGTGTGAGTGAATTATGACACTTTATCCAGATTGCAGAACTCTCCTTAGATGTTAGATTTACTTTCTTTAAACACTGAAGGCCTTTTATTTACTCAACAGATATTTTATGGAGCACCTACTATGTTCCAGGACTGTTGGATATAGTAGTTAACAACATAGACACAAATCCTTAAATCCTCACAGAGTGTACATTCCGAACTAAACAACATCTTCTTTCATATATGTTAATAGTTTACATTCAGATAGGACAAAAAGCATCTTCAGATATCTCAGGTATGTGGCATGAAATGATACTTTTGTGATTTTATTTGAAACTGTGAGCATACATATATGACCACAGAGTCTAGGAAATAATAAAGGGAATTCTCATTTAATTTCTTAAAAAAGAGAAGTTATCCAAATGATTGAAAAGTGGCATATTCAAGAAAAAGGAGGGATAAATTATGGGAAAAAGAGTATTTAAACGTTAATTATTTAATTCATTTGGAGCTAAGGGAGGAAACATCAGTTTAATTTAAATATGTTTTGAAGGAACACAAAATTAATCAAAATCAGGTATTCTTGAACTTTTCTTGACCATTGAAAGGGTCAATGATTCTTAAGAAACCAATCAAAGTCATGGACTCTCACCCAAAAATGATCCTATGCAACCTACATATAAAATTTTAAATACAGTTTCAAGGGAATCACAGATTTCCTGAAGCCCAATCTGTGGACCCTCAAAGACAGTGGGTTAAAAACATCTGCTTTGACTTGGACCCATTTCACAGTGTTTTTGTTGTTGTTAATCCTCACCCGAGGATATTTTTCCACTGATAGGTGGAAGGGAGTGAGCAAGAGAGAAAACAATGTGAGAGAGACATCAATGGATTGGTTGCCTCCCTTAGGACCCCAACCTGGGCGGATTGAACCTGCAACCCAGGTGTGTGTCCTTGACTGGGAATTGAACCCGAGAACCTTCAGTCCGTGGTAAGCCAAAATGGCCAGGGCAATTTCACAATTATTTAAAATCTGCTTTTAGAATTCAAATATAGGTAACTTTAATTCTCAATTCTAAAAGCGTATTCATTTACATTTATGAAAAACACACAATTTTGAGATTGGAATATCCAGTATCAAACAGGCAGTGTTCACATTACATAGATCCTGTTGCATTATCCCATGTTGCATATAACAGCATACATATAAGGATTTACTCTCATTCTTATTTTTTTGATGGAATCTAAAACATGATGTTATAATTCTACATAGAACTATTCACAGAAGAGTAAATATAACCTTGGGAATTGATGCTGAGTAATAGCAAAGAGCACAGCACTTCTTGCTTGACATGTATCCATGTTTAGAGCTGAGAGGCAGCTGCTGGACTTCATGACATTCTTGTATTTGAACATGAAATGAAGTTATTTAGTTAAGTGAGGGTATGTAAATAAACTGCTAGCCGTATCATTACTCCAGCTAGGACAGTGAACCTAAAAATGTTAGCATTCACGTATTGGTGTATTTTCCTTAATGCTAGCTTCAGAATGTAATCAAGTCAGTGGAGATAGAGGTATTACCTAAATTTCTAATCAATTAAAACATATTTTGGTGGTGGGAATAGATGAATAGAAAATAGTTTGCCAAACAACCCTTACTCATAAAAAACAGCCGAAACTTAGAAGTGTGGGAGTATTTGCAAAGTAGTTCTTAGACAATGGAGTGATACTAGGATATATTTATTAAAATTTGTTTTAATTGCCCTGGCTAGTTTGGCTCAGCGGTTAGAGAGTCAGCCCTTGGACCAGAGAGTCCTGGGTTTGGTTCCCGCTAAGGGCATGTACCTCGGTTGCAGTTTGTCCTCGGCCCCGGGTGGGGTCGTGTGGGTGGCAACCAGTCGATGTGTCTCGCTCACATCCATGTTTCTCTCTCTCTCTTCCCCCTTCTCTCTCCTGCTCTATCTGAAGATAAATGCAAAAACGTCCTCAGGTGAGGATAAATAAATAAATAAATAAATACATTGTTTTTATGTCCAAATGATTTTTATATCTAGTTGGCTTTTACGAAACTATTCAGAACTATTGGAAAATTAGGAGGGAAGAGTTTCAAAGGAAAAAGGGCCAACGTTTAAATGAGATGTTATAAGTATATTTATGCATTAGGTCTAGATGACAAGAAGTTTTTGTCTTAGGTGCAGGGCTGACCATATGTACATGTAATTGCTGTCATGATTAATCTCAATCTTTTTTATTCAGTAACAACTAAGGCAACGTCATTAAAGTTTTGGATGTTAAATTCTAAATATCTAACAGACAGAGTATTACAGAAGTAGTTCTGAAGTTTGGTCGAAAGCAGGCCAGTACTTGTTCAACCTGCAGTGTTCTCTGCCTGATTCCGTTGGCTGGGAACATGAGTCCTAGAACATGACTGTTTTTTTTTTTTAAATCCTCACCTGAGGATATTTTTCTGTTTATCATCAGATAGAGTGGGAGGGAGGGAGAAAGGGGGAGAAAGAGGGAGAGGGAGAGGGAGAGAGAGAAATATCTATGTGAGAGAGATACAACTGGCTGCAGCCGAGGTACATGCCCTTGACGGGAATCTTGTGCCAACACTCTGCTGAGCCAAACTGGCCAGGGTGGAAAATGACTGTATTTAAAGTGCCTACTTGGGTTCTTCAGGATATAAAAGTAGACTTCTGCATGTTTATGATATAATATTTAAGATAAAGCCATAAAACATACAGGATTTAAAAATCTCAGCTATTAAACCTCTTTTGTTATAAGTCGTTATCAATAATATAATTCAAAACATTTATAAATAATAATATGCTAATATTCATAAAGTTGGTATGAAAATGAGAATTGGCTGTTCCTTATACACATTCAGTATAATAGTTGTGTGTGTTTTTTTTTAAATGGGACAGGAAGCTCTATCAAGTAGAAACCTAATTTAGTGGTAGCTTCTATTTCCATTTCATCCTGAATGCAGTGTCTATATGGCTTATGTCCAAATTTTTAACAGTGTGTTTATGATGTTATGTTCCAGTAATTTCAAAGTAACAATAATAAAAGAAATATGTAAGACACATTTAAGAAATTATCTGAAAACACCAAGTAAGGAAAAAAGTCAAGGAAGTCTTGTAAATCAAAGAAATAATGTAATATACCACATACTTGAAATTTGTTTCAGCTGCCAGTTCGAGCTACATTAATTTAAAATGGTTGAAAATATTGAGCTCTTGACATTGCTGTTATATTTTAAGGGAAGTAGAGTGCATTGCAGATACACAATGTACAGATTGGATATTCGTTCTGGAAACTTACAATTTACAGATAAGACCTGAGAAGAAGCTAGTGGGTCAGGTACCTTAAATTAGGAATTACTTAAAACATTCTCTGCAGTAGAGATGACTGAAGAAAAGAGGGCTTTTCATAAACTGCCTTTTCTGGGAAATGAAGTGACATGCCTTCCTACACATTATTTTCACTTTGAGGGTTCTATGTGCTGGGGAAATTGTAGAGCAGGGATAATTTGTTTAGCATTAACAGGCTGACTGGCCGTATTTTCAAAAGTTATAACCAAGTTTTAGAACTTGTTACAGGAGTCTTTGAAGAGCAGGGATAACAGGTTACATTTTTATGAAGTAATGAATACCTTTACTTTGAGGTATTAATTGTCCAGCTCTTGTACTTGAAACTGTTTTAAAGTCTCTTTAAGCAATCACTGTTTGAATCAGAGTGAGAAATGTATTCCGTTCTCTTAAGATCACAGAATGAATAGGCATGGGCATTAAACAATGCCTTTCAGTTTAATCACTCTCTCTGCTTGGATTCTGGAAAAATGTTACTATATAAAACTTGAAAGACTAAAGTACAAATAGAAACATAATTGACAGACTAACTTGTTATATAGTGGTAAAGAGAACATTAGAATAGTAATCATATGATTTTTGACTTTGGTCACAGCTCCTGATTTTGAGCCTCAGTTTCTTTACATTAAAAGAGGTTTGAACTAGGTTTATTCTTTCAAAGGCCCTTTACTAGGTGTTCTCAGCTACTTTGCGGAACCATTGGACTTAGCAGTGAGCAAACAGCTAGGTTGGGATACAGGCCATTATTTTGATTAGCTATTTTTTTCTCTTAAAGAATTCCACTCCCAGTAATGTTCTTTGTAGATACAGAATTATATATTTACAGAGCCAAAAGGGCTCAAAGTTTATTTTGCCCAACTCCTACCCTGACTAAAGAAGATGACTGAGGCTGGAGAAGTGGCCTCTATCAATTAGTATTACCTGGCAGCAATCTCCTGTCTTTGAAGATTCAAACAAACCAGAACATTTTATTTATTTATTTATTTAAAGTTGTTAATCCTCATGCGAGTGTATTTTTCCATTGATTTTTAGATAGAATGAAAGGGAGGGAGGGAGGGAGAGAGGGAAACATGATGTGAGAGAGTAAGAGAGAGACATCCTCCCTCAGGGCCCCAGTTGGGGATCAAACCTGCAACCTAGGTTCATGCCCTTGACCTGGAATCCAACCTGCAACACTTCATTCCACATGCTGACGCTCTAACCGCTGAGCCAATCCAGCCAGGGTCAAACGAGAACATTTTAAATTGTGATGCATTTCATCTACAATGTGTAAATACAGTACTGGGATTGCATACTGTTTCTTAACAGTATTCTTAACTGTTTCTTAAAATCTACTAGAACTGTTAGTTTTCGACACAGCAATCATGTTATTGAGAGTAATACTGTAACTAAAAAAAAAACCCGATAGAATCTTAATTTGGACTACCATTAAAGGTTATATCAACTGAAAAAATAGGTCATGTTAACGGAAAAAATACAAATGGGTACTGAAGGCCCATGAACACGTTAAAGATTGCTCTTTACCTAAGTGTGAAGGGACTCCACAGTCTGGCAGGGACTTTTTTTTGACAGACTTTGAAATTTAGCCAGCACCAATTTGGAGTTCTCTGTGAATGACAAGAGGACTTTGTAATTTTTGTATTTTCTTCTCCAGGCCTTCCCAGCCTCCCACACCTGCATGGGTTTCTTTGACGATGTGCATGCGCAACCCACCCTCGAGGCTGCCATTCCCAAGCGTCGGCTTAACCAGCTCGCTTGGGACGAGTGGTGAGCGGTGGCTGCAGCCTGTTGATCCCATTTCCTCCTGATGTAGCTCGGGTTAGGGAGTGGCTCTCCCAGGACTTCCACTGTTTGCGTGCTCGGGCACTGGTATTCACATGGCCCCAGTGCATTGTTTTTTAACAGGCAGTCGCGGGCAGCGCTTCGGCTTAGACCTTTATTTTACATTCTTTCGTCTTGGGCAGCGTGTACTCTCTTGTTTCTGCGCTCTCTCTACGTCCTTGCCAGTTTCCTGTTAGCCAAAGGGATCGCTCTTTCTGTACGAAAAGTTCTCAGAGCGGAGTGGAACCTCCCGGAAAATGCTCTTCTCTTCCGTGTGCGCCGGATGGGAGTGGGGGTGGGCCCGAAACTGAACGCCACTGTCGGGAGGCTGAAAGGAAGGACCTGAAGCGCAGAGGCGGGAGAGGTGTGGTTCGCTGGAGAAAGGCTGGGGGGGTCCCGAGACAGACAGGGGGCAGCGACCAAGCACCACGGCGGCGGAGGGAACTTTTATGTAGCGGGGACTGTGTGGAGAAGGCCCAAGTCTCTCTGGGGGAGATTCTGGATCCAGGAGGTGGCGGGGTGCACCCAAGGGAGTCGGGGGGAAACTCCAGGTTCCCTCCTTACTCCATGGGCCGTTCTTGCTTCTACTGCCCATGAACCGAAGCAGCGAGTGTCGCCACTGCTGGCTTTCGGGGGTTGGCTGCGGAGGTTTCTTGTCCTCCTGCTCGCGCGCATCCTGGAGACTCCAGACCCTGGGGAAGTGGGAGGCTGTCCCGTTCCCTCTGTCACTACCATCCTCACTGCCCGCGCTGGTCGTACTCTGGGTCAGGACTCCTATACCTTCCCGAGGCTGGGTGCGCAGGCGTCCCAGGCGGCCGAAGCCGGGCGGAGGAGCCCGGCGGCCCCGGCGGGAGGGCGCCTGACCCCGCAGACCCTTCCCCCGCGGCCGCCTCTGGGGGAGCGGAAGATGGCGGCGGCAGCTGGGTGCAGGGCTCCGGGCCGGCTCCGGCACATCCCACCCACTGACTGCCGCCGCCCCCACCGGGCGGTGCTGTGTCCCCGCAGGAGTCGGAGAGGATGGCCGGGGCCAGCGGCCAGCACCACCCTCCAGGGGCTGCAGGAGGAGCGCCCGCCGGCGCCGGCGCCGTGGTCACCCCCACAGCTGCCTCGGCGGGGCCTGGAGAGGATTCGTCCGACAGCGAAGCAGAACAAGAGGGACCCCAGAAACTGATCCGCAAAGTGTCCACCTCGGGGCAGATCCGGACCAAGGTGAGGCGGGCCTGAGGGGAGTGTGGAAGGCAGGACGCGCGGGGCGGGAGTGGAGGAGAGAGGGCGCCTGGGGCGCAGGGAGCGCGCCGGGAGATCCCGGGAGCGTGGGGAGCGGAGGCGGGGCGGGGCCGGGGGCGGGGCGGGGCCGGGGGGCGGGGCCCGCGGGAGCTGGACCGCGTCGCCTGCGAGGGATTCCCGGGCCCCACGAGGGAGGCCGCCGGGAGGGCTCCTGGGGAGCTCGGTGGCAGAGGTGGAGGAGACGCGCTCGAAGTAGCCTCTCGATGGGAGCGTGGGAAAAAGCAGAGGCGCTGTTGACTTCCTACTCCGGGAACCTAAAAGGAATGTTTAATTTTTTGTCCTCCCTGCCAAGCAAAGGTTCTGTAGAGTGTGTGCGTTTCTCTGTGGATGATCCAGGGCTGCAGTGCCCCGCTACCTTCCCTCCCCGGGCAGCAGCCTGCCCCTTCCCTGGCCCACTCTCAGAGGGTGGTGGGCAGGTGACACCTGAAAGCCCCTTTGTCTCCTGCTGCAGTTTGGAAGGGAGAGGCCTCGCCGGAAGCCACTAGTAAATGATGCTCTCGGTTATCCGCACCCTGCGGGGCCAGGCTTTTGCGTTGTAGCTTCCCGCTAAGTGCATAGCTCAAGTTTTACCAACATACCCATAATTATTATTAATAATGAAAAATAACCTCTTTGTATTATATGAGATTAGCATGCTGTGTTACTCTTATGTAGCAGGTGCTATTGATCTGTGAGAGCTCCAAGTTGAATTTTCGTTTGATCGTGAACGTATACAAAACAAATGTTTACGACTGAAGGATTATTTATATATTATAATTTTCATTATAGTTTTAAAAACATTACATGGAAAGTCTGTTATTAGTGGGAGACGTTAATGAGGAATTTGAAAAATGAAATAATAAAATCATTGGATCTGTGTTCTTTAAAAATAAATTTGCAAAAGTTAACATATTTTTATGAGAATTTGTTTTCTGAGGTCAATAGACCCCTATATGAAAATATGTTTATATTGGCCTGCCTCCTTTTTTTCCTAAAATAAATACAGAGGGAAAGGGGCAGGGTGGGAAGAGATAAATCAAAGAACTGATAATGCATATATGCATAACCAGTGGACACAGACAAAATTGTGGGGAAGGCAGGAGGTGAGTGAGAGTGGAGAGGAGGGAATCAATGGGGGAAGATAGAAGGGATATCTCTAGTACTTTCAACAATAAAGATTAAAATAAAATAAGTATGTGTAAGCACACACACAACTGTTAACCTGATGGTTAGTAAAAAGTAAAGGATTGCTTTAGTCATTCCTTAAGAGCACATCTTGTAATTTCTTTTAATAGTGACACTTGAATTTTATATCATTAGTGAAAAATTCAGGATGTGGGGTTTAAAATATTTTTAGAAGATTAAGGCTAAACAAGACAGGAACTTTCTTAACAATACCTTTAACATTTGAAATCTTAATTTTAAAAAAGTTCATAAAACTTAATAATAGTCAAAATGGCAGGTTTTAAAAAAAAAATAGTGTATTTTATATACCTAAATTTCATGCATGCTTATATCAAGATTATCCAGTAAATTGAAACAGTTTGAAAGAAAATTTGGAGATGGCTCTAATTTGAGTTGATTAAAGTCAAACAACAAATTTTTTGGGAGTACCTCTAAAATTTGTAGAGTTCATAAACTCATGAGAATAGCTAAGATTGTATTCTTTAAATTTGGTATTATCTATGGTTTGTGGTAAAGCATGTTTATTAAGACTAAGTAAATTTTTAAAAAAGCACATTTATTGTTATTTTTTTATTTAATTTTCTGATAAAAATATTGAGCACATACATTTTGCCATGAATATAGATCATTAGTGATCATTAAATGAAATGTTCCTTAAATTTCCCAAGATGTATATAATTTCAGAAATTCTGCATTTTATTCTAGTTTCCATATACAAACACCTGAGATCAGGGCCTAAATCTGCTGAGACCAGTGAGCCTCAGACTCCCTGCCTGTCCCATCCCCTAACCCATACTGTTCATATATGCTACAAATCTCGTCAGTTACATTTCTTTAGCACACATACTGATTCTTAGGGAAGAGCATGAAGGCAGTGAGGGAATTCATACAATGAGAACTGCTAAATTTCATATTGGTTCCTAGTCTTCAATTATGATCCAGATAATAGTTAAGGGAAAAGATCTTTAGAAAAAGACAAACTGGCTTGATCCCCTCCACAGACATGTAAGATTGGTATATACTGGAGGAAAGGCCCCAGGACTATTCCATGGCCTAGTGGTTTTTAAGATAGCAGTAGCAGTTCTTGCTCAACATCCTGAAGGTAGACTGAGGGACCACCAGGTCTGACAGGTTGTGATTACTAGTTGCATCTTTGATCCTGATTGAGTAGCTGCCTGGGATGGTGTGTGTAGCACATGTGCACATACCTGCACACATATACACAGGCTTATATATGTATGCATATATATGCTCTTTATAAAGCATTTATGCATAGAGGTATAGAGAGCCTACACCAGAGTAAGTTACAGATAGAGATTTTAAAAATTGTTGAATGCATGACTGTACATGTTACATATAAATGCTTTATATATATGGATATTAAAACAGTGCTTGTGCCCTGGCTGGTGTTGCTCGGTGGTTAGAGCATCATCCCAGGCACTGAAGGGTCATAGATTTGATCCCCGGTCTGGTGGTGTGTGGGAGGCAACCAATCTATATGAGCACATTGATGTTTCTCTCTCTCTCTCTCTCTCTCTCTCTCTCTCTCCATTCCACTCTTTCTAAAAATCAATGAAAAAAAATATCGTCAGGTGAGGAGTAATAAAAAAACAAAAAAAAAAGAAAAGAAAAACATAGTACTTGTTAAAACATAGTACTTATTTTAGATGCCTTTAAGATCCTTAGGATCATAAAGCTCTTTAGTATCTAGCTTAGGTTTGGAGTGAAAAAAGGCCACTAACTTTAAGTAACTACCTTATTTGAAGCGTTTTTTTTTGTTGTTGTGAATACTGGTTAATGTTTTAAATAATTTGAATGTCAGTAAAGAAGCTTAATTTAATGTGGCATTTGAAAAGTGTCCAGACTTTTCTTAGTTGAAAAAGTAATTCATGCATATAAAAAGACATTCAAACAGTGTGAGAAGATATTTGATGATGGGAGGACATCCAGTGAAAAGTAATCTCCTCCTCACCCCAGACCTTCTGGTCTCTGTCTCAGAGGACATTTTCTTGGTGTACTTTTAAAATGACTAATGGGAACATTCTATACACATGCTGTCTTGTTTGTTTGGCAATCTAATATAGAGATAATTTCTTTTTAATGATGGCAAAGTATTCAATTGTATTAGGTTGAACTAAGTGCAGTTGCTATGTCAGTAGGCTAAAAATGGTCAAAAGTAGAATAATGATTGATGGGGAGGTGTCTGTCAAAGGGTACAAACTTTCAGTCATTAGATGATTAAGTTCTGGGGATCTGTTGTACAGCATAGTGACTATAGTTAATAATATTGTATTGTATACTTGAAATTTGCTAAGAGAATAGATCTTAAGCATTCTCATCACACACAAAAAAGGTAATTATGTGAGGTGATGAATGTGTTAATTAACTTAATTATGATAATATTTCACAATGTATATCTATCAATTTATTACATTGTGTACTTTAAGTATATATAATTTCATTTGTCAATTATTTCTCAATAAAGCTGGAAAAAATGATCAAAAATGGGAAACTTCATATGATTCAACCCAACATGGCATATCGTTTAATTACCCAGTGCTCTATGGATAGAAATAGAGGTTATTTTAGGCAATACTAATTTTAGGGTTTTTTTTTTTTTTTGCAGTGGATATGATGATTTTTTAAGTAAATAATAAGACTGGCATGCTTTTTTAAAAAAAAATGTTTTTTCTTTATTGATTTTTAGAGATAAAGGAAGGGAGAGAGAGATAGAAACATCGATGAGAGAGAACATCAATTGGCCGCCTCCTGCATGCCCTCCCCACTGGGGATCAGGCCCACAACCTGGGCATGTGCCCTGATCGGGAATCGAACTGGCAACCTCTTGGTGCGTGGTTCTATGCTCAACCACCGAGCCACACCTGCCAGGCAGACTGGCATGCTTTTAAAATTAGTTTGGCTTAATAAAATCCTCATGTACTTTCTAGTACCCTCCTCACATCTCCTTATTCTATATCTCTTAGTTTTCCATTTTTCCCCTGGTTTCTTTGTCTTTGGTGTCCTTTCTATGATTTTAATCTTTCTCTGTTTCTCACTTGATTCCTTTCTCTATATCAGCTTGGTGGAATTGCAGGTAGTCTCCTCTAGCTACCAAGTGCTAAACACTAGATCATTTTATGGCTGCCTCTGTTTCCCCAAAGGAAAAAAATAATCACATATACAAAAGTGGAAATAGTGTGGATGTGGGGAAGCCAAAGGGAGCTGTAACTAACTCATCATATGCTTTCTCTCTCTTTATCCATGGCTGTTATTCCTAAAGTCTTAATCCTGTCCTGAGGTGGTTGATTTTTACATTCTGACTTCCGGTTGTAGAGAATTTCACAGATATTTCCTGAGAATGAGACATTCTGAAATAATACTAATACAAACTCAGGCCAGCTTGCTTTTGAACACGAGTGTGAAGGAGGTTTTGTTTGATTTTTGTTCACCCATGAATACTGTAGCCTTTCATTTTGCAGGGAATGGCTGAGGGAACCTTGGTTGGGTTTATGGACTAGGATTATTCACCCATCCTAAGCTAAATATAAACAAGTGGGAACCATTCCATGACATTTTCTGACATTAACTCATGTCTGCCAATGTCTTGAAGCGTCATGTATCAAATATACCTCCTAATTAGGTTGATTATGGTCTGGTTTATTTTTTGACATTTATATGTCTTCCTACAGTTAATTTCGAATGTCCATTAAATGAGTCTAAATTTAGATAAAACTTACCTAAGCAGTGGAAAGCTCTTCAGAACTTTGCAACATTATACCTGGATGAAGACATCTCTTTAACCCTATTAGGAAAAGACTAATCAGCACACTGTCCCTTCCCCCTCTCCTTCCCCCATAGGCTTGCATCTCCTAAACTGTAAGGGACCCCAGGAGAGTTGCCACCAGGGGAGCAATGGGCAGTGACAGCTCATCCTGGGCTAACCCCCTGAACCTGTCCCCAAGGCCCCCTTTTCTCTGACTCTCCAGTGAGCTGACAGCAGCCCTGCCTAGGCTCTCCTGTTGCTTCTTCTGTCCTAGGCCCTTCCTTATTTCACTGTCCCTGGCTTTAATAAATGTACTCTCAAAAAAATGAAAAACAAAGGAATAATCACCACATTTTTCAATTAGTACCTTGGTTTTTGTTGTTGTTGTTTTTATTCTTCACCTGAGGATATTTTTCCACCAATTCTTAGATAGCGTGGAAGGGTGGGAGAGGGGGAGGGAGAGAGAGACAGAGAGAGAAACATCGATATGAGAGAGACACATCAATTGGTTGCCTCTAGCATGACCACCAGTGCCAGGAATCGAACCTGTAACCCAGGTATGTGCCCTTGACTGGGAATGGAACCTGAGACCTTTCAGTCCTTGGGCTGACGCTCTAACCACTCAGCCAAACTGGCCAGGGCAGTACCTTGGTTTTAATTTAACACAAAGGATGTATGAATAAACTCTTGTGCCTTCGTGGTAAGGCAGTATATGGAGATAATATGGAGATATTGACTTGTATTTTTCACTGCTTTATGAGATGCAACTTGTGCAATGAAAACATTATCTTTTATAATAAACTGGAGGTAAAGTGGACCAGAGAAAACTTGTTTAGCATTTTCAAATTGTAGGTGGCAGCCCTTTCGTGGGTCATGATGGTTTATATCCAGCATTTAAAACAAAAACAGCATAGATTAGAAAATATTATTTTAAACTTTAACCCACAGTTCTGAGTGGAATCATTGGATTGGGTAGTGATCCAAATACAATGAGAAACTGAGACACGGCCAGAAGATTGTTAAGAAATGCAAATAAAGGAATATTGACAAGCTAATTGTTCAGAAACTGAATATGATATGAGAGGCAAGTAGGAACTTTTACATTTTGATAGGTGATGAGCAGGAAGATAATCTTGAAAAATAATAATTAACATTTGCCCTGGCCGGTTTGCTCAGTGGTCAGAGCATTGGCCCATGGACCAATGAGTGGCAGATTCAATTCCGGTCAAGGGCACACGTACCTTGGTTGCAATTAGTCCCTGGCCCTGGTCTGGTCGTGTGGGAGGCAACCAGTTGATGTGTCTTTCTCCCTCTCTCCCACTCTATCTGATGACAAATAGAAAAATATCCTCGCGTGAGGATTAAAAAAAAAAAGAATAATTAACATTCATCTAGGGCAGAAGTCGGCTAACTTTTTCTGCAAAGGGCCAGATAGAAAACATTCGCAACTTCGTGGGCCACAGAGCCTGTGTGGAAATGCTCAGCCCTGCTGCTGTGGGTCAAAGCAGCCAATGACCGCACTTCAGTGAGGGAGTGTGGCTGCGTTCCAGTAAAACATTAGGGACACTGAAATCTGAATTCACAAAATTTTCATGTGTTAAGAAATATTCTTTAAAAAAAAAAAAAGACATTTAGATATGTAAAAACCTTCTTAGCTTGTGGCTGTACAAAATTAGGTGCCGGAAGGCTAGGCCCGTAGATTTGGCTTGTGGGAGGTTGCTGACCCCTGTGCTAGAGGATGGAAAATTAGGTTTGCAAAGCCCTGCGAAGTTAAGGTGCTGCTAAATACGATTAGCATTTAAGGGACCAAATAAAGCTAGATTTCAATCCATTTAAAAATCTCGTCTTTGTAGAACATTTTATTTTTAGCTAGGTTTTCGTCTTTTAATGTGAACTAAATATAGACTGGAAACTTTGAGTCTTGGTACAGTAATATATGGTATAACAGCTTTCTTTCCATTTTGATTGCCTGTTAAACATGATATCCCATTATTAAAGATAAGAGACATAATAAATAATTTACTAAACATTTACGTATAACTTAAGATGCATTATTTGAAAGTATCTAAATTTAGAAAGCTTTCACTTAGTTTAAGGTTTCGTGTTTGCTATTGTGGTGGAAGTTGATGAAAGGTTATATAAAACTATTGTAAATGACTCGGGGCTCCTTTCTGTTTCCAGGGTACAGTGCTTCACTCATATTGGATTTGTTAGGCTTTAATTACTCAGGAAATGTGTTTATAAGCAAAGGTTTTAATTAAAGAGAGTTTGTTTTATGTCTAAAAATAGATCTTTAAAAAAGACCATAACATGTTAGAACATTGCATTTTCCCTTGGCAAATTTGTTTCGTCTTGTTGGGTACGAAGTATTTTTCACTGTGAATATTTAGTTACTTGAAAACACATTTGTATTTTTGATTTGGTTAAGTGGCTTAACTTTATCAATAACCATTATTGATAGCTATTGATAGCCTTAATTTCAGATTCAGTGTACTTTGTTTCTATTTTAGATTGTTGCTTACTTTTTCAATTGAACATATATGGTAATAATTTCCTCCCCTGTGCTTTTTGTTATGAGGATATTTGAACGACTGTTGGGCTCTTGTTTTATACCAAGGAAATAAGATTAACTTCATCATGTTTGCAGCTGGAATCTCTAATCTTCTCACTGTGCTATTTTGAATATCAGGACATTTTCAAACCAGCAGAATATAATGTAGTATAATAAATCTTTTTTATATAAGCTTGGAGCATATATGTCAGAAATTTAAAAATACCTTTCCACTTAGCATTTTATTGTTTACACAGCAGTTTTATATACAGGATCTTTTCTAACAGTGGTGTGAAATTATCTGAATTTTACTAATCATAAAACTGTGACTGAGTTGGACTGTCCGCTGAGTAAATGGCAGGGCTGGAACTCAAAAGCAGGACTTCTAACTACTGTGCTGTTGTCCCTTGGCACAGTGGCTGGCTTACAAATGCCTTCTTTCATAGTCCCATAAGCTTCCTGGGTTTTGAAACTTGACCTCTACAGAGTATAAGTATGGATGTGTGCAGTCTCCTTACTTCTCTTTGCCTCTCTCCTTGCCTCCTCTCCCTGCCCTCCTTCTCTCCTTTAATTCATTCCCCTTCTCCTCTCCCTTCCCTTTCTTCTCTTTGCTGCCCTGCTCTTTATTAATTTTTTAAATCTGTGAGCATGTAGCTCACCTATGTTATAGGTTTCATAATGCCTTTTTGCAGTTGAATCCCATTTTTTTTGTGTGATGTTTAATAAGAGTATATGTTTGAAAAGGGAATTTTGGAATTAAAAATGTCAGCTGAAATTTATATTAATTTTTTTTATTTATTTTTATCCTCGCTCGAGGACATTTTTCCATTTTTTGTTCTGATAGAATGGGAGGGAGAGAGAGAGAGAGAGAGAGAGAGAGAAACATCGACGTGAAAGGGACACATCAAGTGGCTGCCACCCGCACGACCCAACCAGGGCTGGGGACAAACCGCAACTGAGGTACGTGCCCTTAGTGGGAACCGAACCTGGGTCTCTCTGGACCACAGGTCGACGCTCCAACCACTGAGCCAAACTGTCCAGGGTTATATTAATTTTAATTACCGTTAAGAAAATCATGAAATTCTTGGAAAACACGTATGTTTAGTACACATTTAGAAGAAATCCTTATAGGTTATGAACTCTTCATATAGGTTTTCAAAGAAAACTGTTAGTTTCACTTCCATAAGGTAAGATGCTATTTTTAAAAGGTCGTGATATTTAAAAGTGTTAAAAAGAATTATATAAAGTAATTTTCCATTTGGCTTATTAAGGCATAGTTGAAGAAAAAAAAATATGGGTAAAATTAGCTAAGGAATGAAAATGACATTTTGGGGCTCAGCTTTCTCCATCTCACTTTTATTTAGGTAAGAGAAGGTGCCAACGTGAATACCTGAGCAGGCATACTATTTTGAGTTAGATTGTTTGTACAAATGTATATAATACTTTAAAATTAGGTTACAATATGTTTATACACATGAATATATAATATCTCCGTAATTTGTGAGCACAGTGAGCCCCCATGAATCAGCTTCTGAACCAGAACACTCCCGGTACCATGTATTTACCCACCTGCTTCTTCCCTTTTTTACTCCTTTGTTGCCCTTCAGTTCATTCAAAAAGATATTTATGGTGTTCCAAGCACTGTCATAGGTGCCAAGGATAGAGCTATAAAAAACAAAACACAAAATAGACAAAAACCTCTGCTGTCATGTAGCTCACATTTTAATGCAAGAGGGATTTATAAACTCAGAAATATGTAAAGTGCACATACAGTGTTAGAAGGTGAGAAGGACTGTAGGGAAAAATAAAGCGTGAGTGGGAGTGGCAGAGAGGTGGGAAGGGGAAGGTCTTTCTGAGAAGGTGACATCTGAGTATAATTTTGAGGGAATGAGCCATGCAGACCTTTGGGGGAAAAGCAGTCCAGGCAGAAGGAATAGCATCTGCAAAGACCAAGAGACAGAAGCTACAACAAGGAGGGGGTTTGGGGCTGAAGGTGGGGTGAGGTGGGTGTAGGTGGAGCAGGTAGAAAGTGGGGAGTAAGTTAATTGTCAAGTACTATAGAGCAGACTTCTTAGCATGGGTTCACGCATTCCATAGCATGGATGGGGTTCAAAGGGCTCCCCCAATTTTATATCTATGTGTATACACCTCAGAAGACAAAATCACTGATTTGGAAAGGGGAATTGCAGGACAGTCAATAAAGGATAGATGAAAAACACACACACAATAACCATTCATTGTCATTTCAAGAAATACTAAAATTGAGGCTTGGATTCAATGAAATGAAATAGCAGCAGCATGGAATAGCAAGGTTCCTTGGAGTAGTTAGGTAGTGTTGGGTTTGCTTCTCGGCCCTTTCAGGTACTATTAGGTGGCCTTAGTCATGTTACTTTAATGTTACAGAAAATGCGGTGCCTATCGGTATCTGTGTTGCTTCTGTTCTTCCTGGTCTACCTTTAGACTTCATTCCCCCCTTGCAGATGGGGAGGGTATGAAACTGAGTTCAGGCCAGTGGAATATGAGTAGGAGTGATGTGTGTCGTTTGACCTCTAAAGCCGTATTTGGGATTGTTCATGCTCTGTCTCTTCCCTCACCTGCCAGCTAGATGTAGATTATCCAGTGGAAGGCGTTTGGAACCCTGACTGACTTCTGGGAGCAGAGCCTCTATGCTCCTGCCCCCAAACCACATTGGATTGTGACACAGCAGGGAAATAGAGCCCTTTACTGTATTAAGCCCCTGAGCTTTGAACGTCCTTTGCTAACAGCAGTTAGCATACTCTGACCGATACACTTCATCTCTCTGAACTCCAAATTTCTCATTTGCAAAATGGATATAGTGACTCCTACCTTGGTGGTGGTAATGAGGATTAAAGAAATACGCAGTATGCTTTTGTATCTCTGATTATTATAATTATTTTTAAAAATTGGTATAAACTGATAAGTCAGTTATTCCTGAATCATGTGTCTTCTAAATAAATTAATCAATAGGCTATATAGACCTCCATCCTTTCTTGACTATTTAAAAGACTTGATAGCCCTGGCCGGTTTGGCTCAGCGGTTGGAGCTCAGCCTGCGGACCAGAGAGTCCCGGGATCGGTTCCCGCTAGGGGCACATACCAAAAAAAAAAAAAAAAAAAAAAAAAGACTTGATAAAACTATTAAAACCTGTTCTAAATAGGAAACCTATTTAAAAAAAGAGATGCCATATGCCTCATGATGAAACAGCATACCACTACCTTATCTCGCCAAAGAGCTCAAACCTGAATCTGATTAAGCCAGGTTTGCAGGATCTATCTGCCAGTTTGCAGGCAGTAAAGGCCAGAGGAACATGTACCATTGTTTGGAGGAATGATACAGGGATGGGCAAATGGATAGATATGTGGTAAATAAAATATAGAAAAATGCTAATTGTGGAATCTAGGTGCTGGGTATATGAGTGTCCACTATATAATTCATTCAACTTTTTGTGTTTGAAAATACTCATCAAAAAATATTCAAAAAAGAAAAAAAAAACTATTATATTTTTACACACCAACATTTTATCATTTAAAAAAATATCTTGGCTACCATGAAGGGCCCTTTGGACATATGAAAACCCAATACTGCAGGTGCAGTGAAGATAGGCTTACTCTCTTGGTGATTTTAGTTAGGGCCAACCTTGTTTCTAGAGTCATGTATGTTACAAGGGTCAATGAATGACCACTTGGAGGTGGTGGTGGAAATAATTGGCCAGGTAAGCTTTTAGGTGCTTCCATGGCCAAATCTTTACCTTGAAATGATCTTCCTTATATTTCCCAGTCTTCCTCAACTCCTATTTTCTCCTCAGTCCACACAATCTGACTTTTGCCCCAGCCACTTCATGAAAACTTTTGCAAGGGTAGCTAATGATCCAATTGCTAAATTCCAGTGGTCTCTTTCACTTAACTGTATTTCTTGCCCATTTTAATGCTGTTGTCCCCCCCTTTCCCCCTCATATCTTCCCCTTTTGCTTTCAAGGTTTAAATTTCTATTATCATTCTTACTACCTTTTCACTCTCTATCCCTGATTCCTTTTGCTAATGCTAAATGTTTCTGTTTCCTAGGATTCTTCTTCTCATTTGATTTGTGTTTTCCTTAGATGATCTGATAGATTAGATTAGGCTTCGACTACCAGAAGAGTGCACCAGTCTCTCTCTAGCTTGCACGGTCTCCTGAAGTTTGGGCCTCTGTTTTCTTTACCTACTACGCACTTGCTGTAGTGCGTTCCATAGCCGTCTCAGCCTCAGCGTTCTCAAACTGAGTAGCTATGTACACAGTGTCCCCACCTCTTGGCCAAATTTTGCTTCACTACTTTTATATCTTATGGAAGGATTTGCCTTGTAGTTAACCTTGACCTTTCTCTTGCAAATCATCTTCCTGAACTCATTTGCTTTCTGCAAATATGCATTCAGTGTCCACGATGGGTAGGCAGAGTGCTAGGGCCTGGGGATGACACAGTGTGCACAGCAGATGGTCCCTTTCCTCTTGGACCTCAGTCATTATTCAACAAATTTGGTCAATTCTGTATTTTCATACATCATCTCATTTAATCCTCAGAATAAAACGAAGAGGTGGGTAGGTACAGTTATTATCCCCATTTTAGAAACAAGGAAACCAAGGACTAGATAACTTGTCCAAGGTCAGGTGATTTGTTTGTTTTGTTGCCTGACTTAAATATTATGATACACTCTTCCTTTGTCTACTGCAGGTACCTCTTGTGAATTCATCCCTTCCTTTCTTTCTCTTTCTATTGCTGCTTACCCTAACCTTCACCTAACCCTTATCATTGATCATTCGGATTTTTGCCATGGATTTCCTCTCTGGTCATTCTCTTCCTCTTCTAGTGTTATCTTTTTTTTGTTGTTTTTTTTTTCTTTACTGATTTTTAGAGAGAGAGGAAGGGAGAGGGAGAGAGAGATAGAAACATAGATGAGAGAGAACATTGATTGGCCACCTCCTGCATATCCCCAACTGGGGACTGGGCCCACAACCTGGGCATGTGCCCTGACCGGTAATCGAACCGGCGACCTCTTGGTGCAGGGGTCGATGCTCAACCACTAGTCACACCGGCTGGGCCTAGTGTTATCTTTATAAAGAAGTATGATCATAATACATTTTGCATAAATTCTTGGATATTGCCCATTACTAGCGGGATAAAGTCTGAATTTCTTAGCATGGCTTAGCAGGTCTTTCTCAATATGATGCTAAATTACCTGTCTGTTCATTTGACAAATATTTGAATATGCTGTAAGTGCTGTAATGACAAAATAATAAGAACAACCAAAAAAAAAGAAAAAAAAGACAAAACCCTGCTTATGAGAGCTTATATTGCATTGAGAAATTAATAAACATATAAACAAATGTATACTCTATCAGATGTTCATAAGCATAATGAGGGAAAATAAAACAGGTCAAGGGGGAGGGAGTGATGGAGTGGTGTATGTGTATATGCATGTGTGTTAAGTATTTTGGTTGGTCCAGGAAGAATTCTTTTTTTTTTTTTTTTTTTAATCCTCACTCGATATTTTTCCATTTTATCTTCAGATAGAGAGGGAGGGGGAGGGGGAGAGAGGGAGAGAGAGAGAAACAGAAACAGAAACATTGATGTGAGAGAGACACATCGATTGATTGGTTGCCGCCCGCATGACCTTGACCAGGGCTGGGGACCAAATTGCAACTGAGGTACATGCCCTTGACTGAAATTGAACCCGTGACTCTTTGGTCTGTGGGCTGACGCTCAAACCGCTGAGCCAAACTGGCCAGGGCCAGGAAGGACTCTTTTTGATGAGGTACTAATTAAACAGAGATCTGAGCCATGCAGATATCTGGCGTCAGAGTACCAGGCAGAGTCAGTGCTGTGGTCTTCCAGTTGTTTTCTGTCACTGTCATCCTGTGGCCAGTAATGTCCAACTCTTCTCTGTTCCCAAGGTCAGGCAGGTACTGTCCTACCTCCAAGTGTTTGCGCACGTTATTTCACAGGCCTAGAGTGCCCCCTCTTTCCTATTTCTCTGTCGGATTTATTTTTACATGCTATCATTTCCCCACATTTCTGCAAATATTTGAAGTGGTGCACATTCAGTACTGTGTACCAAGCTTAGGTACAATATAGATAGGACTGTGAGACAAGAGGAAGGTTGGTGGGTTAGTCTGTAGAGCAGGTTGTCTCTGTGCTCTCTCTCTCTGGTCTTATATGTTTTTTTAAAGATGAGTTATAAATTTGGCCCCAAGTTTCCTGGCAACCAAAGTAACCAGCTCATGTATAAAATTTTTATTGTCAGTGGTGAAAAAGCCCTCTAGATTTTAGCAGGAAAAAGTTTTTCTAGATCCCAAAGAAATGTGTTCTGTCAGTCTTCCACATGGGAGTCACCTAGGGGTGGGGACGCTCCCCTCGCTCATTTCATAACATGGACATGGGCAGTGGCCTTACACCGTGTCCCTTGTAAGGCCGGATGTAATCCTGACTGCAGCTTCATGATGGTGTTTCTGTAGGATTTCAGTAAGGCCCCTGTAGTTATGGCAAAATCCAGTCATAAAATTCAAACTCTTTTTGAAGCCTGAATAAATGGTATGTACTTCAGACAATCCTCTTGTTAAAATGGGCATCTGCTAACAACTATGAGGTATCACTTCACACCTGTCAGAATGGCCGCCATCAACAAATCATCAAACAACAAGTGTTGGCGAGGGTGTGGAGAAAAGGGGACTCTAGTACATTCCAGGTGGGAATGCAGACTGGTGCAGCCACTATGGACAACACTATGGTGTTACCTCAAAAAGTTGAAAATGGAACTGCCATTTGACCCAGTGATCCCACTTCTAGGAATGTACCCTAAGAAGCCTGAAACACCAATCAGAAAGAATATATGTACCCCCATGTTCATAGCAGCACTATTTACAACAGCTAAGATCTGGAAACAGCCCAAGTGTCCATCAGTAGATGAGTGGATAAAAAAGCTGTGGTACATATACACAATGGAATACTATGCAGCTGTAAGAAAGAAAGATCTCTTATCCTTTGAGATGACATGGAGGGACCTGTAGAGTATTATGCTAAGCGAAACAAGCCAAGCAGAGAAAGACAAATATCACATGATCTCACTTATTTGTGGAATATAATGAACTAAACAAACTGATGAACAAAATTGACCCAGAGACATAGAGATAGGGTACAGACTGACAAACCCCAGAAGAGGAGGTGTTGGGGGGAAAGATATAAACCATAGAACTTATATGCATATATGCATAACCAATGGACATAGACAGCAAAGCTGGGGAAGGGGCGGGGAGGATGGGGAGGAGGGTGTCAATGGGGGAAAAAGGAGAAACATCTGTAACAAAAACAAATTAATAAAAATAATTTTAAAAAAATGGGCATCTGCTGAAATACTTTCAAAGTGTCATAGAATCTCAGGTTACCTGCTGTTTTTATTTATTTATTTGGGTGCAGTTGATAAGAGGGGATTGAAGGGTATGTTCTTAGCTAATATGGAAAGAAAAATCTGATGTTTCTTGGTGGCTCTCAACTTCATATCTCTAATAAAATGGTTCACAAGCAGGCTTTTAGGAAATATCTGTGCAGTGTTTTATGAGTGCATTATAGAATATTAAAAAGATGTGTATATTTTAGGACATTATGTAAAGTGTTGACATGGACTTCTGAAAAGGTCTTGAGGACACTTGGACAACTGCTGTGATTGCATGGTGTGTCTGGAGCTATTTTTCTTTGGGGAGAGAGCCGGGAGGGTATCTGGAGGATGAGCAAACAAGCAGAGGGCAAAGCAAGTGCAAAGGCCCTGAGGTGAAAATGCTGGATGTAGTCCAAAAATGTTAGGATGTAAGAGTGGGCGGAGCAGACTAAGGGAGGGGGAAATAAGTAGCAGGAAAAACGTCAGGGAGGTCAGGGGGACAGCATGTAGGTTGTTGTGATGATTTCTGTGAGATAATAATACATTTTGTAGCACAGTAGTTAGCATGTAATTAGCACTTAATAGATGCTAGCTGTAGTAATATTAAAGGAATGCGATTGCTATTCCAGAGCTAGTTTGATATTTAAAATAAAATCAGCATCTAAAACACACTCTTTAGAAGATAGGAGAGAAATGAAGCAATAACTAGAGAGGGACTTGGGGGTCAAATGAGGGTTTTTTAAAAAGTGAAATAAGTTTTTTTTGGAGAAAGAGGGTATATTTATGGTATGAGGAGAACAATGCAGTTGAGAAGGAAGATTAGATGATGCAGAAAAGGGAGGAGAATTACTGGAACGATGTTCTTAAATACGTAAGGCAGGATGTGATCTTCTGAGGAGCTGTCTTTACTGGGAGCGGGGACAGTTTAAGCACAGTATGCAGTAGATGCCGGTTAGGTAGGTGCTTTTGGAAGTTCTTTTCTGATTTTTGGTTCCCTTGGTGGAACAAGAAGCTAGGTCAGCTGAGAATAAACATAGAAGATGTTAGAAATCTGAGGAGCGAGGAAAAGGTGTGAAATACTTGAATAGGAGAGTAGAAAAGTGAATAGAGGAGAGAAGTGCAGTGTGGATATCAAGTGGCATTTAGGGCACACGTGAGTGAGTGACCAGGAATTCAAGGTGAGCACTGTCAACCTGGCTCTGGGGCCATCCATGTCCACTTGCTTTGGGTGAAGGCACAGAGCAAGTGGAGAACCAGGTTGTGGGGTTCGTAATTAAGTATGGCATAACCAGAAGGGACAGGGAGATTGAGGGTGGATACAAAGGAGAGATTAGAATGGGAAGTTCTGGAATTTATATTGGATAGAGTGAACGCTTGAGACAGATCACAGGAAGTGAACATGGAACCGAGCAGTTAAAAAGGGTGCAAGAGCCCTGGCCAGTTTGGCTGATTGGTTAGAGCGTCGGCCCGTGGGACCAATGAGTCTCAAGTTTGATTCTGGTCAAGGGCACGTACCTCGGTTGTGGTTAGTCCCTGGCCCTGGTTGGGGTCGTGCAGGAGGCAGCCACTTAATGTGTCCCTTTCACGTCAATGTTTCTCTCTCTCTCTCTCTCTCTCTGTTCCTCTCTCTCCCTCCCACTCTATCTGAACAAAAAATGGAAAAATGTCCTCGGGTGAGGATAAAAAACAAACAAACAAACAAACAAACAAAAAAGGTGGAAGAGAATATCATTGCGTAGAAGTAAACTTTAGTTATTCAAATGAAAAAAGAAGAATAAATAAAAGAAACACTACTAAAAGGAGCTCTACGGTTTTAATTGTTTTAAATATGCTTTACAGATGCATTAATACTAGGTTTTGCTGGGGAAATGTCTAGATCATGTGTGCAAAGCTGGTGCCCCTCCGTCAGTGAAATACAAATAATATTTTACTTAGAACATGACAAAGAAAGTTCCTCAAAGACGTAGATAGATCTGGTTTGGAATTTTAAAAAACACAAATGAAACCCTAATGTGCGTAAGTAACTCATGAGTAACAGTTCCAGCCCTTGTTGGTTAGATCGCAGAACCTGTCCAAGCCTTAGTTTCCTCATAAAAACACCGCCTTAAGGCTCTTGTGAGGATTAAAGAGATAAAATCTTTAGCTCCATGCCTGATAGTCAATGCTAGTAGTTGTTAGTAATATATTCCAGAATCTTGACGTGAATGGCGCTTTTTCCAGAAAGTGTCTTTCTGCGTACAAGTTTGCAAGTGAGTGAGGTGCTGGTGAAATCGCTGGTCACAGTGACATAATTCCTATGCTTGTTCAGCCTTTGGCAGGCCAGAGATCAGAGCTGTTTGATTGTAAACCTTTTGGTAGGTTGGGAAGTGGAAGGAGACTTTATCGTAAATGTAGTTAAGATTCCGTGTAAGAAAGGAAGAATGTTGACGGAGATTCAACTTTTTCCTGGAAACACTTCTACCTTATCATCATTCTTACAGGTCACAGTTCTCAATTATTACCACTTGAGTATTCAGTCTTTCCCCTCCTCCTCCTCTTCTTTTTTTTTTTTTTAAACTCCTCACCTGAGGATATTTTTCCATTTATCTTAGGACAGAGTGTGAGGGAGATAGGGAGGGAGGGAGGGAGGGAGAGAGAGAGAGAGAGAGAGAGAGAGAGAGAGAGAGAGAGAGAGAGAGAGAGAGAGAGACATCAGTGTGAGAGAGACACATCAACTGGTTGCCACCCACACAACCCCTACCAGGGCCAGGGACTGAACCAAAACTGTGGTCTGTGCCCTTGACCGGTCTGTGCCCTTGACCGGAATTGAACCCATGACTCTTTGTTCTGCGGGCCAACACTCTAACCGCTGAGCCAAACCGGCCAGGGCTCCTCTCCTTTTTTTCAAGAAGAAGCACTCTAGCTTGTTGGATCAGCTCCTTCATTCTCTTTGTCTGGAGTAGTAGAGTGGACATAGTGAAAGGACAGGGAGAAGAAATCGCTCTACAGCATTATTACCTTAAAGGTGCTAGTGTATGTGATGGAATTGAGAGGCTGGAATGAACAGGGGAAGTTACATGGGCTTGACTTTCATGTCAAGGCAAACTGTGAGCATACTACCAGAGACACTCCCTGGGAAATATTTAGGTGAAGGAGGAGGACTGGGGTCCTATGTGAACAAGTCAGAGAAACAGTGAAGTATGGATCATTGTCGTCATTGTGACCTCATGTATACCTACAGGCTGATGATGCCTGGGAAATGATGTACACTTTAAATAACCATCTAAAGTACAATATGAACACATAATATATAAAATGCTTAAATTATAAAGCAGTTGTATACCCATGTTCATAGCATTATTCACAGGAGCCAAAAAGAAGAAACAACTCTAGTGTCCATTGACGGTTTAGTGGATAAACAAAATGTGGTACACACACACACACACACACACACACACACACACACACACTGGGATATCATTCAGCTTTAAAAAGAACAGGAGTTCTGACACGAGCTACAACATGGATGAACCTTGAAAACGTTATGCTACGTGACATAAGCCAGTCACAAAAGGACAAATACTGTATGATTCCATTTGTATGAGGTACCTAGAGTAGTCACATTCAGAGACAAAAAGTAGAATATGGTTTCCAGGGACGGGGGGTAGGGGGGGATGAAGAGTTCGTGTTTAATGGGTATAGATTGTGTTTTGAAGGTGAAGAATTCTGGAGATGGATAGCGGTGATGGCTGCACAGTAATGTAAATATACTTAATACCACTGAACTGTACATTTAAACATGGTTACGATGGTAAATTTTATATTATGTGTATTTTTACCACAATTAAAGCAAATTATAAAGCAAGCTTCAGACTTCTGGTCAAGATGGTGGTATAGGTAAACACAGTATTGCCTCCTCCCACAACCATATCAAAATGATAACTAAACTACAAAACAACCATCATTCA
This sequence comes from Tadarida brasiliensis, assembly GCA_030848825.1. Taxonomy (NCBI): domain Eukaryota; kingdom Metazoa; phylum Chordata; class Mammalia; order Chiroptera; family Molossidae; genus Tadarida; species Tadarida brasiliensis. The sequence continues at coordinate 83,438,245 of CM061266.1, forward strand.
GAACCACCTGACATCGAGCTGAATGGAAGTCCTACAACTACGAAATTAAAGAAGCAGCCACACTGAGACTAGTAGGAGGGGCGGAGACGCGGACAGACTGGTCCCTCACCCACGTGTGGCGGATAAAAATCAAGAGGACACCTCGGCTGGGAAGGTCCTCCCTGAGGAGTGAGGGGTCTCCGTCCCACACCAGGCTCCCAGCTCAGAATTCCAGTGCCAGGAAGAGAAGTCCCTATAATTTCTGGCTAAAAACCAGTGGAAAAGAGGCTGAGGGAGGCTGAGGCTGCTGGAGCCCCCGGCAGCTCCTCTTAAAGGACTCGTGCACGGACTTACTTGGACCTGCTCCCTCCAGGCTCCAGAGTAGGGGAGGCAGCTTGAAAGGCACCAGAGACATATGGGGAAGAACTGACTTGTTTGGCATTGGGGCAAGGGCTGGAGAGGCAGCTTTCTCCCGGACAGATGTGCTGGCAGAGGCCCTGGTTCCTTTGGTGAGCCCTTCCCTGGGGCAGCAGACGGCAGCCATATCTGGGACTTCACCAGCCTGGCTCATTCTGTTTGCCCCACCCTGGTGATTCCCTGAGGCCCTGCCCCACCCAACTTTCAGGCCCACCCAAGCTGTTTCCAGTGACTTTACCATAGGATTGGCCTGTCTTGGCTCTTGCTTCAGATTTTCCTAAATTCTCTCAAACAAACAGCACCTGGCCTTATTGAGCCCCATACCTCTAGCTAACTGGCCCCAGGCCTGGCACTAGAAGCAGCCAACCTTGGTTCACAGCCTGGGTACCTCCAAGACCAGCACAAGAAGCAGCCGTCGGCAGATTGCTTTGTAGCTTATACCTGGTGGTCGCTGGTAGGACGCAGGCAGTGTCTGAGATTACCCCAGAGCCAGCACACCCGGTGGACAGCTTCAGACCACGTCGAAGCACCACCACCCAACCACCTCCACAAGAAACACACTCAAGGAGTGGATTCAGTGGATGTCAGAGCCCTGCTGAAGTAAGTCTAGCTCTGTGTGGTGGGCCCCTGCACAGCTGGTCCTCCAAAGTAGTCAAAGACCAGTGGTCAGTGGGCACAGCCAGTCCTTGTAGCTGATCAGCCTGAGTAAATCCCTCCCATTTATGTGCCAACAGCAATCAAGACTCAATTACAACAGAAGGGTGCACCTCGAGGGCTCAGCTGGGGTGGCCAGGGAGGCTGTGCCACTGGACCCTACAGGACTCCTACTACAATAGGCCACCCTTGGAAATCTAGGAGACATAGCAACTCTACCTAATACAAAGAAACAAACACAAAGAGGCAGCCAAAATGAGGAGATAAAGAAACACGTCCCAAATGAAAGAACAGAACAAAACTCCAGGAAAAGAACTAAATGAAGCAGAGATAAGCAATCTAACAGATGCCGAGTTCAAAACACTGATTATAAGGATGCTCAGTGAACTTAGTGAGAATTTCAAGAAACTTAGTGGGAATGTCAAGGAACTTAGTGAGGACCTCAAGAACATAAAAAAGGACCAGTCAGAAATGAAGGATGCACTAATTGAAACAAAGAATATTTTACAGGGAATCAATAGTGGAGTAGGTGAAGCCAAGAAGCAAACCATCTATTTGGAATATAAGGGAGCAAAAAACACCCAATTAAAACAGCAAAAAGATAAAAAAAAATCCAAACAAATGAGGATAGTGTAAGGAGCCTGTGGGACAACTTCAATTGTGCCAACATTTGCATCATAGGGGTGCCAGAAGGAGAAGAGAGTAAGCAAGAAATTGAAAACCTATTTGAAGAAATAATAACAGAAAACTTCCCTAACTTGGTGAAGGAAACATGCAAGTCCAGGAAGCACAGAGAGTCCCAAAGAAGATGAACCCAAAGAGATCCACACTGAGACACATCATCATCAAAATGCAGAAGGTTAAAACAAAGAGAATCTTAAAAGCAGCAAGAGAAAATCAGTTAGTAACCTACAAGGGAGCTCTCATAAGACTGTCAGTTGAGCCCTGGCTGGTTTGGCTCAGTAGTTAGAGCATCAGCCTGCAGACCAATGAGTCGTGGGTTCGATTCCAGTCAGGGGCATGTGCCTCGGTTGCAGTTCATCCCCGGCCCCGGTTGGGGTCATGCGGGAGGCAGCCAGTCAGTGTGTCTCTTTTCCATCGATGTTTCTCTCTCTCCTCCTCTCTCCCTCCATCCCACTCTCTTTGAAGAAAAATGGAAAAATATCCTCAGGTGAGGATTGAAAAAAAAAAAGACATCAGCTGATTTCTCAAAAGTAACTTTGCAGGCCAGAAAGGAGTGGCAAGAGATATTCAAAGTGATGAAAAGCAACAACCTACAACCAAGATTTCTCTCTCCTGCAAAGCTATCATTTTGAATCAATGAACATATAAAGAGTTTCCCAGACAAGAAAAAGCTGAAGGAGTCATCACCATGAAACCAGTGCTTTATGAAATGTTGACAGATCTTCCTGAAGAACAAAAATATGAACAATAAAATGGCAATAATTCATATCTTTCAACAATTGAATCTACAAACAGAATGAGGAAGCAGAACAAAAACAGACTCATAGATACACAGAACTTTTTGTTGGTTCTATGGGACACAGATGGGAGGGGGCTGGGGGGATGGGTGAAAAAGGTGAGGGGATTAAGAAGTACAAATTGGTTATTAGACTGAGGAACCTCACAGGGAAGGGGGAAGGGAGGGCAGGAAGATATAACCCAAAGAACTTATATGCTTATATGCATAACTAATGGACACAGACAATAGTGTGGAGAAGGCAGGAGGGGATCGGGAGTGAGGAGGAGGGGGTCAATGGGGAAAAAAGGAGGGACATCTGTAATACATGCAATAATAAAGATAAGTTTAAAAAGAAAAAAAATAAATCAAGCTTCATAGGAATGGCCCAATATACACTCAAAGAATAATATTACAATAATTCTTTAGTGAGATAAAAGAGTGAAAAACTTGAGAAATGTGCAAAACATCAAGAAAACTATGAAAACATTAAGAGAACCATGAAACTTTGCTGAGGGACAGAAAGTAGTTGAATGAAGGCTAAAAGTTTTTCCCAGTTTCTCTGTAAGTTACTCACAATTACAAATACATTTGCTATTGTAATTTTGGCTAACTTACTAAGATGATCTGAAAGGACATAAGTTACATATTGAAAAGGAAGAGGAAGAAAGAGGTCCTTAACCAATAAGATGTAATTAACCTTAGCAACGAACTACAAAAGAATGTGGTCTTGAATTGGGAATAAATGAAAGATCAGTGGAACAGATATAAAGTCCAGAAACTTTCCCATTAATATTTAAGAATTTATTTCCCAATAAAGAGAATATTTTAAATCACTGGGGAAAATAGGGATTACTCAGTAATTCCTCTTGAGGCAACTGGCTCACCATTTAGTTAAAAAAATTGGGCCTGGCTGGCGTGGCTAAGTGGTTGAGCATCAGCCCATGCACCAAGAGGTCACCAGTTCAATCTCTGGTCAGGGCACATGCCCAGGTTGTGGGCCTGATCCCCAGTGGGGGGCATGCGGGAGGCAGCCAATCGATGTTCTCTCTCATCGATGTTTCTCTGTCTTTCCCTCTCACTTACTCTCTCTCTAAAAATCAATAAAGTAAAAAAAATATATATATATAAAACAAAAACAATTGGAATCCCAATCCCTACCTCACACCATGGACTACATAGTTTCCAGATGGGTTAAAGATCAAATTTATAGTAAATGAATCATAAAAGTACTAGAATAAATATAGGTAAGTAATTGCATAGTTTCAGGGTTGGAGGGAATTTTAAAATGAAACACTAAAGAAGAAACCAGAACAAAAAAGCTTATTGAATCATGACAATAGAAATTCATCGTGAACCAGTTTACGAGGCAGGCAATTTCTGCAACTAGTTGAACGTTTAGCTAGAAAGATTATTTCTTCTTCCTTGTTTATGATACACTGTTCAATAATAAAGTATGGGTTAAATGCATATTCTATATCTATATACAAAAAATCACTGTTGCATCACTACACAGTGCCTGGCAGGCAAAAGATATTCAGTAGGTACTGAGTAGATAAGTGAAAAAATAAACAATTGAATTTCCATCATGTTGACATAGAATATATTCACAATGTATTGGGTAGAAAAAAGAAATTATAACACCATGTATAGACTCTGAAGCTCTTGGAAGGAGCTAACAGCTGTAGTGGTTTCTCACTGTATTATGGAATTATGGGTGTTTATTCTTCCCTTTATTTCTATTTTAAGTTTTTTTTTTTACTGATTACATGTTTGCTTTGTGATAATAAAACCTTTAAATTTAGTTTTTAATTGTGGATGTAACTCATTACAGAAAAATGCAAATTAAAGTTTTGAGTTCTCATATACCGAGGGAATTCAGACACCTTTCAGTTTGTATTAATGAAATGTATCTGATGAACAGATGGCATACTTCATGTTTCTGAAGGTGGATTAAACATTTCTGTAGGAATAATCAAAGATAGATGGGCCCTGGCTGGTGTTACTCAGTGGTTAGAGCATCAGCCGGCACACCAAAGGGCTGGGGGTTCAATTCCCGATCAAGGGCATGTACCTGGGTTGGATGTTTGATCCCCCCCTTAGTTAGGGCGCGTGCAGGAGGCAACCAGTCGATGTGTCTCTCTCACATTGATGTTTTTCTCTCTCTCTCTCTCTTTCCCCACCCCAGCCCCCTTCCACTCTTATCTAAAAATCCATGTAAAAAATATCCTCGGGTGAGGATTAACAACAACAACAAAAAGATAGATAGTATTATTCACCTAGAAGCATGTATTAATTGCTGTTTCTATATAAAGGAATAATTTAATAATTTACCATTTCTGTAAAAGCAAAAACAAAATAATATCCCTATAGGTATCATCCTTTCTTATAAACGTGATTAATATAAAGATATTACTGAGATGTTAGAAACTGAAAGTCTGTATAGCCTCATATTATAAACAAAGGGTTAAATATTGACAATAAAATCAGTAGCCCCTAAAAAGGTTGTTAAAATTTGCCAGATTTGTAAATGGAATAATACGGCTTGTATGCTGAATTTACCTTAAACTGACCCAGGTTTTTAATTAGTTTCTTTAATAAATTAAATACTCACTTAAAATTTTTGATAATAAAAAGGCCTGGCTATTAATAGCATTACTAAAACTTATTTGAACAAAAAATACTTAGCATATTCTAATGTATTGACAGAACACTGATAGGATCTTGTTTGATAAAATGTACCTGTTTTGTGAAAAATTCCCTTCCAGCCCCTGAAACAGTATAAACATGTCTACTAGCAGTGCTTCGTATGCAGAAACGATTGACATTTATTTTGACATTATAAAACAGAATATGTGACCCAGGTCAGGGATGACACACATCAAATGACAAATGTTAGTGAAATGCCATTTGCCTTTGCATCACTGTGAGGTCAGAAGTCATGCCTTCAGGTGTCTGGCAACCTTTAGTTCAACTTGCTGACATTGTGTAACACAGCACATTAAGTATAGTTTTTCACATACTAGAACTACATGCATGAACTTAACATTTTATATAGTAGATCCTCATTATTTGTGGATTCTAATTTGCTAACTTGCCTACTTGCTTAAGTTTGTAACTCCAAAATCAGTACTTGTGGTGCTTTTGTCATTGGTGGACACACAGAGTGCGGAAAACTTGAGTTGCCACATGTGCATGTCTCCAGCTGAGGCTGAACCAGGTGACAACCTGCCTTCCCATAGAGTAAACAAGTGTCCTTTTTGTGATCTGTGTAGTGAGATGTTTTTCACATTTGTGTGCTATCTGTTGGTGGTCTCAGTGTGTGAAATTGGCCCCAAGCTTAAATGCTGTCTAGAGTTCCTAAAAGCAAGAAGGCTGAGATGTGCCTTCTAGGAAAATCTAGTGTTAGCTAAGCTTCTTCAGGTGTGAGTTACAGTGCTATTGGCCGTCAGTTCAGTGTTAGTGGATCAACAATATATAGTACACAGAAGCACACATGAAACGAGCTTATGTATGGACCAGTTGACAGAGAGGCACACGGGAACCTAACCCTGCATCTCCCCTAGGAGCTGTGGCTCACTGCTCACCAATTCAGTGTTCAGAGGGACTTTTTAGTTTTTTAGTTTTGAGATATACCTTTTTTGTTGTTGTTCAATCCAGGTTTTAGGTTATTTTTAAACATTTTTTTGTAGTTGTTGTTAATCCTCACCCGAGGATTTTTTTAGAAAGAGTGGAAGGAAGGGAAAGTAGGAAGAGGAAGAGGAGGAGAGAGAGAGCGACATGAGAGAGACACATCCATTGGTTGCCTCCTGCACATGCCACCACTGGGGCCAGAGATCGAACCTACAACCCGGGTATGTGCCCTTGACTGGGCATCAAATCCGCAACCCTTTGGTGTGTGGGCCGACGCTCTAACCACTGAGCACACCAGCCAGAGCAGTTTTTTATTCTTAAAAACTTTCCTATTGAGGTATAATTGACATATATTAGTTTCAGGTGTACAATATAATGATTCAATAGTTGTATATAGTTTCAAATGTGACTACAATAAGTCTAATTAACATGGGCTATACATTTTTTTTCTTGTGATAAGGACTTTTCAGATTTACTTTCTTAGCAACTCAACTCTCAAATATGCAATGCAATATTATTAACTATAATAACCATGCTGTACATTAGATCCCATGACATTTATTTTATAACTGGAAGTTTGTACCTTTTGACCCCCTTCACTCATATCACCCCCCCGACCCCCCACAAACCACCAATCTGTCCTCTGTATCTATGAACATGTTTTGTTTGTTTTTAGATTCCATATATAAATGAGATCATCTGGGATTTGTCTTTCTGTGTCTGACTTATTTCATTTAGCATAATGCCCTCAAGGTCCATCCATGTTTTCACAAATGGCAAGATTTTATTTTTTATGACTGAATAACTTTCCATTGTATATGTACCACATTTTCTTTATCCATTCATCCATTGATGGACATTTAGGTTATTTCCATATCTTGGCTATTGTAAATAATACTGTATATATCTTTTTAGTTAGTGTTTTTGCTTTCTTCAGATAAATATCCTGAAATGGAATTGCTGGGTCATATAGTAGTTGTATTTTTAAAAATTTATCTTTATTGTTGATAGAATTACAGATGTCCCCCCTTTTTTTCTCCCATTGACCCCCCTCCATCCCACTCCCCATCACACCCCCTCCCATCACCTCCCTTCCCCCTAGGCCTTCCCCGCACTGTTGTCTGAGTCCATGGGTTTTATATATATATATGCATATAAATTATTTGGTTAATCTCTTCCCATCCACCCACCCCCTTCCCTCTGAGATTCCTTAGTCTGTTCCATGCTTCCATGTCTCTGGATCTATTTTGTTCATCAGTTTATTTTGTTCATTAGATTCCAGATATAAGTGAGATCATGTGATACTTGTCCTTCTCTTACTGGCTTATTTTTCTTGGTATACTATTTGTTGTTGTTAGTCCTCACCTGAGGATGATATTTTTCCATTACTTTTTAGATAGAGTGGAAGCACCGGAGGGGGAGAGAGAGAGAAACTTCGATGTGTGAGAGACACATTGATTGGTTGCCTCCTGCACAACCCCAGACTGGGCTGGGAATTGAATCTGCGACACTTTGGTGTGCCGGCTGACACTCTCACCACTGAACCACACCAGCCAGGGCTATATCTGTTTTTAATCCTCACCCTTTTTAATTTTTTTTCTTTACTGATTTTTAGAGAGTAAGGGAGAGGGAGAGAGAGATAGAAACATCGATGAGAGAGATAGAAACATCGATGAGAGAGAACATCAGTTGACCTCCTCCTGCATGCCCCACTCTGGGGATTGGGCCCACAACCTGGGCATGTGTCCTGACCGGGAATCGAACTGGACACCTCTTGGTGCATGGGTCGATGCTTAACCACTGAGCCACACCAGCCGGGCACCAAAGGGTTCATTTTTATTGCTTTTTAAAGAGAGAAGAAGGGAGAGAGAGAAACATCGATGTGAGAGAGAAACATTGGTCAGTTGCCTCCCGTATGTGCCCTGATCAGGGATCGAACCTGGAACCTGGGTATGTGCCCTGACAGAGAATCGAACCTGAAACCTTTTGGTGTATGGGATGATAGTCCAACTAACTGAGCCACCCAGCCAAGGCAAAGCAGAGATAATATCTGAGTTGGAATCCATAACTTCAGAACCTGTCAAATCAGAGCAGCATACCAAAAAAAAAAATCTGTTTTGTCAGAATCATAGCTAGTTTATGTTTTAATTTTCAACACACTCAAAAAAAGAATTTTGAAGATTGAATACAGAATTACTCATTTCACTAAGATGACTAATTTTTCTTTACACTAAGCACATATTTGACATAATCTTTTTCATGTCATATAAAATGGCTTTTATCCCAGAAAGGTCATGAAAGCTTGAAATGACAAAGATATTGTGTGTGCTAACACCAACACTGTACATTATTTCTTAATCTTTGAGTTTAATTATTAATTGTTGCTGTTAGCTAGGTATTCCTATAATGATCTAGCAATTGATAATATATTTATTTCTTCTATGTTGGTTTAGTTTAAAAGGACCAGCGCTGAGACTAGACATGTTCTTAGAGACAGAAGGATGTAGTTTACTTTTGTTTTTCTTAGTTACATTTTATATTCTTTCCCCTAGCATAATGACCCTTCTGGGATCACTATTCACTGTTTATGTAATAGATTCCTAAGGTGGTCTTTAAAAATAGGGGCTTTATTTTGCTTCTGGGAGTCCATATTGCTTAATGTCTGAATTACAAGGAAAATGTTTGTTATGAGGTCTCTTTCCTTATTAAGTTTGTATTTGAACAGCTAATAAGCAGGTATATTGAAATGCTATGTAACACAACTGCTCTTACAGCTGAGGCAGTAGTGTTGTGTTTTAAGATTATGGACTTTATTTTTTGAGAAAGGTATTGTCTTAAATCCCAGTTGTCCTATTTACTGTCTGTAAGTGACTTTTGGAAAGTTACTTAATCTCTCTAAGCCAGTCTCACCTGTAAAATTGGGGCAATAATAGTACCTACTTCAGAGAGTCGTTGCGAAGATATAAATAAGATAATACAAGTATTTAGAACAGTGGCTAGAACATAATTGGTATTTAATAGAGGTCAGTTATTAGATTAATATTAAAGGAATATAGATAATGTACCATAGCATGTTTGATGTTGAAAATAAAAGCAAACAAATTTATGTGATAATCAGAAAAAAAAAATGTTTACCTTGTAGAAATTATATAGATCTGCACATTGTCATCAGACACTGGGATCCTATTAATTCTATTTTAAACATTTTCTAAATGTACTAGATTGTGAAATCTCCTTAAGAAAGCCTAGACAGAGTACTGTCTTTGGCAATTTTGTTTATAATCAACAACTTACAGAATAGAATGTTTTTAACCAGGAGTTTTTAAATAAAGGAAAAAGTATCTTCAGATAATAAGACTCCCTTCCTCCCTCCCTCCCTCCCCTAAGATGCCACCTTCCCAGTGAGACCTGTCCCCTGGTAGTGCTATCCAAAATTGCACCCCGACTCGGAGCCAGGCATGCTCCAACTTCCTTTCCCCTGATCACTGATCACTGATCATTGATCACCATCTAATACCTGTATAGTATACTTATTTATTTTCTCTGTTGTCCATCTTCTAACATTAGAATAAAAACTCCATAGGGGCAGGGGTACTTGTCTGTTTGTTCCCTGCTCTATCTCCAGCGCCTAGAACATTGCCTGTCCCATCGTATTTGCCTGAAAAGTATTTGTTGATTAAACAAGGGAACAGTTCTAGTTTTGAGAAATCCTTTTGTATTTTTTTTGTTGTGGTACTGTTCGGCCTTCTCTGTGGTATCTGTGTGATGTGGTAATAGTAACCCAATTTTAGACCAGGGTCCGGCCTGATAGGTGCTCTCAATGTTTTAGAGCTGGGTGTGCAGCATACAGGGTGGGCAAACGTGGGTTTACAGTTGTGAGTATGCAAAACACAGTCTACCCTTGTATTATTATTTATTAATTATTGTATTATTTTTCATCTGAACAACTGTAAACCCACTTTTGTCCCACTCTGAATTAATACCCTTTTTTTCCTTTGCTGTTCATTAAGGGTTTATTCTGTGCTGGGGACATAAAATGAGTGGAATGCAGTCATTTCTGTAGCAGGGAGACAGCGTGTGTACAAATATATATGGTAAAGAATGCACGCTGTAACAGTGCAGGCACAGAGGCACTTGGGGGCAGATGTGGAAGGCTTGCAGATGTGGACGGCTTGCAGGGAGGCTGTATTGAGCTGTCGTGAAGAGTGAGGAACAGAAGCAGGCACCAGGAAGAAGGGCATTCCAGCAACGCCGAGCTGCACAGTGGCTTTTCTCCTGGTGCTCTGCTCTGAGCGCTGTTACCCTCACCTTAAAACACTTCTTTAGTCCACTGAATTCATGGAACTTTTTCAGGGGTTCTCATAGAAGAAATTACCATGGTGTTTTTGTTAGACTGTCTACAATAGGAAACACCAGTTAGAAAATTCACTAAGTTCTTTCTATATCCTTAGTATGATCTCAAATATGTTCTTGAATTAAAGATTTTTCTTTTCACTGTTGTCGCTGTGGTTTTAAGGAACATGCAAGAAAACTGTAACAGTTAAAGGATGCTGATTTTTTTTTGCATCTTTGTGTTTTGGACGTAGAGAATTATTACCGAGGTTATATATATATTTTTAAAGAGTAATTTAGGCACAGTAAGTAATTCTTTAGAACATGATTTTTTGCCATTTTAAATCCTGTTATTTTTATAGTTTCATGTCTTCTGTAAATTCACCACATATACCTAATCTGTATCCCGAGGATGATAAAAGTTTGGGTATCTCAAAAGTGAGCTGTGAGAAGCGCTAAATTTCATTTTCCCTTCCTCCTTTTTTTTAAAAAATTTTAATCCTCACCTGAAGGTATGTTTTTATTGATTTTAGAGAGAGAAAGAGAGAGAGAGAAACACTGATGTGAAAGAAACATCAATCAGCTGCTTCCCGTACACACCCCGACCAGGGATCAGCCTGCAACCTGGGTGTGTGCCCGGAACAGGAACTGAACCAGAAACATTTCAGTCTACGGGATGATGCGCCAACAAATGGAGCCACACCGGCCAGGGCTTCCCTTCCTCCTTTTAATAAGTTAAACAAAGTAATTCTTCAGAATTTGACTTTTACCATTTTTAAACCCTGTTATTCTTACACGTCTTCTGTAAGGTCACCACGTGTAGCCAAATCTCTATCCTGAGGATGACAGAAGTTTAGGTATCTCACTCAAAAATAAGTTGTGAAAAGCACTAGATTTCATTTTTCCTTCCTCCTTCGAAGAAATTAAACAAAGTAAATGTTTGTAAACTTTTTATTTGTAAGTGACATTTTGTCCTACCTTGGCATAAGGGCTATAATACATCAGTGTATCTCTTAACTCAGATAATGTTTCAGAACAGCTTGCTGTGAAGTATCCATCCACTTACCCCTAACATCTAGAACATAGGTACTATTTGTGCCCTGGAATTGCACAGATTAATAGAACACATCTATATTTTAGCTGTTCACTGTCTGGTGTGCCTTTCTGATGTCGAATAATACTTCAAAACTTCTAATAAATGCATAGTTTGATTGAACAGAACAACTTTTGGAAAAATAGAATTGCATATTTGAAAGTATATGCCACTCTTGAAATTAGTAGTGCCTGGCGGTGCTTTGTTTCACGATGAGCATTAGCGTGGCGATGCCTGGTGATGGGTCAGGTGGAGCTTTCGAGGCGTTGGGTCCTTCCGCCTCTTACACTTACTAGCTGTATGACAGCAGATGAGTTAGTTAACACCTTCAAGCCTCAGATTCTTAATTTTATTTATTTCAAGCTCCTAATTTTATTTTATTTAATTATTATTTTAAAATATGTTTTTATTGATTTTTTTTTTTTTTAGAGAGAGAGATAGAAACATCCATGTGAGAGAGAGACAGATTCACTCCCTCCCTCATGCCCCCCACTGGGGATCGAGCCCACAACCTGGGCATGTGCCCTGACCAGGAATCAAACAGGGACCTCTTAACATGGGATGACTCAATCCACTGAGCCACACCGGCCGGGCAGCTCCTAATTTTAAAATTGAGATAATTATTTTCATCTTCTTGGGTGGTTATGAGGATTAAATGAGATGAGAAATGAAAAAGTGAGCTTCAAACTTGCTTTCTGTTTTTCTACATTTTTCTGCTTTAAGTCATATTCTGTAATTTAAGTCACATTTAAATTTACTAGTGGAGTTTCAAAGCATAATAATCCCTCCAGTTTGACAATGGGTGTAGAATATTAGTTTTCAGGCTGACAGATTTGTGGCGGTTGTGTTACTGCATTGTTTCTCACTGTTCTAAAGTGAAAGAACTTTATAACTAAAATATTTACTTAATCGTGAAAGTGTGTCTCTTGAGACTAAGGACATCAATGAATATGAGATCTAAGTGTAAAAGTGCAGTAAGGACTTGGCTCAACTTCCACTATCATTATTTTTGCACCATTGTTAATGTATAAATAAAATACTGTCATTCTGTTCCCTTAATTTGCAAATCTTCAGAAGTCCCTTTGAAGTTTAGCCCTTAAAAGATTTGTTAGCTAGTCCCCATTGCTTCTGCTCATTTGTTTAGACTACTTCAATGTTACTTATTAATGTCTACGGGTTGCTGGAGCCACCAACTGACATTTAAGGAGGGTGAAAGTGGGGACTCTCCTAGGCCTCATGCAGTGAATGATGGATGCTCAGCCGGTTGTCGTGGTTACCAGCTAAGCACTGCTGCTACCTGTCTCAGCAGCTTCCTCCTACTCTTTCCTATTTTCAGACTGGTATCTACAATTCACAAACTCATTGTATCCTCATTTCCACCAGCATTAGCTGTTTCCATCCTTGATTTCTGTGCTCCTAATTGAACCTTCCTATTTTTATATTTGAAAGCTCTAAATCTCCTGAACAATTTTAAACAACGTAGAATATAGTAAGCTTTCAATCTCATACAATAATAGCTTTATCCTTTCAATATGAGCCCCTTTCAGTGTGATTCCACTTTCTATTTTGGATCATTGCATATAATCCTCTTAGAACCTTTTTCTGGAAATTGGAGATGGTGTTTGTAAATATTGGACAATATTTGTACAAATGGTTTTTATAAAGAAATTTCTCAACATGTAGTCTATGACTTAAAAAACAACAACCCAAGTCTTTAGCCTCCAAGTCACTAACTTAAAATAAATTTAAAAAATTACTTGACTGGTAAAAATTGTTATTCATGTTGTTTATAGCCTGTGTGACAGACTGCTGTGTTGGAAAGGAAATGGCTCAATTCTTCATTGTCCTACAGAATAAACGAGTTATTGCTATAGACTGAATGTTTGTGTTCCTTCCTAACCCCCATTATGATGGTATTAGGAGGTGAGGTCTTTGGGAGGTGATTAGGTTATGAGCATAAAGGCCCTTATGAATGGGATTAGGACCCTTATAAGAGGGACACCAGATAGCTCCCTTGTCCCTTCCAGCAGGAGAGGACACAGTGAAAAGATAGCCATCTGTTAACTAGGAAGCCGGCCCTCACCAGACACCGAAGCTGCCGGCACCTTGATCTTAGATTTCCTAGCCTCTGGAACTGTGAAATACATTTCTGTTGTTTATAAACCACTCAGTGTACAGTATCAGACTTAGACAATTATTACATATGAAAAATAATTTTAATTTTTTTTCTTTATTGATTTTAGAGAGAGAGGAAGGGAAAGGGAGAGAGAGAGATAGAAACATCGATGAGAGAGAATGTTGATTGGCCGCCTCCTGCATGCCCCCCATTGGGGATTGGGCCCACACATGTGCCCTGACCAGGAGTTGAACCGGCAACCTCCTGGTGCATGGGTCGACACTCAGCCACTGAGCCACACTGGCTGGGCTTTATGAAAAAGAATTTAATGTGTGGTATATTTGGATGTATAATCTGTGCTAACATACTAATTTATTTTCTATTGCCTGTCGTGGTAACTTTCTGCACCAGCCTTTTGGACAATGGCTGACTAAAGAAAGAAGAGAAAAATTAACCTCCAACATATTTATATCTTTATATCAGTAAAGTGTTTTGTAAGAAAGCATAAGCTTTTTTAAAAATCCTCACCGGTGAATATGTTTACTGATTTTTAGAGAGAGAGAGAGAGAGAGAGAGAAAAACATCGATCAGTTGCCTCCTGTCCTCACCCTGATCAGGATTCGAACCTGCAACCGTTTTGGTGCACAGGACGATGCTCCAACCAACTGAGCCACCGGCTGGGGCTATAACCTTTTTTACTAGCCACTTCTAGAAATCATACTGCTATTCACGTTGAGGTTAACCATGTTTTCTCTACAGTTGACTCTATTTTAGTTTTGCTTCTATTTCCTGTGACCATAGAGTTTTAACATATAATGTTGAGAGTTTGATGATTTTATCATAAGTCATTTATGGCTCTTTTCCAGGAATACGTAAGCAATAGAATATTGGTTTAAAAAATGTACCATTCAGATGTGACAGTAAAATTTACTCAAGGGTCTGCTAATTAAATAATTGAGAAAGAAGTTAAAGGTTTTTCGAATGTTTGTCGTGTTTTAAAATGTATGTACACGTAGGTTTTTGTTTTGGTGGTTTGTAGCTGAGACTTTTATCCTTTTAAAAAAGAGTCTCTAAAGTTTTTTCTTCATTATAAAGTATAGAATTATGCACCACTTTCTGTTTCTCTGCAATGTTTATTCACTCTCTTTCGGCAGTTCAGGTCAGACATTGCTCCTGGTGCTTTTAACTTGCTTATATTTGTAATAATCCCTCCACTTGATCCTTTAATAAATTCTGTGGCATGGCCTCTGAGAATCTGGATAGTATATACGCTGCTTCAGTATTCTGTCCATAATATGAATTTAACACTTCTAAAAATAACAGACTATTTTTTTCTGGTGGTTTAGCTCACCATTTCATTAATACTTAAAAAGGATGATGTTGCAAACTTTGCAGTAAAAATACATCATTAGGGAAAGTCTGTTATCAGGGCCTTTGAAAGCTCATTTAAAACTTTACTATCGATTATCACTGGCGGTACTTGGCTGACTGTTGCAGTACCAAAGAATCAAGTTGTTTACCCAAGAAATAAAAATACTAATGTATTCATATAAGGAATGACAAGTACAAGTTTCTGAATATTGTTCCTCTGAAACGGAATTGAAATTGGAAACATGTACTGTCTTTGAACATTTATCTGTTCAATGGAAATGTTAGGGTGATTTAGGTCCGTCTATTTAGAAACATCATAGACTAGTTTGACTTTGGGTTTAAGGCATTCATCTGCTCTTCTGGCTTAAGAAAATAGAAGGGGACTGCTGACCATCCACACATTTAAATGTTATCAACTTCTATTTCAACCAAGTAGAATTAGGATAAAAATATCTAGTTAGAATGTGCGCTGCAAGGGTAGTTTAGGATTATTGCATCACCATTTTAAGTGTTTTTCCTTATTCTGGCCTGCTTCCCTCTAATCCTCTCTCTACAGCTAAAGCGAACTATTTATTTCTTTAACAGAGAAATGTTTTTGGAAATATGAATTTAAAAAGTAAAAGATAATAATAGCCTTTCATATCCCCATCATGTGGAGTTAAACAGCATGAACATCTTGTCGTGCTTTCTTTTCTTTTTTTTTTATTTGCTTGAACTAAAATCAATGTATTGCTTTTGCAAAGGTAAATACGATACCAGCAATTGGAAAGAGTCAAAATAAATGCAATAAAGCACTGTATCAGCAAGGTTTCAATGCAGGAAATAAAACATTCTAGGTATCTTAGGAAGAAGGGGTTTTAATTCAGGGAATTGGGTCCTTAAAAAATTCCTGAGCGGTTGGGGGAGTAAATATCAAAGGCCACCACTGGCCTGTGTGTCAAGGTGCCATCCAGGAGGCTTCACGAGGCGGCTGCTGTTACCGCAAGAGCCCGTGAGCGCTGCCGCCACCGCGTTTCACACCCACAGGAACTCCCAGGAAGGGCTCATGGGCATTTCTTCAGTTCTGTTAGGTTTGAGAATGTCTGCCTGTTGTCTTTTTATGTGAAAACTTTGGCTGAATATAATCTCGAGTCCCATTTCCCTTCCCTCCACATTTTGTTCTCTTGTTTTCTTAATTTTTTATTTGGGAAAAATCTGAGAACAGGCTGATTTTCCCACGTTGCTTTTTCTACCTGGGTGCCTGAATAATTATTCCTTTATTCTTGAAGTTAAATAATGGCCGAATTTTCACTCTACCCAAATAGAAAAATTAAATTTCTGTTTAACACTGTAATTTAGATCGTTTTATCCTCACCTGTTGGTATTTTTTTCGTTTATGCTTTTTGACAGAGTGCATTCCATATAATAACTAGTGTTTCTCAGACTAAATGTAAGGATATAGAGAAGGCATTTAACTTTTGAGTTGCAGATTTACAGTGTACCTTATGAGATGCAGTGTTTCCTACCATCCAGGTGGATGGGCACTTGAATGAGACGAGTTTCTGTCCTTTGGGATAGAAGTCTGGAGTATGTGACCTCTAAGTTCCCTCCTAGCTCTGGTATTTCTTAATTAGTATTTTGTGACTTCCAGCATCAGCCCATCTAATTAGACAGTATTTTGGTGAAATTCTTTGGTAATTATGTTTGCTGTAATAGAAATGAATGAACTAGTTCAGTTTTTGATAATCTTTTGAAAACTAATTTCTAAATCAACTCAGCTTTCAGAAACTTTCCTATAAGAGTTTTAGATTCTGGGAAAGCTACTAATATGGACTATTGTAAAGGTCAGGTCTGCAATAGTAAGTTATAACAGAATCCTTTATGATATTTTTTTCCTGGCCTGCATTTTTTTTTTAAGTCTGAAAGCTCTAGATTTCTGAGCATTTTCCATTAAATCTACCCATTTTACTTTTTATCCTCACCTGAAATGTTTATTGATTTTTTTTTTTTTTAAGAGAGAGGAAAGGAGAGAGAGAGAGAGAGAGAGAGAGAGAGAGAGAGAGAGAGAGAGAGAGAAAGAGAGAGAGAGAAACATCGATCGTTTGCCTCCCATATGCAACCCAATGAGGGGTTAAACTCACAACTTAGGTATGTGTCCTCACCAGGAATCGAACCTGCAATCTTTTAGTATATGGGACGACACTCCAACCAACTGAATCACTTGGCCAGGGCATGAAGTGTACCCATTTTAGTTATTATTTTCCTTGGAAAATTTAATTTACAAGTTATTTATCTGAATTTTATGTATGTGGCTTCATGTAAGATTTTATTTGGGGGGAAAAGGGGCCTTCTTGAATTTAACAGTTTTGAACCATGAATCCAGTTTATATCCCTTTACAGATGAGGAAAGTAAGAATCAGAGAAGTAGCTAAGAATTAGGCACAGCCTGTGAATCACAGAGTTTAACTCCTAATTTTTTATGTTCTTGCAGCCACATAGTGGGAAACAAAAGCTCAGGTCCCTCTTCACCCCAAATTTACCATTTATATATACATATTTAAAAGTTGTAGAGATAACTTTTTTTAGGGGTAATGACTATGGTATTTGCCAAATGGATTTTCTAATTTCATCATTCTTTCTCTACAGGGTGGGGCAAAAGTCAGTTTACAGTTGTTCATATGGAACAATAATGCAATAATTAATAAATAATAATACAAGAATAAACTGTTTCGTATATACTAATATACTCAGAACTGGAAGCCCCACCCTGTTTTTATTAGTTGCCATTCTACTAAGGAAATGTTTTCTCTTCTATTTATTTATTTATTTTTATTGATTTTAGAGAGAGGAAGGGAGATAGAGAGAGAAAGAAGGAGGGAGGGAGGGAGGGAGGGAGGAGAGAAACATTGGTTGCGTCCCTCATATATCCTGACCTGAGATGGAACCCACAACCTGGGTATGTGCCCTGACTGGGAATTGAACCTGCTACCTTTTGGTATACTGGACGATGCTCCAACCAACTTAGCCACACCAGCCAGGGCTGTCCATTTATTTTTAAGTTTATTTTTGTGTATATCAAAATAAACTTATAACTTCCTATTTTACTCAGTGGGTTATATGCCATTACTGTTATTTATTTTAATACCTGAATTATCTTAGATCACCCAGTAGGTACCCTTTTAAGCTAGTTTCTGTGTTCTTCTAATATATCCCCATCATTCTTACGCAGTTCTTTACGCTCTGGCATAATGAGATGTTCCAGGTTCATCATGTTCCTTCCTTTCTCTCGCCTTGAAGTACGCCCGTTCTCCAAGGATCCCTGGTTCCTTTAAATGGAAAAGAGTATTTAGAAACCAAGATCTGAGTGTTATGTGTGCTCATTGCTACTGCAGTGACATTGTTCCTGGCCTCCCTCAGTGGCTAGAACTACATGCACATTTACATCTATATTCATTTCTGTATTTATTTATATTGAAAACCATGATATCATATGGGTACCGTTGATGTCAATCCAATACTACAAGGTTTAACCTTTCTCCCTTTTCAGATAGTGAGAAACCTGGTTCTTATTATCTTCAATATATTTACTTATCAAATGAACCCCCCTTGTAAGTAACTGGTCTTTAGATGCTTCTATACCAGCTTCTAATCAGCTTTTGGACTGAGTTATTAAAGGAGGAAAGAAAAACATTATATTTTTATTAGTAGCAATAATAGCACAAATTAAGCTACTTTTTGAAATATTTTTCTAGACCTTCCAACTGTATTTTTTAATGACCTGTGCTATATTCTTAGGATTTTCATATTTCTTAATATTTTTCTTGTATTGTTTGCCTTACCATCTCAAATTATGTCCAGCCATCAATTTCTATTTTATTATTATTCATTTCCCCCCAATGCTAAGACATTTCTAAGGCAGAGGCCCAGTTTTTTAAACTTGATGGTACAGTGTTTCTGGTTGATGCCATGAAGTTGGATCTCAGTGCTTGTTCTGTCGTGGAATTAATGTGTGTAAAATAATGCCAGCTTGTCCTTAGGTGTCACATGCGTATTTTCAAATCATGTCACTAGGCTGTAGAATGCTCTCTGTTGAATTTGTTAAGAGAAGGACACTCCATGTTGATATCTCTTAGCGGGGGGTTAGGCGTCCCTTCTGTGGGCACCAATAGTAGTCTGTGGTCCTCTTTAATTTACACTTACAAATTGTACTATCGATTTATATTTGTTTTCCTACTAGACCTCCCAGACTTTGCTTGGTTGGTTTAAGTATCCCTGGGGACCAGCACAGGGCTTTGTTGAAATTCTTTTGACGTGAACGGAAGAGTGTGAAAACAAGAATCAGTTCTAGGTCTCTGGGATACGGGAGAGTTGAGAGGGTTTATGTTAGAGGCTCTGTCCAGATTCCCTTCCTAATTTTGGTTTAGGAGAAAAGCCTAGAAATTCCAGCTGTAACTGGAGTAATACAAGTAATTTACCTGAAATTATGTAGTATTTCAGGACTCTGGTCCTATAAAAACATAACTGTTAGAATCATGGAACTTTAGAAAAATGAATTAATTTAAATAAGTGTGTTTAAAGATGGCACTCTTAGTAAATATGCTGCCAGTGTCAGCATTTAAAAATGTTTGAGAAGCCCCCCAAAAAGATTTGTTTTTTGCTTCAAGGAACTTGCATCTTAAATAGGGGTGGGGGGGTCTGGAAAGGGGCAGTGAAACCAGCAAGTAGCAACATATGAAACGGGGGGGTCACTGAAACTCTATTCAGAAAGAGAGAAAATACTCCAGAAAAACCCACCGTATTTTCTCAAGGAGTCTACAAAGTAAGAGAAGTGGAGTTGGTGTTATACCTAATTTTAAGAAGCATGAGGGACAGGAGAGGAGCAACCTGGGTGTTCCAGGGAGAAGCAGTGATCACAGCAGAGAACTGTGGACGAAAAGGGGCCATATGCTAACCTGACCAGCTCAGGAAAGGCCTGCATGGCGGCCTTGCAAGCTCAGAGACCTAAGGTAACCACCAAGGATCTTTTTCACTAAAAGCAGTTTATGGCAGGTAGTCAGGTCCTAGGCCAGCATCTTCCCTGACAAAGGTCGATCTTAACCTTAACTGAGCCTTTCTGTTGTCTTTCTGCATCTATGATAACATGTCTTTGGAATGTCAAAGTGATTTTACCTTTTTCTGGACCCCTCAGAGCACAGGCACCACTCAGCGGAGACCACGAATTCCCTCACTGTTATTGAGTTAATTGTTGACTGTTAACTATCCTGTACCCACCTATGTAAAAGATGTATGTGTCCATCATTTTACTGTTCATCCAATCCCAGAAGTTTCCCCGCTTTGCTTTCTCCCGCCTCCCTAATCTATCACCAATGGATTTCATGTAACTCACTTGCATCTTCTCTTTTGATTGTAATGTATAAAATAAGGTGCCAAACTGCCATTCTCCGGAGCATTATCTCAGTGTGTTGAGATTTTGCTTCTTGGCAATTTGGCTCAAATAAACTCACAAAAATTCTCTATAGGTTTGAAATGTTTCTTATTTGGACAGAACCAAACAAGGAAGCAGATTAAGGTTAAACCAATATAGAAACTGGTAACCAAATTGTAATAATTTTTGCATGGTGACAGAAGTTACCCATCTTTATGTAAATATTTAATATAAAGGACAACATAGACATGTATACATATGTGTACTTTATGTGTTTATCAATGTTGGCACCATAAAGTGATTTAAGAAAAAATTTTAATTGTTGATTCACGGGTATCTCTTAGAAGTTCTTTGCTGTTCATCTTACTGCTGTCCAAACAGAAATAGTACAATCTGTTCCTTCTTCTTTGCTACCACATCCTAGGAAATGATCCCATCTGCTATTCAGTGTTGTATATAAGAGTGCTTGTGTGTTTTTAGCTTAGGTGTAAATATTTAAAACTACCAGGATTTTTTCAGGAAGTTATTCACAATAGCCTCATTCATCTGAAAGAGTTTTACTATTTAAAAAAATTGATACCAAGGTTAACTTTATACAAACATAATAAGATGCAGTTACCTAAAAAAACTATGATAATATACTTAATTAAGCTTTAGCACAGTACAGCATTGCCTATATTCTTTTCATTCTGAACAAATATTAAATAAACTCTGTGGTTATATTTGATACAAGTAATATAGTCTTATAATATGGTTTTATAGTTAACAATATCCTCTTTAGGCTGTGGAGGGATAGTTGGTGATTAGATGTTTTCCCCCCGAGACTGGTAGTTTAAACATGCAGATTTCTGTTTCCTGCAATGTACCTATGATAATTTGGGTTGACAGGTTTCCGGCAAAATGACAAGGACTTTGTAAGTGCCTGAGTTCTGAGTGTAATGGAGTAGTATAGCAAATCTGGGAAATAGATGTTAGTGGTCAGATTCTGCTTTGTTAACCCAGTGAATGTTTTCATATTGCTTGTTCTTGTTAGTGTAAAATAATATTTAATCCCATAAATGGATATTGTGTATGCACCCTAGATTTTTGTTTTCTATTTTTGCTCATGGTACTTTATATTGCTTTAAAAAATTTTTTTTTAATTATTGATTTTTTTAGAGAGAGAGAGAGGGAGGGAGAGAGAGATGGAAACATAGATGTGAGAGAGAAACATCAATCGGCTGCCTCCTGCATTCCCTCTTCTGGGGCTTGAGCCGGAAACCCGGGCATGTTCTGACCAGGAATTGAACTGGGACCTCTCAGTCCATGGGATGATGCCCAGTCCACTGAGCACACCAGCCAGGCTCTGTTGCTATTTTTAATTCCAATGTTAAATCTAGCATTCATCCATTTTGACTGATCTATTTTATGAATTGGACATATGATACAACATAAGAAAAAAATGCAAATTTAGGTTATATTAATGTAAAATAATAGGATAAAATGATAAAAATGTTAGCTGAGACATGTTGGATTATTAACTGAATAATAGCTGTGGTATACTGACCAACACTACATTTATAGGGCATATGGAACTATTTTATTTCTTTGTTAATCCTTACCTGAGAATATTTTTTCATTGATTTTTAGATAGAGTGGAAGGGAGGGAGAGAGGCACACACACACACACACACAGAGAGAGAGAGAGAGAGAGAGAGAGAGAGAGAGAGACATTGATGAGAGAGAGAGAGAGACATTGATGAGAGAGAGAGAGAAACATTGATGTGAGAGAGACACATCGATTGGCTGCCTCCTGCACAACCCTGACCGGGGCCGACGATTGAACCTGCAACCCAGATGCATGCCCTTGACCAGGAATTGAACACATGATCCTTTAGTCTGAGGGCCAACCCTCTAACCGTTGAGCCAAACTTGCCAGAGCTGGAACTTTTGAGAATATAATAACTATTTATAAATGATAATATTATATTTCATATTTATAGAATGTATGTGAACAAAATAGTTTCAAGGATTCCCCTCTTCCATCACCCTGTCCCCAAATAGTGGCCATCCTGCCTCCATAAACTGCCCAGGGTGGCTATGGCTTCATGGAATACACATTGAGATGTGTCGATAAACTGGGAAAAGTATGGTGATTGTGATTTGGAGTTTGTGGCAATCAGTACTTTGGAAGCTCTGACAGTTCTCAAAATAGAAGCAGTGAGGTGCTGTGATGCAGCAGACATCTTGATTTGTTAAAGAAATGATTGAAAATGAAAGGTTGGGAACAGAGATCCCTTTGTGCGGATGGAATGGCTTGTTTGGGGGGAAAAGTGTAAAGTAGAATCAACATTTTCAAAGAAAGCAAAACAATGCTAGGATATAAGACTCTGAAATATAGTCCTATGGCATTTTCTTTTTTGAGACTGGTGTAGGCAGCAGAGCTTTTAAATTGAAATAATGGCTTTTAAAAAATTATTTTAATTCTTGGAAAATTCAGGTATATTTAAAGCTTGTAATCTGATTTATGTCTTTTGTCTGTGAATTGTAACACTTAAGAAGTACCTTTCCAGATGTGTTTACTACATAATGATGTGTATGTGTGATGTCTATATTTTTATCTCACCTATTAGACTTTAAGTTTCTTGTAAGAGTAGTAAGGACAGACATCTTTCATATACCTAGATATAATCAGATAGTCAATGTGTTTATTAATGAATGAATAAGTGGGTAAATCTCTCTTGCTATTTCTCTTTGTAGTTTCTACAATATTTAAATATAAGTATAAGCCTGAAAATTACAATACCTTTATTGTTACACAGTCCATCAGAAGATTGTTTGTTGTTGTTTTTTTTTTTAACACTTTTTAATGTTTATAGCCACTGAGGGAAAAGTTACTCTAATATGTATCCTTCCAACTGTAAATTTTTCTTCAAGCAAACATTAGTTTTAGTATGTTCCTTTAAAATTGATTTGATACAAATAGATGTTTAGAAAAATGAAAAAAATCAATAATAAGAAAACTGTTCACCTTTGGCCATAATGAATTAACAGTCTTCTTGCCTTAAACTTACCTATGCTAAGCAGTGGTTTTCAGACAGTACACAGCACATGACAGTGATCCCCTTAGAGAAGGGAGGGCATGTGTCGAAACAAAGGTATGATGCACCAACTTATTGCCTAGAGAAAGTTTCTCGGTCATATGCTGGAGGGGGAACTCAAAGAATGTCCTTTGGTCTTGCTTAGTTGAAAAAGTAGAGTTCAGAATTTGAGGAAGAATTAGAACTTGTTGAGGGAAATACTAGAGCAGTGGGAGCTGTACAGAGAGAAAGCTGTAGAGATATGCTGATTCCCCTTGAGTCTTTAGCCAAGAATTAATCAGTACATGCATAGCAGAAAATTATTTGAGGAAAAAAAATCAACAGGAAGGAGTAGGCAAAACAACTCTCAAAGCTCATACATAGCTGGAAATGGCCATTTTCTCACTGTAGAGAATGGAAAGATCTTACCAATACACAGGTCATTAGGTAGAATCCTCAGCAGGGCATTACCTCAATAGTGGGACTGATTAGCCCTTGACTAAAGGCTGCTCCAGACACACCATACGAAGGTTATAAGTAGACCTCAAATTAATTTAAGTGTATTCCACGACAGAGTCATGTAATATTTAAATGAATACAAAAATTCCAGACCCCAGCAACATAACATTTATAATCTCCAACATGTAATACAAATTAACAGGTATATAAAAGCAGAAAAATTCTACCTATAAGTAGGAGAAAAAGTAGAATAAAAACTGAATTACAAATGAAAGAGAGAACAGAATTGGCCAACAGGGTTATTCAAAACAACTACTATAAGTATAGTTCATTTATTTAAGGAGATAGAGGAGGAAAATGTGGACATTATGGGAAGAGAAATGGAAAGTACAAAAAAGATCTCACCTATCTTCTACTGATGAGAAGTATAATATCCAAGATGAAAAAAATACTGTGAGTGGGATTAATGGCAGATTAGAGCCTGTGAATTTGTGACATAGTGAATTTAAAGTTAGACTTTAAATTTCAAGTTAGACTTCAATATTTAATATAAATCAGAGTAAATAGTTAATGCTTCACTCATTTTTTCCAATTAGCTGTAGGGCAATATCACACTCCAAACATATATATAATTGGAATCCCAAAAGGAGAAGAGAGACAGAAAGTATTTGGAGAAATAATGGCCACATTAAAAAAATTTTTTTTTCTTTATTGATATTAGAGAGGGAGTGGGAGAGAGAAATAGAAACATCAATGAGAGAGAACATTGATGGGCTACTTCCTGCATGCCCCCCCACTGGAGATCAGGCCCACAACCTGGGCATGTGCCCTGAGTGGGAATTGAACCAGTGACCTCTTGGTGCATGGTTTGATGCTCAACCACTGAGCCACACCAACTTGGCCACATTTTTTTTTTCTAATTTGATGAGAACTATAAATGCACAGATCCAAGAAGCTCAATCAACCCCAAGCAGAAGAATGATGAAGAAAATGACACCAAGGCACACCAAAACCAAGTTGCTGAAAACCAGTGGCAAAGAGAAAATCCTAAAAGCAGCCAGAGACAAAAATATAAATTATCTATTGAACAAAGATAAGAATGACTGCAGACTTCAGCAGAAACCATGCCGGCCAGAAGGCAATAGAGTGACAGCTTTAAATTGCTTGAAGAAAAAAGCTTGTCAACCTAGGATTATATGGTTAATAAGAAATATCTTTCAAAAATGAAGGTAAAATGAAGACTTTCAGACAAACAAAAGCTGAGAAGATTCATCACCAAGAGACCTACACTGAAAGAAATATTAAAGGAAGCTCTCCCTGCAAAAGAAAATCATACCAGATGAAAATTTAGAAGTACAGATAGGAATGAAAAACATCAGAAATAGTATGTAGGTAAATACATAAGATTTGTTTTCTCATACTAGTTTCAAAAACATAAAAGATGATGAACTTTTTATAAGCAAAACTAATAATGTGTTGTGGGGCTTATCTGTGAAATAAAATATAAGATAGCAATATCAAAAGGAGAGGGGATTGGAGGAAATGGATGTTTACCATTGTAAGGCTCTTTCACTGTTCATGAAAAGAAAGTAATATCTGAGTGCACACTGTGGTAAATAAAATATGTACATGGTAAACCATAGAGAAACCACTTCAGTAAATTGAAAGCAGACATATAACTAATAAGCCAATAATAGAGATTAAATTGACTCCTAAAAATACTCATTTGATACCAACGAAGGCAAGAAAAAAAGGGGGGGAGTAACAAAGAACAGATGAGTTAAATATAAAACAAATAGCAAGATGGTAGATTTAAACCTAATTATATTGATAATCACATTAAATGTACATGTTATAAATACTCCCATTGAATAAATTGCTAGAGTGGATAAATATGTATGACCCAATTATTTGCTCTCATGAGAAACCAGCTTTAAGCATAAAGATACAGATTTTTTAAATATAAAAGAATGGCAGAAGATATACTATGCAAATATTAAGCTAGAGTTGTTATATTACTACCAGGCAAAATAGACTTCAGAATAAGGACTATTATCAGGGATGAAGGCGGACATTATATGTGATAAAGTGGTCAATTCATCATGAAGACCTGTAAAACCTAAATGTGTGTGTAACTAACCACTTTAAAATATATTAAATAAAAACTGATAGATGAATGAAGGAATGGCCACATTTACAGTTACATTTAGAAATTTCAACGCCTCTTTTCGAATAACTGATAGAACTAGTAGACAGAAAATCATTAAGGATCTTAAAATTTGATTATCACTGTTAACCAGCCTGATCCAACAACAGCAGAATACACATTCTTTTCAACTTTATTTCCCAAGATAGATGATATTCTAGGTATTAATTAAGTCACGATAAATGTAATGTCTTAGTTTTGGCTGCTGTAACAAATTACCGAAAACATAGTGGCTTGAAACAACACAGATTTATTATAGTTTTGGAGGTCTGAAGTTTAGAATGGGCCTCACTGGGTTAAAATTAAGGTGTTTGTAAGGCTGTGTTCCTTCTAGATTAGGTTCTAGGAGAGAATTCATTTCCTTATCTTTTCCCATGGCTAGATGCCACCCACAATGGCAGCAATGTTTGGCTGAGTTTTTCCTCATACCACCATCTCACTGGTTCTCTCCCTTTTGCTTCCCTCTTCCACTTACAAGGACACTTGTGACCATATCAGACCTACCTGGCTAATCCAGAATAATCTCCCCATCTCAAGGTCAGCTGGTAAACAAATTTAGTTCCATATGGGCCCTTAATTTTTCTTGGCCACAAAAGGTAACATATTCACAGGTTCTGAGTATTAGGACGTGGACATCTTTGGAGGGGAACATTGTTCTGCCTACTACATTTAAAATGATTGAGATCATGTCAAGTGCATTCTCTGAACACAAGGGAATTCAAATAGAAAAAAATAACAAAGTGGTATTTCAAAAAATCTTTAAATATTTGGAAACTAAACAACACATATCTAAAGAATGCATGGGTCAAAGAAGAATCACAAGGCTAATTACAAGATTATTTGGAACTGCAGGGAAAAATCCTGTAGAAATTGATTTAAAAAAAGGTGAAGACATGTCTACTGGAATGGAACACACTGATATTGTAAAGCAACAGTCCTGGCTCCTAAGGAAGGAAGACTTTAGACTCCAGGGGTTAAGGAGGGGGAAAGGGGAGTTACTTCTCTTTTCACACCACAACCTGGAAAAACAATCATGATCCACTGAATCAAGTAGCAGCTGCACCTGGCTCTCTGACTTGCTGTAGGGTTTGTCATTTCTATTCACATGAAATCAGAAAAACTCATGTGGACACGCACATTCTAGAATTGTTTAGCTGTGCTTGATGCCATGAGCCGAAGCTCTAGAACGTGGACCCACTCATATATTGACAAATGCACAGTCTGGGACAACTTTGTCTCAGTCTGATTGATACGAATTCATTTATTTCTTCTTTGGCCCCAGAAGCCTTGGATTGTATGGCTGTTGAGGCTGGAACTACCCATTGACATTGTCCATGTGCTTAAACAAACCAGTGTAACAGTGATCCAAATCAAGTTTAGCAACAAATCTCAAATTGTATGTTATTACTAACATATATAAATATAGTTGATTTTTGTACATTAACCTTGTATTCAAAGATATTGTTGAACATATATACTAATTCTAGAAACAATTTTATAGATTCCTTCACATTTTCTTCATAGATAATGATGTTTCTGAATAAAGGTAGTTTTGCTTCTTTCTTTTCAAACTGTATTCTTTTTATTTCTTTTTCTTACCTCATTGCATTGGCTAAGACCTCCAGTATGATGTTGAGTATAAATAATGAGAGTAAACTCAAATGAAAAAAACAATAGACTCTTTATATGGGCTGATGGAATAATTATATGATATGTGAATAAATTCTTACTGAGTAGAAGGTTTAAGCCTTTTTTAAAAGAGAAGAGCTTGAAGATGTCATACTTAATGTAGATGCTATTTTTATAAAATAATTTTTAAATTAAAAAATTAACATAACTTTATAAAAAATATGTTTTTATACTCAAAGTTATCTTCAACTTTTAGAACAAATAAGAAGCCAGTTTGAATTCATTTTTCAGTCGTTTTAAATAAGTGAGAATGTACTTGATTCACTCTCACAGGTATTTTTTAGTTTCTTTTCGCTTTTATGGAAACACGTTCAAAATTCCACACTGAATCATAGCACCTAAGGCCATTCCTGGAACATAGCTGGTGCTCAGTGTGTATTTGTTAAGTGAATGAACATTAAGTATTTAGTAGAATAATAAACTTATTCTGAACCCAATAAATTGCACAGATATCTTTGTGTGCTTTAGAAAAAGTTGTTTTAAATAATATGACTAACTTAAAGGCAATGGAAAAAATGCTATCTCTGTAAATACAAAAGAAATATTTAAAAAAACCAATTTAGGGCAGTCTTTAAAGATTTTATTTTATTTAAAAAATTTTTTAAATTTATTTTATTTATTTATTTTTTTGTGTTTATCTTCAGATAGAGTGGGAGGGAGAGAGGGAGAAAGAGAGAGAGAAACATCGATGTGAGAGAGACACATCGACTGTCTGCCATGCACACGACCCCAACTGGGGCCGGGGACAAACTGCAACCAAGGTACGTGCCCTTAGCGGGAACCGAACCCGGGCCTCTCTGGTCTGCGGGCCGACGCTCTAACAGCTGAGCCAAACCGGCCAGGGCTTTAAAGATTTTATAAACAGATACATATACTTTATTTGCAAGCATAGTATGGAAAAGAACATTTTCAGAAGGAAGTTCTAAGTATATTACTGAATTAACATACAAGGATGGGACAAAAGTAGGTTTACAGTTGTTCATGTGGAAAATAATACAATAATTATATAATACAATAATAGACTTTGTGTTTCACATACTCATAACTCTAAACCTTCTTTTGTCCCACCCTGTATATTCAATTAGCAAAACACCCAGATTTAAGTCCTTAATATCCATTTAATAGAGTTTTATAGGAAAAATCTGAGCAATACAGATTCAATAAATTAAGATTATCTTACTTAATTGTTTCTCTTATGTTCAGGAAAAACTTCAGGAGTGTTAGATTCTTTTATAATCTCTGTCTTCTCATATTTCCTTTTTTGGTTCCTGATGTTGCAAAAACATCAGGATGCTTATAAAATTGCATTTCTATACATACATACATACATACATATATATATATATGTATGTATGTATGTATGTGTGTGTGTATTCTGACTGGTGTTGGCTTTCTTTGCTGTTTGCCCTAGGCAATGTTGGAATAGTGGGAAGACAGTGGGCTTGTTTTGAATTCTGTCACTTATTATTGGGCAAGTCCCTTAAACTTTTAGAGCTTTATTTTGCTCATTTGTAAAATGGGCTAATGATGTCTAGACCATAGTGTGATCAGTAAGGTAAGGCATAGGAAAGCACCTAAGACATATAGTAGGACATCAGTAAATTTCTTCCATCATAATTTACATATTAATGTGTTATGGTGAGAAAGCACTAGAGTTGAACTTTTGGCTCTTCCAGTTATCAGTTGTTTGATCTTGGACTAGTGACTTCACTCCTCTGAACTGAATGGTAATCCCTTCCTCATAAAGAATGATAATAATTGCCTGGCTGGTGTGGCTCAGTTGGTTGAGCAACGTCCCATGCACCAGGGGCTTGCCAGTTCAATTCCCACTAGGGGGCGTGCAGGAGGCAGCCAGTAGATGTTTCTCGCTCATCAATGTTTCTATCTCCCTCTCCCTTCCTCTCTCTGAAATCAATAAAAACATATTTATAAAGTAAAAGAAAGAATGATAATAACTACCTCATAAAGTTTAAGTGTTAAAGGATAAAAGAAAGAAGAATGATAATAACTACCTCATAAAGTTTAAGTGTTAAAGGTAAACGCAGAAAGCATTCTGTAAACTTCAATTATTATAAATTATTTAAAAAGTAGTTTTATACACAAAAATAAACTTAAAATGAATTAAAAACCTGAATGTAAGACCTGAAACCATAAAACTCCTAGAAGAAAACAGGTGGTAAGTTCCTTGACATCAACCTTGGCTATAATTTTTTGGATTTGAAACCAATAGCAAAGGCAGCAAAAACAAAAAGAAACAAGTAGGACTACATCAAACTAAACAGCTTCTGCACAGCAAAGGAAACCATCAACAAAAGGAAAAGGCATCCTACTGAATGGGGGAAAATATTTGCAAATTATATATCTGATAGGGGCTTAATATCCAAAATATAGCCCTGGCTGGTTTCGCTCAGCGGTTGGAGCGTCGGTCCGCAGACCAGGGAGTCCCGGTTTCGGTTCCGCTAAGGGCGCGTACCTCAGTTGCAGTTTGTCCCTGGCCCCGGTTGGGGTCGTGTGGGTGGTGACCATTCTCTCTCACATCGATGTTTCTCTCTCTCTCTCTCCCTTCCTCTCTCTCCCCCTCTCTATCTGAGGATAGAGGCAGAAATGTCCTCGGGTGAGGATTTAAAAAAAAAATTTTTTTTTATAACTAACTCATACAACTCAATGGAAAAACCCCAGACAATTTGATTAAAAAATGGGTAGAGGAACTGAGTAGACATTTTCCCAAAGAATACATAAAGATGGCCAACTGGTACATGAATAGGTGCTCAACATCACTAATTATCAGGTAAACACAAATTGAAACCATAATGAGATATACCTCACACCTGTTAGAATGGCTGTTATCAACAAGGCAAGAGATAACAAGTGTTGGTGATGATGTGAAGAAATTAGAATCCTTGTTCAGTGATGGTGAGAATGTAAAAGGGATGTGTAACCACTATGGAAAACAGTATAGTGGTTCCTCAAAAAGTTAAAAATTACTATATGATCCAGTAATTCCATTTCGGGGTATATACCCAGAAGAATTGAAAGGGGGATCTAAAAAAGATGTTTGTACACCCATGTTTATAGCAGTATTATTCACAATAGTCAAATGGTGGAACCTTTCCAAATGTCAGTCAATGAGTGAATGGATAAAAAAATGTGGTATAGCCCGGCCAGTGTGGCTCAGTGGTTGAGCGTGGACCCATGCATCAAGAGTTCGCCGGTTCAATTCCCAGTCAGGGAGCATGCCCAGGTTGTGGGCCCAATCCCCAGTGGGGGGCATGCAGGAGGCGGCCAATCGATGTTCTCTCTCATCGATGTTTCTATCTCTCCCTCTCCCTTCCTCTCTCTCTAAAATCAATGAAGAAAAATTTTTTTTAATGTGATATATATATATATTTATATATATATATATATAATTTAGTCATAAAAAGGAGGGAAATTCTGACACATGTTACAACATGGATAACTTTGAGGACATTATGCTAACTGAAATAAGCCAGTTGCAAAAGGACAAATATTGTATGATTCCACTTATATAAAGTATCTAAAGTAAAGTCATAGAGACAGAAAGTGGAGTAGTGGTTACTGGGGATTGTGGGTAGAAGAGAATGGAGAGTTTTGTTCAATGGATATAGTTTCAGTTTTGCAAGAGGAAAGAGTTCTGGAGATTAGTTGCACAACGGTGTGAGTATAATTAACATTATTGAACTACATACTTAAAAATGGTTAAGATGGTAAATTTTGTGTTCTGCGTATTTTACCACAATTTTTTAAAAAAGCTTACAGAAACAGGTGATTGTTAAAATAGTGATCAGAAAAAATTTATCTGATTTGATTATACTTTTAGATTTTAAGCAGCTTTAAGAAGCAGACTTTGATGCAAAATTTGTAGTACAATATTTATCTTTAAATATATCTTTTTGTAGTCATAAATTGAGTTGGGTTTGGGGAAATAAAATTTGGATTGCCCTGGTATTACTGTAGTAATACTTTGTTAAAGTTTTCTTTGCTTCACAAAGGGTTTATGTTTTCCTTCCTGTTTTTCACTGACCGAGATCTGTGCAATGAACTGAGTGCTATCAGTTGGATAAAGTTAAGAGGCTAGTGTACATCAGTCTACCGTTTACGAATTTTATTTAAAAATAAATATATTTCTATATAGGTATATATCTCATATATTTCCTTCCAGGTTTTTAGTCATTTATGATTTGAAAGAGAACCCATAGAAAGGTAGCAGAAAACAAATGGGTAGTGTGAAGTGTGTCAGCTGGTTTCCTAATAAACTTGGTAAAGTAGGGAGAGGACCGGGGAGCTGGAAAGCAAGAGATTATTGAAAGGTAGAAACGGGGCATGGAAGTACAAGTAGGTTGTCCTACGACATTTTACCTACTTCACAGTTTTGTTCTATTTTGACTGTGGAAAATATTGCTACAGTACTGTCTTACATATAGCACCTGTTCAATAAATGTCGACTACTTTTAATGTGTGTAATACCTGTAGGAAGAACAAATTTAATGTTGGGCGTTAAGAATTGTGTTTTTAGCCCAGCTGGTATGGCTCAGTGGATTGAGTGTTGTGCCACGGACTGAGGTCCTGGTTCAGTTTCCAGTAAGGGCACATGCCCAGGTTGTGGGCCAGATCCCCAGTAGGGGGCATGCAGGAGGCAGCTGATCAGTGTTTCTTTCTCACATCAATGTTTCTATCTCCCCTTCCTCTCTCTCTAAAAAATCATTAAAAAATATTTAAAAAAAAAAGAATTGTGTTTTTCACAGTGTTCACCAACTGTTTAACGTGAATTGTTAGACATTGATGATTAGTAACTTTTTATATCCTTCAGTTTTCTTTCATCTTCAGAGGAAAGGTGAAGAAGCCAATTCTATTTTTTTTATAATAAATTTAAAATTTTACGATGTCTCTGAGTATCTACATATGAATATATATTTATCATATATCCAACTACTATAAAAGAGAATTTTCTTTGTTACCCGTGAATAACTCTTAGCTTAATATTGTCATAATTAACACAGTTTAATTAAGGTTATGACCTGATTTATTTCACTAATTGACAGGTAACTATGCATTGTTGGTATTCTGGTTTAAAAACATTGTTTGATTTGCCCAAATCTCTAAGTTTGGAGAGCAGTGTACTTGTAAATGTTTGTTTATTTAAAAATTGTTTCATTTCTATGTTGTTGTTTGTTATTTTTTGATAGAGTTTAAAAATGTTTTAATTTTATGAATAATTCTGTATTAACTTGTGTAAATTCGCTGGTTTTCGGTCATGACAAGTAGTTTTTCAGAGACTTCAAATTCAGTTCAGATCCCATTTATGTGTTAAGCGCTTCACAGTCATTCCAGTCTTGCCTAGTCTGTCCTATCGATGAAATTCTGTTATTTCTATTCAGTCATGTAAAGCATGGCACATTCGGCTGTGCTTATTGGGATTTTTGAAAATGAATAAAATTGCTGTCCTATTGGGAGAGAATGTTCCTGTTACCTGACCTAGGATTGTTTCAAGGGGCAAGTGTAACTTAGGTGGAGTTGAGGGAACCACATGACAAAGAAGAATGTGTAAGGATTATTCAGGGTCTGATGATGAGTTGAGCCAATAGGAGCAGAGAGTCCTGCACAGTTGAGTTTCCATGTTTGAAGATGATTCTCTTTTCCTACTGCACAAGATTTATGGTTTGGCTGGGTTTAAAATAGTTTGGAAACCATTTTTCCTTCAGGACATTGGAGGCATGGTGTGACTGTCTGAATTTCCAGAAATGAGAAATCCTTTGTAATCTGGACCTTTGATGCTTTTTATACCCTTCCCCCTTTTCTTTGGAAGCTTGCAGGATTTTCTGTTTTCTTTGGCGATCTGCAGTGTCGCAGTGATATTGCCGTAGGTTTATTTTCTTCTATTGTGTGGGCTTTTGTATGCCTTTTCAGTCTTCAGTTCTGGGTAATTGGCGTGAATGATCTCTTCTCTTCTGTTTTCTCTGTTCTTTTTTGGATACATTATTATGTGGATTTGGACCTTCACCACTCATCATTCATTTTCCTATTCTCTTCACCTCCCCCATTTTACATCTTTTTGTCGTTTCGTTCTGTTTTCTGGGAGGTTTTCTCAACGTTATTTTCCAACTCTAATATAATTTCCATTTCTTTAGATAGATATACACACACATATATATATGTATGTAAGTGTATTTGTGTGTGTGTGTGTGTGTGTGTGTGTGTGTACAGATAGAGAACAAGGGCACCCATGAAGCTGACGGACGTGGTGTGTGCAGCGGGGGCTTGTCGCTATGGACTTCACCATGTAATCAGGCTGGCCATTTGGTTGGTAGCCCTTGGTATCACTGTCTTCGTTTTTTTCTCTCCACGTTGTCAGACCCCCAGAGAAGATGCCAGTGCACTGTGGTAGTCCTGGCTGCAGCATCTGGGAATCCTGTTGGGAAGAGAGTCTGGGGAGCTCTCAGTATTCAGCATGTAAAGTTTTGTAATTCTCCTGTTTTTGATATTATAGCCCCACTGTCCGTTATATCTGGGTCTTCTGTTCCAGACATCCTCTGTGACTCTCTCCGGAAGAAACCTCAGTCTGTTCCAGGGCGGGGATGGGCCGTTGCTAGGCTGTATAGAGTTGAAGAAATTGAGGGTGGAGGTGGCAGGGGAAGAAAAAGAAGGGGTGCTTAGGGATTCCAAAATACATTTTTAACCAATTCCTTTTAGTTTCAGCTTTATCCTGACATCCAAAGGTCCTGGATGCTGCCACTTCTTAGGCCATTGGGGGATTGTTTGTCCAGGTGGGTTGGTTCTCAACTTTTCCCCATCGCTGTGTTATGGTTGTGCTAAGTCCATTCACACTCATCCATCTGCTTTATAACTTACCACATTGTCAGCTCTTGCCTTCACTCCCATTTTGCTTATCCTTGCAGTTTTCTGCCTTTTAAGAAATCTCTTTACTGGAATTTCGAAGTATTGGGAATGAGTAGAACCAAAAGCACACGATCAATTAGCCCATTTTAATTGGGAATTTGGGAAATTAAAACTTCATACAGGTGGTAAATGAATTAATGTCGTAATTAAAAAAGTAATACTGAAAGGCGTGATGGTGTGTAGTGGCAGTTGGACCGTATTTTAAGAGCCACTCCTTTTGATAACAATCCCAGAAGAAATCAGAAGACTCTTCAGTGTATGATTCCTCAAGTCCTCATTTTCTTTACATTTTTAGTGTAATGTTATTCTCTTTGTGACCTACTGATGCAAAGAATACTTCAGAAGTATAAATAATTTACTCTTAGATTTTTTTAGTAGTATATACAGGTTGTTCCCCCCAAAATGTATACACACTTTAACAGCTGATAGCTCAATTGATGTTTCTTTCTTTTCAGCCAGATTAAGCTTTGAACAAAGGAAATTCATCCTAAAATGCTAGTGGAGGTTTAAAAACGCTGGAAGTACAAACACTGCCTCTATAATTACTCAAAGTGTGTATAGGACACAGGTAACTTACTTAACTTTCACTCCTTTTCAGGTTTAACTGATTTGAAATAATGGGTGAAGACAGGCTAAGCTTTGAACAAAGAAAGTGTGTCCTAAATTGCCGCTAGACTTTTTGTACGGGGATGCATAAAAGACAGAGTTTCCTGTACAAAACCGGCAACAGCTGGCAAAGCGAGGGTACTCAGATCTTGATCAGAATGATTCCTGATGTTTGCTGTTTCACTGCTTCCCGTTATCAGCAGTGCCTGGACCAGAACAGGCATCAATTTGCAAACAGGCATTGACAAAAAAATTATTCATTTCTGTAGATTCTTGTAACTTTTGACAATGAACTGTATCTTAATAAACACCGACTTTATAATCATTCAAAATGTGTGTGCATTTTGGGGGGACACCCTATATTTGTCAAGTGAATTACATTTTAACAATCCAATAAGTAAATAAATATTGGAGTGTATATTTGTGGAGTGCTACACGAGATGGACTCTTAAGCTAGTCAGTGCTTCAGAGTTACTGTTTCTTGAGAAAAACACTTTTTAATATGAAAGGACACATTCCAGGAGTATACCTAAGTACATAAGGAGTCAGCAAAAAGTTTTCTTGTTGGAAAAGTTACAAATTCACAGGAAACATGATTAAATGCCAAATTTAATATCACATTTAAGTGTTAGAGAAGGTCGCAATAGAGAGAAATTGGCATGGGTCAGAGTAACTAAAGGGTGCTTCCTCTCTGCTTGGACGTCCTTCTCACACATACATGTTTGAGAGTGAGCTCCTCATCCACACTGACTCATAGAGTCACAGAGGTTTGTGAGTAACTGTAAAGGGAGCCAGTTCACCAGCTCTTTCCTGGTCGTTACAGCCCACAGCCTCCCCCCTAGGTGCTTGTCCTGCCTCTGCTTGAACATCGCATTGCTGGGGCAGCCCTTTGAGTCTCTCCTTTTGGCATGGCAGTACCAATGTGTCCATTCCCCTGTCTCTCTTCTTCACCCTCTCCATCCCACGTTATCAAGTCTTGTTGCGTCTTCCTTTGCAGCATGTCTCCAGTTTGCCCGTTCAGTCATAGCATCTCAGCATGTTTATGTAAGCACCAGATATGTGCCAGGAAGTGTGCAAAGTGTTGGGACTGAATCAGGGCCTTCAAGGAGCTGATACCCCTTCATGGGTGCAGCAGAGATGGACATGGAAAGTTTTAGGGAAAACGTGGGGCGTGTTAGGAGAGTGTTGCATAGGATCCTACCGGCGGCATGGAGGGTTGATGCTAAACCCGCCGGGCGAGAAGGCCTGAGACAGGAGGATACTTGGACATAGCTGACTGTTCGGAGAAGAAGGTGCCTAGGCTGTTCTCACTGCAGGTGAGGAGCACTGTAACCAAGGGACGGCTTGAGAAACACTTTATTCATCGTTTAACAAACACAGGGTGTCCCCCCAAAATGTATACAGGGTGTCTATAGATTCACTTTGAAAATGAAATGTATTTAAATAAACACTGTCTTTATAATTATTCAAAGTGTGTATACATTTTTTTGGGACACCCTATATTTACTGAGTGCTAACTATGTGCTGGGCAACTGTTTTGCAATTGAATGCAGCAGTGAACAGGACAGTATCAGAGAAATATAAATGCCATAGAATCATATAAAAAACGTAAGTGGCCTGGCTGGTGTGGCTCAGTGGTTGAGCGTCGACCCATGTACCAAGAGGTCGCCGGTTCGATTCCCAGTCAGGGCACATGCCCAGGTTGTGGGCCAAATCCCCAGTGGGGGGCATGCAGGAGGCGGCCAGTCGATGTTCTCTCTCATCAGTGTTTCTCTCTCTCTCCCTCTCCCTTCCTCTCTCTCTAAAAATGTAATAAAGAAAAAAAATTTTTTTAAAGCATAAGTGTAACGAGTAAGTAGACTGTTTAGGATGTTTGAAGGTGATAACTTGAGGGAAAGCAATAGAGCAGGGTGAAGGAGATGGGGACTGTGGACCTGTGGCTGCGTGAATCTCACTGTTTCACGGAAACCTAGGGGATGCAGAGGTGCTTCAGGGGCTCAGGAAGCATCTGTTCTGAATTTTATTTTTTAGTATGTTTTATACTTTTAAAAATTATTTTTCTTTATTGATTTTTAGAGAGAGAGGAAGGGAGAGGGAGAGAGAGATAGAAACATCGATGAGAGAGAACATCGATTGGCCGCCTCCTTCATGCTCCCCACTGGGGATGAGGCCCACAACCTGGGCATGTGCCCTGACCGGGAGTCGAACCAGTGACCTCTTGGTGTATGCGTTGATGCTCAACCACTGAGCCACACCAGCCAGGCTGTTTTTTAATATTTTTAAAACACTGCAGAAACAGCAACGAGAAACAGCACAGGCAAACAAATACATTATGTACAAAGCTTTACGCAATAGATACCACCAAAGCATTAACTGGTGCTCATGTTGGAAAAAGGCCTGGATTTCATGACAGTTTTGTTCATATTAATTGACTTCATAACACATGCTACATTTTTTACTGGACTTTGTTTTATGTATTGTGCTTCACAGATAATGCCTTTTTTACAAATTGAAGGTTTGTGATAACTCTCTCTTCAGCAAGTCTGCTGGCACCATTTTTCCAACAGCTTTTGCTCACTTTGTATCTCTGTATCACATTTTGGTAATTTTCACAATATTTCCAATATTTTCATTATTATTATATTTGCTATGGTGATCTGTGATCAGTGATCTTTGATGTTTTGAACCATGTTCGTGTAAGATGGTGAATTTAATCCATCAGTGTTTGTGTTCTGACTGCTCCACTGGCCAGCCTTTTCTCTCATCTCTCTCCTTCCCCTTCGGCCTCCCTTCTCCCTGAGACACAACAGTATTGAAATTAGGACAGTTAATAACCCTACAGTGGTCTGTAAGTGTTCAAGTGACAGGAAGAATCGCATGTCTCTCACTTCAAATCAAAAGCTAGAAATTATTAAGCTTGGTGAGAAAGGCAAGCTGAAATAGGCTGAAAGCTAGTCCTCTTGCATCAAAGAGTTAGCCAAGTTGTGAATGCAAAGGAAAAGTTCTTCAAGGAAATTAAAAGTTTTACTCCAGTGAATGCACAAATGACAAGAAAGCAAAACAGCCTTATGGCTGATCCGGAGAAAGATTTCCTGGTCGGGATAGAAGATCAAACCAGCCACAACATTCCCTTGAGCCAAAGCCTAATCCAGAGCAAGGCCCCAACTCTCTTCAATTCTATGAAGACTGAGAGGTGAGGAAGCTGCAGAAGAAAAGTTTGAAGCTAGCAGAGGTTGGTTCATTAGGTTTAAGGACAGAAAGCATCTTCATAACATAAAAGTTCAAGGTGTAGCAGCAAGTGCTGATGGAGAAGCGGCAGCAAATTTTCCAGAAGAGCTAGATAAGATAGTTAATGAAGGTAGCTACACTAAACAACAGATTTTCAGTGTAGATGAAACAGCCTTCTACTGGAAGGTGCCATCTAAGACTTTCATAGCTAGAAAGGAGAAGTCTGTACCTGGTTTCAAAGGACAGGTTGACTCTTCTGTTTGGGGCTAATGCGACTGTGATTTTAAGTTGAAGCCAGTGCTCATTTTCTGAAAATCCTGGGGCCCTTAAGAACTATGCTAATTTGTCCAGCCATTGTGGCTAGTGGTTGAGCGTCTACCCATGCACCAAGAGGTCACTGGTTCGATTCCAGGTCGGGACATATGCCCTGGTTTGGGCCTGATCCCCAGTGCAGGAGGTGGCCAGTCAATGTTCTCTCTCATTGATGTTTCTAGCTCTCTCTCCCTCTCACTTGCTCTCTCTCTCTAAAATCAATAAAAAGGAAAAAAAAAAGAACTATGCTAATTCTACTCCACCTGTGTTCTATAAATAGAACAACAAAGTTTGGATGGTAGCACATCTGTTTACAAGACAATTTGCGGAATATTTTAGGCCCACTGTTGATCTACTGCTCATTGTCCGTGTTCCTGGTCACCCACGAGCTCTGATGGATGGAGATGTACAAGTTTAATGTTGTTTTCATGCCTGCTAACACAACAGCCATTCTGGATCAAGGAGGAATTCTGACTTTCAAGTCTTATTATTTAAGAAATACATTTTGTTAAGGCTATAGCTGCCATAGACAGCGATTCCTCTTATTGATCTGGGCAAAGTCCATTAAGAACCCTCCAGAAAGGATTCACCATTCAAGATGCCATTAAAAATATTTGTGACTCATGGGAAGAGGTCAAAATATCAACATTAACAGAAGTTTAAAGCAAGTTGATTCTAGCCCTCATGGATGACTTTGAGGGGTTCAAGACTTCAGTGGAGAAAGTGACTGCAGATGTGGTAGAAACAGTAAGAAAACTAGACTTATCAGTGGAGCCTGCAGATGTGATTGAATTGCTGCAATCTCGTGATCAAACTTAACAGATGAGAAATTGCTTCTTATGGTTTTTTTGCGATGTGATATGCTCCTGGTGAAGATGCTGTGAAGATTGTTGAAAGGACAACAAAGATTTAGACTATTACATAAACTTAGTTGATGAAGCAGCAGCAAGGTT
This sequence comes from Tadarida brasiliensis, assembly GCA_030848825.1. Lineage (NCBI taxonomy): Eukaryota > Metazoa > Chordata > Mammalia > Chiroptera > Molossidae > Tadarida > Tadarida brasiliensis. Next base: position 83,478,130 of record CM061266.1, read on the forward strand.
TGAGAGGATTGACTCCAATTTTGAAAGAAGTTCTGTGGGTAAAATGCTTTCAAACAGCATAACATGCTACAGAGAAATCGTCCACGAAAGGAAGAGTCAGTTGCTTCGCCAAACTTTACTGTTATCTTATTTTAAGAAATTGCCACCCTGGCCGGTTTGTCTCAGTGGTTAGAGCGTCAGCCCGCGGACCAATGAGTCACAGTTCAGTTCCGGCCAAGGGCACGTACCTCAGTTGTGGTTTGTCCCTGGCTCTGGTGTGGTCAAGTGGGAGGCAACCAGTTGATGTGTCTCTTACGTCGATGTTTCTCTCTCTCTCCCTCCCTCCCTCCCACTCTATCTGATGATAAATAGAAAAAAAAAATATCCTCGGGTGAGGATTAAAAAAAAAAAAAAAGAAATTGCCACAGCCACCCAAGCCTTCAGCACTCATCACCCTGATCAGTCAGTGGCCATCAACATCTAGTCAAGACCCTCCACCAGCAAAAGGATTACAACTCGCTGAAGGCTCAGATGATGGTTAGAATTTTTGAGCAATAAAGTACTTTTTTCTTTAATCCTCACCTGAGGACATGTTTTTTTTTATTGACTTTAGAGAGAGAGGGAGAGGGAGAGAGAGAGAAATATCGATGTGAGAGAGATACATCAATCTGATGCCTCCCATATGTGCCCTGACTGGCGATGGAACCCACATCCTGGGTATGTGCCCTGACCAGGAATCGAACCTGTGACCCTTTGGTGCACAGGACGACACTCTAACCACTGAGCCACACTGGCCAGGGCAGCAATACAGTAGTTTTAAATTAAAGTATGTACTTAGTTTTCTTAGACATATGCTGTTGTGTTCTTAATAGACTATAGTGTAGTGTAAACATAACTTTTCTATGAACTGTGAAGGCAAAAAATTTGTGACTCACTTTACTGATATACTTTATTACAGTGCTCTGGAACTGAACCCACAGGATCTCTGAGTTATGACTACACAGTTTTACCCACTTAAACCTAAAGTTGAGTTTATTTTAATAAAACATGTCACTTATATATTTTATATGTTGAGAATTCACTGCTAAAATTATTTGAAAACCACCTTGTAGAATTCAATGTGCCTTACTCTTGAATTATTATGGCTGCCTTCAGCACCTTCAGACTCTCTCACTTTCTAATCTGTCTTGTGTACCATTGCCAGAGTTAATTTTCTTTAAAAAAACTGACACTTTTAATTAAATGCTTTGAACTCTAAGCCTGCTGTGGAGGAAAGTAAACCTAGATGTTAGCTGTGGCTGTGCCACAAAATGCTCTGTGACCTTAAGCAAGTCTGTGTGTTCTCATCTGTATCTTCTCTGCTCTAAAATTTTGCTTCATGATTTATTCCCCAGCTGTCAGCTGTCTCTAGATCCATCTCTAGCTTACCCACCCAGTTCTTTCCCTCCCACGAATCCCTACCGTTGTCCTCTGCTCTTGTCTGCTCATTTTCTTCACTCCTGCCTCCTCCCTTCTTCTGTGCACACACCATTTGCTGATTAATTAATTTCTGCATATATTCATGTTATTTCCCCAGCCCAGACTGTCCTCTGTCTTTAGCCCATTGATTTAAATTCTGCACCTTCTTTAAAAGTCGCCTCCTGGAACTAATGGATAAAGAAGAGTTCCTGGAAGAATGCTGGCAGTACCAAACGGTAGCGTGTTAAGGTAGATTGAGAATTGGAAACAAACCATTTGAGTTGTCGAGAACTGTGCTGTCAAGTATGGGAGTCTCTTGCCATGTGTGGTTACTTAAAATAAAGTTAATTAAAATCCAATTAAAAATTTAGTTTTTCAGTCTCACTAGTACATTTCAAGTGCTCAACAGGCACACGTGGCTGGTGCCCACTCTCGTCAGTGCAGGTGCAGAACACGCCACCACTGCAGAAGGTCCTGTGGGACAACACTGCTCTCAAAGGCCCCGCCACGCGAGTCTGTGTCAGGGATTGCCAGCGGAGAAATATCTTTGCAGATGGTCAGAGGAAATGTTTGATGAAGGACAGAGGTGATGCGTTTAGTTAGACAGGTGGTGTTAGAGGTGTGGTAGTGGCAAGAGGGAGAGACATAGGGGAAAACGTTTGTGCAAACGGAAGGACTGAGTCTGTTCGAGATGTTGGAGGAAGAGTCAGTAGGAAGAGGTAGACATGTTGGATTCTGGGAAAAACAAGCAAAACAGGATGTTGACAGGGGTTTTGTTCTGTTTCAGTTTTGGCTGAGGCCCCAAAAGGTTGCAAACAGAACAATTGGTGGCGACGACGTCCACATTCCTGAGTAAGGTTGTACCCTTAGCCCCCCACCTGGAAGGTGTGATGGAGGGAGAAGAAGCCAAGACCGGCTGGGAGGGCAGGAAGGAAGGGGCTGCCTCCATCTCTCCTCAAGCGGAGTGAGGGGGTTGGAAAGAGAGTGCTTGGTTCTTGTGACATGATCTGTGTCGTCTGGAGGCTGTGGGGACACTGAACCCGGACTGGAAACGTTTAGAGGTCAAGTGTTGGAGCTATACCTGCCTGCCTGGTGCAGGGCAAGAAGAGGTGGCTGCCCTGGGAGGCAGCTGTGTTTTCACTAATAACAAGGCAGTGGGATCTACTTTCTGTCGACCTGGACAACCAGGAGAGGACCTGGTGGTTTTCAATGAGTGGCCCCACCCGAGAACCTTCCCTGCCAGGGACAGTGTGACCTGTGCAGTAGAGGCTGGAGGTGTGCCCCTTAGATCCAGAGGCTGGTGGGGAGAGGTGTGGGCATCTGAGTGGTCGCCTGCAGGAGAGGCTTTGCTTGAGCCCTGGGAGATGCAGCAGGATGTTTCCGGGGGGAAAATCTCTGCAGAACCCACGAGGAGCCAGACACTGTGGGTAGTGACTTGAAGGAAGGAGCTGACAGGTTCAAGAGAAGACGCCTACTGTGCCTGGAGGAGGGGAGAAACTTTAACTTTGAATAAAGTTTGGAGTTTGGGCTGGACATTTTTACCTCCCGCAATAAAGTTGTTTTTGTGACCAAAGGACTTTTAATTTTTATGAATGACTGGAAAAGCGTTGGAACAGATATGATCTGCCACAGGGAATGAACAGGCTTCTGAATGGATTAAAGGGCAGCGGAGAAAGAATACAGTTTTTGCTGTTTGTACTCTTTGGAGCTTTATTTATTTGGGGCAGTGGCTATAGTGATTTGGAGTTTGAGAAGAGTATAGAATGTTTAGAAAAGCCTCAGAAAGATTGTGTGGAGAATTAGTAAGAAGTCAGCGAAAAGTAGAACCTCCATCCGCCAGGTTGCAGAGAAACAGCAGGAATTAAGGGCTCAGGCAAGTGAGATTTTGCTTCTCTTTCTGGGCCCACTCATAGTCTGCATAACAAGGAGACTGATACTTTATTTGGGGTTTATAGTTTGGGTAATTTTAACCCTTACAGTGTTGTGGATTGTCATTTTGAAGCAGGGGTCAATAAAGAACCCTGTTTAACACAGCTGCGTTTCCTCCTGTTTGTGGTTTCAGGTGCCCTTTGATGCCACCAGGGTGATAGCACTGGTGTGTTTCTTTCAGTTCATGATTGGGGTGGGTGGTATATTACTTCTGTTTCGTTTCTAGGATTGGTCTCTTTATGACGTATACTCCATGGGGACTCCTACACTTTGTCAGTTAGGGTGCCATCAGCTGCAGGTAACAAAATGCCACAGATCATATTGGCTTAAGCACCTGGAGAAGTGAGGCTCAGACTCATTTCTCTGTGATTTGCGAGGCTCTGCCCTCCTCACTGTGTTAGCTGTGTCCCTAGCAAAGGGCCTGAATCAGTTCCAGGTGTCACATTTAGAGAGCTCCCCCCCCTCCCCAGGAGACCTCCTTCATATCTCATTGGCTGTAAATGGGTCATGACCAACCTCTGAACTAATTACTGATGGTGAGGGGAAAGGGATCTTCATAGCAATTTATTAAACTAATTACTGTGTGCTTGCTGGAACCAGGACCAGAGTCAGCCAGCATCCCCCGGGCGCACGCCTTGCCGAGCAGGAGTGGATACCTGAGCCAGAGCCGGGTTCTGGTGGGAAGGAGGAGAAGGGAAATGGGTGTTGGGTAGGTTCCTGCACCTATTCCTGGACTGTATATACTGAGTCATTACAGACTAGACGGTAGGAACGTAGTATATGCTGACGAACCTGCTGGGACAAAACCCAAAATAGAGTGGTTTAAATACTGTAAACGTTTATTTCTCTCCCACGAACAGCTCAGAGGCATGTGGCCCAGAGCTGGTGGGGTGGTTTCAGTCTAGCTTGAATATTAGCGTTGCCAAATTGTAATAACTAAGAAATCCCCCAAAATCAGAGACGTAGAGAACAAACAAGTCTCTCTCTTACATCAGAGTCCAAGAAAGCCTCTGAGGTAAGTGAGTATCTCTGTTGCATGGGGCATTCCGGGACCCTGGTTCCTTCCTCAGTGTTTCTTTGCTGTCGCCCCGGGGAATTGTCCTTACCTGTATGGTCAAAGCTATGTCACCATTTCCAGGCTCCAGGCAGACAGTGCTGAGAGAACATGGAGTAGGTAGGCCCGTGTATAAAGGCCTCGACCAAAGTGACATGTTACCTCTGCTCACATTCTACTAGCAAGACCTTGGCCACGGGGGACATCCAACTGCAAAAAGCCTGGTGCCGTGTCTGTTCAGGCTGCTATAACAAAACATAGACTGGGTGCCTTCTCAACACAAACGTTTATTCTCACAGTTCTGGGGGCTGGAAGTCCAAGGTCATGGCACCGGCAGAGTTACTGTCGGGTGAGGGCAGTGCCCCTGGCTCACAGATGGCTGTCTTCTTGCTGTGTCCCCACATGGCAGAGACTCTCTGGAGTCTCTTTTATAAGGGTACTAATTCCATTCATGAGGGCTCTGCCTTTATGACCTAATCATCTCCCAAACCATCACACTGGAGGTTAGGCTTCAACATAAGAATTTTGGGGAGAAACAAATACTGGCTATCATACCTGGACAATATAGTGTCCCTGGGCAGCTTCTGTGGTCACTCACGTCATCACCATCACCAGCCAGCAGAAAGTGGGAAGGAAAGCGTATAAACCCCAGCCACGTGTCTATAAGAGGATGGCGCTTAAGGTATACCCATCGCTTCCACTCACGTCCTGTTCGCCTGGACTTAGTCACGTGGCCACATGCACGGCTGGCCAGGAAGTGGAATTTGTAGCTAGAAGGCCAGATGTTAGGAGAAGGGAAGAATGGATTATGGTAGACTATTAGCTGGCTTTGTTTGTTTTTTTGTCTGCTCTACATAGGATCTCTCTATCTGGAGTCTACTTATTTATTACGCAAAGTTCTGTTTAATGCCTAACGCCAAGGGTGGCTTATAACACTTCTGACTTTGGTTACTTCTGGTATGAGTAGTAAAGCAGTGTTAAAGTGATAAAAAAAATTCAATATTAAAGTTTATAAACTACCCAAGATGCTGTTTATAAAAGATACACATAATCTTGGCCTTCTAAAACAATTGGTGTAGCTGTATGTGTGTGTGTGTAGTTTTTAAGTTTTATAACATGAGGTTGTGCATTTGATAAAAGCAAATAATGGGCATCTTTTGGGAAGGGAGTGGTCAGTTCTCTTCCCAAAGCCGGTGTGGGCTTTGATTCTGCTGCTCTGCGCTTGCTTTCTCTGTTCTCGGAGTGATTACAGGATATCGTCCCAAACTTATACTTTCTGTTTTACATGCTACTTTCAGATATCCTTTGGTCATACAGACTAGTTTAGTAGGGTGTATAAGTAGCTGAATAGCGTATGCACACCTTCTATATGTGGGTAAATTAAAATGAAATTTGATATTGTTAAAAATCCTTCTAGAATCTTAAGTCTGACCTTATTAGCTCCACAGAGGTACGCATTTTTATCTGTTTTTATTTACTGATTTCTCTCCATAGTTTAGAATAGTTTGTGACATGTAGACACTCAATAAATATGTGTTAAATGAATGAAAAGGTGTAAAATACAATCCATTTTACATGTGAATCATCAAACCTCATTTTTACCTTTTTTTCTTTTTGGTTAATCCTCACTTGGGGATATTTTTCCATTGATTTTTAGGTACAGTGGAAGGGAGAGAGGAAGGAAAAAGAGAGAGACATCCATGTGAGAGAGACACATTGATTGGCTGCCTCCTGCACGACCCTGACTGGGGCCGAGGATCAAACCTGCAACCAGGTACATGCCCTTCACCAGGAATTGAACCCGCGGCCCTTCGGTCTGTAGGCTGACGCTCTAACCGCTGAGCCGAACTGGCCAGGGCATCATTTTCACCTCTTCACTTAAGGAACTTTTATTTCTGAGGCATCCGAGTGCAGGGGTCTCGATTCGCCTCACCTTGCTAGTGAAGGTGCAGCAAGCAGGAGCCTTTCGTGGTTCTGTGCAACCCCAGCAGACGAATGTGTGTGCACGCAGGGGATCACGTGGAATGAGGGACCACATACGTGATGGGGCTAATATAGGGATCCAGGATGTAGGGATATGTGAACTGGAGAGAGGGAAAGGAAGTGTTCCATTCATCCCAGCACCAACACAAACATCCACTTTCTTGAAGGCAGCTTTCTTCAAGTGGATTGGAGTTTGAATAGGATGAGGAAGAAAGACAATATTTTGACTTTGGGGGGTTAGGAAGAAAGGGTTAAACAATCTTCTGAAGACTGAGTGGGTGACTTGACCTGTTTTATGATTTATTTTATTCTTCTACTGTAATAAAGTTTTCAGAATTCGTACACCACTGACAGTATTGAAAACGAGAGCGATAAGCTCTTTAGAGTAAACATCATCTCAGCACGTTGCTGTCTTCTCGAGTCCATTACCTTTACAAATAGGGCTCTGGGAAGATGAGCACATGGAATTGTGGATGAGTGAGCTCTGCTCGGTTGGGTGACACCTTTGGAGAGGAGGGTGTCTAAGGGGAAAATCCCAGAGGAGAGCATTCTGGGCCTGTGGAAAGCCACCGACACAAAGGCCAAAAGATAGGATGTGTGTTTTGTTCCGCCCGTGACAGACAGGTGGACCAGTGTGCCGGGAGCATAGCTGTGGGCAGTGTGGGGCTGAAAAAGCAGGAAAGGGGTTGGCAGTCAAGGGCCATACATGCAGTTATTTTGTTTAGTTCTGTGATTGATTAAAAAAAGAAAGAACAAAGATTTTGAACAGGGAATGATAGGATGACATCTGTATTGGAAGGAAATACTTCTGGAAGGAGAGAGTGTAGAGAATTCATCAGTTGGGTGTATGTGTCTTTCATGCTCATGTCCACGTGATTTTCTTTTAATATATATATTTTTTCCTTTATTGATTTTAAAGAGAGAGGAAGTGAGAGGAAGAGAGAGAGAGAAACATCGATGAGAGAGAACATCGACTGGCCGCCTCCTGCATGTCCCCCACTGGGGATCGGGCCCACAACCTGGGCATGTGCCCTGACCGGGAATCGAACCAGTGACCTCTTGGTGCATGGGTCGATGCTCAACCGCTGAGCCACACCGGCAGGACCACGTGCTTTTCTTTTATGAAGCGCAGGGAGAACAAGGCACAGGCGAGGCCTGCCCCCGTAGGCCCTCATCCCTGTGCGTAGGGGAGCAGCTGTGAGAACAGGCTAACAGGAGGGTCTGGCTTCTTGGTTTGGGTTGGAGACCCAGAGCGTGCTGTTTCTCTGAGCTTGTGCTACTTGGTGGTCGGAGAACACCTGGTGCGCACCTGCTGGGGAGCCAGGACAGAAATGTCCTGTGGCCCCTCTTTGGGCCGTAGGCCTGGAGGACAAGAGGTATTTTGTTCACATGTGCAGCCTGGTCCTCTCTGTGTTCCGTCCCTTTTGTTCTTGCTGACCTTTGGTAAAGACTTGTTTGAGTGTTCTGTTTGCTTCTGTTTAATCGTGGACTTTTAAGAGCAGTTTTCCACACTTGGGCCCAAGTTAAAGAGGAAGCAGGGTTAATGCTGGTGGCATCAGGCTAGCTGACCCAGCTCTTGTCTGCAGGAGAGTTCTTCCTCCAGGGCTAGTCTTCATTTTTTTCATGGGAGTAATTAGCTAAGTCTAGGTGAGAAATAATGACGTTACTAGAATTGGGGCACTGGCAGTAGAAGCAGAAAGGAAGATGAGGTTTTGAAAACATTCTGATGGAAGACTAAAGAATTTAGCGGCAAGGGAGAATAAAAAAGAGTTTGGAAGTTTGGGTATTGTGTGCTTTGGAACACGATGCTGCTGTTAACAGAGGGGGTCCCAGGAAAAGGGTCAGTGTAGCCGTAGGAGGGTGCTGAGTGCATTCCGAATTCCAGATAGACTGACTTCTACTCAGTGTTGGGTAGTTATTTCCCAGAACTGTCAGAACTTGAATCTAAGTTTCCTGAACCCAATCAATGTTTTTTTCTAGTATACTGAGACATATATTACATGAAATAAAATGTACTTGCTGAGTTTCAGGTGGATGTGGAGATGTCAGATAAGCAGTTGTAAATGGGGCTGGAGTGAAAAAAATTGAGAATAAATAATAGAGTTTTTAAAGGAGTTATGTGTTATTTAGAGGACATAATTGGAGCAATGTGAAGGATAAATTCCCCCAGAGCAATCTGACTTGGAGGATATAATTGGAAATAGCCAAGGGGCCGTTTTTTGAAGGAAGAGAGAAAACGGAGCAGTAAGGCTGAAGAAGAGGCAGCAAGAATATTCTTATTTCTTTAAAGGAGTTGTGTAGTCATGGAGAAGAAGGCATAGATTGTGACCTGGGATGTCATCAAGAAGTGAAAAAAGTGTTTCCTTTTTAGGATCAGACATGCCCAGAGGAGAGAATGGGTGGAGAGGGGACACTTGGAGGTGAAGACAGAGGGAAAAGTTCAGTTTAGTTTAACAAACAAATGATGAGTCGCACTGAGGTGGTGGGCGTGGCGCTGTGTAGTAGGGATACGGAGATGAAGTCACTGTGGTCCGGCCTGTGGGGAGTTTACTGCCTAATAAAGGGCAGGGACAGGAGTAGCGCAAAAACAGCTAATACCTGTGAGCATTGCGTGTCGGGAACTGTTGTTAGTACTTCACATGCATTGACTCATTTAGTCCTCAACGCCCCACGAGTTAGTTATCATCCTTGTTACCCACTTGCACAGAGAGGTTAAGTAACTCGCCCAAGGCCTTCAAGGCATGGTCACTGAGCCACAGTTTGCCCCCAGGCCGAGCTCTGCACCTCTGCCTCATGTAAGCAGGTGTGGGACCACTGGGCACAGAGAAGTGTGAAGAACTGCAGAAGCAGCATGAAGGAGGGAGGAGTTCGGTTTTTCTGGCAGGGGAGAGCGTAGGGCAAGGGAGCTCAGGACTGAGAAGATGAGGGGGATGGACCCAGATGAAGGAACGTACCATCACGACCGATGGGTAGAACCTGCGTTGGTACAAGGCATGCATGTATGCATTACTGTTTCTCTTAGTAATTGGCCCAGCCTTCCTCTCTGACCTTTTCTCTGCCCTGTCCTGATCACAGAGGATACTCACATTTGATTTTACTCATTTCTGTGAACAATTAAGATTAAAAAAAAAAAATCTGCTAGAAATGGGTTATCCTATTAAGGGTACCAGTCCTGCCTATCAAAACCATCACTGGAGTGCAGTTTGTGATATTAAATACAACAACATCAGGGTCTACCCACCGGTCTACCTATGAATTGGCAGAAATCTCACCAAGAATGTCCTATGCATTTAGGACCTAGATAATCAATCTCAGGGGGAAAACCAGATAATTTGAGAGGCAGATTACTGAGCATACAATTTAAATTCCAGAAAACAAGCAGATATGTTGCATAGAATGGTTAAGAGCCCTTCTGAGATAAATATGTGGTAAGTGTGTGACTCCTGGTTATATGTGGTTAGTCTACAAATCCTGAGCATCAGCTCACCCCCTCCCGGCCTTGGCCACACCTCCCGGGAATGCCCAGCTCCTCCCTCAGCCCAGACCGCAGCCTGGGCTTGAGAGCAGCAGGAGTGTGAGATTCAGGCATGGCGTGGAGTTGTCTGTTTTGCACATTAGCTTCTAGTTTAAAAAAATAAATGTAATGTTTAGTGGCTTATTTTAGGCCACATAAAAATGCCCCTTCGTCAAAATAATTGTGTCATTGTGGCTGTGTGGGCAAAGGGATTATTCTTGGAAGTGAGTGAGGGTGTTTAATACAAGAAGTAAGTTCACAATTAGATAGGTTTTTTTTTACCTCTTTCCAACGGAGTTACTATGAGCCACTCACCAGTATCAGCCAGGGTTCACCTAACTGACTAAAGGCCGTCGGAGTTCCTGGCTCTGACAGAGAAGCCTGAGCGTTGGGCGTGCCACCACTGCCACCCTGTGGTAATATGTTGTAGTTCATTGTAGTTTATGGGAAAAAATAGATCTGATGTGTGTACAGCAGGCACACTTTGTATCTTCTCCTTTAAATAAGAGTAAATAGCATCTTATAATATTATAATTAAGTTTTGTCTCTTTAATTTACCTATTAGAAAAATACATTTAGAAACTCCTAAAGAAGGAACATATTAAAAATGGAGAGAGCCCTGGCTGGGTGGCTCTGTTGGTTGGAGCGTGGTCCCGTGCACTGAAAGGTGGTGGGTTTGATTCCTGGTCAGGGCACATGCCTAGGTTTCGGGTTCGATCCCTGGTCAGGGTGAGTATGGGAGGTAACCAGTTGATGTTTCTCACATCAATATTCCTCTCTCTCTCTCTCTCTCTCTCTCTCTCTCAAATCAGTAAAAAGAATATCCTTAGGTGGGGGGGGGGAGGAAAAATGGAGAGAAAGCTTAATTTTAGGAATTAACAAATTAAAATTTCACAAAGCAATTACAGTCTCAGGAAAGCAATTAAATCTATAGCTTTTCTCAAGAGAATTACAAACCAGTATAAGGGGAAAAGTCCTTTAGCAATCATTAGATGGTTTATTGATTTAGAGGGCAATTAGAATATGTTAGATAATCTCCATGATTTTGCTTTAGAATGCATCAATTTATATTTAAATATGTGTTCCAAATATTAGAGTTTATAGTATTACAAACAAAATGAAGTTATTTTGATTCTTAAATTTTTTTTTCTTTATTGATTTTTAGAGAGAGAAGAATGGAGAAGGAGAGAGAGATAGAAACATCGATGAGAGAGAACATCGATTGGCCGCCTCCTGCATGCCTCCTCCTGGGGATCTGGCCCACAACCTGGGCATGTGCCCTGACCGGGAATTGAACCAGTGACTTATTGGTGCATGGGTCCATGCTCAACCACTGAGCCACAGCGGCTGGGCTGCTGAGGTTATTTTGAACATATTCAGAGGTTTCAGAGCACTGCACCGGGCTTGGGAAAGCACAGCTCCTTCATTGTCACCTTACGCCTGTGTTCCCTGGGTTTCTTGAGGGCGGCCCTCATCATGACTCCGGGTTTGTGCGAGCTGCTACAGCATAGTTGGGTATTGTTTGGCAGGTTGAAATTTTTCCCCTTTGGACAGGGGAAAGGACCTAGGAGTTGTGGAAAGCCTTTTCGTCATTGGGTGGAACATGGCAGGATGAAGAACTGCAGAACCACAGACCCATTTTCAGAGTATTATGCTGACTTGACTTAGTAGCACCAACGTGTGCACAGCACCAGGGGGCGTGTGCTGTTGGGCAGAACGGAGGACCAGACTGCATGTGCATCGCAACAACCTGAGTACTGTGTGTGTGTGTGTGTGTGTGTGTGTGTGTGTGTGTGTGTGTTGCATGTAAAAGTAAACAATTACTTCCGAAAAATTTTTAAACAAAACAATAGTGGTTTTATATGAATAGAAACAGAACTGTTTCACAAACATCTAGAAAATTATTGTATGACTGTTAAATATAATTATATGAAATCATCTTGCTGTATAGTTCTCGGACAGTATTTCATGCAGCGGAGGAATTCCTTAGGGGTACGGGCAGGCTCCCCTGGCAAGGTCCCAGATCACCTTTTGAAAGTGCCTTGTCCTGTGTCCTCTGATTATTCTGACACAGAACGTCTTCAAACGGCAGTTTGTAAAAGGGGAAGTGTTTTGTGTGTTGTGAATGACAAAGCAATTGGATCACTTTACCGCATTACTATTGAAACTGACTCCAGAAACATCCGATCTCCATTTCGGTGTAAGCTGGGACAGCCCTCTTACTGCACGTGTTCTGGCTCCCGTCTGAATCACCCGCCCATCGCTCCCGCGGAGGTTCCTCCACCAGCATTTGCTGTCTTGGCTGGGTCAGGCCGGTGTCAGCTCAGGCTTTGGGTAGTGATTGGGACTGGAGACATACTAAGGAAGGGAAAGAAGCAGCAGCTAGGGCCAGGGTTCTTTATCTAACCCCCTCCACGGTAGTGTTTGGTACAAATCCTAGGTCTTCGTTCCCTCATTCACAAGTCTTAATTAAGTCTTCTGCAAATCACATGTTTTTTCTCTGAATGATAGTTGAGAATAGCCTGGTTTTTTGTGGGCACCTGGCTCTCAAGAAGAAAAAGCGAAGAGCGTGAGGGAGCATGCAGTTATTAGACCCAAGTTACTGCCCCCCTCTGCTGGAGAAGAGCCGGTCGGCGTGGAAAGAGGGTAGGAGTGGTGTATTAGTGGGGTTCCACATACAGGGAGAAACATTTTGAGTTTGTAGTGATACAGTACCTCCCTAAAGATGTGTTTTAGGAAGATCTTACAAATTTTTTTAATACTCAAAGATAAGAGCAAATGGTTAGGCCGATTTGTACCAATTAAAGGTGAATGGAAAAAAAACAACCCACAATAGTGCTGAATTATCTTTTATTTTTTTGGTTGATCCTCACCCAAAGATATTTTTCCATTGCTCTTTAGAGAGTGGAAGGGAGAGAGAGACATATCGATTGGTTGCTTCCCGCACGACCCTGATAGGGCCAGGAATCAAACCTGCAACCCAAGTATGAGCCTGTGACCAGAATCAAATCCAGGACCCTTTGGTACACGGGCCAGTGCTCTAACTGCTGAGCCAAAGTGGCCAGGGCCTGAATTATGTTTTAAAAGGATTTATACAAATGATTATACTTAATATTGTTTATGAGAGTGTTTATTAAGCTTGGATGACAGTTACAATCACTAAAAGAGATGTTAATATGTGCAGGTCCTGTGCCCTACGCTAGATGTGTTGAATCAAAACTCCCAGATAGACTGAGGCTGTTAATGTCTGTAAATTTTTCCATGTGATTCAGATGACTAGCCAGATTTAGAACAACTGGTGTGTTTAATAAGGCTTAATGTGATACATGTATTCATTTCAATGAAGAACTCGAATTTGATTTTAAGAAATGTATGGTGGGACGAAATTCAGAAGGAAAGAACGATACAAAGCACAAAAGGCCAAAGGGCCTGGAATCAGGAGGAACTGATGGGAAATTTTGGAGGCTGAAAGAAAAGCCAGGTTTGAAGTCATTTAACAGGTGGCTGATAAAAGAGGTTGATAGACTGCTGGTTCATTATGGCTCAGTGGATTGAGTGTCCCATGGTCTGAGAGGTCCCGGTTCGATTCCCAGTCAGGGCACATGCCTGGGTTGCAGGCTCGATCCCCAGTAGGGGGCATGCAGGAGGCAGCCGATTGATGTATCTCTCTCACATTGATGTTTCTGTCTCTCTCTCTCTAAAATATATATATATCAGTAAAAACATATTTAAAAAAAAAGGTTGATAGACTGAATCAGAATGAGATCAAATGGCCTACCCTTTCAAAGCCGTAAGGTGAAGGGCAATGATTATTTCTACAAATGCTGGCGTGTTTGTGGAGAGAAATGGTTTTTATTTTATAATGACACAAAAAATATATAGAAAAGTTAAGTTTTTGAAAAAGCAATGTTATAATAGGGAGACACAGTACATTAAAGTGCAAACTAGTGAAGAAGATAGGGTCAAATACGGATCTACGGGGTTTGTGTTTGACCACCTTTCAAGCACATTATGTGAGTTCAACTATTGGGTAAAATATGGAAAAATAAAAAAAATCTGTTACATATAGTAGTTGATTTACACATTTCATAGATATATCTACCTTGTATATTCCCCCAATACAATAGTAATGTTGACGAGATAGACAGCCTCCCTTAATAATGATGAAATGCTAGTGGATAAAAACAGAATGGCTTTCCATTTAGAGAAAAAAAAAGGCAGAATGGTCAACAACTAAATGCTTGTATTTTATGCAGGGACATTTGCAAATAAGCTGCTCTGAGCCCAGTTCTGTGAATACTGTTATGTTTCCCGCCTGGGCTCTTAAGATCGTTCATGTACAGTTCAAGTTTCCCCCAAAGACATTTTAACTGCTTTATTTGAATGTCAGTCTTCACTTCATTCATTCATTTGTGCAGTGGAGAGTTATCAAGAGCTAGTCTATGTGCTAGGAACTGTGATAAGTGCTGGGCTGCAGCGATGAAGAAGGTGGGCTTGGCCCTGTTCCCATTGAGTGCCCAGGCTAGGTGGGGAATAGATCAGTCAGTTTTGGGCAAATTGAATTTTGAAGTGCCAGTGGCCTCCAAGTGGTGTTTTTATTTTCTAATTCCCACTGCTAAACAAGATGATAGTCTAAGGAGTAAAATAATAATATACAGCAGTTGCAAACTCTGGTCCATTATTATATCAAATACAATTTTATGATTGATTTCTGTTCTGTGTTTAATGTTTAGAAAACCTGACACATTTTGGGACTGTATACTTTATGTGGTTTTCCACGGTCAATTTCTCTAAATGTAAACATTAGGCCATTGTTCGGGAATTTTGTCTCTTTTTTTAACTTGTGTCTATCCCATTTAAACCTTCTCCCCAAAGTATGACCTGCTGAAAGAGTCTCTTACTTATGGTACTTCCTATTTGCATGGCATTTGGGAGTTTGTGAAAGATATTTACACGTATTTTGTTTCATACTAACGACTCTGAGGAATACAGGGCAGGTGATACTTATCCTTACCCTACAGGTGGGGAAACTTAGGTTTATATATGCTTTTATTTGTTTGAAGTCGCAAAGCTGGTAAGTGGTGGAGCCAGCTGTAGAACCCAACCCGGGCTCTTCGTATTAATCTGGTCTAATTCTTTTACATGTTCTGCCGTTACTGTGACTTGCTGGAAAGAAACATTGGAATATCTTTCTCCATTAAATTCTTCAAATGCTTACCAGTCAAAGAAAAAAAAAAGTTTTAATCCTTTTAATTTCTTTTTGTCTTGACTATTCAGCAAATCAACTAGCATGCATTAATTATTTTCTTAGTGTCAGGTACATGGCCATCTTTAGGTAGCGAAAATAAATAAAACACAGGAGAAAGACACACATTTTAAGAATTCCTGTACAACATGATTCATGCTATAAGTCATGTATGAGCAGAGTGCCGTGTGTGCATGAAGAATGTGTTGGTGGCCTGACCCTTGAAGGAGGTCGGGATGGGGCGGGGGAGTTATAAGAAGAAGCAGAGGGCAGTATTGTGAGTAGAAGGAAGAGCTCAGGAGAAGCTTGACTGTAGGGAAAGAAGCCTGGAGGACTTGGGGATTAGCAAGTACTTCTCTTTCACTCTGCTGTTAGGTGAGTTTAGGAGGACCGCTAAAGATGGAGCTGTTACAGAAGGTGGAAGGAAGAGCCTGTGAGCCAGCTAACCAGTCTGGAATTACACTGTGGGTGACAGTAGACCACTGAGTACGTTAAACCAGAATCTGGTGGGATCAGCTCTGTTTTTTCAGGATAATTCTGTCCATAGTGGGAAGAATGGACTAGTGGTGGGAAAAATTGACAGCGTGGAGAATGTTCAGGGAACTCTTGAGTTCGGGGGAGTTAGAGGAACTTGAACTAAGGCAGTGTCAGGAGGAGTGGAAAGAGATGGGTTGTAGAGATAAAACCCTTTATTTTATTTATTTTTTTAAAATTGAAGGCAGATTGATCTACGTCAGTCCTGGTTAGTGGCCGCAGGGGGTGGGGACGATAAACCCATTGCTTCTAGGGTTAAGCTCAATTTTGTTCTTTAAAAAAATTTTTTTTCTTTATTGATTTTTAGAGAGAGAGGAAGGGAGAAGGAGAGAGAGATAGAAACAATGACGAGAGAAAACATCGATTGGCGGCCTCCTGCATGCCCCCCACCGGGGATCGGGCCCACAACCTGGGCATGTGCCCTGACCGGGAATCGAACTGGAGACCTCTTGTGCATGGGTTGACGCTCAACCACTGAGCCACACTGGCCAGGCTAAAACCCTTTAAATAATAAATAATGCTTATTATGGGGATGAATGTTGATGATAATACTTTGTCATTCCACATTTTGAAAGTATTATGTATTTTTTTTTTATATCCGTTGTCTCATATATCTTAACACAGAGCGATATACAAGTTCACTTGAGTCTGTAAAACGTAAGAGGCTTACCGTTCAAGAATGTGAAGTAGACTCAGGATGTTATAGTTTTTGTACAGATACCCAGGAAGGCATAGACGGCTTCACTGGAACGTATATGACAAGATGGATTAGGAAATGTATGTGGCAAAGAAAAATTCTGTTTGGGAAGATGGAGTAGACAGTAGTTAAAAGAGACTAGAAAGAAGTGATTACGCACAAAATAGAGAGTGGTGAAAACTCCCTGACCCATGTCTCAGTCTGTGCAGGATGCTCTGACAAAAATACCATAAACTGCGTGGCTGAGACAACAAACATTTGTCTCTCATCGTTTGGGAGGCTGTGAAGTCCAAGATCAAGGTGGGCTTGGTGTCTGGTGAGGACCGCTTCCTGGTTCAGAGAGAGCCGTCCTCTGGCTGTGTTCTCAGGTGAGGGAAGGACAGGGGCACTCTCTGGGTGTCTTCTATCAGGGCAGTAGTTCTGTTCACAAGGGCTCCTCCTCATGACCTAGTCACCTCCCAAAGGCCCTGCCTCCTCAAATCATCAAACGGGTTTAGGATTTCTTTTTCTTTCTTTCTTTTTTTAATTCTCACTTGAGTATGTGTTTATTGATTTGGGGAGGAGGGGAAGAGAGAGAGAGAGAGAGAAACATTGATCTGTTGCCTTTCTTCTGCGCCCTGACTTGGTTCGAAGCCGCAACCTTTTGGTGTATGGGGTAACGCCCTGTCCAACTGAGCCTCTTGACAAGGGCTAGGATTTCAGTTGTGGGTGAACACACACATTCAGTCCACAGCAACTCACTTCTCCCATCACAACAGATTCTGTTCCTGTTCCCTGGACGAGAAGGTAAGGGTCACGCTGGGTCAGTACTAGGGCAAATGAGAGATTCTTCTGGAAGTTTCAAAGGCACCTGTAAAAGATGAGTCATCACTGACATTTCCGCGTCATCATATCAAGCTTCTCACCCTACCTATTTGATGGCCCAAAATAGCCAACATACAAAAATGCACATTTATCAGGTAAATCAGGCAGTTACTGATTTTTCAGATTCTTAGCTTTATAGAAAGCCTCAATGAATGACTGTTGGTAAAGGTGCACTGTCCTCGGGACAGTATAGTATTCCATCTAAGTGACTTTAACCTGTGACACAGAAGTGTTTCTGAAATTTTAAGTGAAATCCCAGAGCATCCATGTGTGTTTAATGTAGAAGAGAAACTACTTTTGTTTGTTCTGAGCAAGGGTGTGAAATGAGCAATTCCATGGCTTCAAGTCTAAGACATTGGACTGAAAACAGTCCCGGGAAACCAGCTACATAAGTAATCTTTCAACTTAAACCTTATTTTATTGAAATCACTTTTTCAAAGCCAAGTTCATTTAAGTTTTTGTTTTTAATGTTTGGAAACTGGGTTATCAGGTTCCATTGAAATCTATATGGCTTAACTGATTTTCCTAAGACACAGCTAGCCACGTTATATGACTAAGTGACAGTTAAATGTATATGTTTCTAAGCCCCAGAGGTTGTGAACAAAATAGAATTAATAAATCTATAAATCTAATATTTAATTTTAATAGATTTGTAATTATAACTCTGATAATGACTTTCTTATATATTACTAACTTCAGTTTGTTATTCTAATTGAACATTAATGGTGAATGTAATAAATGCTATGATTTTAAAGAGTGATTCTTTGTCTTATCACTTAGTATACCCATGATTTTGAGATTTTGGGGAGCCACATGTTTTTCTGTGCATCACACTTATGATTATATTTGCTGAAGCTGTCGCAAAGTAATCATTTTTTGTTATGTTCCTTCGTTTATAAGAAGTGTTTGTTTAAATAGCCATATATAAACAGAAGTTTATTTTGAGGATTAACTTTCATTCGAATAACTGCCTCCTTTTTAAATCTTTTAAATTACTTACAGGAAAGCAAGCCAGCCTCAGAATATTTTTTTTTCTTCGATAATTTAAAATTAACTCTTTGTATATTACAACATAAAGAAGTTTGTAAATTCATGAAGATAAATACTTTATGTTACATACCTTTGTATTCCTCACAGCCTCTCACATTGCAGGTGTAGCCGTGCTTATGAAGATTGAAAGACCATAAAGTTATATATAAAGTAAATAAATAATTTGCTTTGAAAGTGATTTTATAAGGATCATCTCAAACTTAGCAATATTCTTAAAATCAGCATAGATATTTTCCTGTCCCTCTCTCCCCACCCTCTCCCCGAGGCACATACATCTTCGTGCCTCAGTCTGCGGGGACCTGCTCAATGCTAGAGAACGTAACATAAGTTTCCAGCCACTGCTTCCCGTTTCCTAATTCCTCCATTGTTTCGAAATACGAAGTTACCTTATATGCCATTTTACATTGTAACAGAAAGTTGTTCATTTCAACATTTTTGGAGGCCCAAAGGTGTCAGCTAGTCTGTCAGTTGGTGATGTTGTTAAAATGCCCAGGATGCAGTCTTTGCCGGGATCATTGTCACCGTGTGGTGGGACGGCAGACAGGTAATGCCATCCCGTGTCAGAGGTGCTGCTGTACGGATAGGATGAGGGCACCTTAGAGAGACAGGTGGGCGTGGCCACTTCTTCCTGGGGGGTCAGAGAAGGCTTCACGGGGGCAGTGGCACTGGGTCCGAGTTGAAATGAATGGGAGCTTTCAAGACAGGCAGATTGAGGAGAGAACAGGTAGGGCAGAGGGAGGAGCATGGGAAGGCACCCGTGATGAGGATGGAGAGCGTCCTGCTGGCTCTTCCATGGTACATACACAAGTTTGGACTTTATGCTGTAGGCAATAGGGAACTGATGAAAGGCTTTAAGCTGTGGCATAATAATCGGGTTTTTATTTTAGAAAATCACTCTAATAACCATGTAGAGAATGAAGTAGGTTATTTATACTTTCTTAAAACAGTGTTTATAGAGCACAGCTAGACCCAACATTAAATTTTCTTCCTCATTGCCTTAAACAGAATTTTATAAAAAGTGCAACGCACTTGCCTCTGAAATTCAAATCTTTTTTTTTTTTTTAAATCCTAACCCGAGGATACTTTTCCATTTATCTTCAGGTAGAATGGAAGGGAAGAAGGGATAGAGAGAGAGAGAGAGACAGAGAGAGAAACATCGATGTGAGAGAGAGACACGTCAGTTGATTGCCTCCCACAGGACCCCAACCAGGGCCAGGGACCAAACCACAAACAACCAAGGTATGTGCCCTTGGCCGGAATCGAACCTGCAGCTCTTTGGTCCTTGGGCTGATGCTCTAACTACTGAGCCAAACCGACCAGGGCTGTAATTCAAATCTTCAGATGATTTGGTCTTTGGATGAGTTATATCTTTACAGTGTTTCAGTACTTTGTGTTTGGATTTAAGGTTGCAGACTCTCTTACCCAGGGTGACGTTAGGTGCTACCCAGGGTGACGTTAGGTGCTACGGCAGTGCATCAGTGATGCTCACACAGAAAGCCCAGTTCCCCGCTCTCTCAGTCTTTTGCATACTTGCCCAAGCCAATGCTGAGTTTCTTTGGTTCTTTTCTCTTGCTTGTCCTTCATGCCTATTGGTAATGTCAGGAGATTCTGCCTCCAAAATAACATCTCGGATTGCTCTACCTCTCTCCATGTCAGCCACGCTCGAACTTATTTCTGGGATCTCTCCCTTGGACCATTGCAGCAGCCTCCTCACCGGTCCCCGTCTGCCTTTCTCACCATTTCCCCATTCGCACTCTCCTGCTTCAAACATTTCACTAGCTTTTTGCACTTAGAATAAAAAGGCAGCAGCTCCCGGCTCTTGTCTCCCTTAGCTTCATCTCTTGACACTCTCCTCCTCCTCCAGCTGTTCTTTGCCCTTACAGTGGCCTTTGAACACTATTCTCTTCTTCCAAGAAGCTCTTATTATTTGGTGCCTGGCAAATACTCTCTGAAGTTGATAGCATAATGATATCATAATAATAACACTTTCTGCAGGTTATTGAATGTTGTTTGTAACCCAGACCGTGTTCTCTAGGCATTATCTTGTAATTAAATAAGATGCAACAAGCTTGTGAAGTTGGTATTATTATTCCCATATTTTAGGAGAGGAAACGGGGGCACGGAGAGCTGGCGTAACTTGCCCAGGTTCATACTGTAGTGTGTGGCAGAGCCTGTCTTGCAGTTTGTCTGTCTGTGTCCAAATCAAGCCCTTTGTTACTAAAGTTTCAAAAGTCTTTTGTTATCATTGAATTTTAGTGATCTCTCAGCAATGCCTGGTGGGACCGTCTTAGAGCAAGCTCTAGAGAAATCTCTCATTGAAATCGAAAGTAAACATTAATATAACTTAACTGCCTCATTGGTGACAACAAACTTTTCTCAGTATTTTAAATCTTGTTGATGATAAAAGACAGTGTAGTGTAAACGTTGGGAATAAACTCTGCACTCAAATAGATAGGGGTTTAATCTTGGCACCTGCTATAAATTCATGTAGATCTTAATATTGCATCTGCTGGGAATGCTCTTGGCACTTGAGATATGTCAGTGTGCAGTCCAGTGAGGTGGATTTAAGATTTTGGTTCTATAAGTTGTTTTTGTCTTAGAGGCTCATTATATCCTTACTGCTTTTCTGTGAATTAAGTATAAATATGATCCATCTCAGACCCCATCCCAAGGGGATCTAGTTGAGTCGGTCCTGTGTCGTCTCCTAAGGATAGTCTCATAGCAAGGCTGTAAGTTTATTTTGCTGTAAGTGTAGTTTCTTCTTTACTTCCAATTAAAATGAAACATTAAATTTAATTTTATTATATATCATAAACTCAAGGACCTTCTATTCTAATAGGGGTAGCACAATAAACATAATAAATATGTAAATTACGTTCTACATTAGAAGATAGAGAGGACTTTGTGTGGGGGAGTAAGATCAAGATGGGGGAGATACAGACAGCATGTTGCTGTGTTAACTAGGTGGTCGGTGAGGCGGGTCCCATTGAGACGGCCGGAGACTTGAAGGTGAAGGAGCTGGGCAGATGGATAGCTGAGGGAAAAGCAGTCCAGGCAGAGGGACTAGGTGGTATCAAGACCTAAGGGAGGAGAATGCATGCCCACCTCAAAGCAAAGCACCTTTGTGGACAGAGGGGACCAAGTGAGGGAGAGGTACTAGATGAAGTCGGAGGGGGTCCAAGGATTCTGTCAGTGACAACGAAGTGAACTGGAATACATAAAGCCCTTAGCACAGGGTCTGGCCCACAGTCACAGAGCCCCTGCCCACCTCTTCCAGCCACATCTGCTTCCCCTTGTAAACCCTGCCCTGCATTGGTAATGAAAGCTTTTGAAGATTCCCCAAATAGCCATGCTGTTTTAAATCTTCCTACTGCATGCACACACCGAAAATACCCTTCTTCACCTATTGTCATTCTGATCAACTCCTTCAAGACCCACCTGGGCTCTCCCCTGGGGGGACTTCTTTGATCCCTCTGAAGCAGAGCTGGAGCTTCCTTCTCAGACTGCCTTGCACAGTGCTTTGAATATGTGTTTGTTACAATAACAGGTGTCACTAGCCGTGTGTTAGTTAATGACCACTTACTGTGGCCGTGCAGTAAGTTCTTTATGTGTTTTTATTTTACTTTTAAAACTTATCTTTATTGTTGAATGTATTACAGTTGTCCCTCTTTTTTCTCGCCCTTGACCCCCTCCTCCCCAATCCCGCCCCCCTCCAGCCTTCCCCACACTATTGTCTGTGTCCACTGGTTATGCATATATGCATAGAAGTTCTTTGGTTTCTCTCTTCCAGCCCCACCTCCCCCCTTCCCTTTGAGGTTCATCAGTCTAACAACCAATCTGTACTTCCTAATCCCTTCATCTTTTTCACCCAACTCCCCTCCCATCTGGCAACCAACAAAAAGTTTTCTGTATCTATGAGTCTATTTCTGTTCTGCTTGCTCATTTTGTTTGTAGATTTAATTGTTGATAGATATCTATTTATTGCCATTTTATTGTTCATAATTTTTTATTGTCTTCTTCAAGAAGACTCAACATTTCATATAATACTGGTTTGGTGGTGATGAACTCCTTTAGCTTTTTCTTGTCTGGGCAACTCTTTATATGGCCATCGATTCTAAATGATAGCTTTGCAGGATAGAGTAATCTTGGTTGTAGGTCCTTGCTTTTTTATCACTTTAAATATCTCTTGCCACTCCCTCTTGACCTTATGGGAGTTCCTTGTAGGTAACTAACTGCTTTTCTCTTGCTGCTTTTAAGATTCTCTCTTTGTCTTGAACCTTTTGCATTTTGATGATGATGTGTGTTGGTATGGACCTCTTTGGGTTCATCTTGTTTGGGACTCTCTGTGCTACCTGGACTTGTATGTCTGTTTCCTTCACCGAGTTAGGGAAGTTTTCTGTCATTATTTTTTCAAATAGGTTTTCAATTTCTTGCTCTCTCTCTTCTCCTTCTGTCACCTCCATGATGTGAATGTTGGCACGCTTGACGTTGTCCCAGAGGCTCCTTACACTATCCTCATTTTTTTGTATTCTTTTTTCTTTTTGCTGTTTCGATTGGGTGTTTTTTGCTTGTTATATTCCAAATCAATGGTTTGCTTCTTGGCTTCACCTACTCTACTATTGATTCCCTGTAAATTATTTTTTATTTCAGTTAGTGCATCCTTCATTTCTGACTGGTCCTTTATTATGCTCTTGAGGCCCTCACTAAGTTCATTGAGCATCCTTATAAGCAGTGCTTTGAACTCTGCATCTGTTAGATTGCTTATCTCCATTTCATTTAGTTTTATTTCCTGGAGTTTTGTTCTGTTCTTTCATTTGGGACATGTTTCTTTGTCTCCTCATTTTGGTTGTCTCCCTGTGTTTGTTTCTATGTATTACATAGAGTTGCTATGTCTCCTAGGCTTCCTAGGGTGTCCTGTTGTAGTAGGTGTCCTGTAGGGTCCAGTGGCACAGCCTCCCTGATCACCCCAGCTGAGCCCTCGAGGTGCACCCCTAGTGTGGACTGTACACCCTTCTGTTGTAATTGAGTCTTGATTGCTGTTGACATGTCAATGGGAGGGTTTTACTCAGGCTGATCAGCTACAAGGACTGGCTGTGCCCACTGACCACTGGCCTCTGACTACCTTGGAGGATCAGCTGTGTAGGGGCCCACCACACAGAGCAAGACTTACTTCAGCAGGGCTCTGGTACCCACTGAGTCCACTCATTGAGTGTATCACTTGTGGAGGTGGTTGGGTGGTGGTGCTTCGATGTGGTTTGAAGCTGTCCACAGGGTGTGCTGGCTCTGGGGCAAGGTCAGCCACTGTCTATGTTGTACCGGGGGCCACTAGGCATAAACTACAAAGTGATCTGCAGATGGCTGCTTCTTGTGCTGGGCTTGGAGGTACCCAGGTGAAGCCAAGCTGTGAACCAAGGCTAGCTGCTCCTAGTGCCAGGCCTGGGGCTACTTAGCGAGAGGTATGGCGCTTGCTGTGGCCAGATGCTGCTGCTTTGAGAGAATTTAGGAAAATCTGAAGCAGGAGCCAATATAGGCCAATCCTATGGTAAAGCCACTGGAAACAGTTTGGGTGGGCCTGGAAGTTAGGTGGGGCAGGGCCTCAGGGAATCACCAGGGCGGGGCAAACAGTGTGAGCCAGGTTGCTGGAGTCCTAGATTTGGCACACCTTTGACTGCCCTGTGGGGAAGGGCTCACCAAAGGAACAACGGCCTCCACCAGCACGTCTGTCCAGGAGAAAGCTGACTTTCCAGCCCTCATCCCAATGCCAAACAACTCAGTTCTTCCCCAGATGTCTCTGATGCCTTTCAAGCTGCCTCCCCTCTGGGCTGGAGCTCAGAGGGAGCGAGTCCAAGTAAGTCCGTGCGTGGGCCCTTTAAGAGGAGCTGCCGGGGGCTCCAACCTCCTCAGCCTCAGTTCCCGCTGGTTTTACAGCCAGAAGTTATGGGGACTTCTCTTCCTGGCACTGGAACCCTGAGCTGGGTGCCTGGTGTGGGACGGGGACCCCTCAGTCCTCAGGGAGGACCTTTCTAGCCGAGGTGTCCTCCTGATTTTTATCCGCCACATGCGGGTGTGGGACCAGCCCGTCGCGCCTCCGCCCTCCTACCAGTCTCCATGCGGCTGCTGCTTTAATTCGTGGTTGTAGGACTTCCATTCAGCTTGATTTCAGGCGGTTCTGAAGGATGTTTGTTCTGTAGTTTAGTTGTAACTTTGTTGTGGTTGTGGGAGGACGCCATACCGCGTTTACCTGCGCCGCCATCTTGACCGGAAGTGGCAGCAGGATGCTGTGTTTCTTACTCCTCACGGCAGCCCTGAGTCAGTGGTTCTCAACCTTCCTAACGCCGCGACCCTTTAATACAGTTCCTCATGTTGTGGTGACCCCCAACCATAAGATTATTTTCATTGCTACTTCATAACTGTAATTTTGCTACTGTTATGAATCGCCATCGGAAATATGTGTTTTCCGATGGTCTTAGGCGACCCGTTAAAGGGTCGTTCGATCCCCAAAGGAGTCGCGACCCACAGGTTGAGAACCGCTGCTCTAAGTTGTTATCACATTTATAGATGAATAAATGAAGGCGTAAGGAAGTTCAATAATTTGTTTAAGATCATCCAGCTACTAAATGGTGGAACCAGGAGTTGAATACAAGGTTTTTGGCTTCAGAGCCCATGCTTTTCTTTTTTTAAAATTTATTTTTCAATTACAGTTAGCATGCAATATTATATTAGTTTCAAGTGTACAACATAATGATTAGACAGTTATATTCCTTACGAGGTGATCACCCTGATAAGTCCAGTACCCATATGACACCGTAGTGGTTATCACAATATTATTGACGTATTCATGGTGGTTGCCAGATGGCAGGTGGGGAGAGGGATGGGTGAGGAAGGTGAAGGAAGTATAGATTGTCAGTTTAAAAAATAGTCATAGGGATGTAAAGCCCATGCCTTTTAAAATGATAGCATTTCACCAGTTATTAAATATTCACTGTGTACAAGTCACCATATGCATCACTCTGTATTGCGAGTATGAGTTTCAGTGGATGTGCCTCTCGTACTATCTGTGACTACTTGAAGGTCAGGGCGCCGTGTCAAGTTTACCTTCACTCTTTGGGACTTTTTACATGTAATTCCTTGGTTGAACAAAACGAAGAAGAAAATATTCTCTCATGTAATTTGTAGGACATGGGAAACAGTACTCAAAATATTAATGATGGTGTGTCTTTAATTCTGAATTTTATTTGGTTTTGAATTTCATTTATATCATGTCATTGTGTTTCTCCTTCTCCACAGACCAGTATTAAAGAGGGACAGCTGTTGAAGCAAACCAGTTCTTTCCAAAGGTGGAAAAAGCGATACTTCAAGCTCCGAGGCCGTACACTTTATTATGCAAAGGACTCAAAGGTAATTCGAGAGAATGCCAGTGGCAAGTACCTGAGGTTGTGGATGGATTTAAACTTTTGGTTCTCTAAACTGATTTTGTCTCGGGGCTCACTGCACTCTTTCTGCTCCTATATGAATACAATATAAATGTGATCCACCTTGGACCAAATCCCAAGGGAGCCTGAGTCAGTTTCATGGCATGTCCCCTAAGGACAATGGAATAGGAAGGTTCTAATGTCATTTCCTTCCTTCCTTCCTTCCTTCCTTCCTTCCTTCCTTCCTTCCTTCCTTCCTTCCTGCCTTCCTGCCTTCCTGCCTTCCTGCCTTCCTGCCTTCCTGCCTTCCTGCCTTCCTCTCTTCCTCCCTCCCTCCCTCCTGCCCTCCCTTCCTTGCTTCCTTCCTTCCATTAAAATGAAATATTAAATGTAACCTTATTAGATATAATAAACTAAAAATTTGGTGTTTTCTCCCCTTTCTTGCTACTTTTTTACATTATAAATATTTTCCTGACCATGCGTGAGAGAATCGCTGTACTTGTTAGGAGCCAGTGCTCTGGGTTCAGACCAGTCCCTGTCCCAGGTCCAGCACACTCCGGTGCAAGGCTGTGACGCCTGTGACCGCGAGAGGAGGCTGAAAGGAGAGAATAGACACGAGGTACTTACAAAGTGCCTGCCACACAGAATAATCCCTTGTTATGTTAGTGGTTAAGAATAAAAATATAGTGAAATAAAGTTAAGGCTTTAAATAATTTTTATATAACAGTTGAATAAAATAAGAATGATACCGTTTTGGAAGAAAAAATTGTAATGATTAGTTTCCATTTAAATCTGATATTTTAGGATTCTTTAAAAAATAAACATTAAGCCCGGCTAGTGTACACATGCTCAGTGATTGAGCGTCAACCCATGCACCAAGAGGTTGCCAGTTGGATTCCTGGCCAGGGCACATGCCCAGGTTGTGGGCCAAATCCCCGCTGGGGGGCATGCAGGAGGCAGTCAGTCGATGTTCTCTTTCATCAGTGTTTCTATTTCTCTCTCCCTCTCCCTTCCTCTCTCTCTGAATCAATGAAGAAAAAAATAAATTAATAAACATTAAGATTTCTTACTACTGTGCCAATTGAATAATTGATAATTTTTATATTAACGGATGTATGTTCCTGATGTAATTAGTAGACTTATACACCAGGGAGTAAAAACAAATTAACAAACAAAACCTAAATCTTAGTTTATGCAGCTGTAGAAGTAATAACCAAGTAAAACAATCTCATTTTATTTTGATGGAATGAGTGTGAACAATGACCAAATGACTAAAAGTGGGAAGGATACATTTATTTACTATAGTTTCTGAATTTCTAAATTGTACATTTTTTAAAATCCTCACTTAAAGATGTGTTTTTATTTTTTATTTTTTATTTTTATCCTCACCCAAGGACATTTTTCCATTTTTTGTTCAGATAGAGTGGGAGGGAGAGAGAGGAAGAGAGAGAGAGAGAGAAGCATCGACGTGAAAGGGACACATCGAGTGGCCGCCTCCCGCACGACCAACCAGGGCTGAGGACAAACTGCAACCGAGGTATGTGCCCCTAGCGGGAACCGAACCCGGGTCCCTCAGGACCGCAGGCCGACGCTCTAACCGCTGAGCCAAACTGTCCAGGCCAAGATGTGTTTTTATTGATTGGAGAAAGAGGGAAGGAAGGGAGAGAGAGAGGAAAAAAACCATCAATATGAGAGAAAACATCAATTAGTTGCCTCCCATACGCACCCTGACCTGATATCGAACCCACAACCTAGGCATGTGCCCCGACCAGAGATTGAACCCAAAACCTAGGTATGTGCCCTGACCGGGAATCAAACCCGTGACCTTCCAATGTATGGGACGATGCTCCAGCCAACTGAGCCGCCTAACCTGGGCTAAATTGTAAATTTTTAAAGATTTCGCTTGTAGGGAGTTTTTACCACTGAAATTTTTTTGATTGAAACTGCTTTTAGGCATATAAAAGAAACACCATCTTATATTTGCAGAGCACATCCATCATCTCATTTCGGCACTTTTATAGATGAAGAAAATAAGGTTCAGGAAGTTAGTAGCTCACCATGATCTGAGCCAGGACTAGTCCTTTCCATTTCTCTCTTAGCAAATGTGGAAACGAGGTTGCCTCTGCCTTGGCGGTGTCGCACTTAGTAGATTCCCTGTGAACTGTGCTCCCAGAGTGTACAGAAACAGTGTTCTGGAGTTTTTTGAAGTCCCTTTCAGTTTGGGATTTATGTGTTAGTTGTACTTTGCGGTTTTACTCACAAAGTATCGCTAACTTAAATTTTTCTTTATTTTCTATTCCTAATTCCTGACGTAGCCTCATAGTCATGACCTGATAGTAAAAAGCTTATTGAGGGGCATTGAGTTAAGGTTTCATTTAATATGTTTGTGTTCTCTTTCATTAACAGTCTCTGATATTTGATGAAGTTGACCTCTCAGATGCCAGTGTAGCTGAAGCCAGCACAAAAAATGCTAACAACAGCTTCACGGTATGGTTATATTTACTAACTCCCTACCCAAGTCATAGAATGACCTTTGCTAACATACAGAGAATGCCCTTTTCAGTGACCAGCTGGGTGTCAACCTGTGCCTGGTGGAGCTCTTCACCAACACAAGAAACTTGATGAGTACATTGTATACTCTAGCACCCAACCCCATTCATGATTGTGATGTTTAAATTTTTTTACCTCCTTTTAAATGTAATACTTCAACTAATTCCATCGTTCTTGAATATTCAAATTTTTGGGTTTTTACTTTCAATTTCAATAATAACGTTGTCCCCTTTTCTTCTACTCTAATTGCTGTATGTGATTCAGGCCTTCATTTCTTCTCACTAAGCTGATTCATTTGGTAGCTATTTAGGACGTGTCCTCTGTCCATTTAATTCTTTTTTCTTTCCAATCGCACTTCCCATTGCTTAAAACTCTTCGCTGGCTTGCCATCGCCTGCCAGGCTGCATCTCCAGCTCCGTCAAGTCCTGTCGAGTCGTGCCTCAGGGCTCTCATGTGAGTGGTAATAGTATATGCCCTCCTGGTCCAGCATTGTTGTCTATGCTGGAGTTCTTCCTATTCCCTCTGACTTCAGTGATTCCTCCTCCATCTATACCTATTGAAATATCACCAGTTCTTCAAAGCTAATCTCAGCTATCCCATTCTTTTTCTACTTCTTTGATTCAAAAAAATATGGATTGAGTCCCCTGTGGATTGAGTACTATGTGCCAGGCTCTTGTGCTAACAAGCATAAGAGATTCCGAGATGGATGGATAGATAGATAGATAAATAAATAAATAAATAAATAAATAAATAAATAAATAAATACCACTTCCCTTTAAGATACTCAAGATATAGTGCAGTGGAGTTCATCTGGGGTTCTTTTTGTAACTACATACCCCTTAGGTCCTCCAAGATGCATTACCCTTGCTGGGTAGTGGCCCCGCCCACACTCCCAGCCCAGCTCTAGGGAGCCACCACTGTGGACAGCAGTGTGTTGTGTCCATCCTTCAGGCCTGCCAGGGCAGGGGGGACAGACAGACATAAAGAAACACAGCGGGGCCATGACAGAGGTAAGCACTGCTAGGGGTGGGGGTGGGGGTGGGGGAGGAAGCAAATGAGTTCAGATTTAGTCTTATTGATTTATGGGTATGTGGAATAACTAATGGTGTAAATATTTCTTCCCTTCCCCCAACCCCCCTCCCTAAAGAGAGTGTAGTTTGAGAAGAGGAAAGCCAAGAATAGAATCCTGGGAAAAATGTTAAAATTTAAAGTTTGACCAATAAAGACTAAGAGAGAGCATTCTGAAGTATAGAAGGAGCGTCAGGAGGCAGTGATGTTATAAAAAGCCAGTGGAAGAGAGTTGCACGGCGGAAGTTGCTAAACATCAAATACTGTCGAGAGGTCAAGTCAAAGAAGAAATGAAAACCGTTTGTTGAATTTGTTAGCTTGGAGGTCATTTGGTCATTGATGTGAATAGTTTCACTGGAGGCTGGCAGGCAGCAGGCTCCCTGAGAATGCAGAGTGGAAAGGCAGAGGGAGCCAGGGTAGGTTGCATTTCCTGAAAACTTGGCTCTTAAAGGAGAACAAGGATAGCTAGGAGAACGGTCAGCCTTGAAGAGAGAGTTTTGGTATTGTTGTTCTTTTGCCTTGTTTTCAAAATGGGTTTTGAGTGTGTATGTATGAAGAGAGGAGAGAATTGTTCGAATGAAAAATTGAAGCTTCAGGAGAGAGAGGAAATAACTGATGGAGCCTGATTACTGAGTAAGCCCAAGAGCAAGGGAACCAGAACATAGGGTAAGAGATTAGCCTTGAACAGGAAACACAAAGTTTATGAAAGTAGGTGTTGGCAGAAAGTTCATATATCACAAACCCAAATACTATTTTCTCAGTGAAATTGAAGAAAAGGTCATCTGCTAAGAGAAAGAGTTTAGGAGAGTTTGGAATGGCTTCTATAGAAAATGAAAATTGAAACTGAATAGGGACCTGTGGAATATTTACTAGGTAGTAAATAGTGGCTGCCAAAGGCTGCAGATCAAGTTTAGAGATGTTCTTAAGTCTTAGGCCTATGGCATTTGCTTTAAGATGGGGCTAGAGAACAGCTAAATTGATCTAGGGTTGATGGGTTATGGGGAATGCCAGGCAGAAAGAGAAAGGGATTGTTGGATATTTGGGGATGAATAGCTCATTCATCTGCCCTCTCTGAGTTCTCAGATTTTGGAATGAAACACAAGCAGCAAGGGACAGCTTATGCATGGCTGAACAGGTTCCAGTGACCACAGAATACAGAGATTCTGAGAAATTATTGGAGACCTAAGGCCAAGATGTTGCTTATTCTTCTTTCCTCCCAAGTGAAGGTGGGGTAGGGTGATCAACCAATCAGATTAGCCACTTGCCTTCCCTGGGGAGTGAATAGTAGTCCTCTCCCCTCTATGGAGACTCATGGGGGAGGGGGAGGTAAGGGTTTCCTCCAAACAGGGATCTAGAGTTTAGACTGAAAGAGGGTTCCAACATTTAAGTTTTGAGTAATTTCAGGTGAAGACGAGGTGTAGGGTAATGGAGTAGGTAAGGGTAAAGGGGACTGAGAAGCTTGGGTTTGGGAGAGGTTATTCAAATCCTTTGTACAGCTCTTTCTTGGACCTCCAACTGCATGCAGTCTCTCCTGTTGCACTTCTCTTACAGAGCTTACTGTATGCTGCCTTATATTTAGTTAAATACTTACCAAGTCTATTATGACCTCCTTGAGGCCAGGGACTGTGTCATATCTTTTTACCTCATACTACCTTATCCATAGTATTTGTTGATTTACTTAAGAAGATGAAAGTTTATTTTCGACATGAGAAGACTTTTTGTTAAAATGTTTTCCAGAAAGTTCTTCACTCAAACATTATTTCTGAAGTTGGTTTGAATTAGAAATGTGAAAACTAAAATGTTAGGCAGATTGATTGCTTAGAGTTTTACAGCAAATCAATTTGGTAGAACTTTCCAGGGTATAAAAAGGAACAAGCGGTGTGTTTTCCATCAGTAATTGACAAGCCTCCCTATCTTTAAATGTTTAAATATTCCACTTTACTGGGTTACAGAGACTGCTGTTGAGGCTGTTATTTTGGCTGGTTCATGTCAGGGGTTAATGGTGTAGTTTGGTGGTGTGATGGCTGGGGAATCTAGGAATGGACACATTCTGCGTCTCCTCTCCTTGAGGTCCCCAAGGATGATATCGTAACAGGGGACAGTACTAAATAGAAATCTATAATTAGTAAACGAAAAGTGGAAAGGCTGTGCTTCCCCTGAAAACCCAATGCCAAACTCTCTAGTAAAATGTGTTCTAGAGCGGGTGTTGTAGGGAGCCAGACAGAAACAGACTTACCCTGGGAAATCACTCCGCATTATTTCTGCTGCATTTTGTAGGTTATGAGTGAGTCACCAAGGCTGAGCTTCCGGGGAGGGGACATGACACACATGAGCGTCCTGTCAAAGGATTTGCTGACGTGGTGAAACCTTCCTACATGGTCATTACTTTTCCTTCCTTGCACAGTCCAGTGCTCCCTCCCTGGAGTTAATAATTGTCTTGTTTTTTGCTTTGGTTGTCTAAATCATCTCAGGTATTGTATTAGTTTTCTGCTGCTTTGTATTAAATGACCACAAACTTCATGGCTTAAAATACTGCCCATTTATTATCTTACCATTTTCTTTTTTTAAAAATCCTCACCAAGGATATGTCTTTATTGATTTTTTTTTTTTTTTAAGAGAGAGGGAGGGAGGAAGAGAGAGAGAGAGAATGATGTGAGACAGAAACATTGATCGGTTGCCTCCCCGACTAGGGATCGAACCTGCAACCTAGGTATGTGCCCTGGCTGAGAATTGAATCTGAAACCTTTTGGTGTGCAGGAGGAAGCTCCAACCAGCTGAGTCGCCTGGCCAGGGCTGTCTTACCGTTTCTGTGGGTCACACGGAATAGTGAGGTTCCTCTGTTCCAGGTCTCACAATGTTGAAATATAAACTGGGCTGATTTTGACCATGGTTGAAGTCTGTGATTTTGCAAGTGTCTTCTGCAATAGGCAACAACCATGACAACAACAAAACCTACCGGCACATTTTCTGTGATGTGAGGGGACAGTGACGTGATAGCAATGGAAAAGGACAGTCCCAGACTGTCTTATTGGCATTTTATAAACTTTCAGGTTAATGGTCATCATTAATTTATTTGTAGTTTAATTTCTGCCATGGCATTTTCTATGATTGTGAAATATAGAATACTTTCTTAATTTCTTTTAATTGTTCATTTTCTGTTTTATTTTATTGATATCTGCATGGTGTTTTCCGTTTTATTTTCACTTAACATTTTTATCTTTGACACACCTCTGCTGTAGGTGAGTGTGTTCTTGCATTAGACTGCGGGAAACCATGGACTTCTCCTTGGTCACACCGGCGCCCTCCCGATGTTTGGCGCGGGGCTCTTGCCTGTCACACGATATTCTGTTGACAGAATGTTATAAAGTCCTAAAAGTTTGGAGATTTTCAAGGAGAATGTGGGTGGACTTTGTCTTGAGAAAATATTTCATCATGTCTATCTTTCAGAGGTGTAGGGAACATTTATTTCCATTTTAATGCATATTAATAAGTGTCATTAGGAAAAGCAGCCATTCTGTAATGAACGAATTACAAGCTTTCCTTCTTAGGTAAAAGTTATATGCTGAAGAAGAGGTTTTTAATGATTTGAGAGTCATCACAATCACATGCTATATGGTAGGCTTCCGAAGTGTGCTGTTCAAATGACTTGACTCTTCTTTAAATTTTAATGAAGGTTAGGCTAAGCCTTAAACAAATGTGTCATCATTTTAAAGAAATTATTGTACCACCCGGCCGATGTGGCTCAGTGGATTAAGCATCATCCCATGGACTGAGAGGTCCTGGGTTTGATTCCCGGTCAGGGCACATGCCCGGGTTGTGGGCTCAGTCCCCAGTAGGGGGCGTCCAAGAGGCAGCCGATCGATGTTTCTCACATCAATGTTTCTATCTCCCTCTCTCCTTCTCCCTTCCTCTCTTAAAAAAAAAAAAAGAAAGAAAAGAAATTATTGTACTGATTGTTAAAACTCCCTATGGAAGTTTGTAAAGAAAGTAGCAAATTTTTTTTAACTAGAAAGAAATACAGAGGTAATGTATTTGGTTTATTTGATCACCCTGAACATTTCTGGTAAGCTGAGCTGTCTGCAGGTGTGTGTGGAATCTCACCGTCACTGCACACCCATGCTAGTACACTCAGGTGTGTGAAACACAGATACCGTGTGGTAGCACTTGTTTTGGGAACTCGGTGAGCACTGGAACAGAGTCGTTTTAGTTCAGGGGTCACTTGCCACAGCAGACATGACTGGAAGTTGATTAGTATTAGATTATTATTTTTCTGATGAGGTCTTTAAAAGTATGCATAAAACAAATTAATAAACAAAGAGAGCATCTTCTTACAGCACAGAAAATGCTGAAAATTATAGTTTTATAGTATAATTCAAATGAGCAGGCTGCGTTTTAATGTTTACTTTCTGTTTTCGCCTTTATTTCCCCTCCATGAATATAGTTCATTCCACATCTCTTAAGAGATATTATCACATCCTTTGAACCTAAGAAGTGTCAGTTTACCTTTGTCTATTAGTACTTCAATGTTCTGTTACAAATGCGGTAACTAAAAGTTATTCTTTTCATATCATTTGTGACTGCATATCCCACAACAGGTTATCAGACAATCCCCTAAATCAGTAATCACCTGGGTAAAACAGCTGCCTCCTTTATTTGATAATATTTACTATAACTACTGTGTGCGTCTTCTAAATGCTTTATGTCTAATAACTCATTTAATTCTTTATATCAATCCTATAAAGTAGAAACTATTATGCTCCCCATTTATAGGGACCTGAAAGGGAGTTAACATCTAACACATGGAAATAGCTAGTTTCTGAACCCACCTGGGTCACCTGGCCTCAGCGTGTGCTCTTGACCATTCTGCTGTCCTCCCTCTTGTGGAGTTTTAAATGAATGTGGTTCAGATAGCGTTCGTCTAATTGGTTTTTACATGTTCAGTTGTCTTTTCTACTCCAAGTCAGTCGTGGAGTCTCATGTTGCATCACCAGAGTCTTATTTTACACTTGCTGGTCATACTACAAACCTAGGATATTACATTATATTTTGGGTACTGCATTTGAAATAGACATGTTGGCTTGAAACTCACAGAAGAAGGTAATCAATATTAAGAAAGGTCTGGGAATCATGGGATTGACTGGCAGTAAAGGGCACTTTTGCTGCTGCTGTTGTTGATCTTCACCCAAGGATATTTTTCCATTAATTTTTAGATAGAGTGGAAGGGAGGGAGGCGGAGAGAGAAAGAAACATCAATGTGACAGAGACACATCAATTGATTGGCTCCCACACAACCCCGATAGGGGGCAGGGATGAAACCTGCAACCAAGGTATGTGCCCTTAACTGGTAATTGAACCCAAGGCCTTTCAGTCCACCAGCTGATGGCTCTGACTGCTGAGCCAAACTGGCCAGAGCTAAAGGGTACTTCTTATTTTAAAGGTTTGGGAACAGTCCTGGCTGGTGTGGCTCAGTGAATTGAGCATCATTCCATGGACTGAGAGGTCCCAGTTCAATTCCCAGTCAGGACACATGCCCGAGTTTGGGGCTCGATCCCCAGTAGGGGGCGTGCAGGAGGCAGCCAATCAAAGTTTCTCACATCGATGTTTCTCTCTCTCCCTTCCTCTCTCTCTAAAAATTCAATAAAGACATATTTTAAAAATTAAAAAGAAAATCTGGGAACATTTGACATGTCTTTTTACTATTTGAAGGATTATCATGTAAAAGAGGCAGTAGACAGGTTTTATGTGACTGCATGTGTAGGACATAGACCTGTGATTGAATTCACGGAGGGTCAATTTCAGCTCTAGGCAAAAGAGAACTTTCTGACTTGAGTCATCTGATAGAACATGTCCCTTATGAGGTAATAGCTCTGCCCGGTATTAGAACTCCAGCCACCTCATTCCCTGTGAACTGAAAGGGGCCTTTAAGAAGAGAGTTCTTACAGCGGATTCAAGTTCAGATTCAAGGTCGGGTGGCTGATAGCTGTGCACAGCTCAGAATTTGAGGCTTTCAGCTCTTGAGGTTCGTTGGGGGTGGGCAAGGAGGAGTGGATTCAGAGACGACTGGGCACTGTGCAGGACCCTTTAAACACACCATCTCAATGTAGCAGACAGCAAAGCTAAGTGCCCGTCCTTTAAGAGTGTTCCTGGAGAGATCTTTGCATGGTGTGCATTTGTGGGAGGGTGTGAGGGGACATGGTGGAGACCGAAGTTTCCTTGCAAGTACAAAAACTGTCTTCTTCACCACTGAATCCCCAACGCTCACCCAGAGCCTGGCACAGAGGGCAAGACAATAAATATTTGTTAAATGAAGGAAGGAAGAATGTCTTGTTGAATGAATAAATGAATGAGTGATATTTGTAAACTCTAGTTTTTCTTTGGGAGAAAAATGTAATTTCAAGCATTTAGTTTAGAGAACAGTTTTCTAATCCCCTCATATTGTTGGATTGTAACATACCTATAAATACTAGCACCCTTGTTACAATCTTTATATCATGACCCAGACTGTCTTCATATCAAAAACAAGTCTGCCCAGCTGGTGTGGCTCAGTAGATTGAGCGTTGTCCCATGGACTGAGAGGTCCTGGTTCAATTCCCGGTCAGGGCACATGCCCAGGTTGCAGGCTCTATCCCCAGTAGGGGGCATGCAGGAGGCAGCAGATCCATGATTCTCTCTGACATGAATGTTTCTATCCCATATCTCTCTCTCCCTTCCTGTCTTTCCAAAAAACCAATAAAATTATTTTAAAAAAACAAAAACAAGTCTTATAGACATGATTCTTGCCTATTAATCACTTCAGTGGTCCACATAACTATTAGATGCCTGACAGTGGAAAAACTAACTTTTTAAAAAATATGTTTTTATTGATGTTATTAGAGGGAGAGGAAGGGAGAGTTAAAAATATCGATGTGAGAGAGAAACATCAATTGGCTGCCTCCCACATGCCCCCTACTGGGGATTGAGCCTGCAACCCGGGCATGTGCCCTGACTGGAAATTGAACCGGGACCTCTCAGTCCATGGGACGACACTCAATCCACTGAGCCACACTGGCCAGAAAGAAAAACTAATATTTTTTACAATCCAAGTTGTTTTAAAATACTTTATAGTACTCTAAAATGATACCACATTAATGCAATTTGAGTGGCTTTTTTTTTTCCTTTTAAAATTGACATATATAGTTGAGATGATTTTATACTATGAAAGCTGATAATTGATGTTAAGTTTGAAATCTGTATTCCTTTTTGTATAATTTAGACATCAGTTTTAGAAATGAAATATATGATCATTGTTTCTGTGGGTGTATCATACTTATCTTTTCATTTAGTAATATATCATCTTTTCTAAGAGTGTAACCCAAAGAAATACCTCTTGAAGTTATTATGAAATTTCTCAGATCAAATCCTAACAGGTAAGAAACCATTGGTCTTTTTTAGCTAGACTCACATCTTGGTGTGGACATAAGGTATGGGTGGAGGAACTATGCCTTTGTTTCTGCCTTCACTAGTGGTCTTCCATAAATCTTTAAAATGGGCTTTCTAAAGTAGTCAAGAACCAGCGAGCATGTCCGTGAGTATTCCGGCCACTCGAGCTCTAGGAACCTGGGCTTGTTTGCATAATCAGACCTTGGGACTCCCAGCACATAGGCCAGTTTCATCAAAGCGTCTGTCATGGTGTGAAGAGACACTGTCACTAGTTTCGGAAAGAGGATTTATCATTTAGAGAACTGTGTCCCTGGAGGTTTAGTCAGGGTGCCCTGTTAGGTTACTATGCTCTGCATGAGCGCGTTCCCCTTTCCTGTCCTGGTCTTGCTGAAGATCCGTGACTCAGGGAGAAAGTGGTTCTCCTGGTCAGTAACCTTCAACCTGCTGCCACTAGTACTTTTTGTTTCCTGCAAGCTGTTTTGCAGCAGCCCACTTCCTACCCCATCCTTCCTTCTGGGAGTGCCCTTAGGTATTCATTCATTCATTCATTCATTCATTCATTCAGTCAGTCAGTCACTCATGTAACAGATATTTATTGAGAGCTTGCTATATGTATCAGTCATGTTGCTAGATTCTGGATATGCAGTGGCAATAAAAAGAATTGAATACCAAATTTTTAAAAAGTTTTAAAGCCTCTGTGGATAGGTCCCTGTCTTTAAAGTATGTGGCCCTGGAATAGGATTATTGGGATACAAAATATAAGGAATTGACTCCCAATAGATGTTGGAAACCGTCCCATGACAGGTTATAGGAAAGAGAGGGGATTGCATACCCCCTTAGAGCTTGAGGCCCAAACCATTCAGGATTCCACAGACAGAATCCTCCGGGACTGCTTCATCCAACCTGCCCCCTATGCTGGCCTTTCTGAGGCCAAAATCCGACGGCTGCTGTGTAGAATTGCTTCTCCCTGACTCTAGACACCAGTGTTTTTTGAAACTGGTTCTCTAGGAGGACTTGAGACTTAGGCACCTTGTAGGTGGCCATCCAGATGTACAGTCTGGCCCGTTTTAACCTTGTGTCATGGAGGAGTGACTTCCATAGTGTCCCGTCTGTACTGTAGCCCCCAGTGAATGGCCACATGCTGCACAGCCTCTGTTGTAAGTATAAATCTAAATTTCACTCTTATGCTCTGTGTATTACTAGGCCTTTCATAGCTCCAGTGAGATGGCCTTGAGCTGAGGCGGTCACTGTCTCCGTGACCCTGGAGACAGCAGCTGCAGCTATGTGGAACTGCGCTTCTAGATCCCATCGTCTCTCCTGGGAGGCTTTTCATGGAAACTTGCAAGGATTGCTCAAGTTTTGAACTTGCAGCCCCAGTCCTACCAACGAATGATTCGGTTAGGCAGAGGCTTCTAAGCTGTGTGGACTGCCACGGAAGGTTTATCCCTTCTCTGCCAGCCTAACTGCTCCACTGGTGCCCTTTTTGCAGAAGGGCTATGGGATTTACGTGGGTTTCACTGTGGTCTTTACGTGGCTGAAGTGCTTAGTTGAAGGTTCTTTAGTCACGCACTTATTTATATACGCTCTGACGTCTGACACCCATTTGTGGTACAGAATGAAGCCTCAAAACCTGCCAAAGATGACATTCTCTCTCATTGGCACTACCCGGAATTGAAGCCTACATGGAAAAATAAACTACTGGCATTAAAAATTAAAAAAAAACAAACCACCATAAATATCTGTATGTCAGCTAAAGAGGGCCTCTTAGCCTGTGGACATTGATTGGAGCACCAGAACCCTGAAGAGTTTCAATATCTTGGGAGTTCTGTGCTGGGCGAGCTTGGTGGAGGCTTGTTTGCTAAGAAGTTTGATGTTCCAGGTCTCTCCGGAAGCAGACTCGGTGGTGCCCTGTGAAGCAGTTGGGGATAGTGGAGAGCCATGGTGCTCAGACTGTCGAGGGAGTCTCCGAGATGTTTGCAGCCCTGTGCTGCATGAGTCCTCTGAGTTTGCTGGCCTTTGGAATCGTCTTGACAAAGCCCCAGTGATGAGCGCTCAGGAACAAGCACCTGTCCTTCACACCTGGAGTTACTGGTGACTCCACAATCAGGCCTGCCACCCCGTAGGAAATGCTCTAAAAATGAGAACGCATTACACCTCTCAGATTTTGGCTTCACTGGACAATTTAAAACCTCTTAATTAAAAAAAATAAAATCAAATTAATTTTGTTTGCTTTGAATGTTAATAAAATATTAAAACAGTTCTAAGGAAAACCTATTATTCTACAAGATTAAAAAATTTAAGTTGTTTGTAATATAGATGAGAAAAATAAATGATTATTTATTTTTTAAAACCTTTTGGTCTATCCTGTCACCCACAATAAGGAGTAATGAGCACATAGCAGGTACTTTTAAGTTGTTTTTTAAAATATATTTTTATTGATTTTTTTTTTTTTTCAGAGAGAGATAGAAACATTGATGTGAGAAATATCCGTCAGCTGCCTCCTGCACGCCCCCTACTGGGGATTGAGCCTGCAACCCAGGCATGTGCCCTGACTGGGAATCAAATGGCGACCTCTGTCCATGGGACGATGCTCAATCCACTGAGCCACATTGGCTGGGCCTTTTAATTTTTATCTCACTTCATTATCTCATTAAGCCCATGAAATAATTATTCTTCCTTCTCTTCAACAGATAAAGAAGTAGGGTTCAGAGAACATAATTTTGTAAATTTATATAGTTAACAAGTAGCATAATATTTAAAGCCTACGCTCTTTCCATGAGAATGCATAGCATATTGTAATTTTCAGGCCCCTATAATTATTAGTACAATAATATCATTTTTAAGAGGATGTAGTTCAATCTGGCCATTCCTAGTGAATCCTCATTACCTTACAAGGGAGAAGAAAGTTTATGTGGGACAGTGTACCAGCTTGCAATGACTAGAGCACTGACTTGTCACAGTGTCAATTCTGTGGTAGTCATCAGGCTAATTATCTCTAATGGCAGAGACAGGATACAGTGTTGATTGCCTTCTGCACTGTGACAAGTCTCAGATGAGAATTTAATTTCTGGCAAGGAAGTGGTTTAAAAGGAGATTTTCAGTTCAGTGTTTTCTTCCTTAAACATTTCTGTGGTCTCTGGACCCAGTTTAAACTTTGCCAAGACCAAACCTTAGTACATAAAGGCAAAGGTAGGTTTGTGGTTATGGGAGACAATTCACCGTCTAGTTAGCAACAGACAGGTGAAGTCAGAAGCAAGATCGTTTTATTGACAACAGGTAGGTTGAGTGCTATCCAGTTGGAGGTTTTTTCCTTTTTTGTTCATTGTCACAGGACTTGCTGAGCAGATCCATAGGCTTTTGGACAGTCCTGGCACTCAAGTTGTGTTAGCTGATCATGGTCTATGAAGGGTCGGATAGCTGTCTTAAGATACTTTCAGAGGCTTCTGGTAAGCTACACCCATTGCTATGAAACTCAAGGCAGAGAATGGTCTTTAAATCTTGGAGAAAACCAGATTGGTAGCAAGAAGCTGTTAAACAGAGCAGACATCTTAGAGTAGAAGGTGTGGCTACATGAAATTGTGGCCTTTGACATCAGAACTTCATTAGGCTCCTTCTAGCAAGGTTGAGTGATATCTTCCGTTGATTCAGACACTAGGTATCGCCTAGTGACGCGTCTGTCTGGATCAGCTGGTGGGATTTCTTGTCTCTGCAAATGGGTTGCTTTCACACACTTCACTAGTGCTTTGTTATAATTTAGCACAACACTATTTAGTATGAACATCAGCCAGTGGGCATTGCTGGGGTTGTAACCAGAAGTCACATGGTCACACAGGCCCGCGCTAGTCTTCGAGCGGGAAGAGTGACAGTATTCTATGTGTTGTATGTATGCATGCTCTATGTTATCTCATGTTCATCGGATTGAGTGTTTGGCCTCTGTGATCTGATTTCTGCACACACCTTGACCATATTCATTTTCAGAATTCCATCCACAAAGGATATTGACAATAATTAATTTCTCATAGTTGCTCAACAGTATTATTAGTGCTGCTCTAATTGTTAGGCTCATAATGTGAGCCAAGCGGTCAGGATAAAGCAGCCAAACCCTGTCCCTTTGAGAACCTTTGTAAGAATTTGGAGGGGTGTGTGTGTGTGTACGGGAGAGTGTTGTTCATGTGAATATGTTTTAGGTTGTATTTCTTTTCAGGAGAGGGAGAAGTATGCCCACCAGCAAGGACTGACATGACCATCCTCAAAATGATTGTTGAAAAACTTCTAGCCCTGGCCGGTTTGGCTCAGCGGCTGGAGCGTCGGCCTGCAGACCAGAGAGTCCTGGGTTCGGTTCCCGCTAGGGGCACATACCAAAAAAACTTCTAAAAGATTTTAACCAGAGGTTTAACACAATATGATCAAGATACACACTTTTCAGGATAGGTTTGTAAAGACAATTCTTTCAGGTCTTTAGATTCATCAATGACTTTACTGCCCACATCATCCAGAATTAGGAAGGCTAGTGAAATGTACTCTGTATGTGTGCAAAGACATATGTATAAGGATATTTATTGCGCATTGTAATAACAAAAGATGGAAACAGCCCAATGTAGAATTTAGGGACTGGTTGAAATGAATTATGAAATATGTCACCTAGTGGAATGTTATGCAGCCATGAAAAAGAATGAATCAGCTCTCTAGATAACAACATGCAGTGAACTCCAAGTTTTATTCAATGGGAAAAGCCAGATGTTGAACAGTGTGCATGTATAAAATGTTACCCTCTCTGTGTGTTTTAATCTAAAAGACCACATATTTGTTGTATATACAGGGAGCTACAAGATATCTAGGGAGATACACAGAAGCTGACAAATGCTTATTTGCCTCAGGAAGGGAACTCAGTAGCTGAGGACAGGCTTAGGAGAGAGACATACTTTTCATTATAAATACATTTTGGATTTGATATTACCTATTATGTATTACCTATTCAGAAAACATTTAATGCTCTGTAGGAGCTCTTTCCGGCAGCTTCCTATCAGATGCATTTGACAGGAGCAGTAGCTTTGCCCAACTTGGACACTGCTTCAGTGTCCAAGGAAACTGTGACAAGGGCACATGCAGATCAGG